>CM036772.1:7655346-8262846 GCA_020796225.1 Arion vulgaris | reverse complement strand
TATCACACTCTCTCAATGCTGATGATCTAGCTGTGTGGTACACCTCCGAGTTTCTGGGTCCTGCCATCTTTAAACTCCAGGCCAGCCTGAACAGCGTCATAATGTGGGCAAGTAAACGGGGTCTAGAAATAAACCGGAGCAAAACTATAGCAACGATTTTCTCATTGTCAACAAAGGAAGAACACTTCAAACTGAAATTTAACGATGATATCGTTCCCCGTTCCCATACTCCAACCTTTTGGGAGTTAAGCTTGACAGTCGTCTGACATGGAAACATCACATAATGGAAACAAACAGAAAGGCTATGAGGAAACAAAGTGTGATGCGGAAGCTGGCTGGAACTACCTGGGGAGCTGATATTCGAATCCTGAGTCAGGTGTACACTGGTGCAGTTAGACCGACCTTCGAATATGCATCATCGACATGGATATCAGCAGCCCATTCAAACAAATCGATACTGGAAAAATCACAAAACAGGTGTCTGCGTACTATTTTGGGAGCCATGAAATCTACACCAATTGTAGAAATGGAAAAGGCAGCCAACATCCAGCCCTTGGAAGACAGAAGAAGGAGAAAAGTGATTCTACAGACTGAAAGGATCAAAAGAATGCCTCACCATCCACTGCATGAAAAATGGCGGCTAGAACAAAGAACAGACTAAAGCGCACAAGTCTAAACCACAAAGCAAAAGAAATAGGAAAGTCATACTTGGAACTACTAAATCATAATTCCATACCTGAAGAATTGCTTTTTGATCACTGGGAACCAGACTCAGTACCACTAAACTTCTCAACCTCCATCCCTAAATTATTAAGCAAAGATGCTGAGCCTAATCTAGTGAAAAAGCAATACAATGGAACATCTCCATTACATGTTTCAGAAGACAGCTGATAAGAATTTCACAGATGGATCGGCAATGGAGGCAACCATGAATGGTGGAGCAGGAGTGTACATTAGGCACCCAGATGCGCTACTGTGTTCGATTTGATTATACAGGGTGTTCAAGATAATTGCAGCCCCATTGAAAATTCGAAAGTTGCCAGGTACACATTGAGTTGTGTCTATTTACTATTTAAACCGGTTCTGACTAGCTCGTCCTACGTCACATTTGTTCATCGCCCTTTCCCGCACTACAATTACACACCGTCACACAACTTTTACCTATACTACGTCACAACTGAACCTTCTCATTTCCATACATATATGCCAGATTAGCTCCATTCACAGGCTGCTTTTAAGTTGAACACCCTGTAGAATTGAACTAAGCAGATATCTATCGTGATCGAAAGACACTGACCACACAATTACAAGGCAATAATTTCAATAAAAATTCAACTTTTTATTTGGTGATTTCTGTGGTGTAGAGTTTAAGTGCACGCTTCTCGTTGCAAAGGTATTCCGTTCGCTCCCTCGTGGAGTCATCTGAATATTTTTCTAGATATCCCAGATCTCAATGTAGGTAAGCTCGAGTTCTGTCCTACCGGAGATTGACGAAAAATCGTAGGTCCCGTGTTCAAATTAAGAACGTAACAGAAACATTGTCAGTTCAACATTGAGAAGATCTGACTGGACAGACACCGCCGGACATAAATCATTAACAAAACTTAAAAAGTAGTTTCATTATCTTCTAATTTACATCGGGAAACCTCACGGGTGCTACGTAGTTTTGACACTTCCGTTGTAATCCTCCTGTGCAAAGAAAGAGATCGGAACACATATGGTTACCCACCGAAGTGCATGTTAATGATGACCATCTTCTTCTTCTTCTTTGCGTTCGTTCTTTACGACCAATTTTAATCACTCTTTGTGATATGTTTGATCTTTGCCAAGAACGTGTATACGTTGCACATTGATTTTGTAGGCCCCTAAAGCATAGACTTCTACACGTTTAGGACATGTGCATCCGATTTCAGCCAAACCTCCTTAGTGGCCTCTTACGACATACGTGGCAGGTAACAGTAGTTCTATTCTTTACACCCCAAATTTGGGCCCGGGTAACCACTCAGGCGATTCTATTCTAAATCTCAATTGTTATCATTCATTTTTATTATCTTATAATACCTCAATATCAGTTATTCTCAACCCTTTCGGAACCCTTGTGGGGTTCAAACGAGCATTTCATAGGCGTCTTCTAAGATCATCGGAAAACATATATTTATCATAATTAGAAATAAATATTTCACAATATATAATTACATATTGTTTTTGTGATTAATCAATATGCTTTAATTATGTTCAATTTGTAACAATGAAAATACATCCTGTATATCAGATATTTATATAACGAATCATAACAGTAGCAAATTTTACAGTTATGAAGTAGCAACGAAAATAATTTTATGGTTGGTGGTCACCGCAACATGAGAAACTGTATTAAAGGGTCGCGGCATTAGGAAAGTTGAGAACCACTGTTCTATATGAATATCCAGAAACATGTCTTGTCTCCCTTGTAAGTGAGGATTGTGGTAGGCTTTAAAGGTTTGGTTTTTTTTTGTTTTGTCCGATCCAGAAGCACTTGAGCTTTCAGCTCTTCGGCTCGGAGCCATGGACATCGTAACCCTTCGGTTCGGTGCTACGAACACCGTAAATCTGGGGAATCTGTGGCTTTTTCTGCCATCCCGCGAAATTGAACCCGCACACACAGAGGGATAGTCACCCTTAGTCCAACGCGCTACGAACACGCTGGGCAGACGGGCAGGTTTAAAGGTTTAAGGATATAGAATGAAGAGGGAATACAAATAATAGCTGCTTTCCTACCTGTCCATCATCAAATAACAGTTACAGCCAAATGCGATACGATTCTTCTTCTTCTCTTCCACCATTTACTTCTTTATAGAAGTGTTGGGGGGGGGCGTAGTGATCGTGTGTGTGCTTGTTTTAACCCTTTAGCTGCTAAGGACGTATATATATATACGTTTTCCCATTCACTTCTAAAGACGCATTAACACGTCTGTAATTATCTCTACTCTGTGGAGACGTGTTAACACCTTATACATTGCTACTGTCACTGCTATAGGCGTATATTCACGTTTTGACCTAGAAACAAAGAGTAGCTGTTTTTAGCGCAGCCTTCAGAAAGTATGTAGCAGCGAAAGGGTTAAGGAACTGTGTAAGCTGATATTCATTTTCGTAAGTCTGTTCTTAATGTCGTCGCTCCATCTTTTGCGTGGTCTTCCTCTTGCTTTGTACTCATTATACTTTTTCTGTGTGGCTCTCTGTGGTAGGCGATACCAGGGCATTCTTGTCAGGTGTCCAAACCATTTAATCTGTTGTTCTTTTATGAATTGCATGACTGGTTTCACATCCAGTCAGCTGTTATCTAGTTCTGACAAGTATACAGAGTTACAGCCAATGTTGATATGATGATTATTATGTATCTAATTCTGGCAACTATACAGTTACAACGTCTAAATAAAATATTAAACTGCAAGTTATATAGTATTAAAACTAAATTACGAATGTTCAGTTAAAATGTATCAATCCTAAAACACGCCAGCAGAGTTGAAATATGATTAAAGATATAGAAAGTAAGTTAAACGCATTTGAAAATAGATGTCTGCGAAAAATAATGAACATAAAATGAAACGAATTCAGGAGAAATTATTAAATTAGAGAAATGTCTGATCAACCACTAGTAACAACTGTTATAAGAAGGAGAATATGGAGATATGTTGGGCACACCTTGAGGAGAAATGATCAAAGAATATCAAAGCAGGCATTGAAGTGGGATGCAGAGGGTTCAAGAAAGAGAGGACGACATAAGGAGACACTGAAACTAACTTTGCTGAGAGAGGAAAGAAATTTCGGTCTCAGTTCCGTGGAGCAGATTGAGCTAGTTGCCCAGGATAGAGTGGCATGGAAAAACTGCTTGCAGACCATATGGTACAAGTACGAGAGGAGTTATTATTATTATACAGTTACAGCCAATGTTGCTCTGATGATCGTTCTCTATCTAGTTCTGGTAAGTATTCACAGTTACAATCAATGTTGCTCTGATGATTGTTCTCTATCTAGTTCTGGTAAGTATTCACAGTTACAATCAATGTTGCTCTGATGATTGTTCTCTATCTAGTTCTGGTACGTATACACAGTTACAATCAATGTTGCTCTGATGATTGTTCTCTATCTAGTTCTGGTAAGTATTCACAGTTACAATCAATGTTGCTCTGATGATCGTTCTCTATCTAGTTCTGGTACGTATACACAGTTACAATCAATGTTGCTCTGATGATTGTTCTCTATCTAGTTCTGGTACGTATACACAGTTACAATCAATGTTGCTCTGATGATTGTTCTCTATCTAGTTCTGGTAAGTATTCACAGTTACAGTCAATGTTGCTCTGATGATTGTTCTCTATCTAGTTCTGGTAAGTATTCACAGTTACAATCAATGTTGCTCTGATGATCGTTCTCTATCTAGTTCTGGTAAGTATTCACAGTTACAATCAATGTTGCTCTGATGATTGTTCTCTATCTAGTTCTGGTACGTATACACAGTTATAATCAATGTTGATCTGATGGTCAGTATGAATCCCGTTCTAGGGTATGCTAACCCGAAACAAATGCTTTCAGAAAACGGATGCACCAGACCGTAAGGCGTATAACATGGTGCAACGACCCTCACAATGAGGAATGAGATAACGGATTATACGGTCGCCGTTCTGCCTCGGAGATTTAGCCACGCAGTAAGAATGTCGGACCTACCATCACGAGGGTGGCCAAAGCTAAGAAAGAGGTGGCCCACTTACACCAGCGTCCAAGACAAACTGTATGGCGTGGCTGATAATTTGAGGCAGACGGCTGCCTTTATTAGAGAATCCGAAATCTCAATCTAGTGAGAACGCAGAAGAAGAAGTATCCCGTTCTGGTAAGTGTTTTGACTTATGTCTTTTTTACGCTTCATTGAAAAAGCTCTCTCTCACAATCTCTCTTTCTCACAACCACTCTTTTATATCCACTTTATCTCCATCTCAGATAACTGTGTTCTGTATCTAATATGTTAAAAATGAATACCATAAGTATAAGTTTTCCTTCACTATAATATCAAAATTGGAATTCTCTTATCATATTTCTCAAACATTTTAATATTTAGATAATATAAATTTGGAAAATATGCTGGATTGCAGGGTAACGAGCGTTCTGACTTTCTTACAAACAATGCGGCAGAAGTATGGACAGAGTCGATATCATCAATGTGATACGCTCTCATTTATGTGATATGAGCGAGTGTCAGACACTGGAACGAGGGCGAGAATTAGGAGTTAAGTCTGGACATGAGAGACAGTGTCGACGTCGTGGTAGAGAGAGCGAATGTATACTAATCAACGTCTCATGGGTACGGTGAGCAAATGAACTTTAGGATGTTTTCTGCGCGGAGGACAGAGCACGCATGGGAATGCCAAATGTGCCATGCATTCGATCACATAGCATAACATTTAGAAAAAAAGATTCACTCAAAGGCACAAGAACAAAAATATGAAACAAGTCGAGACTTTGCAAACGTCAGAAGCTAGTGTTGACACCAGAATACATTTTATTAAAACATTTAACATGTTCGAAAAATACATAAAATATTTAGATTTACGTCTTGAATATATAAAATAATTGTGTAAATATAATGCATCTCTGGTACATATTTATCAAATATATATGTTCGTATGTGAACTTGTATTAAAATATAAATTATTTTTACCTGCTTTCATTTGTAAATCTATTATTCAAAAGGTTAACAGTCAAAGGGAAATAAGCCGCCACGAAGGTCACCAAATGCTGTTAACCAACTTTGCCCAGAATAGACAATCGTCCAATTCTGCACTTTACTGTTCTCCACCTCACTTAATTCCTTTAGGGGCGTGTCCGCTATTTATGTTGTCTACAACGTTTTCAACTATAAAAATGTACTGTGATAATGTATTGTGTAAAATACAGTCTAAATCTGACAGGATCGAGATCATGTAATTTGATTTTTAGGATACGGAGCAGGGTGTCAAAATAATAATTATTTCTTCTGTCGAGTTTGCCACGCAAAATATATGAACATAGTGCATACATAAACTATCTGTGAAAAAATATTACAAATTATACTAATTAGCTTGAGGAAAGAAAATGACAAAAGCAATAATTGTCTATCATCAGGTGAAAGATAGAATTGTCTATCCCCAGGTGGAAGATAGAATTGTCTATCCCCAGGTGGAAGATAGAATTGTCTATCCCCAGGTGGAAGATAGAATTGTCTATCCCCAGGTGGAATATAGAATTGTCTATCCCCAGGTTGAAGATAGAATTGTCTATCCCCAGGTAAGAATCATAGAAATTGTCAAAATCCCCAGGTGGAAGATGGGGAATATGGTTGTCCACTCTTGTCGTTAAGCGTAAAAGGTGGAGTTTTAATTTGCGTTCTAGGGCCAGATGAGTCACCCTATTTGTGTTATATCCGTGTTTATGTAGTGTGATTTTGATATTGTATATCCATCTTTTTCTTGGTCGTCCCCTTGCTCTAGTACCTGATCTATTTTTATTGTATGCTATTAGGGGTGGTTGATTGTATTCCATTCTCATTAAATGTATCAATTAATTATCTTCTTCTTCTTCTTCTTTGCGTTCGTTCTTTACGACCAATTTTAATCACTCTTTGTGATATGTTTGATCTTTGCCAAGAACGTGTATACATTGCACATTGGTTTGGTAGGCCCCTAAACGCATAGACTTCTACCCGTTTAGGACACGTGCATCCGATTTCAGCCAAACCTCTTACGACATGCATGGCAGGTAACTGGTTATATTCTTTACACCCCAAATTTGGGCCCGGTAACCACTCGGGCGTTCAAATGTATCAATTAATTATATCATAACTTGGATTCCCAGAAAGGAGTTAACAAGATGTATCATGTTTTCAATGGAAATAATTCAGGATTGTTAAAGGAATTAATGAAACAAAAATTACTGATAGATGTATCCTGATTTCTAAAGAACTAGAATAAACAAAATGATATCATCATAATCTTGGATTCTCCGAAATGAGTTTATTCCTATGTCTATGTTTGTTGACCTACACGTTTTGATATAACCAATAAAAGGCTCGTCCTTAGGTTGAAAGTGGTGTGCTTCAGCTTGTTTGTTTGTTTTCTAACCACCAGGAAGTATGGGATTATTTCGCATTTTTTCCTGTTTTGCTTGGGGAGAGGGTGAGAGAGTATCTGGATAGTTTCAAGACCCAGGAACCTCCAACAACTCTAGGCGTGTAGTGATATTCCTAGTGTCACGGAGACTCCTACACAGGTAGAAACTATTTGTGGCCACAACAGTACTCCCTCTTTTCTAGAGGAGCAGATGCCCTATAATTATCATTTATTGACCACGCTGGTCAATCTACACGTGATTATAGTCCGGGGTTGCTTCCGATTAAAGAAATGTATCGGTTTAAAGAAGCTTTAAATCTCTTATAAAACAAAGATAAAAAACAACAAACACATTTTTAAAAAATCAGGATAAAACAATGTAAAAAAAACAAATGCAAGTACTGAAGTTAAGTTCTTGTTTGCAAGACTTGATCTGGGTTCTTCGTTACATCTTCCTGGAACTCTTCTCTGGGAGTCAGACACTGATCGACCGTATTCCCGTATCTATATTTGGACATCATGATTGAATGAGAGTAGAAAGTACGTACATTAGTTATGATATATATATAAATTAGTTCTTACTCACATACGTAAATAAAAACACAGAAATAGTATTATATATCGCAGAGACAATTTAACATATTACATAACATTTCATTCAAGATTAAGCGCTATACTTTAACAACTTGTGAAACCACTTATTCGCTATACAGCAGCTACTTGTGAAACCACTTATTCACTATACAGCAGCTACTTGTTACACCACTTATTGTAGCAGTATGTGATTTGCAAATTTGAGCGTGATTTCGTTGTTCTATTTATACATCTATAGATTTGTATTCCAGCACATTCGGTTTCTGCATTATTTTTTAGTTTGAGTTCGCTTTTCTATATAGGAAAATAATATCTTGTGGAATTATCCCACTAGGTCAGAGACTACACTCAACCCCTCCTCCACCGTTAACAGTTAACAATTGACAGTGCGGTTAAGTTTCCCAGTTTGTTTAACTCACTGGGTAGTGAGATTATCTCGCACTTTTTACTTGTCATAGAAAGGTTACAAATGTTAACTTTTCTTACTTTCCAAGAAAGACTAGAAGACTAACAAAAATATAAGCTAGATTCCAGAATGCAATTTCTGTACCCTAACAATAAATTCAACTACTCACACATTGAAACATTTTCCTCTCAGTACCTAACAATAAATTCAACTACTCACACATTGAAACATTTTCCTCTCAGTACCTAACAATAAATTCAACTACTCACACATTGAAACATTTTCCTCTCAGTACCTAACAATAAATTCAACTACTCAGACATTGCACCATCTTCCTCTGAGTACCTAACAATAAATTCAACTACTCAGACATTGCACCATCTTCCTCTCAGTACCTAACAACAAATTCAACTACTCAAACACTGAAACATCTTCCTCTCAGCTAAATATGAAATGATAAAAGTTATCTTCATTCCAACTTATGCTACCATCGCCAAACATGGACAATGGATGAGGTGTAGTAACATAAAATAAAAGCATGTGAGATGTACTATCTCTAAAAGATCCCGAATAATACAAGCAGAGATATAGCATTATAAACCATCATCAGAAAGAAGGTTGGAACAAGACTCTGCTCGAATTGCATTCGAATTACAAGCAGAACGTCAGTGGCGGCTCGTGGTCATTTTTGTTGGTGGGGCCAGACATTTTTTCCGGATAAATCATGGTTTTGGTTGCTATATTTTAATTTATAAAATAATAAATACACGTTATACATTATTTTTGGTGGGTACGGCCCACTGCCCTTAATGACGAGCAGCCACTGCAGAACGTAATGGTGAAAATAAAGAAGAAGAACAAGACAAATATGGATAGATGTGATGCTATAATCATTTCAGCAGATGCAGAAATCCAACGCCTAGGTCATCCGAGAAGTGTAAGACACATACAGAAGACCACGACACCAGACTAACACCAGATAGCAGTGTGACGACACTGGGCTGCAACCCAGTAGAAGTGTGGCGACACTGGGATATAACCCGGTAAGAGTGGAATGACACTGGGCTGCAACCCAGTAGCAGTGGGGCGACACTGGGATATCTCCCGGTAGAGTGGGACGACACTGGGATATAACCCGGTAAGAGTGGAACGACACTGGCTGCAACCCAGTAGCAGTGTGGCGACACTGGGATATAACCCGGTAAGAGTGGGACAACACTAGGCTGCAACCCAGTAGCAGTGTGACAACACTGCGATATCTCACGGTAGAAGTGGGACGACACTGGGCTACAATCTGGTATCAGCGTGACGACACTGGGATATCTCCCGGTAGAAGTGGGACGACACTAGGCTGCAACCAAGTAGCAGTGTGCGAACACTAGCATATCTCCCGTAGAAGTGGACGACACTGGGCTACAATCTGGTATCAGCGTGACGACAAGTAAAAGAAGAGGAATGAAATGTGAGATAAACATTAGTTAATAGTTGCATTGGTTTTTTGAGCCGACTTGACAACACTTCACACTGGCTTAAAGGTTCTTAGTCTGCCTTAGAATATCTTGAAGACATGTTTGTTTACTATTTGTCAGATTGTGCAATACCAATTCCTTGTCGAGCATCCCCAAAAATATGTTGCCTACTATAATAATCAATAATAAATTATTCGTTATGCTTGTCCGATTTGAACAAATGAAAAAGTAAGCATTTTGTGTGGTCTCGTACAACAAAGCTGCAAATATTAGCCCCTAGCTGACCAGCATATCGTTGTCTAAGCTGATTTTGGAGTAAAGGGCAATAAGAGAACGAATATACTAGCGAGCAATGCTTCGATCAAGAATGGATATTTTATGGACAAAGTGACATCATCAATGCTCAAACAGAAAACATACGCTCTGAAGATTTCAACGACGGAAAAAGGTATTATCTATCTCGGCTAGGTATACAAATTGGTGCGGCAAAATTGGAAAGCCCAGTAGATAAATAAATTAGCGCAGACCATGAGTTGTTGAATTATACACACTAAATGACATGCTTAAGAGGATATCTGACCAATATTGGATATATCCAGTTTAGCAATGAACAAGATCTACAACCAATGAACAATGTTTAGCAATGAACAAGAACTAGTGGACCAATTGGACAGAACTAGCAAGGAATATGGATTAGACATTAACATACAGAAAACAAAAACTATGGTAATCAACAAGGAAATGGAAAAACCTAAAATGAATATAAAAATACATGGAGAATTACAACATCAAGTAAAAAACTTCTTATATCTTGGTCAGATGATAACAGATGATGGCAGATGTATAACAGAAATTAAAAAGAGAATAGGAATGGCCAAGGATAATTTCAATAGTATGAAATTTCATAGAAGAATGATGAGAATCCCATGGACTGCTAAAATAACTAACGTTGAGGTGCTGAATGAGGTCAAGACACAGAGAAAGCTTATCATCAATATAAGAAAGAGGCAGTCATCTTTTTTCGGGCATGGGATGAGGAGAGGGGGGGTTTAGAACACATTGTTACAACTGGTAAAATCGAGGGTGGACGAGACAGGAAGACAGCGACAGAAATTTTGGATAACCTGACTTCATGGCACGGTAGAGCGTCAACATCTGAATTGATAGCAAACACTAACGACAGATATTTGTGGAGATCCATGATCGACTACGCCAGCCAATACGGCACCTGATGATGATCTAATTGTTAGTTAATATCCTTATCTGTTTATGTTGATGTTTATGACATATGATCAGTTATGGATAGAGATGAGATTCTGAACGCTCTCATGGAGTTTGGACGCAAAGAGGATTTTCATCTAATCAAATCCACGTCAACTACTAGATTGTAAGAGCTGGGATTGAAGGTTGCAAGGGGTCAGAAAAGAACAGCAGAACAAAAATAGATGTAGGCTCATCAATCAACATCGAACTGGTACCGTTAGTCACTGGAAGCTGTTGAAGATACTGTGAAAGAGATCGGAGCATCTATGGACATGTCCGGAGTGTAATAAAGATATTCCAAACTGAAATATGTTAACGAAATTTACGCATAATAAAATATGATCATATCTGTCATTACCTTTCAACTTTGACCCCCTTTGATAGGTCCTTCGGATCAACATGTTTTATGTACATGCTGTCACGTGATCCCATAGAGGGACATTCTGGAAAATAGTTGTACGGCAGCAGATAAAAAGTCAGATGGTTGCCCACCGTTGGTGTTACTGGCAGGTCCTCTGTGTGTGGAATATGATGAAGACCACTGGCTATCCAGAACACAAGGTCCTAGAGATGCATTAGGTGACACGTTAATTAACAAAGAAAAAAAACACGATATGTATGTGATTTAATATTTCTTAGTTTCTTAATTTATTTCAAATAATAAAATATATTTGAGTTTTAAATTGTCGTTTTCCTTCTTTTAAAACTTAATTATAGAAAAGGATACGTAGTTAAGTAGGTAAATGATTGTTGAGAACAAGGAGCTTTTGTACGAACCACATGGAAAGAAGGAAGCAATGAAATGATAAAACATAAGATTTATGATTAACGAAAGAAAATAGAATAGACTTGATATATGACAAGAAAGAAATAGATCTATCCAGATCTTCTGTATATCATGGACAGAGAAAAGAACAAATAGATCTATCCAGATCTTCTGTATATCATGGACAGAGAAAGAGAATCAAATATATCCTTTTCCAGATCATCTGTATATCATGGACAGAGAAGAGAACAAATAGATTTATCCAGAAAGAACTTAAAATCAAAGAAAACTGGCTGATGCTACAAATAAGGAAGAGAAAATGGAGATATTTTGGACATATAAAAAGACATTAAGGGCTGGAGAAGACCATGATGGAAGGAAGCATATCGGTAAAGAGAAGAAGAGGAAGACCATGGAGAAAGTGGATTCAAGATGGAACTGATGGTTTGAACATAACGGCTGCTGAAGCAGGACATCTGGCCTATGAGAGAGAGAGAAGTTCCGGAGGACTGTTGGGGTGGCAAAGTTCTGCTCAGGACAAGCTACTTGATGATGATGATGAAATACAAATGTTGAGATGTTGAATGAGGTCAAGACACAGAAAGTTTATCATCAATATAAAAAAGAGGTGGTCATCATTTTTCAGACATGTGATGAGGAGGGGATGTTTAGAACACATTGTAACAACTGGTCAAGGGTAGACGAGACAGAGGAAGACAGAGGAAGACAGAGACAATTTTGGATAGCCTGACTTCATGGCACAGTAAAGCGTCAATCTGAATTGAGATCATGATCGCCTACGCTAGCCAACACGGCACCTGATGATGATAATTGTAAATACTGTTATTATAAACATGAAATACCTTTTTCTGATTATTAATTAAACTGTTGATGTACACAGATATAAAGTTTAGAACTTTGCATATATATATATATATATATATATATGGCAGATTAACTGTAGCACTAGAGCAGATTATCTACAATAAGACTACAGGCTGTAACAGCACTAGAGCAGATTGTCTACAATAAGACTACAGGCTGTAACAGCACTAGAGCAGATTGTCTACAATAGGACTACAGGCTGTAACAAATAATATTATTAAATTCAAATGAATAACATCTCACCTCATTTTCTATGCTCTCATCGTCTTCATAAAATGAAGCAAAATTAACTACAGGATTTGCACTGTCGTACATGCCATAGTTAGAGCTGGACAGGAACTCATCATCCTTGTGTTTGGTTACCACTAGCTGGTGCCTTGCCCAGGACAGAGTAGGTTCATTACCTTCACCTTCAGGAAACAGAACCTTGGACATTCCGTTCATAAGAATTCTGGAATTGTTGCAGCATATTTCAATATTTTTTATTTTCTTTCATAAATTATTACATTTGTCATATTTAACATTAAACATTACATTTGTCATATTTAACATTAAACATTACATTTGACATCATCATCATCAGGTGCCGTGCTGACTGGCGTAGGCGATCATGGATCTCCACAAATCTCTGTTCCTGATATTTGCTATCATCTCAGATACGGACGCTCTTTCGTGCATGAAGTTAGCCTGTCTAAAATTGTATCTCTCCGTCTTCCTTTGTCTAGTCTCTTTCTATTTTCGCTGTTCAATGTTTCTAAATATCCCTTTTGACATCTCGAAAATGTGGCTGCTCTAAATCGATGCTCCCTTGCCTTTAAGCAGCCACTGGACTACGATCAAAGTTATTACTGATAGCAGGCGATACAAAGATGTATACAGTTACTGAGGAAAAATTATAGATATGAAAACTGTTCGGTGAGACTTTATCAGAACAAAAGAAACATTCTAAAACATGACATAAAAAAATCTGCATCAAAGATACTGGCAACGTACTGTGGTCACATCTCGTAATGAAAGAATGGACAAAGAAGCTTAGTACGATGGCTAATCGAAAGGTCAGTGCAGGTTACGTAAGTATATCATTTTGTATGTTAGTTTTTCTGTTTTCTGTTCTTGATGGTCTAAAGCGTGTTTTTTATCTTATAATTATTTTCCTCTTATGAAATGATATCCATCTTTGTCTATCGCTATTTCTCAGTATTACCGCGCCACCTAACGATTTTCTCCAGATCTGATCTGATCAGTCTGACTACCTAGATTGTTGATTTTCGTACATCGCATTACTAGATAGCACAAACTGTCACGACTATCGATGGCCTGTCCATCAAGGCGCTTCCGGTATAGTTGAATAATTAAACTTACCTGTAAGATCTGTGTTCATTATACATCGTCTTTGAAGCGTTGTTGTATACAAGATGATACTTGGGAGTTTCAAAGTTGTATTTAAATAAAGCTTCTTTCTCTGTTTTCTTTATTGATGGTGTAAACTTGGTCTGATGGAATGTCTTTGTTGGATCCTGTCAAAATATTTACAAATACTGTAACCACAAACAAAAGCAAATCGTGGCTTTTACATTCGTACTCATTATTATTTATATTGAAAGGTTGTGCTGCACTGCGTTGATGTCAGATTTGAATCATCATTTTTGTAACACCTTTCTTGAGATTTAGATTTAATTGATTTCCACACCCATCCCACGACATTTTTTCATCATTTTTCCCCTCGAATTTAACTATAATTTTCAAAGAGCAAGTGAAAAAATTCCTTCACATTTTAAGCTTTATAACAACACTGTTCCCTAAACACAATAACTTTGGCAGTGAAAAATATAAACATTCAAAGAAACTAATTTTTGACACTAAATTTGAGAAATAAAAGAAATTTAGAACTTAGAGTTTGTTTTTAAAATAATTTACTATTAAAGAATCTTATTCAAACACAAAATCCACAAAATTGTCAAAATGTTTCAAGACTGACTTGGCGTGCCTCCCAGGATAAATCGATTTTGATCAACTTTTCTAAATTATGGTTAGACAAATGTATACAAATTTACCATTGTTCTCGCCGTTTGTTATTTCAATTTTACTTTCTTTCTTAAATGTATAACTGTATACGTGTTTCTGTTCTACATGATTTCTGTGTTATTATATGTGGACGTGTTATAGATATTTTAAGAAAGAAATGCAGCGACGGACTATGTCAGAGGTTCTCAATCTTGGAGGCACGCAAGATCAGCCGTGAAACATTTTGTCAATTTAGTGGATTTTGTGTTTGAATAAGTTATTTTAATATAAATTTTTTGAAACTCCAAATTCTATGTTCCAAATTTCTTTTATTTCTCAAATTCATTGTCAAAAATTAGTTTCTTTTACTGTTTACATTTCTCTGCCCTGCCAATGTTATTGTGTTTAGGGAACAGTATTGTTATAAAGCTTAAAATGTGAAGGTATTTTTCACTTGCTCTTTGAAAATTCTAGTTAATTTGGCGGGATAAATAATTAAAAGGGTAGGGAGGAGTGTGGAAGTCTTGCCACGTCATCAAAAGGGGGAGGAGGAAAAAAATCCATAAGCGTTGGTCTAGACAAGAAATAATGTGGTACATGTGTACCATTTGAAGAAACTTTTTTTCATGTGACATTCAAAAGACCTTTTCTTCACAATTGTGTAATTGGAAAAAGTAATTACAGTCCGGATTTCTATCTGGTTTTTTTTTATGTTGATGTTACGGAAGTCAGCACAATACTATCGCAAATAGCCATTTCTGCAGCAGTCTAAATTTTTTCAATTGAACAAATTTGTGTGTTGCCCCGTGTGTTGCCCCGTGTGTTGCCCCGTGCGTTGCCCTTGTGTTGCCCCGTGTGTTGCCCGTGTGTTGCCCCGTGTGTTGCCCCGTGTGTTGCCCTTGTGTTGCCCCTGTCTGTTGCCCCTGTGTTGCCCCGTGTGTTGCCCTTGTGTTGCCCCTTGTGTTGCCCCTGTGTTGCCCTTGTGTTGCCCCTGTGTTGCCCCTGTGTGTTGCCCCGTGTGTTGCCCCGTGTGTTGCCCGTGTGTTGCCCGTGTGTTGCCCCGTGTGTTGCCCCGTGTGTTGCCCCGTGTATTGCCGGGCTCGCAAGGGACTAAGAATAGAAACACTGCTACCTACAAGGCATGTTGTTGTAAGAGGCAAATGGGGTAAGTGTACAAGGAAGCTACCCTAGTAAATAAAAAGCGTCGTAGATGTCGGATGTACAGGACAACTTGTAGGTGCATAACTGGCATAACGTACAATCGCTCTTAAGTTCAGATTACATACAAATCACAAAGAGTGGTTAACAAGTGGTTGATATGGAGCGCTCGAAGAAGAAGAAGAAGAAACTGTTAACAGATATCAATTGCATTGCACGAGCTCTATAACACAGAAGAAAGTTAAATATTTATCGGTATTTGGTATTAACACTGTACGTGGTTGCATTACGTGAAACCGTGACCCTTTTCCTGAGGATGTAATTACATATAACTCTGAAATCGGAGTGAGGCTCGCTTGAACTGCGACATACACTTGTGATAAGTTAAGCAAAACTTCAGCCAAAAAATATCAGTCACAGTTGACATGCTAGGCACACTGAATACGTCTGAATTCATTGTGTGTGAAAATAAATCATACCGACATTTAAAAAATGGAAAATGTATATTGACCTTTTCATATATTTATTACTTTTGCCATAGGTCACCAGTTGGGAAAAGAAAACGTGGAAGACCAAAGACCACTCTTCGAAGAACCATCCTACAAGAAAGTAAACTATTGGGATGTAAAACCATATGAGATCTCCAACTGCTAGCAACGAACCGCATTATATGGAGATCTAAAACCTCTGCCCTATGTGCCGCCTTTGGCACGAAAAATAACTAACATAGAGAAGGCTGAAACTCGTATTGATTTTCCAACTGCTGACTCATATATTTTATTTAGATCTGCAACTTGAATACGTGTTCCTCGTGTTTATATATTCCATCAGCCTGGCTAAGTGGTTAAGATCTTGCCTTGCGTTCTGAAGATCTTGAATTCGAATCTGAACCACGCCGTTTTCTTCACGAGTGTATTTTTTTCAGAAACCCTAGGATTGTTGCCGTTGCTACGGAATCCGTTATTTGCGTAATGCTTTAAGCAGGTGGCGTGCCACTTCTACAAAAGGACGAGCCATATTGCGTAAAACCCAGTGCAATGAAAACAACTCTTAGGCTTTAGAGTCTTAAGACAGCCTTAATCTGCAGAGGCATTGAAGTGGGATGCAAAGGGTTCAAGAAAGAGAGGACGACCTAAGGAGACCCTGGAGCGAACTTTGCTGAGAGAGACAAGAAATATCGGTCTCAGTTCCATGGAGGAGATTGAGCGAGTTGTCCAGGATAGAGCATTATGGAGAAATTACTTGCAGGCCCTATGTAACGTATAACGGTACGAGAGGAATTATTATTATTTAATCTGCGGTCTTTGGGGATTGAATGTTTTGTCTGAAACACTCAATAGATTAAACGAATCTATCATCTTTTAATAAGAGCAGAAAAGTTTATCGATATGAAATGAAAATCGTAGCATATCCTTTACAGGACGTAGTCATCAACCACAGTAAACGAGTTGTTTATTTTATAGGCAACCCTGATACGTTCAGTAGTTTGCTATTACTTTCTGGACGGAGAGGTCTATTTTTACCTTTTCTTTTGTAAAAATCCCACGGAAACGAATACGCTTCCAAACTTTGGGTTTGAACCAGGCACGTTTGGGTTTGTGATCGAGCTCGCTGCCGCTTGAGCTACAGACGCTCATTTCAACGATATACATTTTCAAATTTACAAACGGAATAATGGGTTACACCAGGATTTGAACCTCAGCATGTTTTACAGCTGCATGCAGAGCACCAACCACTACACTGTAGCCACCGATATTGTAATTTTAAATACTCACTGTTTTCAAAGGGGAAGTCTCCTGAGAGATATCTAGAGTCTCGTAACTGTTAGAAGTACCACCAATGTCAAGGTCAGCCTTAAAATGAACCAAATGTTGATGAAGATTTCCAAGAACTGTATCTTCAATTCTAAACCCGTACGCTCTTCCATCGTTTGAGTAAACGGTTGACAATATGTAACCTGTTTTAAATGGAAACAATTGAGAATTGTTAAAGGAGTCAGTCAGAAGAAACGATCGTGATGGATAGGGCACACATTGAGAAGACCGACCAGAAGCATTGCTAGACAGGCACTGTTTTGGAACAGGCAGAGAAAGAGGAGTAAGAGAATGCCTAGACATACCTGGAGAAGAGAGCAGAAGGCTGATATTAAAAGGATAGGTTGATTGATTGATTGATATGACCATCATCATTGCACTTCGGTGAGTAGCCATCTGTGCTCCGATCTCTTTCTTACACAGGAAAATCTCAGCTCAGTGCACGAACTCCATTAGTACCGGCGGGTCCCAATGAAATTTTTGAAGATGGTGACCATTTTGTAGGAATTTTATTTTTTTTATATTTTTCTAATAAAGAAAAGGATAGGTAAAACATGGAATTAAAAGGGGTGGCAGGAGAGAGGAAGAGCTGGAAAAGTTTATTTGAAGATTTTTGGCTTCGTTGGAAGTTGAACGGTGAAGAAGAAGAAATTAATTAATTAAACAAAAATTGCTGATAAATGTATTCTGATTTCGAAAGAACTAAAATAAATAAAATGATCTCATTATTATCTTGTATTCTCCGAAAAATTAATTCTTATTTTTTATGTTTGTTAGCCTACACGTTCTGATATAACCAAAACAAGGTTCGACTTAGGTTGAAAGTGTGTGCCTCGGCAAAGACATTTTAAATCCCATCGCCCGGTGATTACCGGGGCTAAATTGAGTGTAAAGAATAGAACCACTGTTACCTGCCACGCATATCGTAAGAGGCGACTAAGAGGTTGGGCGTGGGGCTAGCTACCCCACACCGTAAAAAATACTAAAATGGCTACAGAACGGAGAGCGAACCGAGTAAACGCTGGCTGAAACCGGACACATCTCAAAGAAAAGCACCAGAGCTCCAATGGTCTGAAGATGTGACGTAAAACACACCAATGCTAAGGCTGCATGAGTCAGATTTCCACAGTAAGGGAATTAAGGGGGAGATCTGGTACTCAGTCTGTGCGGTGACCCGAAAAGAGAGAGAGAGAGAAAGCCCTACGTAACAAACAAACTAGAATTCAATAAAAATTTTGATAAATGTATTATAATTTCTAAAGATTATAATGAAGGTTTGCACAGAATGACCAAAAACTAAAGGCCTTTTTTCCTAAGATCTAAGTGTTGTTTGTTTGTTGTAGGGATTAAACCTCTTTAAGCCGAGGCACGCCCCTTTCAACTAAGCGAACCTTTTTGGTTTACTAGCTGTCCCTGCGCGTTCTGCGTTTTAAAAGAAATAGTTTAGAAACTTGCTATAACAATATGGTAATTTTTGTTTTATCATTGTCCTTTTGTTCTTTTTCTTGGAAAAAAAAACTTACAATTTAACGTTTCATTTCAAGTCTGTTTATTGAAGTGCTTTTGGATATACAATATTTTTTGTTTTCCATCTGGTGCATACACGAATAAATCAGAATTTTTCCGACTTGTGAACAGGCCACATATAGCTGTCCATTAAAGCAGTTTTCAAATGTAGTCCACACACTTGTAGTGATTGTCCTTGTGATTTGTTGATGGTCATTGCAAAGGCGAGTCGCACCGGAAACTGCAAGCGTTTGAATTCGAATGGCATGTCTGTTGGAATCATTGGGATGCGTGGCAATAGTATATCTTCTCCTTTAAATTTTCCATTTAAAATTGTACCTTCGATGATATTGTTCATCATATTGTTCACAAAAAGTCTAGTACCGTTGCAAAGTCGTGGTGGATTAATGTTTCTGAGAAGAATGAAAACACCCCAAATTTTTCCCAATGTTAAAATATGGTGGCATGCTGCAAATCAAGTGAATTAAAAAATTCAGTTGGATAATTGACAACTTCGTCTTGATTCATTACAGTATCGATGGACTTATACTTGTCACTTCGCCTTATTTTGTTTTGAATTCTCAAATTCATGTCGATACACCCTTGTTTTGCTGCAAATATTGCGTGCACTGAGCCACTGATGTTTTTTGTAATTGTGCAATATTTGGAAAACTTTATGAATCAATTCATCTGTGGTCGCTATGATGTTACAGAAGTTTGTTGGCAATGTGATACATCGTGTGGAATCATCGATTGGCATTTCCCATTCCCAATATCCAACAATTGTTTTGCTAAACGTTCAGAGGTTTCATCATGTTGTAGTTGTATACGCATATTGGTCTTAAAAGTCAATTTCTGTATGTGTCGCCATAAAACTGATGATTTCAGGCATCATTAGTTCATCAGCGGGTGTTGATCTTGGTATAACTGGTAGAGTTTCCGGAAATCGCCAGACAATAAAATGAGTGCGCCACCGAAGAGCTGGTCATTTCCTCTCAAATCTTTCAGTGTACGATGAAGCGCTTCTAATGTTTTTTTATGCGCCATAGTACTTTTCACCCCATATAATGAGTTGACATAATTGGAGTACTTTACCCATTGCAAAATTTTTGTTGATATTGCATGTTGGTGTCTCAGTGATTTGCATATTCATTGGCAATTTCAGCGCTGAATCCCTGTTCGTACCATCTAAAGGTTGCTGCAATTCCAGAAGATGCGATTCCCGTGCAATATTATTTCGTGATCGTATGGTTGCCAAAATAAGTGAAATGAGAAAAAATTTTGCCTGTGCCTCAGGCGCATCTATGAAATACAATCCACCGTTTTGACTTGTAATTGCATGCATAATTCTGTCATATGCTATGCGTTGTTCCGGAATCAATTTTGGAAGATTCGTTTGAACAAATGTACTCAATTCGTTGATATCAAAGTGTGTTTCTCGTTCCCAAATCACAATCGAAAGGTTGTTTGCAGATCGTTCTGGGGCATCCATTCCCCAAATTTCACCAGTGCTTTTAGTGATTGCCAAACATTTCCTCAGTGAAACCAATGCCTCATTATATACGTTTGGTGTGAATTGAATGTCAGTATTTTGATTCGTCGCACGCAAGCGATGTAGGATGTCTTCACTCATGTAATCTTTGTATTTTTTCCAAAGTTCTTTTGGATTGGATAGGAAAACACGTTGTTATATTTCTGCAAATAGTGTGCGTATTTGCTGTGGTCGTGCAGTATTGGATGCATCAGCCAGTGAAGTGTCCCAATGTGCATCGTTTTCAAGAAGATTTAATTCTTGGCAAGCTTCACGATAAGTGCACTACGTGACCGTTAACTTTCTCAATTCTTGGAAGGATGTTGGTCCACGTTTGTTGATTAACAGTAATCGCAAGTAAAAGCATTCTGCATTGTTTGGATGAACAGTGTACAAACGACCTAACGCATTGGTCGAATATAAATTGGAATGTCCTTACTTCTTTACTTGTTGCGACGTTAAAACTTTTTCGCTCTGCATTCCATTTTAGTATGTTGGCAGTTCAGGAAATAAAATAGCGTCTTTGCAAAATCATCTCTACACAAGTGAAAAATGCAGTACATTTGTTGGCGATGGTGACAATGCTCGTCATGTGCATTATCTGTTAAATACCGCGTGTCCATTTTTAAGGTGCACTGCCAAATGAACAACTGTTGGATTCGTTCATGAATTGGAAATGATAAAAACGCCATACTGTTTATTCTACTAATGTAACGTCCCAGTTGATAATGCTCGATTTCATCGATGGATGCAGTTATATTGCCACTCAAAACTGCCATATTGCTTCCTTTGTTGACATATTTGCAAATGTATTTATCGATTTCACCGTTCCCAAAAAGATGATGAACAACGAATGTCAGGATTTTGATTAAAACTGTACAATACATGCATAATCTATCCATTTTTCCAATACCACATTTTGGGTGAAGACTGAATCATAATTAGTATTGTAATGGAATGCACCTGATTTAAACAGCGTGCGGGGTTAGTCTGGATAGAGTAGTGCGTATCCGAACGGTTTGCAGACTTGCTTCCCGTTGCTCGATTGTTTCAGCTGAACGGAATCGAGCAGTGCGTACTCGATTGGTTCCTAGTCTTGCTTCACGTTGCTCGTCTGTTTCAGGACGAACGGGCTTCAGCAGTGCGTACTCGAACAGTTTGCAGTCTTGCTTTCTGTTGCTCATCTGTTTCTAACTAGTAATGCCTTTCTCTTTCGTCTCTAGGTGTAGATGGGCCCAATGCTTTTCGTTCAGGAGGCATAATTGCAAATGTGTGGGAAAAAATTTGAAAAAGCGTGTGAAATAACTGCATCTTGTTCGTCTTCACACATGGAATTAAATATCACTGTTGATGTTTCGCTGGAATAAATAAAAAAATTAGCATTTGATTAAATTCTATTAGGAAATGCATAGAAACTGGAGTAAAATGTTTTGAAAAAACAGGAAAACTGTATGAATCATTTGTCAAGCTCTCACGCAACCTATTACGAAATGGTTGTACTAATTTAGAATTGCACGCCGCTATAGCGGTCAATGGTATGATTGATTTACAAAATATTAAATGGTCACCCCGTTTCTGTCATGTAATCTAATATTGGGTAATATTCAGGCATAATAATTGCAAATGTGTGGAAAATTCGTGAAGAGCGTGTGGAAAAAACTGCAGCTTGTTTGTCTTCACACACGGAATCAAATATCACTGTTGATGTTTCGCTGGAATAAATAAAAAAATTAGCATTTGATTAAATTCTATTAGGAAATGCATAGAAACTGCGAGTAAAATGTTTTGAAAAATCAAGAAAACTGTATGAATCATTTGTCGAAACTACTCACGCGCCACCTATTGCGAAATGGTTGTACTAATTTAGAATTGCACGCCGCTATGGCGGTCAATGGTATGGATTGATTTACAAAATAATAAATGGTAACCCCGTTTCTGTCGTGTAATCTAATATTGGGCAATATTCATACATATAACGTGTACATTGTACATCAGGTAAACGTTGATGGCAAAATTCCCTCTTGCCATTTATGAAAATCCGGCCAATAGCTTCCCTCAAATGAACGTATTCCTCGGATCGTAGTTTTGTTTGGTTTAATTGAATATAGAGCAATTTTTGTCAACATAGCTAACAAACATTGATGGAATAGATGGAACTTAAAATATGATTTGCAGTATCTATGATCATGATTAGAAACAAACCTTCAGCTTGTAACGGCTTGTTTGAAATATTGACTTTAACGGCTTGTTTGAAATATTGACTTGAATCATACGTCATCGAATCGTGTAGATGCACATACTGTAAACTTCCGGAAGAAACTCTCGATGAAATTTGCGTTTTTCGTCGGAAACGTTAATGGAGATTTCGTTAGAAACTCTCGATGAAATGAGCGTGTTATTATTTTTTTAGATTGTTTCGAAAAGCTTCAGCGCTACCTATTTCAAACTGTGACAGGTAGCATCCCGACATTAAAACAAACATATCCTGTAAATTTCAGCTACATCTGTTCAGTAGTTTCCGAGTCTATAGGTAACAAACATACATACATACACTCATTTTTATAATAGGTATAGATATCAGAGCGTGTAGGCCAACAAACATGAAAATAAGAATTAACTCCTTTCGGAGAATCCAAGAATGGTAAAACAATCTAAGTGTTATACCAAATTGATCACGGCTAAAGGGTGGGTGCCTTCACAGAGATAATGGCAACTAAACCAAATTTTAAAATTCCGAGCAGCTCTCGCTCGAAAGGATGACGACGCTCACGATTATACAATTCTAAAACGGGACCTGGTACCACCATCTGCACCACTAAAGAGTAAACCCCTCCCCGAGTTGAAGAGATAAAAGCTCAAGTGCTTCTGGATCGAAAAAAAATGTGTTATCTCCCTTAACAAGACTGAATTATTTCCCGCTTAAACATCCAAACAAATATAATATAAAATTACATCTACTATCTACTCATTTTAGATATAAATATATTATTTACCTGTACTCATGAATCGACTTTCGAAGACACCATTTTGATGAAAAATAAAGTCCACGATATAGTCATAGTTCTCAATGGTTAGAGCAGACCTGTCAGGTGAGAATAACGATAATAGTAATGTTTTGGTTCTCTAATACCTGTCAGGTGAGAATAACAAAAAAAATTATTCCTTTCAGGAACTTCAGGAACTTGGTTCCCATAACAGCAGCCATAAAAAAACTATATATTCTGCACGTGACTGACGTCATCAGCAGTCATTCTCAGATCGTCAATGACATCCTGCGTCCATCGTCTTCTAGGTCTTCCTCTCATTCTTCGCCAGACACCATCCCCTCCAGAATTATCTTCTCTAGGCACGCATGTCGTTTAATGTGTCGAAATATTTAATTATCCTTGTTTTATATTTCTTTACTAACCAACTCTTCTCAATATCAAGCTGTGGCAGAAACAAATAGATTTAACAATAACAATGATGGCATATCATGTACAGTACATCGTCACCAGCCATACTAAATGAGTCGTCGATTTCTAGGCACTCTTATACGTTCAGTAGTTTGTCAATGCTTTCTGAACGTTTTTTTTTAAACGTTCTAAATTCACGGGAACCATTTGATTCCAAACTGCCCTCCAATAGTTTGAACCAGTTATGCTTGAATTGTGATCAGCTTACTACCATAAGTTACAGACGCCCACACAAATAGATTACTAAATAAAAACGTTGGAAACAGCTGTTGATAAAACCGTGGTCCCCGTCAAGATAAGGCCGACTAGCTCAGACGAGATTTCGAAAAATCCTGTTTATCTGGGACTGGTTTTCGCATATGTTTGATAGAACACTGTACACTTTTTGCAATTTTACTCAATTCTATGCTTTCATTGTTAATTATTAATGAAAAGAAGGTTAATAATTCTGATAATCCTTAGCTTTAAACTGAACTTGTAACATAATATAATAGTAACATAATATAATAGTAACATAATATAATAGTAACATAATATAATAGTAACATAATATAATAGTAACATAATATAATAGTAACATAATATAATAGTAACATAATATAATAGTAACATAATATAATAGTAACATAATATAATAGTAACATAATATAATAGTAACATAATATAATAGTAACATAATATAATAGTAACATAATATAATAGTAACATAATATAATAGTAACATAATATAATAGTAACATAATATAATAATGATTTAGCATTATGTGTTGTATTTAAAATGAATCTATATACAAAAACACTGGAATGCGAGGATCACGCGACAGTTGTGGTCTTATTTTCTATAATTTTTACATGAGCCCACCGGCCGTATGTTATCGGAGGCCAAGATAAAAACATGACGTTCTAACCTGAATGTGAGAACGGAATCCTCTTCCGCCATAATAGGAACCTTCATAAGGAGTATATGACAAGTGTCGTCGTAGTGGGTACCCATTGTTATGTTCAAACAGGCACATTGATGATGTGTAAACAACTGGTTCTCCTAGTGCAATGTTAAAGAAAGTCTGAAATAATTTCATTAGATTAGACAAAGTATCTAAAAGAAGAACAAACATGGCTTTACAAAAATTAAACAACTAAAAACAATATGGAATGGAACTGTCAGAATACTAGAGCAGGCATATTCCCAGTGGCAACATATGGGTGTGAAGCATGGACATTTAACAAAGCAGTGGAAAAACATATGTGTGCTTTTGAATATAAGTGTTACAGAAGAGTCACCCCTATACCAGGGACATAAAAGGAGAACAAATAAAATTTTCCCAGAAAGAACTCACAATCAAAGAAAACGGCTAATGCTACAAATAAAAAGGGAAAATTGAGATATTTTGGAAATATAAAGAGACACAAGGCTGGAAACCATCATGGAAGAGGCATCCCCGGGAAAAAAAGAAAACCACGGGAAAAAGGATTCAGTATGTAACTGCTTGTTTGAGGGATGACAGCTGCAAACCTAAAAGAGATAGAGAGAGAGAGAGAGAGAGAGAGAGAGAGAGAGAGAAATTACAAATAGCTGTTATGGTGACAAAGTTATGATCAAGACAAACTATATGATGATGTTGATGAGACAATTAAATCCCCTTTGCAAAGAAAAATGTAGATGTAACTGAAAGCAATGACTGTTTAGGTTTGAACCCTTTCGCTCCGTAATTTCTTTGTAATCTCTCGATGCATTTATTCTGCTGCAATATATACTGACTTAGCCAGTAAACTGGCGTTGCGGGTTTAAAAATGTTTATGAGCCAGCATACCAGTCACCGCCTTAAATGATATACTATAATATAATGAAAAAAGTAATAGACAATGTAATTAATATAACAATTCAGAAAAAAGTTGGTGTATTTAAGTTTGACAAAATGACATAAAATTGCAAACCTGGTTGACTAGTGTTGCTGTTTCCGGACAGTCTGCTCCAGGTACCAGAGATTTGGAATTAGAACCCAACAGTACTCCACTGTCAACGTAATCTGTAATTTGCTGTTTAAAGATTTGTATAAGTTTAATGTATCTTGGAGCAATCTTGTAGACGACTTATAGTTAACCACTATTTGAAATGCATGTACGTCTGATCTCATTCACATAACAAAACATTTACTAGCTTTTCTTTTTAGCAATCTTAACTATGAAACAAAATGGAATACCAACAAAATCAAGTGTTTAATAGCCTGCGTTTTTCCTGGCGAAATATGTTTGTGAGACATGGACCATTGACAAAACGCGGAGAAGATCATTAATGCCTTTAAAAGCAAATGCTCAGAAATACTTAGAATACCATGAACAGAGAAAAGAACAAATTCTTCTGTTCTGCAACAGCATGCTATTAAGAGAGTTGGTTATAAAGGATATAAAATCAAGGGAAAAATTTAAAAATTTCGGACACATTAAACGACAGGAGTGCCAAGAGAAGATAATTTTGGAGGGAATGATGCCTGGAAGAATAATGAGAGGAAGACCTAGAAGATGATGGGTGCAAGATGTCATTGACGATTTGATAATGACTGCTACTGGCGCCGGTCAACTTGTACAGAATAGAGAGTTTTTTATGACTGCTGTCATGGGAGCTAATTCGGAAGGAGAGCTACTTGATGATGATGATGAACTATGAAACTGTCAATTTCCGTTCGTCTGTTGGTTTGTCTTAAACAAGAACAACTCTTAACGATCTCTTCCACCATTTACTTCTTTATAGAAGCGTTGGGGGGTGAAACGTAGTGATCTTGTCTGTGCTTGTCTTAATGCGCTTGTAAGCTGATATTCATTTTTGTAAGGCTGTTCTTGATGCCCGTCGCTCCATCTTTGCGTGGTCTTCCTCTTGCTTTGTACTCATTATACTTTTTCTTTTGGCTCTATATGGTAGGCGATACCAGGGCATTCTTGTCAGGTGCCCAAACCATTTAATCTGTTGTTTTTTTATGAATTGCATGACTGGTTTAAATCCAGTCTCCTTTGATTCTACATTTCTAATTGTGTCTCTTATTGTCACACAAGCAGCTCTTCAAAGACCACACCTCTCCGTCGTTATGATTTTCCGCTCATTGGCTGCTGTTATTGGTCATGTTTGACACTGGTACATAGTGTTGGCCAGAAAATCGTTTTTTGAGATTTGCTTTAGTTTTTAGCTGAAAGCTTGAACGATGAAGTAAACAAATCCTTCATGTTTTGTTAATGCAGTGGTCTAAAGCCTCTTTAACCCCTAGGCACACACTTTTCAACCTAAGAGCGGGTTTTTATTTGTTATATATCAGAGCATATAGGCCTACAAACAAAAAAAAGAATTAAAAATCTTAAAATAAGAATCTTCCCAAGAAGGAATATTTCCGGAATAAAATACTGCAATTTCTGCCATCGAAATTTCATATGCAATTCTCTCCCCTTTGTACCTGACATCAAAAATGGCTGGTCCCGATAAAGCTGACAAACGGAAATTGAACTTCCATCCCATGTACTCGACCTTGGAAACAAAAATATGAATTAGTAGATGATGGATAAGTTCCATTAAATGTTGATATTTTATTGCTTCCAATAGTTACAGACGCCGCTATTTATCTTTGTTTTATTCTGCACAGACTTTCAGAGCATGTGGTTCCGATCTTCATTCTTCTTCTCTAGTCTTCTGTATCGAGTATTCTGTACAGACTTTCAGAGCATGTGGTTCGATCTTCATTCTTTTTGTCAGTCTTCTGTATCTTGAAGTATTCTGAACAGACTTCCAGCAGTTGGATCATGTATGTTGCATCATTTCTTTCTGTCTCTTGGCCATTCTTGTTCTGCCAGATCAAATATTTTACTATTGAACAGTTGAAAGGCTAGTTGACTGTATCAGTTAATATCCAGTGGCGGCTCGTGATCATTTTTGTTGGTGGGGCCAGACATTTTTTCCGGATAAATCATGCTTTTTGGTAGCTATATTTTAATTTATAAAATAATAAATGCACGTTATACATTATTTTTGGTGGGACCCGGCCCACTGGCCCTTAATGACGAACCCTACTGTATATATTTATTGACAATCTCTGTTATCTACCTCGCTTTCTCTCTGACCATTTTATCTGCTACTTTTGGTCTCAGTTTGTCAATTTACTTTGTCATGGCTGGTTGCTTTCTCTGCTCCTTCTCTGTTATTTTTTAAATATATTTTTATGTGCATATTTGGGAGAAGGGGGTGAAGGAAAATTAGAGAGTGGTTGCACTAGTCAGCAATGAAGCGATCAAGTATGGATCTTCTATGTACTTCTTCTTCTTCGCGTTCGTTCTTAACGACCAATTTTAATCACTCTTTGTGATATGTTTGATCTTTGCCAAGAACGTGTATACGTTGCACATTGGTTTGGTAGGCCCCTAAACGCATATATTTCTACACGTTTAGGACATGTGCATCCGATTTCAGCCACACCTCCTTAGTCGCCTCTTACGACATGCATGGCAGATAACAGTGGTTCTATTCTTTACCCCCAAATTTGGGCCCCGGTAACCACTCGGGCGTTCTATGTACAAAAGAGACATCATCAACGCTCTAAGAGAAAACATACGCTCTGAAGATTTCAACAAAGAAGATAAAGGGTATTCTCTATCTCGGTTGCACAAGGTGTGCATACCGATAGGTGCGGCAAGACGGGAAAACAAGCCCAGTAAATACATCAATCAACACAGAACGGGAGTTGTTAGTCTAAACACACTGAGATAGATACTTGGGGGGAGATTCGTGCAATTATAGACATGGCTGATGTTCAATGAAGATAGTCCTCAAATGAACAATGTTCGTTTTTTCTGTCGCTCTCTCTTTATCTATCCATTTTGTTTGTCAGTTTTTCCTCACCATGTCCCTTATCTATCTCTTCCATGACCTTATTTGTCTACTTTCAACAGGATGTTAGCACAGAATTACCCAAGAAAAAACAAACAAGATTGTGCAAACTGTATTAAATGACACACCTCTCTCTCCTTGACCGAGTATCTCTTTCCATCTGGTTCTACTTGTGTGGGCGGTCTCTGTGGTTTGACTGGCAAGGGGTCACCACGTCGATGAAGTGTTGAATACAGGTTTTCTGAGTAAACTGGTTTTGTGAACTTAGACTTGGGGATGCTAAAAATAGAAAATGTACAAACAAATTAACCCTTTTGCCATTCGGAGTCGATATATCGGCTCTCGTGATATAATCAAATTAAAGTATCATCAGTCTTCAGACTGTCTTAACTTAATGATGGTGATTATCTAGATACATAGGTGATTGTTCTGAGCATAACTTTGCTACCATAACAGTCCTTCAGAATGTCTCTCTCTCGTAGGCCAGATGTCACGCCTCCGCAGCCGTCATGCTCAAACCATTAGTTATGTCCTGAATCCATCTACTCCGGGGTCTTCCTCTTCTCCTCTTTGCCGGGATACCTCCTTCCATGACGGTCTGCCTCTTCTCTAGCCCTTTGTGTCTCTTTATATCTCCAAAATACTTTAATTTCCTCATTCGTATTTGTAGCATCAGCCAGTTTTCTTTGATTTTGAGTTCTTTCTGGATAGATCTATTTGTTCTCTTCTCTGTTCATGATATACGGAGGACTCTTCTGTAACACTTATATTTAAAAGTACATATATGTTTTTCTACAACTTTGTAAAATGTCCATGCTTCACACCCATACAGGTGTGATACATGATCAAATTACCGTATCATCAGTTTTCTGACTGTCTAACTTAGTGATGGTGACAAGGTACAGGGGTGGGGGGAGACATGATCAAACTACTATGCTACCAACCTTCGAATTGTCTAACTTAGTAACGGTGACAAGATACATTATTGATACATGATCAAATTACCGTATCATCAGTCTTCAGGCTGTCTAACGTAATGATGGTTACAAGGTACAGAGGTACGATAGGATCAAAATACTATGCCACCAGTCTTCAGACTGACCAACTTAATGATGGTTACAAGGTACAGAGGTGAGACCTTATCAAAATACTATGTCACTAGTCTTCAGACTGACCAACTTATTGATGGTTACAAGGTACAGAGTGAGACTTATCAAAATACTATGTCACCAGTCTTCAGACTGACCAACTTAATGATGGTTACAAGGTACAGAGGTGAGACCTTATCAAAATACTATGTCACCAGTCTTCAGACTGACCAACTTAATGATGGTTACAAGGTACAGGGGTGAGACCTTATCAAAATACTATGTCACCAGTCTTCAGACTGACCAACTTAATGATGGTTACAAGGTACAGGAGTGAGACATTGTCGAAATACTTTGCTACCAGTCTTCAGACTGACCAACTTAATGATGGTTACAAGGTACAGGGGTGAGACTTCAAAATACTATGCTACCAGCCTTCAAACTGTCTAACCTGAATACTACTGCGTTGTTTGTATATTCCAAGATTTCACTAAATCTTTCGCCAATATCGTTTAGTTTCGCTCTATATTGTAATCAAATAAAAATCTCCACGCTCTAAGAAAGTGATTCGTTCCACATATCGGAAAACAAAGATAGCGACTGTTTAACATGAATCTTCCTGCATACGTTAGCCGTGTTTGTTTTTCTTCATTTCCCCCATTTACTTATGTATAGAAGTGATGAGGTGGAAATGTAATGCTCTTGTGTGTGCTTGTTCTAATGCACTTTGTAAGCTTATATTCACTTTTTAAAGGCTATTATTGATGCAATTGCTCCTTCTTTTTCGTGGTCTTCCTCTTTTTCTGTACTCGTTAAACTTTTTCTATGTGGCTCTCTGTAGTAGACGATACCAGAGCATTCTTGACAGGTGTCCAAACCATTTAATCTGTTGTTCTTTTATGAATTGCCTGACTGGTTTCACATCCAGTCTTCTGATTTCTTCATTTCTAATTTTGTTTCTTATTGTCACACCTGCAGCTCTTCTAAGACATCTCATCTCTGTCGTTATGATTTTCCGCTCATTAGATGCTGTTATTGGCCATGTTTGACACTGGTAACATAGTGTTGGCCACAAAATCTTTCATATAAGATTTGCTTTAGTTTTTAGCGTTATCTCTTTATGTGACAACAGTGGTGTTATTGGCCATGTTTGTTCAGATAAGCAAGTGATGACTGAAAGTTTACAGTGTCAAGTTTTAGTTTGAACATTCCAGTATAAAAACTTCGATATAAACAAAAACATGTAAAGAACAATATTACATAAGCAAGAAAAAATAAATGATTAAATATGAAAAATGAAAACACTCAACGTTTCGACCACAGGTCTTTTTCAGGAAAACAGGATACGAGATATTAAATGAATAGTTCTTTCAGAGACGGAAAATAAAACGTATGTTACATGTTCAAGTTGAACATACATAAAAAATACATTTAGTTCATCCTCCTCATATAGTTTATCCTGAGACGAACTTTGTCTCCCTAACAATCTTTTAGAATTTCTCTCATATGTCAGATGCCATGTCTCTGCAACTGATATGCTCAAATTATGATTTACAACCTGAATCCGTCTTCTACGTGGTCTTCCTCTTCTCCTCTTTGCAGGGATACCTCTTTCCATAATAGATTGGTTCGTCCGTCTGCCCAGCGTGTTCGTAGCGCGTTGGACTACGGGTGACTATCCCTCTGTGTGTGCGGGTTCAATTCCGCGGGATGGTAGAAACAGCCACAGATTCTCCAGATTTACGGTGTTCGTGACACCGAACAGAAGGGTTAAGATGTCCATGGCACCGAGTCGAAGAGTTGAAAAGCTCAAGTGCTCCTGGATCGGAAAAAAAAATAGATTGGTTGATATATAGGAACATCCTCATTGCACTTCAGTGAGTAACCATTGTGTGCTTCGATCTCTTTCTTACACAGAAAGATCTCAGCTGCAGTGCACGAAATCCGTTGCACTGGCAAGAGTTACTGATGTAATTTTGAAAATAGTAAAGATATTTTTTATTAGGAATTTTATTTTTACTCTTTTCTAATAAATGTTTCCCGGGCAGTGGCTTTCCAGCCTGCTCTTCTCCATTTTGAACTGCCATGGGATCTTTTACGAGCTCAGGACCTGCGTTTTATCGTCCGTCTCCAATAGGTATAGGAACGCGATCTCCCCTGCACTGAGATCAGGGATCTCTGGAAAACTATCCAGATGGCTCTACGAGAAAGCGAACCTGATACCTTGGCACGAAGGACGAGCACCTAACCTCTGCGCCACAGATGGTCTTCTCCAACCCTTTGTGTCTCTTTATATGTCCAAAATACTTCCATTTTCTCGTCCTTATAACCTCCACCCGAGTGGTTACCGGGGCCCAAATTTGGCGTGTAAAGAATAGAGCCACTGTTGCCCGCCACGCATGTCGTAAGAGGCGGCTAAGGAGGTTTGGCTAAAATCGGATGCATGTGTCCGCTAGGGAATGCTAACCCGAAACAAATGCTTGGAGAAAACGGATGCACCAGGCCGTAAGGCGATAACATGGTGCAACGATCCCTCACATTGAGGAATGGGATAACGGATTCTACGGTCGCCAATCTGCCTCAGAGATTTAGCAACGCAGTAAGAATGTCAGACCTACCATCACGAGAGTGGCCAAAATTTACTGCGGGAAGAGGTCGGCGCAAACGGGGAAGTAGAAATCATAGGAATTATATCCTATGGAACTGCCCTCAGTATACAGAATTGAGAAGAAAGAGGTGGTCCACTTACACCAGCGTCCAAGACAAAGTGTATGGCGTGGCTGATAATCTGAGGCAGACGGCTGCCTTTATTAGGGAATCCGAAATTCCAATCTAGTGAGAACGAAGAAGAAGATACTTATTTGTAGCATCAGCCAGTTCCTTTTAGTTATAAAATCAATAAAAGTATCCTGGATAACGCTACGCATGTATATCAGCAATTCTTCTTCTTCAAGCGCTCCATATCAACCACTTGTTAACCACTCTGTGTGATTTGTATGTAGTCTGAGCGTAAGAGCGGTTGTACCAGTTATGCGTCTACAAGAAGGCCAGCACATCCGATTTATGCGATGCTTTTTATTTACTAGTGTAGCTTCTCTAGGCTCCTACATCAGTCGCCTCTTCCGACATGCCCTGTAGGTCACAGTGGTACTATTCTTTGCTTCTCTATCGGGTCCTGGCACCAAATGGGAACATCAACAATTATTACAAATTAAACAAATAAAAAACTAAATATTTTCACAATTCTCCTACTTTCCCCTGTGATCCTCGTCTTTGATAATGAGTTGGGGCTATGTTGCAAAGATCATTCTGTGTAAAAACATAGACCGGTGCCCGCAGATTTCCCTGTAGTGATTTATTTCTTATCAATAAGTCAAACCCAATACATCGTCTCTGTGGCGTAGAGGTTAGTTGCTCGCCTCTCGTTAGAAAGGTACTCGGTTCGCTTCCTCGTTGAACCATCGGGATATTTTTAAGAGACCCTGATTTCAGAGTAGGTGAGATCGAGTTCCTAGTCTTATCGGAGACGAACGATAAAACGTGAGTTCCATGTTCGAGTTGAGCACGAGAAAGAACCCTTTACAGTTCAAAATTGAGAAGACCAGGCTGAAAAGCCGCTGCTCAGGAAAAATTCATTAGAAATATTTTTACAAAATAAAATTGCTGCAAACATTTTTTCACAATCTTCAAAATTACATCGATGACCCTCACCGGTGCTACAAAGTTCGTGCACTGCACTTGAGATCTTCCTGTGTAAGAAAAAGAACAGAACTCACAGGATTACTCACCGAAGTGTAATGGTGATGATAATATTAATCAATAAGTCAAACCAATACATCGTTCGATTAACTGATATGATCGATTTCATCGATTAGTAGATTCAGAGACTATATATTGACTTTTTCGTCTTTACAGACGGTCAATTGGCAAGTGTTTTACTGTGACAGCTTCTGAGTTTTCGCTTGTCTCTCTTGTCTTGCAGCTCATCCCAAAGTCTCTCTTCAAAAGACTGTGCCCTTGCGCAATATGGCTTTCCACACAACTCTGTCATCAGCTAGTTTTTCCCATGTGCTGAGACCTATAGAAAAGTTTTTCAATGAGGCTTTGCAGACATCTTTATATCTGAGCAGTGGTCTGCCCTGGTGCCTCTTCCCCTCCGAAAGTTCATAGAACAGCATTTGTTGTGGTATTCGATAATGTTCCGTTCTTCTCAAATGTCCTAGCCATCTTAGTCTTCTACTGCTGAGCATGTCATAATGAAAGATAGGTTTGCACGGTGCAGTACTTCAGATGTTGGTTATACAATAGCTGATGTTCATAATACGGAGAATAATTGATTAGTATTTACCTGCCGTTATTGTAACCAAGAATAAGTTGATCCATATTTTCGTATTGATGTCCAGCATACCATATTTGTTCAATGCTCCAGTTGGAAACATCAGAACCGTTCAAGTTTAGAAATACTGCATGGTCTACTGGGTGAACTGAATAGTACGGAACATTGTAGAATGCTGTTAACCACAGTTTCCTGTAAAAGTTAGACATTATAGGAAATGCTTTAAACCGGTCACATTTTTCTTATGGCATTGTTATAATATTGCCATATTATTTAATAAAATAATAAAATGAACACACACAAAACCAACGTATCGACTATAAGCATCTGTTAACCATCCTATTTAGATTCACTATTTTATTCATTTAGGATTCATTATGTGTTTCTGTATGTTCCCTGAAGAAGACTTATAGTCGATACGTTTACTAAATGTAGCAAAATTAACGACCTCTGACCTCTTCTCGACTGCTTATTTCGAAGAGAAAAATATGTGATATTCATTCGTTCAGTAGGCACAATCATACGTGGCCCAAGCCAGTGCACAGTTAACCAATGTTATTGCGTTATGTTATGACATAAACCCGATGTCATGACATAACTAACAATCAGTCATAACATTAAAACGTTCAGTAGCCTTTTCGGAACTTTGTGTATGAACTTCCTGTCACTTCACATTTCAAGTCCATGATGTGCCCGTGGTTGGGGGGCCAATTCCTTTCCTCAAGTGCGAAACGTTGGGAAATGTCTATTTTCATGAACATAGTGTACATGTGGTTAGGGGGGATTCAAACCTATTACCTTCAGAACGACAGGCTAACGTCTTAACCACTTCGCCATAGAGACATCCGTCATTCCGTATGTTCTGTAGAGACTGCACGACATTTTAATTTTATTTTTCAGAACTGGTCTGCAGCGAATTCCCAAAACTGAGTTGGTGTCTCCATGACAGTGTTTCGCATAAAGAACACCAACAGCCATTTTGGACAAACGTCGCTTGTGTCTAGAACAACTAAATAACAAAATTGTTTTGTCGAAAATTACAATCTTGGGATAACAGGATTTATAGCTTTCTACAATCAAATAATATAAAAATAAGTACATAAATTGTCTACACCTTCTTTGTTCCACTGTTACCGAGTTGTTGTCCAGAGTGGGGACTGCCTAGAGTAGTTGATAGTAGCTCGGCCTGCTAGCTATGAGACGCCTAATAGCTCGGGTTCGAACCTACAGGCATTTGTTCGAGTCCCCTGGTCTTACTCAGGACGATAACGTGAAGTCGGAGAAAATCTGCCTGTATGGCGAGGAATACTAATTACGAGTACATTGAGCACACGGCTGCCAGTGTAAAGTAATTTACAATGTGCACGCTTTGCCATTGTAAGAAATTGGAAAAACAGATTTTCACGCAAAATCAGTTTCAGAGATGAAACTTCGTCTGAGTTGAAAGCGGACGAAAGAAGAAGAAGAGTTGTCCAGAGTCGTGGTTTCTGTGGGGTTTTTTTTGTCTTGCGCTGCTCTAATCGCTTGTGTAATAGTTATTTTTGCTTCTTGACAGGATTCTTCTATGTCATCTATCCATCATTTTCGTGGTTTTATTCTGGCATTCTTTCTTATGATATCATGTTCTGTGTAGAAGACTCTGTATACGTGTGTGTTTGTTTGCATTGTTATTAAGTTTTCCAACCACATTATTCTTTGTTTTAATAACTCTTAAGTCATTAAAATATGAAAGTTATTTTTCGTGACAAACATTTGCTACCTTTGACTGATGTCATCAACTATACCAGTCCCCAACTGACTGACTCCAAAATGAAAGCAATCTTCTGGAACAGAACATTCTGTCCAGGTGATTCCATAGCTTTCCTTCAGAATATATCCAATCTGAAATAAAATAACAGAGTTATTATTAGGTGTTTCTGACTTTATTTATATTTTAAACCAATACTTATGTATGACAGAGAATCATGGACAATGAATAAATAATGAAGAAGATCACTGGAAGCTACAGAGATGTGGTTTTACAGAAGAAGGCTGAAAATTCCATGGACAACGAGGAAAACAAATGAGGAGGTTTTAAATCAGGCCTGTGCACAAAGAAACCTTATTAAAAAATAAGAATCAGACAATCAAGGTTCTTAGCGATTATAATGCGAATAGGAGGTTTAAGACATTTGGTGACCACATGTAAAATTCAGGGAGGGTGAGATTGTGGAAGACAGGCGGAGAAGATATTGGATGTTCTGACATCTTTGTTCGACAAAAGATCGACGTAGTACTGATTACTTGCACGAAGGGGAGAGAGAGAGTTGTTGAGAGACATGATCGCGTACTCCGACTGGCACGGCACTTGATTAATTGATTGCACTTTGTCTTTGGAAAAATCGTCAGAGTTCAAGTAAAAATAGGATATTCAACAAAAGTAGCTTCTGTGAGTGTGTGTAGTTTAAACGATAGTGAGCTGATGAAGATGTTTATGACCGTGATGATGATGATGGTGATGATGATCTTCTTCTTCTTTGCGTTCGTTCTTTACACCAATTTTAATCACTCTTTGTGATATGTTTGATCTTTGCCAAGAACGTGCATACGTTGCACATTGTAGGCCCCTAAACGCATAGAATTCTACACGTTTAGGACACATGCATCCGATTTCAGCCAAACCTCCTTAGTCGCCTCTTACAACATGCGTGGCAGGTAACAGTGGTTCTATTCTTTACACCCCAAATTTGGGCCCCGGTAACCACTCGGGCGGGTGATGATAATAATGATGATGGCGATATTGATGATAATGATTATGATGATAATGGTTTTGATAATGATAATTTACTTGTTTGTCCACTTCTCTCATTAAGGTGTTCAAGATGACATGAAATTCCAAGTCACTCAAAGGCCTGTGTGGGGGGAAAAAGTCAAAGTTTCAGTTATATAGAACAATAATAGCTGAATGACAATGAAAATCGTAGCATATCCTTTACATAACTTAGCCATCAACCACAGTAAACGAGTCGTTGATTTTCTAAGCACCACTTATACCTTCAGTTTTGAACTGTGTGGTCTCTTTTTACCTTTCACAAATATCGATGAGAACAAATTTGCTTCCAATCAGCCGGCCGAGGTGTTTGAACCAGATACGCTTGGATTGTGATCTCGCTCACTACTGACTGAGCTACAGACGCTCACATAATAGCTGAATACATCTAGCAAATAATATATTGGAAGGAGAAACAGTTAGTGAACGAAAGAAAAGAAGGAATACAAGACGAGAATGAAAGAAAGGTCTCAACAAATTAACAATACTGGGAATAATTCAAAATAATATCGGATACTGCACACTTTATCTTGAAGAGTGTAATATTGTGTTTCTTTAGTCTTGTTTGTAATGATTGGTCTTAGATGATCGCATCAAGGAAATGCACATTAGAACAACATTTGAAGTTTGTTGGGAAAAACATCTTTAATAACAAGAAAATATGGACAGAATCATATTGCTAGGAACAAATAAATATTACAAAATGGTTATTCCATCAGAGACATGTCATGGCATATTGTTAGTGGTGAGTTATTTTTATCATTCTTCTTCTGCGTTCGCTCACTGTGAATTCTGGTGTTAGCCATGACGCCTGGGTTGACGCTTCTAGCTGATTTTTGCGTGAACGCCTGCTTTACCATTTGAATGGTGTCCCTCGCCATGGAGGCGGGCCTTTGCCTACTTCAGAGGTTGTGGAGAGTAATGAAAGCTTCCATTATTTCAGCATTCATCATCAAACAGATTCCATTACTTCAGTATTCATCATCAAATAGATTCCATTACTTCAGTATTCATCATCAAATATCTACCATTACTTCAGCATTCATCATCAAATAGATTCCATTACTTCAGCATTCATCATCAAATAGATTCCATTACTTCAGCATTCATCATCAAATATCTACCATTACTTCAGCATTCATCATCAAATAGATTCCATTACTTCAGCATTCATCATCAAATAGATTCCATTACTTCAGCATTCATCATCAAATAGATTCCATTACTTCAGCATTCATCATCAAATATCTACCATTACTTCAGCATTCATCATCAAATAGATTCCATTACTTCAGTATTCATCATCAAATAGATTCCATTACTTCAGTATTCATCATCAAATAGATTCCATTACTTCAGTATTCATCATCAAATAGATTCCATTACTTCAGTATTCATCATCAAATAGATTCCATTACTTCAGTATTCATCATCAAATAGATTCCATTACTTCAGCATTCATCATCAAATAGCTTGTCCTGAGCAGACCAATGCAATCGTAACTGTCCTACGGAATTTCTGGCAAAAGTCAGATGTCCCACCTATGCCGATATCATGCTCAAATCATCAGTCCCATCCTGAATCCATCTTCTTCTTCTACTTCGAACGCTCAATATCGATCACTTCTTAAACCACTCTTTGGGATTTGTCTGTGATCTGAGCCTAAGAGCAGTTGTACGTTGTGCCACTTATGCGCCTACAAGTAGGCCATTCGATTTCTGTGACGATTTACTAGGGTAGCTTCCGTAGACCCCATATCTCAGTTACTATTACTGTTTGTGTTACTAATCTTTGCTCCCCTTTAGAGCCCTTGAGAAATACACGGGCGACTTGAATCCATCTTCTCATTGGTCTTCCTTATCTCCTCTTTGCAATGATGGTCTTCTCCAACCCTTCGTATTTGTTTATATGTTCATGATAGTTCATTCTTATTTGTAGCATCGGCCAGTATCTCTTTGATGTTTATTTGCTTATGTACTGAGCCATATGTTCTACTTATACTGTCTAATGTAAACGATATTACAGTTACAAAGTCTACATTATATAGCCTACATTATAACCAAATATCTACCTAACAGAAAACTCTATTGGGTTTCTCCTCTTCGTGCTATTTAATAGATCACATCTCGCTACGTGAGGTAATGGACCACATACATATTCTTCTACTATAGGCGGGTTCAAATCTCCTCTGATCATAATCACACGAGCCTGCCGTTCTGGTACTGGACCTGGGAAAGAGTTTAAATGAATTTGAATTTAGAAACAATAGCAGTTTTTATAATAGTATTCAAGTATTCTTCTTCTTCTTCTTCAGTGATCTCTGGTCATGCGCTTATTTTACTGTGGACCACAGACTGGGCAGTCAGCTTTAGGTCTGTAAGGTTTCCCAAAAGCTTAGTTTTTAGGTCAACTGGATGTGGCCACATGTTGCTTCTCAGTTCACCCAGGAGAGGACAGTCTTGCAGGATATGCTCCGGTGTCTATTTTGACTGCTGACACTGGCAGAGCGCTGTTTGACTTATTCCTAGTCTATATAAGTGTTTGTTGAGTCTGCAGTGTCCAGTGCGTAGTCGAAATATAATGACCTGGTCTGTTCTGCTTAGGTCTTTGAGGGAGTCTTTTCCATAATCATATCCAATGTTTGTCTTCCAGTCTACTGCAGATTTTCTTTGTATGAAGGTTTGACCTCCTGAAAAGACAGGGGTTGGTAAATTTACTCTCTTGCACTGCCCTCCTTAACCAAGACATCAGCACTCCCATTGCCTGCAATGCCACAGTGAGATGGAATCAACTGCAAGTGAATCTCAGCCTTCTCTGAAAGTTGAACAGGATCAAGTATTCAATAAGTGACATTCGTGCATACTCTGCTGATCCATGTGTGCTAATTCAGAAAGAAAGATTTGTTTCGTAACAAATTTTTGTTTTGGATTAGATATATTTTTAAATCATTATTTTCTTGTCGTGATATCTTTGAAACATAACGAAAGATATTTTTATCAACGGAGAGAAAGTAGAACATGTGAACAGTTTTGAATCTCTTGGTTCACTGCTAACAACAAACCATGATGGAAATTTTTTTTAAAACGTACTTGAAAACAGTAAAATAATTTAAAACAGTTTTAAATAGAACTTATAAGAAATAAAAATTAAAATGTTAGTAGCAGGAATGGCACGAGTTTCAGTGTATGAGTGTGAAGCATGGACATTTAATAAGGCAGTGGAAAAACATATATTTGCTTTTGAATACAAGTTCAACGATCGCGAGAGAGAGAGAGAGAGAGAATGCAAGTTCGTAGTTCAAAGTTCATATGTACGGTTCCAACTTCACTGCAACGGGTCACCCCTCCGTTCTTGTGCCAATGAAAATCACACAAAATGCTAACAACTGTCGCCTGTGTCGTGAACTAATTCCAGAATGAAACAGCCGTACCGCCACAAAAAGCAGCTAGCACCGCATAAATGCATATGGCCGTCGCTAAAGTTCCAACACAAAACTGTTCATGACTTGAATTGCAATTCATGTCGAAGGGAACATCAATCACGACAAAATCCAGCTTTCTGCACACGCAAAACACTGCATATGGCAGATTGAGTTGGTTCGTCATAACCGTTGTCCGCCATTTTCTGAATACCCACAATCACAACAAATGCACGGTTGACACAGCAAAAAGCATTCCATGTAACATTCGTAGCTCACAGCGTTGCTCAAGCACTAACTCAGTAGATCGACAAACGAAACCGGAAAATACCCGACCAAACATAGCGGAAATGCGCTAGCAAAGACGTGACCAGAATAAACTGTTCTGATTCTGAACGGCTCTCCCGCATTCCGCCACTGCTGGCCAGATTTATCTGAATACAGGTGTTTCAGAAGAGTCTTCCTATACTATGAACAGAGACGAAAAAATATATCAGAAATAGCACAAAATCAGTAAAAAATCTGGCTATCACAAATAATAATCAGAAACTTGATGTACAATGGACATTAAAAAAGACACGATGGGTTAGAGAAGGCAATTATGTAAGAAAGGAACACCAATGCAAAGTTGGATTCTGCATATGACTGACGATTTGAGCATGACGGTTGCAGAGGCAGGACATCTGACCTTTGAGAGAAATTCCGAAGAACTGTTAGTGTGACAAAGTTCTTCTCTGAACAAGCTATTTGTTGATGATGATGATGATTTCTTCACAATTAATAGTGTTAGATTATATTGAAATAATGGGCCGGCCGTGTGGTGCTGGGGCTCGCAAGTGAAGCAAAGAATAGTACCACTGCGTCCAACAAGGTATGGCATAGGAGACGACTGAGGTAGGAGTCTAGGGAAGCTACCCTAGTAAATAAAAATCATCCCATAAATCGGATTTGCTGGCCTACATGTAGGCAGGCGCATAACTGGCACAGCATACAATCGCTCTTAGGCTCAGATCACATACAAATCACACAGAGTGGTTAACAAATCATCAATATGAAGCGTTCGAGGAAGAAGAAGAGGAAGAAGAAGAAGAGGAAGAAGAAGAAGAAGAAGAAGAGGAAGAAGAAGAAGAGGAAGAAGACTGAAAAGATAAAAAAAAGAGCTTACCAGATTTATCCAAGAAATTTAAAACATCTGCTTTTCGTGCCAAGAATAAGTCAATCTGGTATATGTAACTTGAATTGATTGAAGCGGTTTTTGATTTGGCCGCTAGAATATTTGGATCTTTTTCCAGAAATCTGGTCAACTATGTCAGAAATAGCAAGAGTATAAAAATTACATGAATAGTGATATACTTTTATTTTATTTATACAGACAGACATATGTGGCGACAGACAGACATAGAGACAGACATACGTAATAAAAGTCAGACTCAGAGACATACAAACATAGAGAGAGACAGATATAGCGACAGACAAAGGTAGTGAAGGTCAGACTCAGAGACATACAAACATACTGACAGACAGACATAGAGACAGACATAGAGACAGACAGACATAGAGACAGACATAGAGACAGACATACGTAGTAAAAGTCCGACTCAGGGACAAACAAACATACTGACAGACAGACATAGAGAGAGAGACATAGAGACAGACATACGTAGTAAAAGTCAGACACCGAGACAAACAAAGATAGTGGCAGGCAGACAGATTGACACACACAGACAGATACAAATATAGATAGATACACATACAGACAGACTAACATGCACAACTGAATACTGTACCTCAACTAGCTCCTCTACTGTCAAATCATGAAATGGTCCAGGTCTGTCTGGCTCTCTCAAATCTATAGTGTTTCCGTTTGAGTTAACAGAGCCGCATACCGCCTTACTTACTGAACTAGCAGCTCCACCATTCTCTGTCACGACACTAGACTTCTGTTGGGTTACAACAATCAATGCCACTAGAAGAGCGACTGATAAAAGGACGAAGATAAATGTGGAGATACGCCACCGTCGGTTTCTCTTGAGCAGTAGATGTGAGTCATCTATGGAGAATTAATTTTGTTATACAGTTTGCATTCAGTTTATAACTTTCATATGATATTATAAATTCCATAAAGGAGAGATTGATTGATTGATTGATAGGACCAGCATCATTGCACTTCGCTGAGTAACCATGTGGGCTCCGATCTCTTTCTTACACAGGAAGATCTCAGCTACAGTGGACGACGAACTCCGTAACACCGGCGAGGGTCCACGATGTAATTTTGTAGATGGTAAAGATATTTTGCAGGAATTTTACTTTTATTCGTTTTCTAATGAATTTTTCCCGGGCAGCGGCTTTCCAGCCTGCTCTTCTCGATTTTCAGCTGTTAATGGATATTTACGTACTCAAATTGAACACGAGATTTACGTTTTATTGTCCGTCTTCGATAGAACTAGAAGCTGGATCTCACCTACACTGAGATCGGGGATCTCTGGAAAAATATCCAGATGGCTACACGATGGAGCGAACCGGTTACCTTTGGCGCGAGAGGTGAGCATCTAAACTCTACGCTACAGAGACCCAACCCCCAATCTCCTAAGGGAAAGGACGTGTACATGATTCAAGTAATAGTAGTGAATCTGCAACATTAACCAGACTACAAGAACTCCAAGTCAAGTGTGGTGTAGCTAGACAAGAACGCTATGCTGGTAGACAAATGAAGAATAGTAAACCAAAACAATAGTAAAACCATACAAGATCTCCCAACTGCTAGCAAAGAACCGCATCACATGGAGATCTAAAACCTCTACCCTATGTGCCGCCTTTGGCCCGAAAGAAACAAACTAACTAACTAACTAAACCAAAACAGAACCGGGGTCGTTAGTTGCCACACGCTGAGGGACATACTGAGGGGAAGATCGGAGCACTTATGTACTAATTGGTTCGACTTGCAGTTATGATGATCGGACGATTAAACTAAAACTAAACTAAACTATAACTGACAGATTTGAATTGCTTAATTTCGTATTAAAATGTTAATTTAATCAATCAAGTGCCAAGCCTGCTGGTGTAGGCTACCATGTGTCTCCACAACTCTCTCTCTCACTTTCTCTCTCTCCGTGATTCAGTTGGTCGGTTAATCTATCTTTTGTTAATTTACATACTTACTTACTTTCTTATTCAGCCCTACTCCTCGTAGAGCATAGGACCTCAACAATTGTTCGCCACTTTTCCCAGTCTCTGGATGTTTTCCTTATCATGTGACACTACAAGATACACTCGTTCACACTCACTGTTGCTAAGTGGTTACGCCTTTGTTTGCGTTCAGAAGATCGTGGGTTCGAATCGTCTTTCTGCTCACGGGTGCATTTTTATCAGAGACGCCTAGGATGTTGATGGAGCTACGGAGTTCGTGCTTTGTGCAATACTTTTGACAGTTTGCGTGTCATTTCTGCGGATAGGGACTGAGTCATATGATGTAAAACCCGGTGCAATGAAGTCAATCATTTGGTTTTTTACCCTTTCTCTGAGACTATTATACACAAATATCGATACCAAACTATATACACATACACACACATGACTAATTTCATCCCTACTAGTAGCCGTCAATTGCAAGTGATGATAACAACAGTCTCAGACGTGTACTGCTGCATCTCTCTGGTATGTGCGGAGGTGAGTGTAGAGTCTAATTCTAGAACACAATTCCCTACCACAGGTGGGGCATACATGATAAACGTTAGACATGGGGGTGTTGTTTGTTCGGTCTTTACGCGCAGCTCGTTTACTCTGTGCCTTAACGGCACGATGATTCTTAGCTACGGTTCCTTTTGTGTTGTTACAGTGCCACATTTGACGATCTTGCGTCAGGGATTCCCAGCACGTGGTGTCTATATCGAAGCATTTCAGAGACACTTTAAGAGTGTCTTTAAAGCATTTTTCTGCCCACCAGCTGAACGTCTGCCCCTTTCAAGTTCGCCATACATCAGATGGTTTTGGATGCGTTTATCAGGCATTCGAGCAACCTGCCGGGTCCATCTCACTTGGGTCTTCTACAACAGGGTGTTAACGCTTGGGATTTCTGCTCTTGTGAGGACTTGGGTATCTGGAATTTTGTCCTGTCAATTTATTTTAGGTAGTCTGCGTTGACAGCTTATGTAGAAGTGGTTTAGTTTTCTTGCGTGTCTGCTATACACTGTCCCCGTCTCGCTTGCGTACAGCAGCGTGGTTATCACTATAGCTTGGTAAACTTTCAGTTTTGTGACTACGCTCATCCCCTTTCGCTCACACACAGTGACAGGTAGCCTTCCGCGTGCAGTACTGGCTTTTTTTATCCTATTGGTGGAGGATTTTAACCTCCGAAGATTGAATAGATTACCGTCTGTCCTGTATCTAATTTTTACCACGTGTTCATCGCCTTCCCAAAAGACATCAATGAGCATAGCAGCAAACATTGTGCTAAAGAGTGTTGGAGAAAGTACACAGCCCTGTTTGACGCCACTGGTGACAAGGAAAGCATCCGACAGCTCCCTTCAACAAGTACACGCGCCATCAAGCCCTCGTGAAACGGTTGAACGATCTTAATGAATTTCCCTGGACATTCAAATTTTTCAATAATCTTCCATAAACTCTCTCTGTTGACAGTGTCGAAAGCCTTCGTCAGATCGACAAACACCATGTAGAGGTTACGGTGCTGCTCTTGGCATTTCTCCTGTAGTTGGCGGGCAGCAAATATCATGTCTGCTGTTCCACGAGCCGCTCTGAAGCCACATTGGGTTTCAGTGAATCTGTTCTAGGTGATCGATTAAGCGATTGAGGATGACGCTGTCTAGTATATCTTGTCATCCCTACTAAAATAACCAACAAAGGGATCAGCAAACAAATCACAGTCACAATAATAACAAAATCAATCGTCGCTTGAGACTGTATCTTCTTCTTCGAACGTTCAATATCGACCCCTTATTAACCACTTTGTGTGATTTGTATGTGATCTGAGCCTAAGAGCGATTGTACGTTGTGCCAGTTTATGCGCCTATAAGTAGGCCAGCACATCCGTTTAAAGCGCTGCTTTTTATTTACTAAGGTAGCATCCCTAGGGCCTACATCAGTCGATTCTTACGACATGCATTGCACGGCTGTGTGACTGTGTTGATTGAGAATATCGCTTTATTCGCTTTGTAGTCGATTATGATATTTGAAATATTATTATATAAGAATAACTAAAAAGAAGTATTCATGCGCTTTACTGTGGACCACAAACTGGGCAGTCAGCTTCAGGTCTGTCAGGTTTCCCCAAAGCTTAGTTTTCAGGTCGACTGGGTGTGGCCAAATGTTGCTTCTCAGTTCACCCAGGAGAGGACAGTCTTGCAGGATGTGCTCCGGTGTCTGCTCCGCCTGCTGATACTGACAGAGAGCTGTTTGACTTATTCCTAGTCTATATAAGTATTTGTTGAGTCTGCAGTGTCCGGTGCGAGGTCGAAATATAATGACCTGGTCTGTTCTGCTTAGTTCTTGAGGAAGTCTTTTCCATAATCATATCCAGTGTGTGTCTTCTATTCTACTGCCGATTTTCTCTAGGGTTTTGACCTCTTGAAATGACAGGGGTTGGTAAATTTGCTCTTTTTCACTGCCCTCCAAGTGAATCATACGGTTCATTGAAGCTATTATTACCGTGTTCAGGTAGAAGAACGACAAAGAAGGCGTGAATCATACAGTTCATTGAAGCTACTGGTGATGTATCCAGGTATAAGAATGGCCAAGAAGATGTGAATTATACAGTTCATTGAAGCTACTGGTGATGTATTCAGGTATAAGAATGGCCAAGAAGATGTGAATCATACAGTTCATTGAAGCTACTGGTGATGTATTCAGGTATAAGAATGGCCAAGAAGATGTGAATTATACAATTCATGGAAGCTAATGGTATTGTGTTGAGATAGAAGAACGACCAAGAAGAAGTGAATCATACAGTTCATTTAATCTACTCGCGATGTGTTCATGCAAGATTAATTGATTGATTGATTGATTGATTAATTGATAAGACCATCATCATTGCACTTCGTTGAGTAAACATGTGTTCCCCTATCTCACTTCGTTGAGTAAACATGTGTTCCCTATCTCACTTCGTTGAGTAAACGTGTGTGTGCCCTATCTCACTTCGTTGAGTAAACTGTGTGTGCCCTATCTCACTTCGTTGAGTAAACGTGTGTGTCCTATCTCACTTCGTTGAGTAAACATGTGTGCCCCTATCTCACTTCGTTGAGTAAACGTGTGTGTGCCCCTATCTCACTTCGTTGAGTAAACATGTGTGCCCCTATCTCACTTCGTTGAGTAAACATGTGTGCCCCTATCTCTTACACGGGAAGATCTCAGCTACAGTGCACTAACTCAATAACACTAACAATTAAAACTACTCGTGATGTGTTCAGATATAATAAAAACTAAAAATAAGAAAATCATACTGCTCATTGACACTACTGTACTGTGATGCGAAGGCTGAAATAATAGCATAGACAAACAGAATGTATTGCATTTATTAAATCTACAAATTTAACAAATAAATAAAATTCTAAAACACATAAAACTGTACCTTTAGTTATTGCCTGACGTTCCGACATATTTGCTTTTAAAACAGCAGATTAATTATGAAGTTATGTGTCGGGATATAAACAATATATAATTAGCTTGTGCTAGGTTTTCATGCGATCAAATTGGTGGCATTCATGCATAATCACAACCTAACCAGGTATACCTCTGTATCATAAAGGTTTTTATCCACTATATGTAATGTAGGTCGTAGTTTAATATGGTTGAAATTACCGAGTCATATTAACATCAGGTAAGTTAACTTCATTAAATGTCCACGACATAAATGTAGCGGGTAGTACATATGGAAATTAAAGAAAGAAGTGGAGGTTAATAAATGGAGAATACAACCCAGAGCATGACAGTATAAATACACTGTACAGAAAAGCACAGACTACAGTCTTCAGACTTAGAATGAGACACTGCAGTCTCAAATCATACCTTCATAGAATGGGTCTCAGGGACTCGGCTGCTTGCACTTGTGCAGGACCAAAGAAGTCCCCAGAGCATATTCTGCTAGACTATCTCAGCCTTAGCAGTATGAGAATGGAAATATGTCCAACACGAACAGCCCTTCAAAACAAACTATTGGAGACCGGTGAAGACCTCAAGCGCACCACCCTATTTATGACACATACTGGAGTAGTCGAATAGCAGAAGTTGATCGAAGAAGAAGAAGAAGAGAGAAGTAGTGAATTTTCTTAACGCATTGAGAGATTCTTTCCGAAAGAGGTACAGGAGATTACAGAGGCGGTGACGCGATTAAGATCTCATAACTACTCTCGTGTTTCATATGCAGTGACTCCAAGAGCATGATTCGTAAAGTCGAAACAGGAATCGCCCGAGTGTTGTTGGAGCTTTCTAGGGGAGCAAAGAATTGTAGCACTACGACCTACAAGGCTTGTCGTAAGAGGCGACTGATATTGGACTTGGGGAAGCTACCCTATTAAATAAAATAGGTCACAAAAACTGAACTGAGATGGACATCAGACGATAAATGAAAGCGTGAAAGACCCAAAACGGCCTTGTCGAGAGCAGTAGACAAGTACTAAAAGGAATGAGTCATAGATGGAACACAATACAGAGAGCCGCTAAAAGTAGAGACAGATGGTAAGCATATATTGCTGTGCTATGCGCTAGGGACTTCACAGTTTTATGTGTAATTAAATTATTGCTTGTCCTTAAACGAGCTTTTACTTAGTATCACCACAGCCTACCCACGGCTATCTCCAGATCTGGTCTGGTCTGACCACCTCAGATTTATAGATTTGAGTACAAGAGAACTGTTTCATATATCACAATCTACAGAATTGAAAGTTGTATTTTAATAGATGTATATGTTATATTCTGCAAAGAAATATACACAAATAACATCACGTTTATTTTGTGAATATGTTATTAATAGAACACTATGGCTCATGAATTGGCTTGTAGGAGAATTGGTACTGCCTGAACGACTTGTCAAACTACAGCTCTTTTTAACGTGTTTTGCCATAACTGAAAAAAATGAAAATCGTGGCATATCCTAAAGGACGTAGCCATCAACCACAGTAAATGAGTCGTTGATTTTCTAGTCACCACTTATACGCTCAGTAGTTTGCCATAGCTACATGGGAAAAAATTTATGAATTCGTACAAAATATTTTCACTATCTTCTAAATTGCATCGTGACCTTTGACGGTGCTACGGAGTTCGTGCACTGCCGCTGAGATCGCCCTGTGTAAGAAAGAGGTCGGAGCACACATTGTAACTCACCGAAGTGCAATGATGATGGTCCTATCAATCAATTACTGAAGTCATCCCTTATATATTTATATATTTATATATTTATATATAACTATAAACTGTTCTAATCTATATTAAATGAGCCCTCATGTTTTGTATAAACGTGTTCATCATGAATTATTATTCATTAAACATTATTTCTAACTCTAATCCTAACCTGAACAGTTTCGCTGCAACTGTACTAGCAATGCGGCCATTAAATTCATCATGCTCACCTCCCACCTGTCTTAAACTGCTCTAAGAAGCGGCACTACAGGGAGTAACGACAGAAAAGGAAAATTTTTAAAATTATGACGAGTTGTGAGTTCCACAATTAGAAGGGAAGTAAGTAAAATATTTTGTTTGATTCGTTACTTTTCTATACAGATTTCTTCCCCTTTTATCGTCTGGCCAAATAAATTAGAGAACGCGCTTCCAAGAGAAGATCCGGGTTCAACCCCCGGTAAGGTCAAGCAGTTTTGTTTTATTCTGTCGTGGACATAAAGAAAAATCCTAACTTTAGCAGTTTCGTGGAGACTGCACTAGGGATGTGGTTATTAAATTCCACAGGCATATGCCCGCCGCCCCTCCCTTTGTCCTACACCGCCCTTAAAAAGCGATATTGCAGACAGTAGAAAGAGTTTTTTTTCCAACTTTATAATCAATATTTGTTGTATTTATTTCGTTTCTTTTTTTTTAATCAGTCGTTCAGTAAAATACAACATATGTTATAAAACGTCTCGCACGTGTGGTGCCGGGGCCCGCACGAGAAGCAAAGAATAGTACCACTGCCACCTACAAGGCTTGTCGTAAGAAGCGACTGATGTTGGACCTATGGAAACTACCTAGTAAATAAAAAGCGTCGCAGAAATCGGATGTGCTGGTCTACTTATAGGCGCATAACTGGCACAACGTATAATCGCTTTTAGGCTCAGATCACATACAAATCACACAGAGTGGTTAACAAGTGGTCGATATGAAGCGTACGAAGAAGATGAAAATCTAAAGTTTTAGTTGTGTCATATCATGTAATAGACGTTTTAGTTGTGTCATATCATGTAATAGACGTTTTAGTTGTGTCATATCATGTAATAGACGTTTTAGTTGTGTCATATCATGTAATAGACGTTTTAGTTGTGTCATATCATGTAATAGACGTTTTAAGTTTTGTTCATTTTTTTCTAATCAACATTCTCCCACATTGAACAAGGTCATAAGTGCACTGTCCTCGATTGCGGCAACTAAGTCATCGTGTTCACACTCACTGTGCGTGAAGTCGGTTGGCATATCTTCTCATTTTACCCCCCAGACAGCACGTCTTGCTTGTTCACACCACAAATAAACTCACCTAGGGAGCTGATAGTCGAATCCTGAGTCAGGTATACACTGACGCAGACCGACTTACAATCAAACATATATGTCATTCTGTGAACCGTATTATGCATTATCCCCATACCATGTCAAAATTGTTATTTTTAGTACTGTGACCGACAAGCAAATGAAGGGAATTAGTAGCATTAGATAAAGAACATTCTTCTGTTTTGTGTAAATTCATTTCTTTAATATTTTACAAGTACTTGGTGATCTTCCAAACAACAAGTGTTATTATTCTTGTGTTGATATTCAGTATTGAATGTGTAAGAATCTTTCGGGCAGGTACGTAGGTGCATAGTTTCTGTCGAAAATTGACGAAAGGTATATAAGGCGATTGTTCCGGTCTCACACAGGCTACACAAGTGTGTAAACCCTTACATCCCTTTCTGCTCGTCCCACGCCTGATTCAAACCTCCCTCATTCTCGTACTCTCTGATTCATCTGTTGCGGTGTCCTACTCTAGAAACCTATAATTTATTCACTTAACATTTTAAAGGTGTCTAACGGTAAAGTTAGTAGTTGTGAGCGTCTGTAGCTTAGGCAGTAGTGAGCTCGATCGCAATCCAAGCGTACCTGGTTCAAACCCAGCGGAGATAAAATTTGGGAGCAAATTCGTTCCCTTGGATTGTTCTTCTTCTTCTTCCCCTTCTCCCTAGGGAAGCATAGGTCCTCAACCAAGCCCTTCCAAGCCTGTCTATCCAAGGCCATTGGATTTTTACGAACGGTAAAAATAGACCACCGCTGAGAAAACAATAATAAAACTGAACGTATAAGTCTTCTGCTTCTTTTCCCTTTCACCTCCAAGGAGTCATATGTCCACAACCAAGACCTCATAAGCTCTCTTGCTCTTGTCCGTGTTTATTTAAAACTGTATTTTTACAGGGTGGGGTAGCTAAGATCAAAGTGTAATATCTGTATCGCTTGATATCTGTCACGTGGCTCATTATATGGGTTTACAAAGTTATCAGCTTGTGTTACGGAACTGGTGTCCACTTGATCGAAGCCGAAGGTCAGAAGCCTTCATTAAATGCCACATGGCTACCCTTGTACAAAACTAGGAGTGTCATCGATCGAAGGATTGATGGGGCTTGATAGTTTATAAACGTTTTCACGTTCCGTTGTACGGGGTCCACCTGGTAAGGCACATCTGAAACGGGCCACATAAAAAAAAAAATTATCCCCCGCAAACGTATAAGTGATGCTTAGAAAATTGACGACTCGACACTTTTGTTGATGGTGGGGTCCTGTAAAGGATATGACACCATTTTCATTCAAAGGGTTGACTTCAATGTACCGGATTTCTCCATGCGGCTCGGTTCTCTTCCCAGAAATAACACGCTACCTGCCATAAGTATTGCACAAGAATACGAATAACACAGCAACAATTCTAGGAATTTCTTGGGAAAAAATGCGCTCATGAAACAAACGAAGTGGTTAGGATTTGAACGCACGACCTTCTGATTGGAAGACAAACGTCTTGTCCATTTCGCCACAGATACCTTATATATGTCTCCTATCCATACTAAATACCCCCTTTATATATATGACCTCGACTACAGAGCACAAGCTCCATTGTTGTATATCACATTAGTTTGTTGTTTTACTGCGACATTATATTAACCCATATCAAATTGTTTCGTTGTGTTACCATTTTCCGATATCAGAAACGCCCTTGTTTTGCCGGTGCCCCCAAGGAAAGCAAAGAATAGAGACAATACTACCTACAAGGCATGTCGTAAGAGGCGACTGATGTATGACCTAGGAGGCTACCTAGTAAATAAAAACGTCGTAGAAATCGGATGTGCTGGTCTACTTGTAGGCGCATAACTGGCACAACGTACAATCGCTCTTAGTCTCAGATCACATACAAACCACAAGGAGTGGTTTAACAAGTGGTCAATTATGGAGAGTTCGTCGAAGAAGAAGAAGAAGAAGATATCAGAATGCCTGATTAATTTTCATAATCATCAGACATTCACATTTTTAAAATGTCGTTTGATGTAGTAACTAGTTCAATAGTACCAACAGTAGTTGTAGCTGCTTTAGTAGCAGTAGTTTAGTTTAGTTTAGTTTAGTCGTCGGATCACCATCTCTGCACGTCGAACAAATTAGTCCATAAGTGCTCCGATCTCTCCCTCAGTATGTCCATCAGCGTGTGGCGACTAACGACACCGGTTCTTTGTTGGTTTACAATTCTTCTTTGTCTGCCAGCATAGCGTTCTTGTCGAGCTACACCACACTTAACTTTGAGTTCTTGCAGTCTGGTTAGTGTTGTGGATTCACCGCTATTACGTGAATCATGTACACGCCCTCTTTCCCTTAAGGAATTTATAATATCAGCCTGGTCCATTGCTCGTCCGCTTTGGACAGCAGCCATACCTGCAAGCCTATCCGCACGTTCATTCCCCTTACACCTGCATGCCCTGGCACAAAAATAAAACTGATCTTTGTCAGCTTAGACCTCCCCAGCGATTCCATCCAATGTCTCCTAGCCCATCCTGTTTCAATCTTCCTGAGCATACTCATTGAGTCACTGAGAAAACATGCATGGATAAAAGTCTGTGATTCTAGCCAAATCATCGCTTTGGTAACCGCCATGATTTCCATTGTGAGACTGCTTGTAGTCACGGCAAAACCACCACTGTCTTCCTTCATAACATCACCTCCGACCTGAGCAGTGAAAGCCCACGAGCTCCGCACATGTCGAATCACCGAACCATCCGTATAAATGATTACATCATGCTTAGATGCGTTCTCAGAAATTAATGCCTGAACCTCTGCCTCCACAACAAGTGGGTTATGTTGCCTGCATTCTTTATCAAGTTCGATGCATACAGAAAGGATGTAGCGATTCCTCTTGGCACTGGTATCCATTCTTCACCGGGATCAATGTCTTCAAGTGTACACACCTGTTCAATACAGTCCTCGGCCTGACCTATCCAAGATTTTCCTCTTTTAACCTATTTCCTTTTTGTCTCTTTATTTCCAAGTGCAGAGGATGTTGTTTGTCAGCATTGACTCGAAGGTATGCTCGTGCACGGCTCATCAGTATTCTATACTCCATAGTAGGATAGTCAAGGAGATAGCGCATCGCCCTGCACGACGTGTCTTTAGTGCAACCAAGTATAATGCGCATCGCCTCGTTCTGTATTCTTTCCAGTCGTTCTATCTGACTATGACTGAGAGTCAGGATTGCCAGCGCATACTCAAGCACAGAAAGGACCAGACCCTGGTATAAAAGACAAAGATGGCGCTGTTCACAATCCGCCGCAGCCATTACCCTCATCGCCAGCAAACCTTTCCTCGCCTTCATTATCACATGAGCTATGTGTTCCGTAAAAGCTAGACTACGATCAAAACGCAACCCCAGGTATTTCATAGACTGAGATCGCTCCACCACCTCTGAACACAAAACCACAGATGGTGTTGGAGTGTTGACGATGTGGTTGTTTAAAGAGAACCATGTCACCGCTGCTTTTGTGGGGTTGACCAATGCTCCTGCTTCAACGCACCATCTACCTATGCGGTCGACTTCTGACTGAAGTTCCTCCACAAGCTGTTCTCTATCTTTGCCCTGACGATACACAAACACATCATCTGCATATGACATTGTCCTTCCTCTACCCGTGATCTGCTCATTTGTGATGCTCATAGTATAGGCATTGAACAACACCGGAGATAATGGTGACCCCTGTGGTAAGCCAAGGTGGATTGTTGTTGGTGATGACGCCCAACTGCCACATTTAAACACTATCTTTCACTGGAAGAGGGCCGCAAAGATCCAATTGAGGAGGAATGGGCTGATATTGAGTTCAGTCAGCTGCACCATTAAAAAATGCAATGGCACTCTATTATAGGCATCTTCAAGGTCAATTGCAGCAGCACATGTCTCAATGCCCGAGTGAAAACCCTCATAGACATCGTAGGCGAACACCGCTGCGTTACGCCATGTCTCTCTATAAGGACGGTACCCTCCAAGAGTGGGTGGAAGGAGATGTAACCTCTCTAGTTGGCAGGATATTTTCCTGGCAATTATTTTCTCCAGCAACTTGCCTATTGTATTCTGCATGGTGATTACCCGATAGCCCTGAATTTTTGTGTGGTCTTTGCCAGGCTTCGGCAGAGGTACCAGGTAGCTGTGCAACCATTCTTCGTTGATTATTGCAGTCGTAATGCTTTTGTTGTAGATGCCAGCCAGTTCTTCCCACTCCCCATCAGACAACTCGCCAATGTCACCATATCGTATGCCATCTGGACCAGGTGCACTGTTTTTGCTCTCCGTACAGCATCCTTGATTTCCTCCACCGTCACCAAATCATCTACATCTAATTCCTGGTTCTGACATTTAGCTGCAATGGATTGTCTTGCAGTGTTTCGCCCTACAATGTCTTTCTGGTATAGTAGTGGTAGTGTTCATAGTAGCAGTAGTGGTAGTGTTCATAGTAGTGATAGTAGTTAATGTAGTGATAACATTAGTAATATCAGCAGTAGTTTAAGTAGCAATAGAAGTAGTAGGAGACGTAGTAGTAGTAGCTGTAGTAGTAGTAGTAGGGAAAGTAGTAGTAGTAGTAGTAGTAGTAGTAGTAGTAATAGTAGTAGTAGTAGTAGTAGGAGGGGGAAAGTAGTAGTAGTAGTAATAGTAGTAGTAGGAGGAGGGGGAAAGTAGTAGTAGTAGTAGTAGGAGGGTAGTAGTAACAGTGGTGAATGTAGAGTTATAGTAGTAATTGTAGTAGTAGTAGTAGTATTAGCAGTAGTAGTAATAGTGGTAGCAGTGCTGGGGATGGTAGCAATGGTTGTTCGCTCTAGTAATTAGTTTAATAGTAATAACAGATGTTGTAGTTGCAGTAGTTGCAGTGTTGGTGGTGATAGCGGAAATGATGGTGAGGATTGTTGTAGTAGCTAGTGTAGTAACAGCAGCGGTAATATAAGTAACAAAAGAAGAAGTAGTAGTTGTAGTAGTAGTAGTAGTAGTAGTAGTAGTAGTAGTAGTAGTAGTAGTAGTGTAGTAGTAGTAGTAGTAGTAGTAGTAATTATGGCGGTGGTTGTGATGTATATGGTAGTAGTGGTAGTACTAGTAGTAGTAGTAATAGTAATAGTTATATCAGTAGTAGTAGTAATAGTAATCGTTATGTCAGTAGTAGTAGTAATAGTAATAGTTATATCAGTAGTAGTAGTAATAGTAATAGTTATATCAGTAGTAGTAGTAATAGTAGTAGTTATAACAGTAGTAGTAGTAATAGTAGTAGTTATAAAAGTAATAGTAGCTGCAGTAGTAGCAGTGGCTGCTGTTGCAGTAATGGTGGTGGTTGTGATAGCTATGGTAGTAGTGATAGTTGTAGCAGTAGATGTAGTTACCGTGGTGGTAGTGGTGGTTGTGATAGCTATGGTAGTAGTGATAGTTGTAGCAATAGATGTAGTTACCTTAGTGGTGGTTGTGATAGCTATGGTAGTAGTGATAGTTGTAGCAGTAGATGTAGTTACCGCGGTGGTAGTGGTGGTTGTGATAGCTATGGTAGTAGTGATAGTAATAGCAGTAGATGTAGTTACCGCGGTGGTTGTGGTGGCTATGGTAGTAGTGGTAGTAGTAGCAGTAGATGTAGTTACCGTGGTGGTAGTGGTGGTTGTGATAGCTATGGTAGTAGTGGTAGTAGTAGCCTTTATTGTAGTAATATTTAGGACATTACTAAGTTATGTAGCTAGTAGTGTTTAGAGTAGTAGCAGTAATAATTAGTTTAGTAATAGACAGCGTAGTAGTAGATTATTATAGTAGTCAAGTACTATTCGACCAGTCTGCGTGTGAATTATTATGTATGTTATAGTTTTGAGGGTCTTTGTGGATAGTTGGTTATGCCCTTTGCCTTGTGAGTCAAAGGTCGGGGTTCGAATCCGGACCGCGCCGTTCTGTTCACGAGTGCAGTTTTTCCAGAGACCCCTAGGTTTGTTGCTGGAGCTGCGGAGTTAGTGCTTTGTGCAATACTCTCGGTAGGTGGCGTGCCATTTTTGCTGAGAGGGACCGAGCCATATTGGGTAAAACCCGGTGCAATGAAGTCAATCCTTTGGTTTCAAAACCCCTTAAAACCCCTTAAAACCCTATTATGTATATTAGTGTATGTCTTACTGTTCTCATTCTTTCTTCCTTCTTGTGTCCTTCTCTGCTTTTCTGCCGTTATTCGTAGCAAGTTTATCTAATGATCGGTTTCCGAGATCCCCCAAGGGAAGACCACGCTCACTCGCTTGATATGCTGGGATATTGTGGAGTTTTAAGATGTGTGCAACTCCATCACTCCATCTTTTTCTTGGTCTGCCCAATTCTCTTGATGATTGTTTTTCAGGTTGTACGCTCTTACAACTGTTGTATTCGGGTTCATTCTCACGAAGTGGCCAAACCATTTGAGTCTTTTTTTTTCCAATGAATCTAACAACAGGTGTTGTTCCGACTGTTCTTCTAATTTCCTCATTTCTTATATGCTCTCTTATTGTTTTTTATTACTGCTTTCCTCAAGCATCTCATTTCACAGCAGGTGGTAATTTTTCTTCCTTGTTCTATTGTCAGTGCCCATGTTTGGCACTGGTAGCACAGTGTTGGTATGAAGATTGCATTTATAATCTGTCTTTTAGTCTCTACTGGAATTGATGGATCGTTTCAAGATCTTACTCTGACAGGGAACATACACAAATGAAAATCGGGACATATCCTTTAAAAGACCTCGCCATCAACCACGGTAAATGAGTGCTCGATTTTCTAGGCACCATTTATACGTTAAGTAGTTTGCTATTTCTTTCTGAACGGTGAGGTCTATTTTTACCGTTCGTTACCACGAGAACAAATTTGCCTCCAAACTGCTCGCCACGGAGTTTGAACCAGGTATACTTCGGTTGTGAGAATATATATATATTGCTTTTTTCGTCTTTACAGGCCGTCAATTGGCAATTGTTTCACTGTGACAACTTCTGAGTTTTCGCGTGTCTCTCTTGTCTTTCAGCTCATACCTAAGTATCTCTTCAAAAGATTCTGCACCTTTGCGCAGTGTTGTTTTCCATATATCTCGATCATCAGCCAGTTGTTCCCATTTGCTGGGATTTGATAAGAATATATATATATATATATATATATATATATATATATATGCTCAGCAGTAGACGACTAAGATGGTTGGGGCATGTGATAAGAATAGAAACTTATCGCATACCAAAACAGATGTTGTTCTGTGAACTTTCGGAGGGGAAGAGACACCGGGGCAGACCACTGCTCAAATATAAAGATGTCTGCAAAGGCTCAATGAAAAACTTTTCTATAGGTCCCAGCACATGGGAAGGACTAGCTGATGACAGAGTTGTGTGGAAAGCCAAATTACGAAAGGGCGCAGAGTCTTTTGAGAAGAGACTTATGTATGAGCTGAACGACAAGAGAGTAAAGCGAAAACTGAGAAGTTGTCACAGTAAAACACTTGTCAATTGACCGTCTGTAAAGACGAAAAAGGACATATAAATATATATATAAACAATATTAAGTCAACACAAATAATTAAAAAACATTTATCGTTGTTGGAGTAGTTATGCATATTTTATATATAAAAGTTTTTCAATGTAAAAATGACAGCACATGTAGTAACATTTCATTGTTAGTGTACGTAGAAATACATATATCTGGTCCTTTCCTGGAACCCGCAGGGACAGCGAAAGAAGTGGAGGCCGTAAATACATGGAGACGAGATTTGGGGGCAGATATCAACAAAATATAGTCGAATTGGAGGGAGCTGCAAGAGATAGCTAGAGAAAGGAAGACGTGACATGAGTTGGTTGAGGGCCTATGCTCCAATCAAGGTTAAAAATACAGATATACGAGATATGAGTGTATGTATATGTGTATGATGAATCAAAGTTCATATAAGCATCTGTATGTGCACATACATTTATGCGAATACAATTACTGAAATATGTTGAGCAGTAGTTTAAAAATGTTGAGAAAAAAGAATAAGTAAAACGAAATAATATAAGAAACATGTTGAGAGAACTAAGTAACGAAATAATACATGTTGAGAGAACTAAGAGTAAGAGAAATAATAAAAAAAAACATGTTGAGAGAACTAAGAAACGAAATAATAAACATGTTGAGAGAACTAAGAAACGAAATAATACAAGTAACATGTTGAGAGAACTAAGTAACGAAATAATACATGTTGAGAGAACTAAGAAACGAAATAATACAAGAAACATGTTGAGAGAACTAAGAAACGAAATAATATAAGTAACATGTTGAGAGAACTAAGAAACGAAATAATACAAGTAACATGTTGAGAGAACTAAGAAACGAAATAATACAAGTAACATGTTGAGAGAACTAAGTAACGAAATAATACAAGTAACATGTTGAGAGAACTAAGAAACGAAATAATACAAGTAACATGTTGAGAGAACTAAGAAACGAAATAATACAAGTAACATGTTGAGAGAACTAAGAAACGAAATAATACAAGTAACATGTTGAGAGAACTAAGTAACGAAAAAATACAAGTAACATGTATCAAAGTATATATGTCTGTCTCTATAATAGAGAAGTACAAGTCATACAAACTGTTAAAAACTAGAATTCAAAAATGAACGATAAAAAGTTAAAATGAAAATCGTGACATGTCTTTTTTAACAGGACGTCACTATCAACCAGAGTAAACGAGTTGTTGATTTTTTTAGGTACCTCTTATACGTTCAGTAGTTTTCCATTGCTTTCTGAACGGTGAGGTCTTTATACCGTTTGTAAAGATCCATGGGGAAAAATATGTTTCCATACCACCACCACCCCCCCACCACCTCATCCCGAGGAATTTGAACCAGGTACTCTTGGGATTTGCTGGAGCCCACTACCGCTAAGCCAAAGATGCCCGCAGATGCCCACGACAAATAGTACTTCTGGTTACATAAAAAGTGATATTTCCAGCAGGGATAGAAATCGATATCTGATAGCTGTTGAGCATACACAGTCTCACAGTAGAACAACGTAAAACTGATTGTAGATTGTGAGTGACGGGGAGGATGGTCGATTAGTTTAAACAACGGCTCGCTGGTTGTGTTCATAAGGAAGCTCGTATTGCTAGGCTAGGCGATGGGTGTCGTAAGAAATGAGGGTCAGTGGTTCGAATCCTGTGTTTGTCTTTTTGTTTTATCGAAAGCTCTTAATACTTGTACACTGTTTATTTATTGATCATATTCGTTACTTCGTTGCTTCCTCTGGGGTTCTTGCAAAAAACTCCTTGTTCACAACAACGGTATTTCAGTAATGACAAAGCTGGTCATTGGCGTACATACGTAAAGTCAAGGGTGTGGAGGGGGAGGGGGAGGTGCAAGTTCCGCCTCCGCCACCCAGGAAAAGGACTTTGGTAAAACTGTTTTTTTGCGATTTTGATCTTCATTTCTGCGAAGTAGACTACCAAATAACATATTTTTATATTTGTTTTGCCTCGCACCTCTAGAAAAATATGTGTACCCCATAAAGCTGGTTCCAATAACTTTTTTTCTCTCGGAACAATAAAAGACACATGTCACACACTGTGTAGTAACAACCAATATGAACAATCTTAAATTATTAACATAGAATTTATCATTATCGATCTACTAATCTCTATTTTATGCGATGTGAAAGTTATTTTATTGGGCTAGGTTGTTTTTTTTTATTATTTACCAGAAACTACATTTTGTAAATTCTTTTCTTCTTATTTTTAAGTTCGGTTTCGTATGCTCGTCTAAACCATGAGATGGTTTGCCTCTATTAAACTTCATGTCAGTTGGGAGTTTATCGAGAGTTCCCCATAGCTTACTCTGTAAGCTTCGTTCGTGAGGCCATGTTTCGTTTCGTTGGTGTATGTATGATGGACATGACTGCAGGATGTGCTCTGGAGTCTATGTTTCTGTCTGATTTCTTTATAAATTGTTTTTAATCAACATTCAAGAAGCAGCAATATATTAGAACAAGAAATCAAAAGTGATTGGTCCATATTCTCTGCTGTCTCGGCTAGAAAATAAAGTGTGTCGACTAGAAAATAAAGTGTCTCGACTAGAAAATAAACAATGCAGTGAATTTAAACGAGGATTGAATTCAACGCATTTTTAAACTGCACCCTAACTTCTTTTCTCGATTCCTGTATTGCCTCACAGACTCAAGATAAGAATGGATTTCTTGTACAGGTTTTTTTGTCTTATTTTTCTTTTGTCAGCACACTGTTACCGGGTTGTTAACCCAGTGTCGTGGTTTTATGTTTTTGTCTTGCGCTTCTCTGGTGACTTTGTGATGGTGTCTTAATCCCTGGCAGAATTCAACTACGTTATCTATCCACCTTTTTCTCGGTCTTCCTCTCGCCTTCCTTCCTGATATTCTGTTGCGGAAAGCTTTATAGGCAGTTTGGTCTGTTCGCATTCTTACTAAGTGACCAAACCACTTTTACCGCTTCTGTTCTAGAAAATACACTAAAATTGATTTATTTCAACTTTTTTTTTTATTTGAAAGTTGATTATTTCAAGCGTTGTTTTCTTTTAGGTTGACATGTTGAAAAGTTGATTTCTTGTGAAGTTAATTAATATAAAGCTGGTATATTTTAAAGGATGTTTTTTCTTTAAATATTGTTTTGCTTGAAAATGTATTTACTTAAAAGTTGATTTATTAGAAAGTTGATTTATTAGAGAGTTGATTTATTAGAAAGTTGATTGATTTGAAAGATAGAGTTTATTTACTAGAATGCAGATTTAGTTGAGAGTCATTTTATTACAAAGTTGATTTATTTGAAAGTTGATTTATTAAATTGATTTATTTGAAAGTTGATTTCCTTTAAAACGAATTTATTAAAAAGTGGATGTATTAGAAAGTGGATTTATATTATGAATATCATATGAGATCACCTAGTTTCTCAAACCCTGCCAGCGCAATGTCAGTGTTAGAAGCAAGCACAAAATAAGATAAAACATAGTTATGTTTGAGCTGGTGCCAAACCATATTGTTTCTATTAATAGATTTGGCATTGAAGTGAAATACAAGCAGTATTGAATATGCCGACAAATTCTGTAACTTTATTATAACATACTTGAAAACTAGAGGAACTATTAGCTGTAGGAATTGACTGAGATCACTCGTCTAGAAAGGTAGTTCACTAACCACTGAACTAGTGAGACTTTTTTATCTTCTTCGAATCCCAGAAATTATGAGTTTTCACTTTTTTTCTATAGTGCATTGGGGTGGGGAGGGGGAATACCCGACTTTCTTTCAAACCCAGAAACCCCAGTGGCGGTTCGTCATTAAGAGCCAGTGGGGCCGGGCCCCACCAAAATTAAGGTATAATGTGTAATTATTATTTTATACATTAAAATATATTCTAACGAAACCATGATTTTTCCGAAAATTTCTGTCTGGCCCCACCAACAAAAATGATCACGAGCCGTCACTACAGAAACCCCCAAAAGCTCTAGGTGTGTAGTGCTATGCTTAGTGCTACAGAAACTGCCAACAGCTCTAGGTGTGTAGTGCTATGTTTAGTGCTACAGAAACTGCCAACAGCTCTAGGTGTGTAGTGCTATGCTTAGTGCTACAGAAACCCCCAACAGCTCTAGGTGTGTAGTGCTATGCTTAGTGCTACAGAAACTGCCAACAGCTCTAGGTGTGTAGTGCTATGCTTAGTGCTACAGAAACCCCCAACAGCTCTAGGTGTGTAGTGCTATGTTTAGTGCTACAGAAACCCCCAACAGCTCTAGGTGTGTAGTGCTATGCTTAGTGCTACAGAAACCCCCAACAGCTCTAGGTGTGTAGTGCTATGCTTAGTGCTACAGAAACCCCCAACAGCTCTAGGTGTGTAGTGCTATGCTTAGTGCTACAGAAACCCCCAACAGCTCTAGGTGTGTAGTGCTATGCTTAGTGCTACAGAAACCCCCAACAGCTCTAGGTGTGTAGTGCTATGCTTAGTGTTGCGCAGACACCTACTCAGGTTGTGTTTCATTAGTGAGACTAAGTCTGAAATACAACTGAATACTGAATACAATATAAATCAACAAAATAATAAATAATATATGATCTACAACAGTGCTATCCAACGTTTTTATAAATTGGGGAGCATTTGACTAATGCCTGTGGAGGCACGGGTACAATGCTGCAATTGTAATATTAATACAAATAAAAGTAATAAAGCAATGTTAATCATCATCATCAAGGTGCGTATCCTTTATAGGACTTTGCTCTCTTTGCAGCACATTTGAAATTCACTCTGTCTCTTGCCAGTTCACCCACTTCGTCGATGGTCATGTTCATGGTTTCTTTAATATCTTGTAGCCATCTTCTTCTTGGTCTGCCTCTGCGTCCTGGGACCCTGCCCTCTAGTATTGTTCTTTCCAGGCCATCGTGACGCTTGATGTGTCCAAAGTATCTCAATTTTCTGTATAGTATGTTGTTTATCAGCCAATTCTCTTTAACATTTAGTTCTTTCAGGACATGTGTATTCTTTCTTTTCCTGTCCATGGTATTCGTAGGATCTTTCTGTAGCATTTAGTTTCGAAGGACTGGATTTTCGTTCTTAATTTTGTGTAATAGTCCATGATTCGCAACCTTAAGTAGCCATGGGAAAATGCATGCTCTCAATATTTTTAATTTTAGTATTTTGCTGGTGCTTTGCCACATGTTCTTCGTTGTGTTTAACTTCTTGATTGCTATTGTCAATCTTCTTGAGATCTCTTTGGAACAGTCACCGTTATTGTTAATTATTGAGTCCAGATATTCATAGCTCTCTACACATTGGAGTTCTTCATTGTTTATTTGGATGTTAGGTGAGCCTTTTGCTTTGTCAGTTGACATGATTTTGTTTTTGTGTATTCAAATATAGATGTTGGTCTTCACTATGTTTCTTGGTCGTCATGATTAGGTTTTCCAAACCTTCTTTGCTGGTGGATAATAATACTGTATCGTCTTTGTATCTAAGCTCTTGTATGCATTTGCCGCCTATAGTGAGAGGGTCGTAATTCACATAGTTGGCAGCGTCTTTTACATTCCTCATGATTCCTCTTAATAACAAGTTGTAAAGTTAATCCTTTCACACTATAAATATTTAAACCCCTGATGGCATTTATAATGCTATGTATAGTGAATTAACTAAAGGCAAAAATCAGTCAAGGGTACCTTTTAGGCGCTGTGACTTCTCGATTTATAGCAGGGCGAAATATCGCATTAGCATACAGGGCTTGCATCTTGAAATGTACCGTGAGCCAGTATATCGGCTCAGAGGGCTGAAGGGTTAATCCTAACTAAAGTTGTTAAATTTGTTTCATTGAGGTTTGAAAAATAAACTGAACAGTAAAAATGTTATTCAGAAACATATTTAGTACTGTTATTCAGAAACATATTTAGTACTGTTATTCAGAAACATATTTAGTACTGTTATTCAGAAACATATTTAGTACTGTTATTCAGAAACATATTTAGTACTGTTATTCAGAAACATATTTAGTATGTTATCTTTAGTTGTTATTCAGAAACATATTTATTTTTAGACATATTATACTGTTATTCAGAAACATATTTAGTACTGTTATTCAGAAACATATTTAGTACTGTTATTCAGAAACATATTTAGTACTGTTATTCAGAAACATATTTAGTACTGTTATTCAGAAACATATTTAGTACTGTTATTCAGAAACATATTTAGTACTGTTATTCAGAAACATATTTAGTACTGTTATTCAGAAACATATTTAGTACTGTTATTCAGAAACATATTTAGTACTGTTATTCAGAAACATATTTAGTACATGTTATTCAGAAACATATTTAGTACTGTTATTCAGAAACATATTTAGTACTGTTATTCAGAAACATATTTAGTACTGTTATTCAGAAACATATTTAGTACTGTTATTCAGAAACATATTTAGTACTGTTATTCAGAACATATTGTACTATCAGAACATATTTGTTTCTCTTGATTGATTGATTGATTGATTGATTTTATATGATCAACATCATTGCATTTCGATGAGTAACCATGTGTGCCCCTGATCTCTTTCTTACGCAGGAAGATCTCAGCTGCAGTGCACGAATTTCGTAGCACCGGCGAGGGTCCCCGATGTAATTTTGAAGATCGTGAAAATATTTTGGTATGAATTTGCCAGACTGATGGTCTCGATTTTTGAACTGCCGAGGGTTCTTTTACTTGCTCAAATTGAACAAGACCTATGTTTTATCGTCCATCTTTGATAGGACTAGGAACTCGATCTCACGTACACTGAGATCAGGGATTGAAATTCTGTTTAACGTTAAAGCTGAAGGAATTTTAAAAAGGGCGCAAGGGATGTATCCCACGGGCGCCAAGGCGGGTCCGAGGGCGCCACGTTGAACAGCGCTGCTCTACATTATACTAAACACACATATTTAATTAACATAGGACATAGTAACTTCTACATAAAGCTTAAACGAAATCTGCTAGTACAGGAAGTCATGTGATTTCCATAGTCTTAGACAGAAACTCCTTAGACTGTAATCCAGAACAAATGTTTATAAGTGAGTGTCGTTTTTTGCCAGTTCATTTTTGGAAGTATTGGGAGACAATGTTATTGAAATATGTGTTAGGTCATCTTGCATGACCTCCATCTGTCGCCTGAGAGCTTGAAGGTGATACTGAATATCATGCATCTGGTCTCTTGCGTTTTGGAATGTTGAGCTGACAGCATTCGCCGCAGACTCAAGTTGGGGATAATCTTCATCCACGATGGTACCCCCAGTCCAGAACTCATCGTCGCTGTTGGCAACAGGATGGGAAGTAGTCGGCCGCACTATGGAAGTTGATCTCTGTGTTGTTGTAGTTTCGATAGCCGGAGGTCTGCATTCAGTGATATCACACGACAATTCTCGTTGTGTGTTTGAGTTATAAAATGTGCAGCTGTGGACAACAGGCTTATCTAACTCATCTTCCAGGCTTATACTCAGATCTCTGTTATGTCTATTTCCTCTACCCCCAGAGCTACTACTTCGGCCGGTAGCACCGTGATCATCTTCCGCAGTTGCGTATGTTTCAAGGCCATCATCATCGCCTTCGTCATCAGCGTAGACCTCGCTGTCTGAGCTGGCATCGTCGCGCATTTCTGAATAAAGATCAAGATCAGATTCGGTTCTGTCTGTAGCGGACAATCTTGACCGACGCCCACTTCCAGCCAAGTAGCCGTCTTTATCATACTCTCGTATAAATCGAACATTCTCTTTTGTTAGTGGTAAATATTTTCTTCCGCTAATGTCACTGTCTGTTTGTTTCAAATCCTGCATGCCAACAAGAATATTTTGTACAGATATCAGCTCTTGAAACGTGTCTTCAATAGTAGGAACTATTCTGTTTACATTTGTTGATAATCGGTTGGATTCACCTTCTTTTTGTGTGTGTTCCGTGTTCTCTACGTGTTCGAGTTTTTTATACACACCTATATTGTTGCTGTTGTCTGCATGTTGTGTACACGTCATCTGATTCGTGTTAGAACTATTATTAGATGTGTTGTCATGACGCTGTTTATGTTGATCTAGCGATTGAGCACGTTCAGTGATATATTTCGCTGTATCTCCTACAGGACTACGATTCCGACTTCTATCAAAAAATGGAAGAATCGGTTTTGTATATTTTGGTGATGTCAGGATTCCAGATCCCATATCTTTTCTTTGTGTTGTTCGATTGTCGTGATTTTCATTGTCGAAATAGTCAGAATGTTCTCGAATTAATTGATAGTCTCTTGGGAGACAATTCTCTGAACCTGTGTCACTACTTCCTGTGCTCATAAGATCCGTTCGGTTTCGTCTTCTCTTTTTCAGCCATCTCTCCCTTCTTTCACGCCAGCGTATCGCCAGCATTGCCGCTGATAGTTCTCCAGGAGGTTTCTGTCGCCTTGTCCACAACGGTCTATCATCGTAATAGTCAGGTATTCCTCGTCCAGTTGCGACATCATCATCACTGTGGTACACTCTTGAAGTAGGTGTCTGGCCAACTTCAGGTTTCAATCTGTCTGTGTCAGTTTCACGAAAGACAGAAGCATCCTTCTCCACTTTATCCATGATATAACGCTCAATGTTCTCGAAACTATCATTTTGATCTACACCTTGAAACGCCTGGAACCGTCGGTGCATCTCGTCAATATCAGAATCTGAGGACGTTGTTGTTGACAATGATGATGATGTTTCTACTGTGAGTACTTTAGCAAGATTTGAAGCTGAAATACTGGTTGGTATGTCAGTATTGGTTTCAAAGTGAGACATGGCATCATCACTGGTTGCAGACAAACTGTCTCGACGTAATTTTACTGTCGATGTTTTCGCAACCTTGTTCTCGTAATCAAATGTATCTGTATCATTATCGTCATCATCTGCGTTATTATCATCTTTAGATTGGCTCCCTAAAAGATCTGACAAACGTTTGTATATGATTTCAGTGAATTGTTTAATTTCGTGTTCCTTTTTCGTATTTTTCACTGCGTCTTTGTTTTTGATATCGTCTTCACTTTCCTCAACTTCCTCCTGGATCTCATCTATCATTTGATGCATTACAGTCGGACTTGGAGGTGGTACTTGCTTTGTTGTTCTAGAATCGTCTGTATGTGTTCTTTTCTGAGCCTGATCACTGTCTAGTGACTTCTTCGACAATTCACTTTCATCTGAATCGACCATGCCAGTGATCTTGTCTTTTTTCAGTTTAAAGTCTGATGTTTGTGTCGTCGAAAAAACAGATTTACCTGTGGTGGACATTTCAGAACTCATAATAGTTCTTCCCAAACTGCTGCTATCTAAACTCTTGTCTGCTGTTGTATATGAGTCCGTTTGAATTTCTTGGCTTCGAGATAGACAGACATCATGAGTTACGCTTATAGGTAGATGTCCTTCAGCGGTTACTGTTTTCTTTTCCAATGTTTGACACGACTGCTCGTAGTTTGGTCTCGTTACTATGGCAACAGTAGGTGTGGCTTGTTTAATGTTGTAGTGAGGAGTAGGAGAGTTCGTCTGATGATGACGTTGCCTTTGCTGTTGATGACGATGATGTTGATGATGATCTTTATGATGTTGTTGCTGCCTCTTACTGAGATTTATCATTTGAGAAATAACTTCAGAAACAGGTTGTTTTAAGACAGGCAATGTCTCGTCATCACTGTTTAGACAAGTTTGTTGTTGACTTTCTTGTAGAGTACTTTCATCAAAGTACGTACGTTCTTGTTCTTGGCAACTTGTCTTGTTCTCTGTACTAGTTAATAAATAAGTAACCCTCTCACTGGCATTAGTATTAGTGTTAGTCTCACAGCTTTGATAATCTCTTGATGAATCGAACTGAATTTGTTCTTCTTTTTCCGGACACACAGAATTTACACATTTAGAATTTAACACTCTAAAACTATGGCCCTGATTGATAGTTAACACATTTGAATCGATTTTCTTCAATGAGAAAACTTTCTTGGTTGCCTCCGCTTGTGATGAATTTTGTAAAGTATTGTTAGAATCTGACAATGTGTCCGTTATTGAAGTTATGTTAGAAGTCGTTCGCGTTGAAGTATAACGAAGTGGTAATAATTTGATCTTATCTTCAACGTTGGCAATTGGTTTTTGTTGACTCACATTCCACAACTCGTGGCCTGGGTGAGGTATTGCTGCCTGCGCGTGCGCAAGGTGAGAACTATTTAGATCGCTAGCTATTTCTTTCCCAGGTGAGGATGGCAACGTTCGAGAAGGGAGGGCGACAACTGAACCAAGAGCCACGTGAGCAGATGAATGTTTCCGAGTTGTGCCAGGAGATTCCAACTGACCTGATTTTTCGGAGAATTTTTCCGAGTAGATATAACGAGGCTGTGTAGAGGGTAGGGTCTCGACACACGCAGGTTTGCTAGACACGAGAGAAATTGGCGCCTTCTTCTGCTGCACATCGTTCTTAACATTACCTATTTTATGTTGGGTAGTTATCAGTTCTGTAATAGCGTTACGGTTTTCCACAGTATCCTCGCTGCTGCATGCCCTCGTTGATATACTAGATCTATTAATAGAACTAGTTTTGTCTGGCTCTGGTTCAACTCTAGCGATGGCTTGGTTTATTTTGTGTTTACTACCGACAATAACATTACCCAGAGCTTTAGAAACAAGACATCCACTTCTTCCTTGCTGCCCCTTTTCACTAAGGTTCATGGCCTGTGATGTTTCTGTTGATGATTCTACCCGATAGCCTGATAGAGCTAAAGGACTACAACTATTGTCTAAACTTTTCAGACTTCCAGTCATGTCATTTTTGTCTTCATTATCGTTTCCACTGTTAACTTGGTAACTAACATTTTCAGAAGTCTGTTTTGTATCTTTTTCTGAAATTTTACTGTCAGAAAATTTGACTCGAGTATTTCTTTTGAGCTTGGGTGAAACTGAGCCAAAGACGGCAGAAAATGTAGGAATGATAACTGTTTGTTCGTCATTCACTACTTTGTTGTATTCCGATGTTGTTGTTTTTGATTCACCTTTATCTTCTTTGTTCTTAGAATCATAAAGGAGAGGAAAACTACTGTCTACTGTTTCTGTATCTATTACATTGTCGTACTTTGATTCTGATTTTTGAACGAATGTCAATGATTTGTCCGATTTAGTTAGCAAATTGTGTTCATGTTTCTTCTGATTCGATAAGTTGTCCTGCTTTATGGGTGACTTTGTGACAGTTTTTATAGCTACATTTTTATGTAAACTTGTGATTTCACTGGGTGAGTTAAACAAAACAGCAGTTTTAGCACGCTGTATTTTTGGAGACATACTTGCATGTCGTGTTCGAGCTCCGAATCGACGTATAACTACTGGAGATTTGGCTGGACTTGGTGGTGACTCGTATGACTCGTCACAAAATCTGGTTGTGCCTTTCTCCTCATTTTGTTTGAAGCCAACAACATTTACATCCTCCTCCCGCGTGAGGTAAAGTTTCTTTTTAAGTGAGGGAGTTGTCGGAAGGGATCTTGACCCTCTGAGTTCTTCCTTAGATTGTTTTCTCAGAAGAAATGGTTCGGCATCTGGAAATTTTTCTTTGATTGTTTTCTCAATAGATCTTTCTAGTTCTTCTAGTTTTAATATACAAAAAGCTGCTGTTGTGGATAGATGTGGACTATCCTCTCTAATCATTTTCTCAGACTCAACATTAATATTAATCCAATGTCGCATTGATGGACAGTCAGAACTTGTACTATTAGAATCAATGACTTTACCCTCGTTCTTGTCGGATACAGCAACAGACTTTGTGACCGTTACCTGGTTCTTGTCGTACGACGAAGAAGGCTTTGAAACCTTATCCTCGTTTTTGGCGAACAACGAAGCAGACTTTGTGATACTGCCCTCGTTTTTGTTGTACACCGACGCAGACTTTGTGACACTGCCCTCGTTTTTGTTGAACATCAAAGCAGACTTTGTGACACTGCCCTCGTTTTTGTTGAATACCGAAGCAGACTTTGTGACATTTCCCGTTTTCTGTTCGGATAAAACAGCAGACTGTATGGTTTTACCGTCTGTCTGGTCTGATAAAACACCAGACTTTATGGTTTTACCGTCTGTCTTGTCTGATAAAACAGCAGACTTTATGGTTCTACCGTCTGTCTTGTCTGATAAAACAGAAGGCAGTGTTACCGTATCCGCCTTTGGTTCGGACAAAAGAACAGATTTTGAATAAGCACAACTTTCTATGTGTGTGCTTTTGCCCTTATCAAACTGAGAAAATGTCTGAGTTTTATCCTCTATTCCTACATCATCTGTAATATTCTTCACGTCAGTATTAGCACAATTATTTACAATTTTTCGAGAAGTTCCAAAAATGGAAACTTTTGGTTTCATTTGTGTACTACGTGGTCTCTCCCATGTCTTCCATGTTGGGCTAGATTTGGTAGTGACTTTCTCGTTTGTAATTGCGAAATTTCTGTTAATTTCTGCTGATCTATGATCTGTTTGTTTGTCATCGCCAATAGAGGATGCAGCATTCTCAGGTTTACTGTTAGATCTGAACAGTGAAAGAAAATTACCTGCTCGACGTTGTGAAACAGGTGTTGTAGGCGTGGGTAACACATTTTGTGGAGAGACTAACTTCAGAGAAGGTGATGTGTTTTTGGTATGGACTGAAGGAGATGTGGGCTGATACTTTCTACTGTAGTGGTGGTTGTGGAAATGTGGATGATGTACGGTGCTTGTCGGTGAAGAAGGTTGAACTTCACGATAGTCAACTTTAGTAGTTTCTAGGACATAAGTTGATGCTGTAGGGACAGATACGAAACATTGCTCCTTACTTTCAGTAGAGGATGTAAATGTACCTGGAGTGCTACTCTTATAACGATCTAGTTCAAGTGATAGTCCTTCTCTTCCAGTAATTGTGGCTTCTGTCTCAGCCTTGTTGACTTTAGTACTGTTAAACCTGAGAATACTGTGTCTCTGTTTGGTGTTTGTCCATGGTGAATCGTTATGAGCTTCTGGTCTAGCAATCTCTGGAGGAATGCATGCCTCGAGTGAAAATCCATCCTGGAAATCTTTAGAAGACAAAACAAATGAATGTTGTGTACATTCAGAAGCCGGATCTACCACCTGGGCCAAATCTTACAATGCTTGCCTTCAAATAGAGTAGAAGGGTCTACATTCGAACCGCATGATACATTCTCTGCTGAATGATAAACACAGGACTCTGAGTCTCCACCGGTAACATGACTTGAGTCATCAATGTCAGCGTCTAATTTTGATACACTCCCATGATCGGTTTTTCTTGATTCCTTTTTATCACTTGTTTTTGATTTCTTTTGTTTCTTCTGTGTTTCTTTCTCACATGTCTTATCCTCTTTAGACTCCTCTTTGCTGCTACCTTGTCTGTTACCCATGTTGAGCTTAACAATGGTCACTATATTAGAAAATTCTTTAGAAATATTAACGGATGAATAAATCTTACATGTTAAATTATGCTTTCAGGATAAGTAAATCACTTTCTTGAGCTCGTATGAATCACCAATCTGTATTCAGTATTCATATGCCAGATTTCTCTCTTTTCAAAAGTCAAATTGTGATAATATTAGTGAACTTCTCATAAGAATTGTGCGTAAATTGTTGACAAATTAGAGAATAAGCTTTTGGTCTGAATGGCCAACCAATGTTCTCAAAGCTCTAATACAATTCATCTTCGCAGAAATCCAATATTTTGTCTTTGTCAGTGACGTACAGAAACTTCGAACAGAAAAAGAACTTAACGTTCAAAGAACTCCAACTGACTTTTCTCTGCTGGCTGAGAATTCACAAAAAGACGTTTTATTTCTGGACGTTTACATGCGAACATATTCTGTTGTAATGTTGTTATAAGATTAATTTTCACATTTCCGTTGATGCACTATTCACGTAAGACCGATGTCATAACAACTTAATTATACTTGTAACTTGTTGATATGCTCACATTGGACAAAGTCTGTCTTTGAATATAGTTTATAACTGGAAGAAAGCGCTAGAACTGAGATCATCCCAAACTAGAATCAACCAAGTTATATATATTCACATTCAGAAAACTATAATGCGTATTTAATTCTTGTGTCATAAATCAGCAGGTATTACCAGGGTTAAATGATGACCAGGAAATATGTCATGGTCAAACGAACAAAAAACCATAGCCTTGAAGTATGTCCGTCATCGTTGATCTCACCGAAATTGATGACTCAGCTTGTTTTACTGAGATTACAGGGCCAAATTCTCTCCCTGTAAAATAGAATAGAATATTGTTGTCATTTAGATAACTATTATTTTTTTTGTTCAACGTTCCTACTTCTCATTCTGGAACTTATTAACTATTTGGTGCATATAATTTGGATATATTCTTTCCTATTTTCCTTCTCATTCTGGAACTTATTAACTATTTGGTGCATATAATTTGGATATATTCTTTCCTATTCTCCTTCTCATTCTGGAACTTATTAACTATTTGGAGCACATAATTTGGGTATATTCTTTCCTATTCTCCTTCTCATTCTGGAACTTATTAACTATTTGGTGTATATAATTTGGATATATTCTTTCCTATTCTCCTTCTCATTCTGGAACTTATTAACTATTTGGTGCTTATAATTTGGGTATATTCTTTCCTGTTCTCCTTCTCATTCTGGAACTTATTAACTATTTGGAGCACATAATTTGGATATATTCTTTCCTATTCTCCTTCTCATTCTGGAACTTATTAACTATTTGGAGCACATAATTTGGGTATATTCTTTCCTATTCTCCTTCTCATTCTGGAACTTATTAACTATTTGGAGCACATAATTTGGATATATTCTTTCCTATTCTCCTTCTCATTCTGGAACTTATTAACTATTTGGTGCATATAATTTGGGTATATTCTTTCCTATTCTCCTTCTCATTCTGGAACTTATTAACTATTTGGTGCACATAATTTGGGGATATTCTTTCCTATTCTCCTTCTCATTCTGGAACTTATTAACTATTTGGTGCATATAATTTGGGTATATTCTTTCCTATTCTCCTTCTCATTCTGGAACTTATTAACTATTTGGTGCACATAATTTGGATATATTCTTTCCTATTCTTCTTCTCATTCTGGAACTTATTAACTATTTGGTGCACATAATTTGGGGATATTCTTTCCTATTCTCCTTCTCATTCTGGAACTTATTAACTATTTGGTGCACATAATTTGGATATATTCTTTCCTATTCTCCTTCTCATTCTGGAACTTATTAACTATTTGGTGCACATAATTTGGGGATATTCTTTCCTATTCTCCTTCTCATTCTGGAACTTATTAACTATTTGGTGCTTATAATTTGGGTATATTCTTTCCTATTCTCCTTCTCATTCTGGAACTTATTAACTATTTGGAGCACATAATTTGGATATATTCTTTCCTATTCTCCTTCTCATTCTGGAACTTATTAACTATTTGGTGCACATAATTTGGATATATTCTTTCCTATTCTCCTTCTCATTCTGGAACTTATTAACTATTTGGTGCACATAATTTGGGTATATTCTTTCCTATTCTCCTTCTCATTCTGGAACTTATTAACTATTTGGTGCACATAATTTGGGTATATTCTTTCCTATTCTCCTTCTCATTCTGGAACTTATTAACTATTTGGTGCACATAATTTGGGTATATTCTTTCCTATTCTCCTTCTCATTCTGGAACTTATTAACTATTTGGTGCACATAATTTGGGTATATTCTTTCCTATTCTCCTTCGAACTATCCATATCGACCACCTGTTAACAACTCTTTGTGATTTGTATGTGAACTGAGCCTAAGAGCGATTTGTACGTTGTGCCAGTTATGCGACTACAAGTAGGCCAGCACATCCGATTTATGTGATGTCTTTTATTTACAATGGTTGATTGCCTAGCTCCTACATCTGCCGACTCTTACGACATGCCTTGTAGGTCGCAGTTAGTGGTACTATTCTTTGCTTCCCTTGCGGGCCCTGACACCAAATGGGGGATTTAGGTATATAATAAATGCATTATGATGGCAGGGTGTTTGCTATATTGGTTTGACAGTATGATGGCAGGGTGTTTGTTATATTGGTTTGACAGTATGATGGCAGGGTGTTTGTTATATTGGTTTGACAGTATGATGGCAGGGTGTTTGTTATATTGGTTTGACAGTATGATAACAGGGTGTTTGCTATATTGGTTTGACAGTATGATAGCAGGGTGTTTGCTATATTGGTTTGACAGTATGATAACAGGGTGTTTGCTATATTGGTTTGACAGTATGATGGCAGAGTGTTTGCTATATTGGTTTGACAGTATGATTACAGGGTGTTTGCTATATTGGTTTGACAGTATGATGGCAGGGTGTTTGCTATATTGGTTTGACAGTATGATAGCAGGGTGTTTGCTATATTGGTTTGACAGTATGATAACAGGGTGTTTGCTATATTGGTTTGACAGTATGATGGCAGGGTGTTTGCTATATTGGTTTGACAGTATGATAACAGGGTGTTTGCTATATTGGTTTGACAGTATTATAACAGGGTGTTTGCTATATTGGTTTGACAGTATGATAACAGGGTGTTTGCTATATTGGTTTGACAGTATGATAGCAGGGTGTTTGCTATATTGGTTTAACAGTATGATAGCAGGGTGTTTGTTATATTGGTTTGACAGTATGATGGCAGGGTGTTTGCTATATTGGTTTGACAGTATGATGGCAGGGTGTTTGCTATATTGGTTTGACAGTATGATAACAGGGTGTTTGCTATATTGGTTTAACAGTATGATAACAGGGTGTTTGCTATATTGGTTTGACAGTATGATAACAGGGTGTTTGCTATATTGGTTTGACAGTATGATAACAGGGTGTTTGCTATATTGGTTTGACAGTATGATAGCAGGGTGTTTGCTATATTGGTTTAACAGTATGATAGCAGGGTGTTTGTTATATTGGTTTGACAGTATGATGGCAGGGTGTTTGCTATATTGGTTTGACAGTATGATAGCAGGGTGTTTGCTATATTGGTTTGACAGTATGATAACAGGGTGTTTGCTATATTGGTTTGACAGTATGATAGCAGGGTGTTTGCTATATTGGTTTGACAGTATGATGGCAGGATGTTTGCTATATTGGTTTGACAGTATGATGGCAGGGTGTTTGCTATATTGGTTTGACAGTATTATGGCAGAGTGTTTGCTATATTGGTTTGACAGTATGATAACAGGGTGTTTGCTATATTGGTTTGACAGTATGATAGCAGGGTGTTTGCTATATTGGTTTAACAGTATGATAGCAGGGTGTTTGCTATATTGGTTTGACAGATGATAGCAGGGTGTTGCTAATTGGTTTGACAGTATGATAACAGGGTGTTTGCTATATTGGTTTGACAGTATGATAACAGGGTGTTTGCTATATTGGTTTGACAGTATGATGGCAGGGTGTTTGCTATATTGGTTTAACAGTATGATGGCAGGGTGTTTGCTATATTGGTTTAACAGTATGATGGCAGGGTGTTTGCTATATTGGTTTGACAGTATGATAGCAGGGTGTTTGCTATATTGGTTTGACAGTTACGAGGACGCATTTTCCAACCACAGAATGGACAGAATTTATTATTGTTATTTCGGAGATAATATAAAACACAAAATCAATCATGGCACTACGTAGTGAAATCAATATGTGCACTGCGTAGTTAAATCAATATGTGCACTGCGTAGTGAAATCAATATGTGCACTGCGTAGTGAAATCAATATGTGCACTGCGTAGTTAAATCAATATGTGCACTACGTAGTGAAATCAATATGTGACACGTAGGAAATCAAAGCACTGCAGTGAAATCAATATGTGCACTGCGTAGTGAAATCAATATGTGCACTGCGTAGTGAAATCAATATGTGCACTGCGTAGTGAAATCAATATGTGCACTGCGTAGTGAAATCAATATGTGCACGCGTAGTAAATCAATATGTGCACTGCGTAGTGAAATCAATATGTGCACTGCGTAGTGAAATCAATATGTGCACTGCGTAGTGAAATCAATATGTGCACTGCGTAGTGAAATCAATATGTGCACTGCGTAGTGAAATCAATATGGCACTCGTAGTGAAATCAATATGTGCACTGCGTAGTGAAATCAATATGTGCACTTCGTAGTGAAATCAATATGTGCACTGCGTAGTGAAATCAATAGTGCACTGCGTAGTGAAATCAATATGTGCACTCGCAGTGAAATCAATATGTGCACTGCGTAGTGAAATCAATAGTGCACTGCGTATGAAATCAATATGTGCACTCGAGTGAAATCAATATGTGCACTACGTAGTGAAATCAATACGTGCACTGCGTAGTGAAATCAATATGTGCACTACGTAGTGAAATCAATATGTGCACTGCGTAGTGAAATCAATATGTGCACTGCGTAGTGAAATCAATATGTGCACTGCGTAGTGAAATCAATATGTGCACTACGTAGTGAAATCAATATGTGCACTACGTAGTGAAATCAATATGTGCACTACGTAGTGAAATCAATATGTGCACTGCGTAGTGAAATCAATATGTGCACTACGTAGTGAAATCAATATGTGCACTGCGTAGTGAAATCAATATGTGCACTGCGTAGTGAAATCAATATGTGCACTACGTAGTGAAATCAATATGTGCACTACGTAGTGAAATCAATATGTGCACTACGTAGTGAAATCAATAATGTGCACTGCGAAGTGAAATCAATATGTGCACTGCGTAGTGAAATCAATATGTGCACTGCGTAGTGAAATCAATATGTGCACTGCGTAGTGAAATCAATATGTGCACTTCGTAGTGAAATCAATATGTGCACTGCGTAGTGAAATCAATATGTGCACTACGTAGTGAAATCAATATGTGCACTGCGTAGTGAAATCAATATGTGCACTGCGTAGTGAAATCAATATGTGCACTACGTAGTGAAATCAATATGTGCACTGCGTAGTGAAATCAATATGTGCACTACGTAGTGAAATCAATATGTGCACTGCGTAGTGAAATCAATATGTGCACTACGTAATGAAATCAATATGTGCACTGCGTAGTGAAATCAATATGTGCACTGCGTAGTGAAATCAATATGTGCACTGCGTAGTGAAATCAATATGTGCACTGCGTAGTGAAATCAATATGTGCACTGCGTAGTGAAATCAATATGTGCACTACGTAGTGAAATCAATATGTGCACTGCGTAGTGAAATCAATATGTGCACTACGTAGTGAAATCAATATGTGCACTACGTAGTGAAATCAATATGTGCACTACGTAGTGAAATCAATATGTGCACTACGTAGTGAAATCAATGTGCACTGCGAGTGAAATCAATATGTGCACTACGTAGTGAAATCAATATGTGCACTACGTAGTGAAATCAATATGTGCACTACGTAGTGAAATCAATATGGCACTCGTAGTGAAATCAATATGTGCACTGCGTAGTGAAATCAATATGTGCACTACGTAGTGAAATCAATATGTGCACTACGTAGTGAAATCAATATGTGCACTACGTAGTGAAATCAATATGTGCACTACGTAGTGAAATCAATATGGTCACTGCGTAGTGAAATCAATATGTGCACTGCGTAGTGACCGACAAGGAAAAGGTACAATTTTTAAAATGTTATTCTTCTTCTGCTTTCTCCCTAGATTGAGATTTCTGATTCTCTAATGACGGCCGTCGTCTGTCTCAGATTATCATCCAGCTATACAGTTTGTCTTGGACGCTAGTGTAAGTAAGCCACCTCTTTCTTCTCAGGTCTGCATACTGTGGTCAGTTCTGTCCGACGTGCTCTGTCGTCATACACACCAAGCCACAGGGACACAGATCGTTGGTGCCTATCTTGAATCTAGGAATACAGGTGGTGTCTCATTCTGTTGTGATGTACGGTGAAGTATGACAGTCTGGTCCCTTCTAGACAATTGGTAATATTCATCATCCTTGTTGTGTTGTGGGTGTTCTTTCTCTCACTTTACTTTACAGTACCCTCTAGTGGTATATTGGGGAACAGGGTGTTAGGCCATATTTTTCTTTGAGCAACGCGTTGGGGGAACACACTCCAATTCCAAATCTTTCACAAATGTTTCTTTCACTAATTAAACACGAGTTGAAATTGTTGAAAGATCCAACTGTGTTTTCTGTGCTTCTTTTTCATTATTAGCTCCTGTTTACCGTATGCATCTGAATAGTACCGTGTTCTTTCATTAATTTTATTTATTAATACTCTCTTCCTTGTTATTTTGCATCAAATTATCTTAATGTAATCTCTAACTTAATTAAGTAATAATGAATGGATCTAAAGAGAGCTCAACTTAGCTGCATTGACCTAGAAATTTCAGTTTGATTAAGCTCCGCACATTTCATTACCCCGAACTTCAGAATTCTACAATATTTTTATTTTTGGTAAGACAGACAAACATACACAAGGATTTTCAATTTTATAATTAAGATACCAAGCCAGTGATGCAAGACCAACTGGTGCTAGCCAAGAGGAAAGTTTGTTTTTCAGCCGCAACGTCTAGTTCTATGCTTGATATTTAATAGAAAGATAAGGCATCAAATGTTAATGTGCTTGCAAGCATATATACCAGTGGCGGCTCGTGATCATTTTTGAAGGTGGGGCCAGACAAATATTTTTGGAAAAATCATGGATTTGGGTTGTTATTTTTTAATTTATAAGATAATAAATACACGTTACACATTATTTTTGGTGGGGCCCGTCCCCACTGGGCCTTAATGACGACCCGCCTCTGATATATACCATGCTCAAACAACGCAAAATGTGATGGTTGACCATCTATTTCGTATGTAAAATAGTGCATCTATAATGCTTATGAAATTCTCAAAGTGCAACTGGTTTGGGAGAAGATGCGAGTGAGAGTGCAGTATGTATAAATACAAATAAGTACATATGATTACAATATACTATGTATAACTATGTTTTATCAGCACTGTGTTTTTTTTTATTCAACAAACAATGAGGTGTGTAAAATATGACTGCACACAAAGAAACCTTATCAAAAGAATACGAATCAGACATTTAATGTTTTTGGGGCATATAATGGGAAGATGAGGTTTATAACATTTGGTGACAACAAGTAAAATTCAAGGAAGGAGAGATCGTGGAAAAGAGAGGGAGATGTCGGATGGTCTGACATTGTAGTTCGACTAAAGATCGGACGTCAGAACTGATTAACTGCACTAAGCAGAGAGAGAGAGAGTTGTGGAGAAACATGATCGCCTACGCTGGCAGGCATGGTATGTGATTGATTGATGTTTTTTTTTCTTCATATGGCAGAAACTGAAGTTCCTAAGTTCTTTCAGTATGTCGCCTCTCTTTGTAGTTCTCACATGTTGTTTCAACCGATAGCTCTGTTTGATTGTTCTGTTGAACATGTATTGTGCACTTCCCCTCTTCGGCATCCTTCTGGTACACACTAACTGTGTGTAGTGAAAACATTGGGTTGTGCATTCAGCACTTGCTCATTCTTTCTTATACTGATGTCTGTCTTTTCTGGTGTTGTTGGTAACTTTTGTAGACATGTATTTCACATATAGTTATTTTTTGCGACTGTGCTTTGCTCATAGTGCATATTTGGCTCTGGTAACACAATGTAGGCATGAAAACGTTGTTGCTTATCTGTTGTTAAGTGGTCAGCAAGATTTTTCCTGGCTCTACTGTAACCTTTAAAATTAGCTGCAGATGAAGCTGTTGTATTTTTGTCTGGAAGTTATGCCCATGTGATCATAATGTTTCTTAGTTCCAGAGATTGTGTCAATCCTCGCCACATTAGCTAGAACAAGCTAACTCCACAACATCCAACAGTGAACTTACACAAGATATATTTCAGTGTGATACACAGATCATATGATATCTCAATGGCGGCTCATCATTAAGGGCCAGTGGGGCCGAACCCCACCAAAAATAATGTATAACGTGTATTTATTATTTTATAATTTAAAATATAGCAACCCTAAACCATGATTTATCTGGAAAAAATGTCTGGCCCCACCAACAAAAATGATCACGAGCCGCCACTGTGATATCTCACGGTGTTTTTCTTATATATCTAAGTCAGTGTGTTATCCTTCATTCTTCATTATATCCTACAATGGACTGACACAATGTCTAAATCAGTAAGCTATCCTTCTTCAATCATGATGTCCAACAATGTGGTGACACAAGATCTTCTTCTTCATCTTGCGATCGTCTGCTATGAATTCAGGCGTAGTCAGGGCTCCTAGTCTTCCGCTTCTGAATGATTTTTGCGTGAATCCTTCTTTCCTTTGTTTCAGTGTCCTCTGCCATACAGGCGTGCATTCTCCTACTTCTTTAAATCATAGCACATCCTTTGCAGGACGTAGCCATTAACCACAGTAAACGAGTCGTTGATGATCTAGGCACCACTTAATACGTTCAGTAGTTTGCCATTGCTTTTTGAACAGTGAGGTCTATTTTATCTTTTTATAAAAATTCCACGAAACTAATTTGGACCCAAACTTGCCTACCGTGGGGTTTGAACCAGGTATGCTTGGGTTTATGATCGAGCTCACTACCGTTTGAGCTACAGACGCTCACTCTCCTACTTCAGGGGTACACAATATCTATATCAGTATGATGTCCTTCGCCATTCAAGATGTCTCACGATGGGCTGAAACGAGTTCTAAATCAGTGTGCTATTCTATTCAAGATATCCACGATGGACTGAAACAAGTTCTAAATCAGTGTGCTATTCTATTCAAGATGTCTCACGATGGGCTGAAACAAGTTCTAAATCAGTGTGCTATTAGATGTGAAGGACGTTTAATAGTGGATTCCAAGATGTCTCACGATAGGCTGAAACAAGTTCTAAATCAGTGTGCTATTCTATTCAAGATATCCCACGATGGACTGAACAAGTTCTAAATCAGTGTGCTATTCTATTCAAGATGTCCACGATGGGCTGAAACAAGTTCTAAATCAGTGTGCTATTCTGTATAATTATTCATCATCATCGTTCAGGTAGTTGACCGTGCTAAATCATCTTTCTATTCCCTAGCACAAAACATCACATATAGACAAACACATAACAATATATACACATACGTGTTGCACAAATCTCTCCAAGTTTTCACATAGTTCCTCCCTGAAAGAAAACACATACAATAATTTGGTAAAGTGTTGAATCGTCCACAACATCAGCTTTGTGATGGATTTCAATGTTTTTGCTGCATATCGTTCTCGAAAACAAACCCAATAATTTAATAATTGCTAATTACTCAAATGATTTCCACGAATTTATTTCTTTAAATTACAAACAATAAAATGTAATTGATTGATTGATTGATTGATGGCTTGATTGATAACTTAATGGATTGATTGATAGTTTCACGGTTCCTTTTTTCGATCCAGAAGCACTTGAGCTTTCAGTTCTTCGGCTAGGTGCCATGGACATCGTAACCCTTCGGTTCGGTGCCACGAAACCGTAAATCTGGAGAACTTGTGGCCTTTCTGTCAGCCCGCGGAATTGAACCGCACTCACAGGAGCTTGTCACCCGTCGTCCAACGCGCTACGAACACGCTGCGCAGGTGGGCGCACGGTCCCTTTAATGCTACTGCTTCATCTGGATTTACTGCTACAGAAGAAGAGAATCTGATTTGTCTTGTCAAAATATGTTATGTTTGATAAGAAGAAAATATGTTGAAATCAAAAATTAGCCGCATGGTATTAACTGAATTCTAGATGTCAGTACAAGATGCGCCCAGTGGTTATTCGGGGCCCAAATTTGTGGTGCAAAGAGAATAGAACCACTGTTACTATGTCGTAAGAGGCGATTCAGGGGGTTTGGCTGAAATCAGATGCATGTGTCCTAAACGTGTAGAAGTCTATGCGTTTAGAGGCCTACAAACCAATGTGCAACGTATACATGTTCTTGGCAAAGATCAAACATATCACAAAGAGTGATTAAAATTGGTCGTAAGAACGAACGCAAAGAAGAAGAGTACAAGATGAATTTCTTCTCTGAAGTGGTAAAGCTACGAGAATTGTATTTCTATTTGTGACTTTTTATTTGTGCAAAGATGAGCTTTCGGCAACTGCTGTTGTAAAATCTAAGTACCGAGCAAAACCCATGTGGAGTAGGAAATGTGTGTTGCTACATCCAATTTAGTTCTACGATTTCTTCTTCTTCTTCTTCTGCGTTCTTACTAGATTGAGATTTCAGATTCTCTAATAAAGGCAGCCGTCTGCCTCAGATTATCAGCCACGTCGTAGAGTTTGTCTTGGACGCTACTGCAAGCGGGTCACCCCTTTCCTCTCAAGTCTGCATACTGGGGGAAGTTATGTAGGATAAAATTCCTATAATTTCTGCTTCCCCGTTTTGTGCCGACCTCCCCCTGCAGTAAGTTTTGACCCCCCTTGTGATGGCAGGTCTGACATTCCCACTGTGTGGCTAAATCTCCAAGGCAGATTGGCGACCGTAGAATCCGTTATCCCATTCCTCATTGTGAGGGTCGTTGCACCATGTTATGCGCCTTACGGCCTAATGCATCCTGTTTCTGCAAGCATTTGTTTCGGGTTAGCATTCCCTAGCGGACACATGCATCCGATTTCAGCCAAACCTCCTTAGTGGCCTCTTACGACATGCATGGCAGGTAACAGTGGTTCTATTCTTTACAACCCAAATTTGGCCCCGGTAACCACTCGTGTGGTTCTACGATTTGAAAAAATGTGTTGCGATCAACAGGCTCTTTCCTCCCATTAATTATTAAGATAAGTTGCATTTGTTCAATTACATTTTTAAATCTAAAACTAGGCACCCATAGGCGCATAACTGGCACAAAACACAATCGCTCTTAGGCTCAGATCACATACAAACCGCAAAGAGTGGTTTAACAAGTGGTCTGTAGGGAGGGTTTGCAGAAGAAGAAGAAGAAGCAGAAGAAGAAGTATTGAAAATGTTTTATTTATTTTTACGTAAGCCTTGAAAAATATTATTGGCTTTTTTTTGCAAAGTGTACTTAATAGAATTTGACACAGGGCGCCTTGTAAAAGTATGGATTCAGTGTACCACGAACCGAAAAAAAACTTAGGAATCACTGGACTACAGTGTGCGTCGTAATCAAATATGTTAGCATGCACGGACAAAGGTGATGATGTATTGTACTAAGTGCCAAGTTGGCAGTGTTTAGAAGATGCATGAGTGAGTTCTTTCATATCTCGACAAGATAATCGCTGCAGAATGCGCTCGTGTGGTGCTGTGGTCCGTAATGGAAGCAAAGAGTAGCACCACTGCAACCTACGTGGCAGGGCGTAAAATGCGATGATGTAGGGGCCTAGCGAAGCCACCCAGTAAATAAAAAACATTGCAGAGGTCGGATAAGCTGACCTACTTGTAGGCGCATAACTTGCACAACGTACAATCGCTCTAAGGCTCAGATCACCTATAAATCACAAAGAGTGGTTAACAAGTGGTCGATTTGGAGCGTTAAAAGAAGAGGAAAAGTGCCAAATCGGCAGTGTTAAGAAGAAAGCGTGAGTTCGAATCATATCGTATCAAGATGATCGTTGCAAAATGCAGAATGAATGTTTAACTATTAATTGTATAGAGACACTTTTTTTCCCAACCAGAAGCACTTGAGCTTTCAGTTCTTCAGCTCGGTGCCATGGACATCGTAACCCTTCGGTTCGAGGCCACGAACACCGTAAATCTGGGGAATCTGTGACTTTTTCTGCCAGCCCGCGGAATTCAACCCACACTCACAGAGGGCTAGTCACCCGCAGTCCAACGCGCTACAAACACGCATAGAGACACTTATATCATTATATCTCTTACATAGACAAAGTGAGTCACCATCTTTCTCACACACGAAGTGAAATGTTACATCTTTCATATACACATACAGGTACACACTAACTCTCTCACGCAAGCAAGGTGAATCACACAGTTTTTCTTAAATAAAAAGTGAAACACTATCTCTCTCCACACACACACCCACACATAGTGAAACACTATGTCTCTCTCACACACATCCACACAGTGAAACACTATGTCTCACACTACCACCACACATGAGTAAACACTATGTCTCACACACAAACACACCCACACATAGTGAAACACTATGTCTCACCAAACACACCCACACATGTGAAACACTATGTCTCACACAAACACCACACATCTGAAACACTATGTCTCTCTCACACACACACCACACATAAGCGAAACACTATGTCTCTCACACACATCCACACATGTGAAACTATGTCTCACACACAACACACCACACATGTGAAAACTATCTCTCTCACAACACACACACCACACATAGTGAAACACTATCTCTCTCTCACACACACACCCCACACATGCGAAACACTATGTCTCTCACACACACATCCACACATAGTGAAACCCTATGTCTCACACACACACACCCACACATAGTGAAACACTATCTCTCTCTCACACACACACACATCCACACATAGTGAAACACTATGTCTCACACACAAACACACCCACACATAGTGAAACACTATGTCTCACACCAAACACACCACACATACTGAAACACTATGTCTCTCTCACACACACACACCCACACATAGCGAAACACTATGTCTCTCACACACACATCCACACATAGTGAAACGCTATGTCTCACACACAAACACACCCACACATAGTGAAACACTATCTCTCTCTCACACACACACACCCACACATAGTGAAACACTATCTCTCTCACACACACACACCCACACATAGCGAAACACTATGTCTCTCACACACACATCCACACATAGTGAAACCTATGTCTCACACACACACACCCACACATAGTGAAACACTATCTCTCTCTCACACACCCACACACCCACACATAGTGAAACACTATGTCTCTCCCATACACATAGTATATCACTTTCTCACACAAAGAACACTTTTAACTCAAACGCTCATGACAGCAAACTTACAAAGTGCAGTTCTCTCACACAGGTACAATTACTTACTCTCTCTCTCACACATATCTACACTGTTATTATGTATTATAAGCACTTACACACAACAGTTCTCTTCCACCTTCACACATCATAATTCTCTCCCTATTGTATACAATATTATTATCTCCTTGTTTATAAATATCACTCACTTTACACTTTCACACATTCTCATTCACATTTACATAATTCACTTCTTACACATTTACATAATTTCATTCACTTACACATTTACATAATTTCACTCACTTACACATTTACATAACTTCATTCACTTACACATTTACATAATTTCATTCCTTACACATTTACATAATTTCATTCACTTACACATTTACATAATTTCATTCACTTACACATTTACTAAATTCATTCACTTACACATTTTTAATTTCTTATAACACATTTCATAGCTTTATTCACTTACACATTTGCTCAACTTCATTCACTTACACATTTGTTAAATTTTATTCACTTACACATTTTCGTAACTCCATTCACTTACACATTTTCATAGCTTCCTTCACTTACACATTTGCTAAATTTTATTCACTTACACATTTGCATAACTTCATTCACTTACACATTTCAATTTATTCCTTACACATTTGCTAACATTTTATTCACTTACACATTTGCTAATATACTTCATTCATTCATTTTACACATTTGCTAAATTTTATTCACTTCACATTTGCTAAATTTTATTCACTTACACATTGCATAACTTATTCACTTCAGGTTTACATAATATTACTCTTTACATTTATCAATATCATTTTCTGAGACTTTTACATATCATTTCTCCTCACACATTTAGAGTTATAGTTTACATACACCTACACACACACACATACACTTACATATATATATATATATATTATTATACACCTACACCCACACAATGCTATGCTGTTTTCACTTCTTATACTGTACCTTTTGTTCAGCATCCTTCCTGTGTAAGATTTGGCCTGATCTAAGGATATAAGAAAAGTTAGACTGCTAGAGACATACTCACTCACTTTGTGCCTAAAGAAAGAGCACGTGATTTCACGCGCGCGCTCGGAGCCTGGTCGCAGATTACTCAGCCTCGTGGCTGTCTTAACCATCCCTTCTTACTTGTACCCACACCTTATCGTAAGCCTTAGTTTTTCGTGCACCCCTCTTAAACTCTCTTCCCCTTCGGCAGAGCCTGGTTGTGATTGAGGTGTACTCGACTCGACACAAAGAGATTTTTCCTGCAGAAACGGTTAGAACTGGTGCGACTAAACTCTGAAATTGTTGCAACGTTTATCTGTTTGTGTTGTTGCTTTCTGAAGAAAAATGTCAGAAGGTTTAATAAGGAGACAGTAAATGTCAAAATAAAACATAAACAAACGAATACTACTTCTTCTTTGCGATCGCTATTTTGATGATTATACCGTTAGACATGCTCTTATGATGAAGTCGACTGTTGTTTGGAGCTCATCTCTGATGCCATGTAGTTTTGAATGCAGAGTTGTAGAGTCCCATTCTAGGGAGGACATACAGGGAACAGTCTTGCAGGACATGTTCTGTGGTTTCATTAGCGGTGTCACTCGGTTTGTTCCCTAGAGAAGACATCGGGCTATTTTTCCAGATATCAATGATCTCAGTGTAGGTGAGATCGAGTTCCTAGTCCTATATGAGATATATGATAAAACGTAGATCTCGTGTTCAATTTGTGCACGTAAAAGAACCAGTGGCAGGTGAAATTCTATAAGATCAAGTTGGAAAACCGCTGCCCTATCAAAATTTATTATAAACAAAATTAACAAATAAAAAGGTCTCTACAAAATATCTTCACCATCTTCAAAATTACATCTGGGACCTTCGCCGGTAATACGGAGATCGTGCAATGCAGCTGAGTTCTTCCTGTGTAAGAAAGAGATCGGAGGACACATGGTTACTCACCGAAGTGCAATGATGATGGTCCTATGAAGCAATCAATCAATCAAACGATTGAATATGGAAGTCTGTGGGCGGAATGGGTAGGTCAACATTCATAGGTCATATCTCATATCAATGACTTGGCTCTACCAGAGCCAACTATAAACGTATGGGCCTTCGGACTTAGGTAAGAATTATGGGAAATCAGAACCCAACTACACCACGTGACCTCGCATTCCGGTATTGGTGTATATAGACGAATTCATTTTAAAATCAACACAAAATGCTAACTCGAAGTTATATTTTGCAACAAGTTAAGTTTAACCATAAGGAATATAAGTATTATGAATATTTTTCACCAATAAATAACCATAGACTCACAGAATTGAGTAAAATTGCAAAACAAGCTTGCATTGTTCTATCAAACCTTTATATTTTCCGGCCCACTTTTCTGATCTAGGTCAGGGAACACCGAGTCAGTTGTCTGGCCTAGTTATCTAGAGTTGGCTGTGGCTCTACACGCCTGGACAGGTTGGAGTGCAGAGCATCAAACTTGCTGACTTTCTTGCAAACAATATCCAGACTCAAGTTGACAGAGGTATGGACAGAGTCGATGTCATCAACGCAGTACGCGCTCATTTATGTGATATGTACGAGTCTAGACACTGGAACGAGTGTGAGAATTAGGAGTTGAGTTTAGACATACCACACAGTGTCGTCTTCGTGATAAAGATAGAAGATATACTAATTAACTTCTCATGGGTACGGTGAGCAAGATGACTTTGGGATGGCTGCTGCAGCGGAGAACGGAGCACGCATATAATGCGAAATGTACCGTCGTTCGAATAACACAACATAACATATCGTGGGAAAGACAGGACGAATAACATAACATATCGTGTGAAAGACAGGACGAATAACATAACATATCGTGTGAAAGACAGGATGAATAACATAACATATCGTATGAAAGACAGGATGAATAACACAACATAACATATCGTGTGAAAGACAGAATGAATAACATAACATAACATATCGTGTGAAAGACAAGACGAATAACACAACATATCGTGTGAAAAACAGGAAGAATAATATAAATATTGTCTATTGTTTTTCTACGGGTAGATGATGGAATTGGTTGTCCACTCTTGCCGTTAAATATCGGAGTGGAAGCTTTAATTTGCGTTCCAGGGCCAGATGAGTAGCCCTTGTTGTGAAACATCCGTGTTTATTTAGTGTGATCGTGATATTGTCTATCCATCTTTTTCTTGGTCTCTGGTACCCGATCTCTTTTTATTTTATGGTGTTATTGATGGTTGGTTGTATTCCATTCTCATTAAATGTTCCAAACCACTGTATTTGTTGTCTTTCGATCTATTCGGTGCATGAAGTTATGTCCACTCTTCCTCTGATGTCCTCATTTCGTAGTCTATCTTTCCTGGTAACTCCCACTGCCTTCCTCAAGCATTTCATTTCACAAGTTGTAAGCTTTCTGTGATGTGTTACTGTCAAAGACCAGGATTGGCACTGGTAAGCATATTTACTTCGTAAATTTACTTAATTGTAAATAAATATTTGTTTCGTAAAATTTTGAAAATCACAACAATGTTTTTCAATCAAGTTACTACACACAAATCGATGATGTCACCTCACATATTACAAATGGTAACAGAAACAACCATCTTGATGTCTCCTACATGGAGAAATACTGCTAGTCCCTATCTTTTAAACTAGCATCAAGATGTCAACTTTGCTGAAACTGATTCAAATATAGTTCATTTGTACGGGCAGAAGTTAAACGCTAGAACCAGGCACCCAAAGCTACATTGAGGAACTTTTGAAACCCTTTGCTAGCTCTTGGGCATTTCTTGTAAAATGGATGGGATAAGATTTTAGTAAAGTAAATATTGTAAATATTCTTACCTTTATTTAAAATACACTTCGTTGTTTTTCGTCTTTTATCTTTTCTGCTTTTTGCCGTAAGGTGTCTCAGGTTTCACTGATGATTGGTTTCCAAGATAGTGCACACTCGGTCGCTTGATATTCTGTGATATTATTGCGTTTTAAGATGTCTGTAACGCCATCATTCCATCTTTTTCTTGGTCTGCCGCTTCCTCTTGATGATTCCATTTCGGGTCGTACGCTCTTGTAACTGGTGTAGTCAGGTTCATTCTCACCAAGTGCCCAAACCATTTGATTCTCCGTTTTGTTTTTTCTCAATAAATCTAATAACATATGTTGTTCCTACTGTTCTTCTAATTTCCTCATTTTCTATATGGCCTTTTCTTGTTTTATTTACATCTTTCTTCGAGCGTTTTATTTCCTAGGTGATAGTTTTCCTTTCTTGTTCTTTTGTCAGTGTCCATGTTTGGTACTGCTTGTACAGTGTTGGTATGAAGATTGCCTTTATAATCTGTCTTTTAATCTTTAGTGCAATTGCTCGGTGTTTCAAGATTGTAATAAGTTGGTTAACAATCACAGAGGTAACATTGTGTGCGCACCAATTTGTACAGAAACTGTGTTAGGTTGATAAGTTGAATAAACATGAACTTATAACACTTCTGAGTTTAGTTTAGTCGTCCGATCATCATCACTTTCAAATCGAACCAACCAGTCCATAAGTGCTCCAATATCTTCCTTAGTATGTCTCTCAGTGTGTGAGAATTAAGGGTACCAGTTCTATGTTGGTTTACCAAACTGCAACTATCGGGAATAATCACAGCATGAGAAACTAACATCGGGGAGATAACTACAACAACATGAGAAATAAACTACGGAATAATCGAAAAGGGAATAATCATGAAACCAACTATCGGAATAATCACATGAGGAAACTACAACTATCGGGGAATAATCACAACATGAGGAAACTACAACTATCGGGAATAATCACAACATGAAGAAACTACAACTATCGGGGAATAATCACAACATGAGGAAACTACAACTATCGGGAATAATCACAACATGAGAAACTACAACTATCAGGGAATAATCACAACATGAGGAAACTACAACTATCGGGGAATAATCACAACATGAGGAAACTACAACTATCGGGAATAATCACAACATGAGAAACTACAACTATCGGGAATAATCACAACATGAGAAACTACAACTATCGGGAATAATCACAACATGAGAAACTACAACTATCGGGAATAATCACAACATGAGGAAACTCAACTATCGGGAATAATCACATGAACTACATCGAATATCAAGAGAAACTCAACTATCGGAATAATCACAACATAGAAACTCAACTATCAGGAATAATCACAACATGAGAAACTACAACTATCGGGAATAATCCACATGAAAACTAAATCGGGTAACCAGAGAACTGAGTTATTAATAAAAGCGATGGAAAGCAAGAATTTTCTTAGATGAAAATCCTCCTCGTCAATAAAACGCGACCAACTGCAGTTAAATAAAGAGAGTATTGAAGTGCAATATAGAACTTGGGTTTCTATGTGTATGTGAAACATGGACCTTAAGTAGACAAACTGAGAAATATATAATGGCGGCAGTAGAGATTGAATTCTGAGGAAGATACAATAATATCATGGACGGACAGAAAAACGAATGAACATGGCAAATTTATGACATAAATTAGATGTAGACAATCAAGATTTGTTGTCTAAGTTATGATGAAAGGTAAAGTTGACACTGTAGTGACAACTAACGGATTTGATGGTAAGAGAGCATGGCATAAGAGAGCATGGTAAAGGCACAATGAAAAATACCTAGATCGATTGACCATATTGGATGGTCTGGACAAGAATCCAGACCTGATCAGGGAGTCTGGGGATTGAGGGGAATGGTGAACAATGCCCCCTTTTTTACGCTCACTTTCATGGCACATGATAATAATGAGGCAATTTTATTTTCTTTAATTTTAAATTTACGAGCTTAAAAAGAACTTGATTAATGTTGACGTCTATGTATACTAGAAATACCCCTATCTAGACTAATTTATTGTGTTCTGACAAAAGTGTAATTAAGGCAGATTGATATGAGAGAAAAATGAGAGAAAATGAGAGAGAAAAAAATTGTCACAATAGAGATGAAGTGTCTACACAGAATGCAGGGGATAACAAGAAGAGACCGGTTTAGAAATGAAGACCTCAGAAAAAAAGTGGATGCAACATCAGTACTGAACTTCGTCAAGAAAACAACTTAGATAGTTCGGTCATATAAGTCAAGATGATTACCAACAGACAATGTGCCTCAAAGAGCAATGCTACTATGATGCAGTGGATGCAAAACGAATGGCCATCCAAGCAAATGTGGACCTCATATATAACAGAAGCGAAGAAAGATACTGTTTATGAAGCGCACACAAACACCCGTTCTAGAAATCTCTACTTATACTGACACTGTGAAACAAAACATGATTGGAGAAAAATCGAATATATAAAAAGCGTGTGAGGAGAAAACAGCAGCAAACGACATCTTACACTGAACACTACATTCTAAATATCTCGAGACCAACCAGATAACATCAATTAATTATCTGTGTATTTCTATCATTGATAACAATATCTCACTTACCACTTCAAGAGAATATTTACATTATCTAGCTAGCTGGTTGTGTTAGTAATCATTTTATTATTGCGCCCGAGTGGTTACTGGGGCCCAAATTTGGGGTGTAAAGAATAGAACCATTGTTACCTGCCACGCATGTCGTAAGAGGCGGTTAAGGAGGTTTGGATGAAATCGGATGCACGTGTCCTAAATGTGTAGAAGTCAATCTGCTGCCTTGCAGGACGGCTGGGGACAGTCAAAGGCTAACGGAGAGCGAGCCCAGTAAACGCTGGCTGAATCCGGACACATCGCCGAATGATAAGCACCAGAGCTCCAAATGGCGCTGAAGATGTGACGAAACCCACTCATTCTAAGGCTGCATGAATCAGATTTTCACATGATTGAATTTATTGAGAGATCTAGTACATCAGTCTTGTATGTGGTCGCGAGAGAGAGAGAGAGATTTGATTGTTGCTTCCTGTTCATTTGATTGCAATCGAAATTTATATTTGCTCCTGATGACAATTTGACCTATTAAACACTCATCATTATTATCATATAGCTTGTCCTGAGCAGAACTTTACCACCCCAACAGTCCTCCGAATTTCTCTCTCTCATAGGCCAGATGTCCCGCCTCTGCAGCCGTCATGTTCAAACCATCAGTTACATACTGCATCCATCTTCTCCGTGGTCTTCATTTTCTTCTCTTTACCGGTATGCCTCCTTCCATGATGATCATCTCCAGCCCTTCATGTCCTTTTATATGTCCAAAATAAATCAATTTCCTCTTTCTTATTTGTAGCATTAGCCAGTTTTAAACATTATTTTTAAATTAAAAAATGACGACATTTTGACTCGTTTGTGTATCAGTTAAGCTTTTCCAATAAATTATTTATAAATTCTTCTTCTTCTTCAACGATCTAGCGGCACTTGGGCTCTTATCCCTCAGCCCAATGCCATGTTGATATTGTTCATTACATTGACGAGATGTGGTGTATGTGGATTTTCTATCTTCCCCGGCAAGGAACCAGAATTGAACTGTTCTAGTAATAGAGGATCAGGGACTCTTTGTGCTGCCTAAGGATTCAGCAGTCAAGGTAGGGTTCACTGTGCTCATTCCCCGCCACCAGATTACAAACTGGTAATGCTGAATTCTGCTATAATCTAGGCAGGTATACACATTTTCAAGGCAAGAAAATCATCACGTCCTGAGTCACTGCACTTTTACTATCGGTGCCAGTCATCAGATAGCTGTAGATATTGAGTTTTCTATCCTTAGGACTAGTCAGTACAATTCTGGTTTCTTCCCAACTACAAAGAGTGTAAGCTTAATTTCCAATCCTTCCTTCCTTTTGTTCGCTTGAAAAAATGTATATATATTTAACGTCGTTTCTTGTATAAATTTCACTCTTTGTTGTCCGTGTGGGCCGGGCCAGCAAGGGAAGCAAAGAATAGTACCACTGCAACCTACAGTGCATGTCGTAAGTGGCGAATGATGTAGGCCCTAGGGATGCTACCCTAGTAAATAAAAAGCAGCGCAGAAATCGGATGTGCTCTCCTATTTGTAGGCGCATAACTAGCACAACGTACAATCGCTCTTAGGCTCAGATCACATAGAAATTACACAGAGTCGTTGACAAGTGGTCGATATGGAAAGTTCATAGAAGAAGAAGAAGACTGTCTTGTGTAGCTCACACAGAGGTCCGTGTAGTTTTGTAGCTCACACAGAGGTCCGTGTAGTTTTGTAGCTCACACAGAGGTCCGTGTAGTTTTGTAGCTCACTCAGAGGTCCGTGTAGTTTTGTAGCTCACACAGAGGTCCGTGTAGTTTTGTAGCTCACTCAGAGGTCCGTGTAGTTTTGTAGCTCACACAGAGGTCCGTATAGTTTTGTAGCTCACACAGAGGTCCATGTAGTTTTGTAGCTCACACAGAGGTCCGTGTAGTTTTGTAGCTCACACAGAGGTCCGTGTAGTTTTGTAGCTCACACAGAGGTCCATGTAGTTTTGTAGCTCACACAGAGGTCCATGTAGTTTTGTAGCTCACACAGAGGTCCGTGTAGTTTTGTAGCTCACACAGAGGTCCGTGTAGTTTTGTAGCTCACACAGAGGTCCATGTAGTTTTGTAGCTACACAGAGGTCCATGTATTTGTAGCTCCACAGAGGTCCGTGTAGTTTTGTAGCTCACACAGAGGTCCATGTAGTTTTGTAGCTCACACAGAGGTCCATGTAGTTTGTAGCTCACACAGAGGTCCGTGTAGTTTGTAGCTACACAGAGGTCCGTGGTTTGTAGCTCACACAGAGGTCCATGTAGTTTTGTAGCTCACACAGAGGTCCATGTAGTTTTGTAGCTCACACAGAGGTCCGTGTAGTTTGTAGCTCACACAGAGGTCCGTGTAGTTTGTAGCTACACAGAGGTCCGTATAGTTTTGTAGCTCACACAGAGGTCCATGTAGTTTTGTAGCTCACACAGAGGTCCGTATAGTTTTGTAGCTCACACAGAGGTCCGTGTAGTTTTGTAGCTCACACAGAGGTCCGTGTAGTTTTGTAGCTCACACAGAGGTCCGTGTAGTTTTGTAGCTCACACAGAGGTCCATGTAGTTTTGTAGCTCACACAGAGGTCCGTGTAGTTTGTAGCTCACACAGAGGTCCGTGTAGTTTGTAGCTCACACAGAGGTCCTGTAGTTTATAAGCTCACACAGAGGTCCGTGTAGTTTGTAGCTCACACAGAGGTCCGTGTAGTTTTGAAGCTCACAGAGCTCCGTGTAGTTTTAGCTCACACAGAGGTCCATGTAGTTTGTAGCTCACAGAGGTCCATGTAGTTTGTAGCTCACACAGAGGTCCATGTAGTTGTAGCCTACTCAGAGGTCCATGTAGTTTTGTAGCTCACAAGAGCTCCGTGAGTTTAGCTCACAGAGTCCGTGTAGTTTGTAGCTCACTCAGAGGTCCATGTAGTTTTGTAGCTCACACAGGCTCCGTGTAGTTTGTAGCTCACACAGAGGTCCATGTAGTTTTGTAGCTCACTCAGAGGTCCATGTAGTTTTGTAGCTCACACAGAGCTCCGTGTAGTTTTGTAGCTCACACAGAGGTCCATGTAGTTTTGTAGCTCACACAGAGGTCCATGTAGTTTTGTAGCTCACACAGAGCTCCGTGTAGTTTTGTAGCTCACACAGAGGTCCATGTAGTTTTGTAGCTCACACAGAGGTCCGTGTAGTTTTGTAGCTCACACAGAGGTCCGTGTAGTTTTGTAGCTCACTCAGAGGTCCGTGTAGTTTTATGACCAGTGTTATTTCATTAGGCCAGTGAGTTTGCCTCAGTATATCATATCTTATATTTATAGACCAAGAAAAGACATTTGATAGAGTAAACAGGTGCAAACTATGGAAGATCCTTGAAGAATATGGCGTCCAGGGACAACTGTTAGGTAATATCATGGCCTTATATCAAGATAGCAAGAGTACAGTAAGAACAACAGAAGGAATGACCGACTGGTTCTCCATTACATCAGGTGTTAGACAAGGTTGTGTCCTCTCACCATACTCTTTGTGCATATATGGATAAAATAACTCAAGAGTCAAATTCAGATAATGAGGAAATAAATGAACTGCTTTTTGCAGATGATCAGTGTCTGATACATCAAAATGAACAAGATCTACAACATCATATTGACACCTTGAACAAAAATTGTGTAAAACATGACATGAAAATCAACAACACTAAAACAGAAATAATGAATATGGGAAGAAAACATAATAATCTAGACATCCATGTCAATTGACTAAAATAAACCAAGTGAAAGAATTCAAATACTTAGGAAGCATATTCACAGAAGACGGAAAACTGGATAGAGAGATAGAGGCTAGAGTACAAAAAGCAAATGCTGTAACCTACCAGCTAGCCCCATTGTTAAGGCACACACAAATTTCACAGGCAGCTAAGCAACAGATGATCAACAGAATTTTCATACCTACTTTGTGTTACCAGAGCCAAACATGGACATTGAGCAAAGCGCAGTCACAAAAAATAACTACATGTGAAATGCGTTGCCTGCGAAAAGTTACCAACAACACAAGAAAAGACAGAATCACCAACATCAGCATAAGAAAGAAAGTTGGCACAAAACCGTGCTTGAATTACATAGACAAACAAAGAATGAAGTGGTTTGGCCACTTAATAAGAATGCATCCAAACTCCACAGTATACAGAGTCTACTACAACAGAACATCGGGAAAGAAGGCAAGAGAAAGACCACGGAAAAGATGGTTGGATGGCGTAGCAGAATCCTGTGAAAGAGCAAAAATAACAATCACAAAAGCCACCAGAACAGCGCAAGACAAAAACAGAAAACCACGACACTGAACAACAACCCGGTGGCAGTGTGACGACAAAAGAAGAAGATGACGATATCATATTCGGAGCAATCTTAAAGTTTGTGCTCTGCAGTCTGATGTGCCTGTCCACATGAATTGTCAATCTTGAATTTTGTATACGGTCTACACCAGTGGCGGCTCGTCATTAAGGGCCAGTGAGGCCGGGCCCCACCAAAAATAATGTGTAACGTGAATTTATTATTTCATAATTAAAATATAACCTAACCTAAAACCATGATTTTTCCGAAAATTTGTGTCTGGCCCCACCAACAAAACTGAGCACGACCCGCCACTGGTCTACCGTCACATTGTAGTTTTTAAATACACTGATGTACCACTGCCTAGTGTCACACTTTAGTCTTCAATACACACCTATGTCCCACTGTTTACCGTCACATTGTAGTTTTGAATGCACAGCTTTGTGTTGTCGGTACCCGCAAAGGCGTGAGGGGGAGCAGTAACACTGCAACCTACAGACATGTAAGAGGCGAATGAGGTAGGGGATTTATGGAAGCTACCTTAGTAAATAAAAAAGCGTCGCAGAAATCGGATGTGCTGGCCTACTTGTAGGCGCATACCTGGTACAATTTAAATCGCTCTTAGGCTTGAATCACATACAAATCACAAAGAATGGTTTAACAAGTGGTCGATATGAAGCGTCTGAAGAAGAAGAATACACAAATGATCTTTATTACACTGACTACCTTCACATTGTAACTTCTTCTACCCATCTTCGTGCGATGTGGACAAATACAGGTATATACAGTATTACATAGGAGTCTCTGTGACGTAGATGTTAAGTGCTCATCTCGTGTGTAAAGGTACCAGGTTCGCTCCCTCGTGGAGCCAGCTGGATATTTTTCCAGAGATTCGTGATCTCATTGTAGGTGATATCCAGCTCCTAGCCCTATCGGAGATGGACGATAAAACGTAGGTCCCCGTGTTCAATTTGAACACGTAACAGAACGCTTAGAAGTTCAAAATCGAGAACAGCAGGCTGGAAAGCCGCTACCCGGGCTACATTCATTAGGAAAGATTAAAAATACAATTCCAACACAAATATCTTCACCATCTTCAAAATTAGACTGGGAATCCTCGCCGGTGCTCGTGCACTGCAGCTGAGATCTTCCTGCGTAAGAAAGAGATCGGAGCAAACATGGTTACTCACCGAAGTGCAATGATAATGGCCATATCCAATCAATCAAACAATCAATCAAGCAATCAAAGAATCAATCAATCAATCAATCAAATATAAGTTGGGGAAATAAATCATTAAGTAAAAAAATTGACAGCGATCGACGTTTCGACAATAGGTCTTTATGAAGTAAACATATACAAGCAAGAAATATTAAATGAACTAAAACATAAAAATGGAACATTCTGACTATGTTAATAATAGGTAGTCTACTACACGTCTATGTTACACTGTTTTCCTTGACACGATAGTTTCTGTAACACGTTTTGTTGAATCACTGTTCATCTAACAAATTGTTTTCATACAGCTATTTTTATTTTCTGTTAAATTTCAGATCAGACCATTCTGGCATGCATGTATCGTCATTGTGGTTGAGAGGTAGCTTATAGGGTACACAGGAGTCAATAATCCTTCCGGTCAAGGGATACACAATACAAGCACAGTCTACACATAGTTCGTAACGTCAGGGTCAACTTCCCAGCTGTCACTACCCACAATAATAACTCAACTGTTAATCTGATTATCTATTTTTATTGAGAAAAAAATGCCTAAAATAACGGCTGCAAAACAGAACCTGCCAAAGCTGAGCTTTTCAGAGAGTGCAGCTAGTAGATTTATTAAGGATAAAGGTAGACAGACTTCTCCACGTCAGAGACCGAATATGCAATATGCACAAGTATTACAACGCCATAAGGTAAAACAACTCAGTTGTCCAATCAAGACACCAGCTAAACGTTTACTGTATGAATGTCCACAGTGTCACCGTTTCAGAAATTTTCTTGACGATCGTGACAAATTTATTCTTTATGGTGTTACCAGATTATGGCCTACTCCTCCAGCCCACCCCAATCTCGTCCCGAGCCCACAAATAGGAGATGCGTCCAGCTCGCCCACCAGTTTAGAAGGGGCTTATAACATATGTCGTATATTTCACACTAGAAGCGCTAAGCTTCATCCCAGAAGCACTTATCGGAAGAAAAACACTACTACAACTCCTGCTGTAACTCGGACAAGCCCTGGCTCTAAAAAACTATCCCCAAAGCGCAAGCCGCCCTCTGTTCCGGCGCCAAGCTCTACCAAAGCGAACACTAGCAGTGGTGAACTTACACAAATGATGCATTTATTAAACCGTTGCTTATCTCCGAGCGAGGATGTACTCTACAAGAAATCTACGTCGCCAAAGGTCACCGTTAAAAAAATAGAAGCAGTCAAAACAGAAACGCCTATCACAGAATGCACTGTTAATACACTGGCGGCCTCGAAAACAGTTAATGATTTGACTTCGCCACAAAGGTCTCGAGCATGTGTTCGAAATGCTAATGATAGCAAATCTGTAAAAACAACTACATCACTTAGTACTGTTCCAACTAGAAAAATACACCGTCAGTCAATATCTCCAGCAAGGTTGGAAGTCTGGACTAAGCGGCTTCGAAATGGAATGTATCTTAAAAATACGGACTGTATTGTTTTAAGTACTGACACAACGGATGCCAACACTGTTTCCGGTGACTCCTGTTCGCAGAAAAAGAGGAAGAAAAGAAAGAAAAAGAACCTCTCCTCGAAAAGAACAAGATCAAAGACAAAAACTAGGGAAAAATCGCAGATAAATAATCCCGACTCGCCTGGATTTGGTCTGAACGATACTAGCAGCTGCGACAAGGTTCACGCCAAGTCCGTAACTTCACCATCCGTTACAGGACAAGGATCTTCTGGCAATGTAAAACTCGCAAATGTTATAGTATCGTCTTCGAGATCAGAAACTGCAAAGAACCGAAGAAGTGTTGTAAAGCTTACCAGACGTCCCTCTAGAAGTAACAACTCAGATAGTGGTGATGTTCACCAAGAGTTAATGATTAACACTAAAGTTATATCTAACATTGAAGCTGTTAAAATTGGTGAAGAAAAAAGTCAACAAGCATAGACGCAAACAGAGACTTTCAGAAGTCGGCCGATGAACGAAAAAGAAGCAATAGGATCCTGTCAACTTAACAGAAGTATCCTTTACACCAGAGATTGTCGACACGTCCGATATTGAACTGCTGCGACATCCTATCTAAAGAAACTGAAATATACGTCAGATCTAGCTCACCGCGTCAGATCCGAATGCAAAATGTCGAAGTTATTCACTCATGACACAAGATGTCAGCCACAAAAAAGAAATCAAATAAAGTAAAGGACAAAATGTTCAACCACAATTTCAAAAAAACTGCCTCAATAAAAGTCCAATGTCAAGTCTAATACACATCAGAACCTGTCTGGATCCATAGTCTATTCATCTATCAGACACTGCAAAATGCTCCTCAATGTTCCATAGATCTAAAGTACAATCATATCAGAACACTGGCCTCCCAAATGTTCATAGATCAAAGTATATCATATCAGAACACTGTTCTCGAATCCATAGATCTAAAGTTACAATCATATCAGAACATGCGATTTCATAGATCTAAGTTCAATCATATCGAACACTGGCCTCCTCAATGTTCAAGATCTAAAGTTATCAATCATATCAAACACTGGCTCCCGAATGTTCCATAGATCTAAAGTTATCAATCATATCAGAACACTGACTCTCCTCGAATGTTCCATAGATCAAGTTATCAATATATCAGAACACTGGCTCTCCTCGAATGTTCCATAGATCTAAAGTTATCAATCATATCAGAGCACTGGCTCTCCTCAAATGTTCCATAGATCTAAAGTTATCAATCATATCAGAACACTGGCTCTCCTCGAATGTTCCATAGATCTAAAGTTATCAATCATATCAGAACACTGGCTCTCTCAATGTTCCATAGATCTAAAGTTATCAATCATATCAGAACACTGGCTCTCCTCGAATGTTCCATAGATCTAAAGTTATCAATCATATCAGACACTGGCTCTCCTCGAATGTTCCATAGATCTAAGTTATCAATCATATCAACACTTTGTAACTATAATCATATGAAACAATGTCATATATTTAATAATAAAATGGGCTGTTACTATGCACTGGCTCTCTAGACAAGTCAAATAGTATTCAATCAATAATTTCATGCATTCTGAGTTCATAACGTTATTCCATATAAAGAATTCTGCTCTCTTCAGATGTTGCATAGATCTAAAGTTATCAATCATATCAGAACACTGACTCTCCTCGAATGTTCCATAGATCTAAAGTTATCAATCATATCAGAGCACTGGCTCTCCTCGAATGTTCCATAGATCTAAAGTTATCAATCATATCAGAGCACTGGCTCTCCTCGAATGTTCCATAGATCTAAAGTTATCAATCATATCAGAACACTGACTCTCCTCGAATGTTCCACAGATCTTAAATTATCAATCATATCAGAACACTGGCTCTCCTCGAATGTTCCATAGATCTAAAGTTATCAATCATATCAGAACACTGGCTCTCCTCGAATGTTCCATAGATCGGACTTTTGTGTGCGCTTCATGCATAGTGTCTTTCAATGCCTCTGTTATTTATGTGGTTCACCTTTTCTAGTGGACGATGCTTTGTTTTTTATCTACTGAATCTAAGTAACATTGACCTTTGAGATTCACTGTCTGTTGGTAATCTGCTTATGTAGCCGAACCATTTCATTTGTTGTTTCTTGATCTTATTTTTCTTCTTCTTCGGCCACTTGTTAACCTCTCTGTGTGATCTGAACCTAAGAGCGATTGTACGTTGTACCAGTTATGCACCTACAAGTAGGCCAGCACATCCGATTTCTAAGATGCTTTTTGTTTACTAGGTAGCTTCCTAGGTCTTACATCAGTTGCTTCTTACGACATGCCTTGTAGGTCGCAGTGGTACTACTTCCCTTGCGGGCTTCGGCACCCCATGGCCGGTTGTTTCTTGATGAAATTCAGTGCTGATTTGGACCCACTTTTACATGATGACTTCATTTCTAAACCGGTCTTTTCTGGATATTTCTTCACTCTGCGTAGACTCTTTATCTCTGTCGTAATTAGTTTTCTTCTATCGTTTGATGTCAACCCTCCCTATATAATATCTAGTTTTCTCTATTCTTCTGTCGCTCATTGGATTACAACATGAATAATTTCAATACAATTTGTTATATTTACCAGGTCATCATTTATTTTGTCTTTTCTTCAACCCTGTTTTGTCTCACAGCGTCAGAATAAGAAGATATTTCTAGAACGAGCCCTTGTGTGCGCTTCATAAATAGTGTCTTTCGTCGCCTCTGTTATCTCTGGGTCCACCTTTGCTGTTGTCCTTTTGCTTTGTATCCATTGTATCGGAGAACATTGCCCTTTGAGTGCACTGCCTATTGGTAATCAAATCTTGAACCCTCAAATAGTCCTTATGCCAGATTTTTTTCATGCAGAGCCAAAACTCACGAAAGATGCATTTTGTAGTTTCTAGGCTCAATTCACAAAGTACCTCTCACGTTTCATAGTTACCTTTCTGCCTGACAACCAAAATGTGATTTTATTACAATTCTGTACGATTATATGTTATCTGTGTGTGTGTATGTGTGTCACATCTAATAATAATTATATTTTGCAATGTCTTAATGTGCTTTATTATTTATGTATGATTTATATATGTTTATATAGATGACTATAGTTTTGTAAAAAAAAAAAATCTGTCCAAATAGTCGTCTATCGCAAGCGATGATGACAACAGCCTCAGACGTGTGCTGCTGCACCTCTGATGTGTGCGAAGGTGACTGTAGAGTCCAATCCTAGAATACAATCCCCTAATAATAATACCCATTCATCGCAAGCGACGAAGATAAAAGCCTCAGACGTGTGCTGTTGCACCTCTCTGGTGTGTGTCAATGTGATTGTAGAGTCCATTCATAGAACACAATGCCCTACCACAGGTGGGGCATACATGATCAAGGTTAGACATGGGTGTTTGTTCTGTTTTTGCATCTCGTTTTCTCTGTGCCTCAACGGTACGCCGATTCTCAGCTATGCGAGTCCTCTTTGATATTACAGCGCCACATTAAGCGATCTTGCGCCAAGGATTCCCATCACTTGGTGTCTATATCGAAGAATTTCATAGACACTTTAAGAGGTGTCTATATCGAAGAATTTTATAGACACTTTATGAGTGTCTTTAAAGCGTTTTTCTTCCTCCCCCTCCTCCCCAAGGCATCCGTGGTGTCCTACACTGTAATCAATGTCGGTAACTTCGTTTCGTTTTCTCTAATTCGGTTTGGTCTCACAGCGTCAGGATCAGAAGATATGTCTAGAATGGGCTTTATGTGAGCTTCATAAAGTGTTTTTCACCGCCTTTGATATTTATTAGGTCCACCTTTTGCGTGGAAGGCCTTTTGCTTTGTATCCGCTGTATCGGAGTACATTGCTCTTTCTACAGACAGTGTGCCAGATCTGATTATGCTTGCTTTGTATCCGCTGTATCATCATTGCTCTTTCTAGACAGTTGCCAGATCTGATTATGCTTTTGCTTTGTATCCGTGTATCGTACATTGCTTTCTAAACAGGTGCCGATCTGATTATGCTTTGCTTTGTATCCCCTGATCGGACATTGCCTTTCAGACGTTGCCGATGACTTATGCTTTGCTTGTATCGCGTCGTATTGTCTTTTACAGACAGGGGTTTTAATCTGATTTGCTGCTTATCGCTGTATCGGAGTACATTGCTCTTCAAGACATGCAGATCTGATTATGCTTTTGCTGTTTCGCTGATCGAGACATGCTCTTTCTACAAAATTGGACTGATTATGCTTGCTTGTATCCGCTGATGGGGTACATTGCTCTTTCTACAACATGTCCAGTCTGATTATGTTTTCTTTGTATCCGCTGATCAATACATTTCTCTCTACAGAATGTGAAGATCTGAATGCTTGCTTTTTATCGCTTTACATTGCTCTTCTACGACAGTGCAGATTGATTATGTTTTGCTTTGCATCGCATTATCGGTCATTGCTCTTTCTACATGTGCAGATCATTATGTTTAGCTTTTATCCGTGTATCGGATACATTCTCTTTACTGACAGTGTCAGATTGATTATGTTTGCTTATCCGCTGTTCGCATTGCTCTTTCTCAGACAGTGTGCCAGATCTGATTTGCTTGTTTAGTATCCGTGTATCGGATACATTGCTCTTTCACAGACAGTGCCAGATCTATTATGTTGTTTGATCCCTGTTCGAGTAATGTCTTCTACAGACAGTGTGCAGATCGATATGTTTTGCTTTGTATCCGCTGTATCAGTCATGTTACTACAGACAGTTGCAGATCATTATGCTTTGCTGTGTATCCGCTTCAAGCATTTCTTTCACACGTGTCCAACGATTATGTACTTTATCCTGTACATAATTGCTCTTTCTACAGCGTTGCAGGATCTGATTATGCTTTGTGTATCGCTGTATCGACATTCTTTTTCAACATGCGACTGATATGCTTTTCTTGTATCCGTTATCAGTACATTGGGTTTCTACAGACAGGTGCAATCTGATTATGCTTAGCTGTATCGCTGTATCGAGTACATTGCTCTTTCTACAGACAGTGTGCAGATCTGATTATGCTTTGCTGTATCCATAACGACATTGCTCTTCGACAGTGCAGATCTGATTATGCTTTGCTTTGATCCGTACAGGTACATTCTTTCACGACAGTGTACCGATCTGATTATGCTTTGCTTGTATCCGCGTATCGGTACATTGCTCTTTCTACAGAATGTGCAGATCTGATTAGCTTTGCTTTGTATCGCTGTATGATACATTGCTTTCAGAACAATGGCAGATCTGATTATCTTTACTTGTATCCGCTGTACGAACATTGCTCTTCTACAGACAGTGCAGATCTGATTATGCTTTGCTTGTATCCGCTTATAGTATGTCTTCCAGACAGTTGCGATCTGATTATGCTTTTGCTTGATCAGCTGAGGTCATTGCTCTTCTGTACAACATCCATCGATTATGCTTGCTTTGTATCCGCTGTGGAGTCATTGCTCTTTCTACAGACAGTGTGCCAGATCTGATTATGCTTTGCTTTGTATCCGCTAATAGTACATTAGCTCTTCTACAGACAGTGGCCAGATCGATTATGCTTGCTTGTATCCGCTGATCGAGTACATTGCTCTTTCTACAGACAGTGTGTCAGATCTGATTATGCTTTTGCTTTGTATCCGCTGTATCGGAGTACATTGCTCTTTCTACAGACAGTGTGCCAGATCTGATTATGCTTTTGCTTTGTATCCGCTGTATCGGAGTACATTGCTCTTTCTACAGACAGTGTGCCAGATCTGATTATGCTTTTGCTTTGTATCCGCTGTATCGGAGTACATTGCTCTTTCTACAGACAGTGTGCCAGATCTGATTATGCTTTTGCTTTGTATCCGCTGTATCGGAGTACATTGCTCTTTCTACAGACAGTGTGCCAGATCTGATTATGCTTTTGCTTTGTATCCGCTGTATCGGAGTACATTGCTCTTTCTACAGACAGTGTGTCAGATCTGATTATGCTTTTGCTTTGTATCCGCTGTATCGGAGTACATTGCTCTTTCTACAGACAGTGTGCCAGATCTGATTATGCTTTTGCTTTGTATCCGCTGTATCGGAGTACATTGCTCTTTCTACAGACAGTGTGCCAGATCTGATTATGCTTTTGCTTTGTATCCGCTGTATCGGAGTACATTGCTCTTTCTACAGACAGTGTGCCAGATCTGATTATGCTTTTGCTTTGTATCCGCTGATCGGATACATTGCTCTTTCTACAGACAGTGTGCCAGATCTGATTATGCTTTTGCTTTGTATCCGCTGTATCGGAGTACATTGCTCTTTCTACAGACAGTGTGCCAGATCTGATTATGCTTTTGCTTTGTATCCGCTGTATCGGAGTACATTGCTCTTTCTACAGACAGTGTGCCAGATCTGATTATGCTTTTGCTTTGTATCCGCTGTATCGGAGTACATTGCTCTTTCTACAGACAGTGTGCCAGATCTGATTATGCTTTTGCTTTGTATCCGCTGTATCGGAGTACATTGCTCTTTCTACAGACAGTGTGCCAGATCTGATTATGCTTTTGCTTTGTATCCGCTGTATCGGAGTACATTGCTCTTTCTACAGACAGTGTGTCAGATCTGATTATGCTTTTGCTTTGTATCCGCTGTATCGGAGTACATTGCTCTTTCTACAGACAGTGTGCCAGATCTGATTATGCTTTTGCTTTGTATCCGCTGTATCGGAGTACATTGCTCTTTCTACAGACAGTGTGCCAGATCTGATTATGCTTTTGCTTTGTATCCGCTGTATCGGAGTACATTGCTCTTTCTACAGACAGTGTGCCAGATCTGATTATGTGGCCCACCCATTTAATTTGTTGTTTCTTGATGAAGTTCAGTAATGATGTTGCACCCACTTTTTTCCGGTATCTACATTTCTAAATCGGTCTCTTCTTGATACTTTCAGCAGTCGATGTGGACACTTCAACTTTGCCATGACTAGCTTTCTTACGTCGTTTGATGTTTACATCCTGGTTTGACACTGATAGCGTAATGTGGGGAGGATAAAGATTGTGTTGAACAATACTCTTTTAGTGTTCGTGATGACATGCTTGATTTTTTAATTTGGTTCGATTTATCCAAGGATTTGATTTACTTTTCTGCAACTTTGTTTGATTTTGTTAGTTCTTCCTTGTGCTGAAATAATGCTCCCAAGGAATGTAAAGTCTTGAACTTGTTTTAATTTATGCTTGCAGATGAGATATTTGTAGTTTATTTCTCACGAGCGAATGTCATTACTTCGGTTTTGTCTGTTTATTTTCATGTTGTAGTCATCAGTTTAGTTTTAATTGTTGGATCATCATTACTGCACACCGAACGGATTAGTCCATAAGTGCTCCGATTTCCTTCTCAATCTTTCTCTCAGCGTGTGGTGACTAACAACACCGGTTCTTAGTTTAAGTTTAGTCATCGGATCATCATCACTGCACATCGAAATGACTAGTCCATAAGTGGTTTGATCTCCTTCTCAGTATGTCTCACAGCGTGTTGCAACTGGCGATATCAGTTTTTAGTTTAGTTGTCGGTACCAGTTACCAGTTTCGTAGTCTATCTTTCCTGGTGACCCCCACCGCCTTCCTCGAGCATTTCATTTCACACGTTCTAACATAAGTAACTTTGACAAAAATTAGCACTCCCTCCGTTCAAGGCTACATATTTGGTATTTAATTTTATAATTCCTCATAAATGACTCAGAGTTATCACTAAATTAGAGATATCAAGAAATCAACATGATAAAACTTATGAAAAAAATTGAATTTTATTGACAAGGCTTTGAGAGTTGATCATATCTGTACGATCAAATAACACACTTAATGTTAAGTCAATGAATACTGCCTGACTACAGGTCATATATCACTCATTACCTTAATTGTTAGTTAGTATACGCTATAAGTTTTATACAAATGTCTGTACTGTTTGTATTACTCTGGTAATATAATTGAAATGAAAATCGTAGAATATCATTTACAGGACGACAATGTCAACTACAGTAAACGAGTCAATTTTCTAGACACCACTTATATGTTCAGTAGTTTGTTATTGCTTTCTGAACAGTGAGGTCTATGTTTACCGCTGGTAAAAATCCACTCTCACAAATTTGCTTCCAAACTGTCCGCCGTGGAGTTTGAATCACGTACTCTTGCGTTGTGATCGAGCTCACTACTGCTAACCCACAGGTGTTCACAATAATACAATTAGTTAGTTATTTAACAGAAACAAATAGGCACCAATAGGTACTGTGTATCTGTCATAAACTGGTGATGGGTATGCCTGCTGATAGTTCCAGTAGCTTGCCTGGTGTACATATCTCATCACTGCCTCACATCCTCCTCTTTGGTGGTAGACTTTGGTGGTAGACATCATTAACACATGATTCTGGAGATTTAAGTGACAGCCCCTCTCAACCAGATCAAATGTTTCCAGAATAAGTACTTTGAAAACCAGTAACCAGTATGGAGTTACTAACAAGACCAGAAAAGACAGAATCACCAACATCAGCATAAGAAAGAAAGTTGGCACAGAACCGTGCTTGAATTACATAGATAAACAAAGAATGAAGTGCTTTGGCCACTTAATAAGAATGCATCCACACTCCACAGTATACAGAGTCTTCTACAACAGAACATCGGGAAAGAAGGCAAGAGGAAGACCACGAAAAAGATGGTGGTTAGATGGCAAAGTAGAATCCTGTGAAAGAGCAAAAATAACAATCACCCAAGCCACCAGAACAGCGCAAGACAAAAACAGAAAATGACACTGGGCAACAATCTGGTAGCAGTGTGACGACAAAAGAAGAAAACCAGTTATGTCAGCTCACTGATTGCTGGGAAGTTCAATGTGTCTAGTAACATTAGACTCACATCCAACCCTGAAGCAATAAGACTGCAATAACTATCATCCGCTCATGCTGCAACAGTCAACAATTTTAGATCATGCAAAATAAGAACTGAAATTTATGAGAGAATAATGGCCCTGTTTAGCTTGTACCCAGACTCCATTCAAAGCTGCATATACCAGTACAATGTTCACCCTGTTTTTGGAGATCGTTGTCATAAAAACTATGTTCTGGTCAACAAGAATCATGTTCTATAATCAAACTGAGTCCCCTTAGCCTGATCTCTCCACACAAGACACAGACCCATCTGTGTATATATCTTCTTCTTCGAACGCTCCACATCGACCACTTGTTAACCACTCTGTGTGATTTGTTTGTGATCCGAGACTTAGAGCGATTGTATGTTGTGCCAGTTATTCGCCTACAAGTAGACCAGCACATCTGATTTCTGCTATGCTTTTTATTTACTAGGGTAGCATCCCTAGGTCCCTACCTCAGTCGCCTCTTACAAGAAGCTTTGCAGGTCGCAGTGTTACTATTCTTTGCTCCCCTTGTAAGCCCCTGCAACATACAGGCAATGTATATATATATATATGGCCTTTTTCGTCATTACAGACGGTCAATTGACAAGTGTTTTACTGTGACAACTTCTGAGTTTTCGCTTTTCTCTCTTGTCGTTCAGCTCATACATAAGTCTCTGCTCAAAAGACTGTGCCTTTTCGTAATTTGGCTTTTCACACAACTCTGTCATCAGCTAGTCTTTCCCATATGCTGGGACCTATAGAAAAGTTTTTCATGGAGGCTTTGCAGACATCTTTATATCTGAGCAGTGGTCTGCCCTGGTGCCTCTTCCTCCGAAAGTTCACAGAACAACATTTGTTTTGGTATGCGACAAGTTTCCATTCTTCTCACATGCCCCAACCATCTTAGTCGTCTACTGCTGAGCATGTCCATGATGGAAGGCAGGTTTGCACGTTGCAGTACTTCAGAGTTGGTTATCTTGTCGTACCACCTGATGTTCATAATCTTGCGGAGACATTGAAGGTGAAAGATGTTAAGTCTCCTCTCGTGTCTTGAGTAGGCTGTCCATGTATATATATATAATATATATATAAGCATCATTATTCCCAGCATTATCTAACAATAGTTTTTTGAATAGTCTAATCTATTTTAGCTACACATCAGTCCAAGATATGATTGAAACTGGAGAAAGGAGTCAATGTATGCGTAATTCAACTCCAAGCTACCACCATTGTCACTTCACTTTCTTTATTCCCTCAGGGCTTCCCCAACGGTGCTTTGTCCTTATCAGCTAGGTCCTAGTATCAGCTGCAGAGCAATTACATAGCAAATCTGGAAACATTTCAAAATTGTTCCCTCAACACAATTGGGTGACCACAGCACCAGGAATGGAAATCCATCTGTCACAAATGTAATTTTCTCTAGAAAATCATTTTTTGTCTATATATGGTACCGTGTAACCTCATGGACTCAACGGACCACACTTCTATGCTTCTCAACTGATTGGCTCATATAAGCCGCTGGGAGCATCAATCCGCCATTAACTCATGGTGGTAAGCTGCTGTGAGCATCACATGCTCTCTAATGATAACAGTGTCAGGTAACAACCATATTCTTATTCCATCTGTTCAAAGAGTATAACTGTGACTGCAGTCTCCAGTTGACATGTTTTCTCTCTCCTCATTCATGAATAAATATACTCAAGATATAAATGCTCAGAAAATGTCACATTATATAAATGATATATCAGTTGTACATGAACATTACAAAATGCAGAAATAAATCAAATGTAAAATATATTGAAATAAATGCTATGGCAAGTTGTGTATTCTCACAAATTGTTGACATGAAATCTTGCATAAAAAAATACATTAAAAGTAAAGGACTGTTCCTATTACCATTTGTCCTAGTTCTACTCAGACATGACAATAAATGTTAGCATTATGAAACTATCAATCTGTCTAAAAAAATATATATGTATATATAAATATATATATTGCCTTTTTTGTCGTTACAGACGGTCAATTGTCATGTGTTTTACTGTGACAACCTCTACTTTTCTGTCTCGTCTTTCAGCTCATACATAAGTCTCTTCTCAAAAGACTGCGCCCTTGCGCAATATCGACTTCCACGCAATTGTCATAAGCTAGTTTTTCCCACATGCTGGGACCTATAGAAAAGCTATTCATTGAAGCCTTGTAGACATCTTTATGTCTGAACAGTGGTCTGACCTGGTGCCTCTTCCCCTCTAAAGTTCAGAGGGAACAACCTGTCTAAAAACAAAGTCACTGTAATCAGGAGGCTCAAATATATATACCCAGACCTCTTCCAGTTTGCTAAATGTTTTAACAAACGAGCACATACACAGCAATGATTAAGCTCAAGCAATAGACAGTTGAGCTCTAGCAATGATTTCAAATTTGACTCCAACTCAGAAAGGTGCACATTTCTGGTTAGGTGGATTAGGGAATTGACCACACTGAGAAGTGAATCCACTATATGTTTTTGACTAAGCTCAGTGCACTACCACTATGCAATGCTGACTCACATAATACAAATGCAATGTCTGATTTTACATTCGGTAAAGTAAAATCTATCACACACAGTGACACTTCCCTGTGTGATTAAAATAGTTCTATGAGACAAGACAAGACAAACCAGCAAGTTGATTGAAGAATCAAGGAATGAACATGACAATCTCTACAACTGCAGGTAGCCAAGTCACAGATGATAATACAATTATTAGTTGATCACTACAGCAGAAGTTTGTCAAGTCAGTAAAGAAAACAACCAGAGACTAAGAAAAGTGGTGAACAACTGTTGAGGCATTATGCTTCACACAGAGAGGAATAAGGACAGACTGATCTTATTGTGTATGAGATCAAGTGTCTCGCCCTATCTAAAAAAAATAATAGTCGAATACGGATAATAAAGCCTACGATTTGTGTTCAAGAAGAGCAAGAAGAAGACATGGAAGTTGAAAATTAATAAGAATGGGATGGAACGCTACTGTGCGGGGGAAAAAATAATACAAATTAAAAATACCATTTATGCGATTATAAAAATTACACAGAGATCCTTGCCAGTGCTACAAAGTTTGTACACTGGCACAGAGGTCCTCCTGGGTAAGTAAAGCATTGGACCACAAATGATTATTCATCAAAGTGCAATGATTATGATCAAATACATTGATAAAATTATTACCTGATTACTAAAATTCAAAAAAGCAATGATAAAATAATGACACATTGGTCAAGAACAAACGAATGTGAAAGCATTAACCTCATAGACTTCACAACAATCTTACAAAAACTTTGTCTGACTTAAATATATTTAACAATTCAAGCAAGCTTCATTCATTTTTTCTTCTGAACGCTCCATATACCACTTGTTTACCACTCTGTGTGATTTCTATGCTATCTGAGCCTAAGAGCAATTGTATATTGTGCCAGTTATGCGTCTACAAGTAGGCCAGCACATCCAATTTTTGCGATGCTTTTTATTTACTAGGTAGCTTCCCTAGGTCCTACATCAGTCACCTCTTACGACATGACATGCCTTGTAGGTCGCAATAGTACTATTCTTTACTTCCCTGCATGCCCTGGCACCACACTGGCGGAGCTTAATTTAAAAGACATCCAACAATCTGCCAGGACAGGGTCAAACATGTCACTTTTCTGACAACCAATAACAAGAATCCTTGTTTCCCATTACCAATGGTGTTAAATATTTTCGATATAAACCCACAGCAATTATTTTAATAATATCTAGCTTGTGTTCCTAAAGTTTGCAAGCTTCAGTTATCAGTTATATGAGGACTATCATCACAGCACTCCAGACACGCCCATAGGTGCTCTGAACGCCGTGTCAACAAATCCAGTGCCCAACGTCAGTTCGATGTTGATTAATCAATCTCCTTGCATATTTGGTATGTTGTTCTTTTCGGACTGCACCAATACTGACACCCATCTCAATCTAGTAAGTAAGTGGGATTCACAGCCCTGAAACTCCTGTGTTCTGAAAGAATCAGTGCGTTAAGAATGTCATTTCGGTCCATGGCAGCACCCTCTGATGTTGTAGCCAAGACAGCCAATGGTTACAAGCTTATTAATTATGAATGTCTTGTCAAATTGGCAGAATGACACTTATCTTCGTTCCCGGGCACATGGGTGTCATTGGTAATGAGAGAGCAGACAGCCAATGGATAGAGCTGATATTTTTTACGCCCTCATTGAGTGTAGCTGCAAAGAAGATTTTCATTTAAACCAATCAAGGTCAACTACTAGATTGCAGGAGCTGGGTTTGAAGATTAGAGTAGCAAGAAAAGAACAGCATAACAGGTACATGAGTAGGCTCATCAATCAAAATCGAACTGGTACGGTCAGTCACTGGACGCTGTTGGAGATACTGCGAAGGAGATCGGAGCACCTATGGACATGTCCGAGTGCAATGAAGATATTCCAAACTGAAACTGAATATCTTCTCTCTATTGCTGTCATCTCTAGTCCAAACATTGTCAGATCAAATTACTGAAAGCATTGTCTCAAGACATCAACTATGCATTGTTCTGAAATGTGTCATAAGTTCATAAAACTGACTATTTTGTTATTCTAGCTTGAGAGTGGAGTGGGTATGGTGTTCGATTGTTTCCAAAAACTTCCTGACCTTGCATAAGCCCTGAACAATTATTTCTCTTATATCAAAGTTATTTGGCACACAACTACTGAAACTTGCTTAATGCAGGACATGAAATAAAACATCTAATGTCACCATAATCTCCAAAGTTTGAATTTTAAATGAAGTGTTCACATCCTATTATATTCTTAGAGAGTTTGGGAAGTCTCTTCTGCATTAGCCCACTATGAATAGGCATCATGGTATGGCACTTTGATTTCGTGTGAATGTCTGCTTTCCTTATTATCAGTGCACCTTCCAGATACTGGCGTGCCTTCCGACTTCTGAGCTAAGTTTGAGGAAGTCACAAATTTGTAGAGTTCACCAGCAAAATAAATAGGTCTGTGTGGTAACTGTGCCGTGCAATTAGAACTCATCCAGATTCTGGTTATGTCAAGTTAACGATGCGTAAAATCAAAGATATCGTTGGGATCATATGATATTAGTTTGAGGGTAAGGTTATGTCAAGTTAACGATGCGTAAAATCAAAGATATCGTTGGGATCATATGATATTAGTTTGAGGGTAAGGTTATGTCAAGTTATCGATGCGTAAAATCAAAGATATCGTTGGGATCATATGATATTAGTTTGAGGGTAAGGTTATGTCAAGTTAACAATGCGTAAAATCAAAGATATCGTTGAGATCGTATGATATTAGTTTGAAGGTGAGTCAGCAAGTCAGTCACAAAATGATATAATTTAGGTGAAAAATGGGTGTTGAAAAATGTATGAGGGCAAGTCAAACAGAAATGACTTTTAGAAAGAACTAAATGACATACCAACAGTTTGTTGATAAAGACAAAGTAGAATGTGAGGTGCAAATTTGGGGCCAAAACAGTATCCCAAACACTTCTATGATGCAAGTATTGGGAGAATGATGACGCGAAGAGATAAATGCATCAATCAGTTACATGAGGACTATCATCATAACACTCTGGACACGTCCATGCATGCTCCAATCTCTGCTTCAACAAATCCAGCAGCCCAACACGCCAGTTTGATGTTGATGAATCAATCTCTGCATATTTGCTATGCTGTTCTTTTCAGGCTGCACCAATATCGACACCCATCTCTCTTAAATGCATCAATGTTTGTGGATATTATGTTGATAAATGCAGGGATGGGATTGTAAGTACAATAATAAATAATTTTCAAGTTTGCATCTCATATTTTTTTTTAAATAGTCAAGTTTTGGCTTAGTTACTTGACTTGTCCTCATATATTTGATGAAACCATACATCAATGACTTGCAACAACTTAACGGAACCATCTTATTCAATGACTCATGACATTATACAGAAACCATACATCAATGACTTGCAACAACTTAACGGAACCATCTTATTCAATGACTCATGACATTATACAGAAACCATACATCAATGACTTGCAACAGTCTAATGGAAGAATACACACATTACTTGTATAAATATATATATATATATAGGAAAAGATGGTCTTTGTTGGAAGTATGGTGTTAACATCTCCAGCTTAAACAGTACTTGGTCCATGTTCCATGTAGAGCACTCAGATTTTGTCCCAGTGATCCCTTGGTATATTTCTAACAGAGATGGATGATAAAGCAAACATCTCATATTCAAGTCCAGCGCACAAAAGAAACTTGGCAGTCGCCATCAGGACAAAATTGTAAAATAGTCATTACTACCAAATCTTTCCCAATGAATAACTTATTAACATATGCAACTTCTTATGTTAGAGAAAGAACCATGGATGTACTGGATGACTCTCCAGCAATGCAAAGAAGTGAGTCAAAGAGGCAGAAACTACACAAAGCTGCTGCACCTGTAACAATAATAGAACCATACATATATGACCTGTAACTATCTAATGGAACTAAATAGCAATGACTTGTAACACTAATGGATTGATCGATAGGACCATCAACATTGCACTTCGGTGAGTAACCATGTGTGATCCGATCACTTTCTTACAAAGGAAGATCTCAGTTGAAAGTGCACAAACTTCATAGCATCAGTGAGTAACCATGTGTGCTCCGATCACTTTCTTACAAAGGAAGATCTCAGTTGAAAGTGCACAAACTTCATAGCATCAGTGAGTAACCATGTGTGCTCCGATCACTTTCTTACAAAGGAAGATCTCAGTTGAAAGTGCACAAACTTCATAGCATCAGTGAGTAACCATGTGTGCTCCGATCACTTTCTTACAAAGGAAGATCTTAGTTGAAAGTGCACAAACTTCATAGCATCAGTGAGTAGCCATGTGTGCTCCGATCACTTTCTTACAAAGGAAGATCTCAGTTGAAAGTGCACAAACTTCATAGCATCGGTGAGTAACCATGTGTGCTCCGATCACTTTCTTACAAAGGAAGATCTCAGTTGAAAGTGCACAAACTTCATAGCATCAGTGAGTAGCCATGTGTGCTCCGATCACTTTCTCACAAAGGAAGATCTCAGTTGAAAGTGCACAAACTTCATAGCATCGGTGAGGGTCCCAATGTAATTTTGAAGACGGTGAAAATATTTTGTAAGAATTTTATTTTCTTCTTCTTCTAATGAATTTTGCCCGGGGCAACGGCTTTCCAGCCTGTTCTTCTCGATTTTGAACTGCCAAGACTTCTTTTATGTGCTCAAAATGAACACAGGACCTACATTTTATCGTTCAACTCCGATAGGATAAGGAACTCTATTTAATCTACACTGAGATCAGGTATCACTGGAAAAATATCCTGATGGCTCCATGAGGGAGCGAATCGATTACATTTGGCATGATATTCGAGCAGCTAATGAACCATACATCAATGACTTCTAACAATTTAATGGACATTAATGATGTAACATTTTGACGGAGTCGTATATCTGGATGTTTCTAGAATACCAGTACCCAAATAAATAAAAATATAAATGACAAATCAGCCAATGACTGAGCATGTACAACCACTGTACACAAGTGCATTAAAAAGTATACATGTTTATCAAATAATGTACATACGTATATATATATTTATAATTGTATATACTGGAGTATTTCACAGGGTGATAAAAAGATCAGATTGATACAGACATAGCAATTGTTACAATGTACAGTCTCTGGCAGTGTTCAGACACACACACAAACATGACTGCCAAACACAAATGAATTATCATCAATTCCCTAGACTATCTTTTGCACATTTCATAAACAAATATTCAATTATGAAATCACTGTACAAATTGCATGACTTATAAAAAAAAGTTATTTTGATGAAGTTTATATTTTTGCTTGTAAATGCTAATATCAGCCTGACTGACCGGCTGACCGTCGGACATATATTTTGATTATTAGATTGGGGGAGAGGGGAAGAGAGTGAAGGAAAGACAATATAGCATGTTGATTAAAGTATAACATATGATGTGCGGAAGAAGTTTGTCGGTGGATACATGAACACACGGAGAGCACAGTGGCTATTGCACTTACTTTGCAGACGAGTGGTCACGGGTTTCCCCCAGTTGGGATGGGATTTTTTATCAAGACTCTTGGAGGGACCCAACTTCAAATGGGCACTAGAAGAACATAAGGAAGAAAGGCGGCCGGCATGATGTTGAACTTTGACCCATAGTGTGCCGTTGGTCAAAGAAAAAACACAAGTCTAACACCTATTCCATAATACAGACAGTAATGTATGAAAATGAGTTCTTTACTGTACTTAGCAAGTGAAGAAATAGCATCAGATAATTGATGAATGTTGCAAGTTCAATATAGAAGATAACATGTCATGATTGTCAGACTTAGCATATGTTACAGCAGCCTATTGTAATATCTGTTCAACAAACTAAAGATAGAAAGTGAGAAAATGTATCCTGCCATCACCGGTACCCTTTAGGGACAAGCTCGTTTAAACTGCTAAAAGTCTCAGATTGACCTCTGCAGAACATAATTAAAGTTGACATCAGAGAGCTAACACAGAAGAAGGAGAAATGTAACATATCTGTTAACATAATATGATATTAACAGGGAGATGACTCTCTCTTTTTCTCAATCTGTATCATAATATAATATTAACAGGGAGATCACTCTCTCAATCTGTATCATAATATGATATTAACAGGGAGATCACTCTCACTCAAAACCAGAGCACTGTATGTTAAAAAGTGCTGATAAAAGCATGTACATTTAGTTTCCATGTTTAAACTATTTTGTACTTGGAAAAATTTAAGACAATTTTTCCGTAACTCCTTGTGACCAGGCGCCACACTATGTGGCTTTAGCGTGGATGCCATTTTACCAGGAGACACACTAAAGGGCATTTTTAATTCTATAAATAAATAGCTTGTAGAAACATGACTTGTGTCCTGGTCCACTAAGAGTTATCTAGCTTTAAGTGCAATCTGATGAAATACTTTCATATTTATGATACCTTGGTATCCCGATCATTTATATATATATTTGTATTATATGTATATATATATACTAATCTTGTATGATTGAAGACTAGAAGAATTTGGTTCAAAGTGTACAATAAATCTACGACTCATATGAACTCTGCATTATCAAGTTTATCTCCATTACTTCTTAGTTGGTTCTGGTAAGTAAATCTCCACTACTTGTTCAACACTGCTTGCTGGAACAGTAGCTTGTTTCATAGCTGCCCGCCTCTCTAACAACATCTTTTTTCTAGCTTCATCCCTAGCCTTGGCTGCCTGACGAGCTTTCTCAGTTCTCTCTGGAGATGATTCAGGAGTATCTTTGCTGACTGTTGGTGTCAAAGTTTTACGTCTGGAACCTGTGATAAAATAATTATTCAAATATGTTAATTATGATCTCATGATATTACAAATGGCGCCAATTTTAAAATGAAAACATGCCACCATGAACACAAAAAGAGCAATGTTTAACACAATCTTTCTCCCCACATTATGCTAGCAGTGCTAAACCTGGACGCTGACAACAAATGATAGAAGAAAACTAGTCATGACAGAAATGAAGTGTCTAAGCAGAATGCTGGGTGTAACAAGAAGAGACCGGTTGAGAAATGAAGACATCAGGAAAAAAAAGTGGGTATCAGTACTAAACTTCATTAAAAAAAAAAATTAAATGGTTCGCCACATAAGCAGATTACCAACAGACAGTGCACCTCAAAGAGCGATGTTGCTCTGATACAATGGAAACAAAGCAAAAGGTCGGCCACGCAAAAGATAGACCTCAGAGATAATAGAGGCGACGAAAGACACTATTTATGAAGTGCAAACAAGGGATCGTTCTAGAAATCTCTTCTTATACTGACGCCATGAGGCAAAATAGGTTTTGAAAAAAAAAAAAAGAGCAAGCCAGCAGTTTCATTAACATTATACGTATGTACAATACACAACCAATTTCTGACATTGATGTGTTATACAGCTCACTATTGCAGCACATTCAGAAATGTTTCCTTTATTTTTGGCAGTTTCAGTTTGGAATATCTTCATTGCACTCCGGACATGTCCATGGGTGGTCTGATCTTCACAATATCTTCAAAAGCGTCCAGAAACTAACAGTATCAGCTCAATGTTGATTGATGAGCCTACCCATGTACCTATTGTGCTGTTCTTTTCTAACCACTCCAATCTTCAATCCAAGCTCTTGCAATCTAGCAGTTGGCGTGGATTTGTTTAGATGAAAATAATCTTTGTAGCCATACTCTATGAAGGAGTTCAGAACGTCAGCTCTATCCACTGGCAGATCCACTGATAAGGTGGCAGTGCCAGCCAGCCTTCTCTCTCATTGCTATCGACACCCATGTGAATGCTGTCAGCTTAGCCAGAAATTCTTAGTGTGTATACTGTATGTGGTTGGAATACAAGAGACACTGATCCTTCACTAGGATCTAAATTACTGAAGTCAGAGTAAGGCTTGCCTAAATGCTGAGGGACACTGATGAAGCAATCCTTCTAAGCAAAATCATTCAGAGGCACCATGACTATGCCAGAATTCATAGCGGCAAAGAGAAAAAAAACATTTTTATTTGTATAGTCCCAATTAGAAAGTGATCTGCTCCTTTCTTACATCTGTCTGACAGTGTCTCCATTTCCTGTATATTGTACAATGATCAATTTGATTTTATGTTTGTCCATCCAGTAAACACAATGTGGCTTCAAGTACATTTCTGTTTAGAAAAATGGTTTCTCCAATGATAAAGTCATTCTTCTTCTTTGTACGCACATATTGACCACTTGTTAACCACTCTTTGTGATTTGTATGTGATCTAAGCCCAGGAGCGATTTTATGTTGTGCAAGTTATGCGCCTACAAGTAAGCCAGCACATTCGATTTTTGCGATGCTTTTATTTACATGGGTAGCTTCCCAAGACCCCTACGTCAGACGTCTCTTACGACATGCCTTGTAGGTCACCGTGTTACTATTATTTGCTCCCCTTGCGAGCCCTGGCAACACACATGTGATATGATCAAGTCATTAAAAGGTTACATAGATCTTGTTATTTTAATGTCTATTTCACACAATTTCTGCGGGCCCAATAAACATGTGAGCTGAGCCTAAGAGCGATTGTACATTGTGCCAGTTATGTGCCTACAAGTAGGCCAGCACATCAGATTCCTGTTATACTTTTTATTTACTAGGGTAGCTTCCCAGATCCATCATCTGTCGCCTCTTACAACATGCCTAAATGTTACTCACTGCAGCAGCTTGATCATAAAAGTAGACAAGTAATGAGTCACTGAAAACCCAGCTGAAAAAACACATTTTATATATGATAAATACTATAATTTTTTTTTTCATTTAGACAGAAAACTCATGAGCTATAATAATAAAATACATGATTTACAAAATTGAAATAGGGTTTGTTTTCCCAAAGAGTATGAACATACCAGGTGTATGTGATGGTGTAGCTGCAGGTGTGCTGTTCTGTGAAATATTGCCTGACTGAGGACTAGAACTTGTGGAACTTCTTCTGGAAGGCTATAAAACAAGTATTCATATTAGACAAGTCTATATCTGTATAGGAAATCAGTTATATAAATATGTTGTGTGCATACAGGGCAACTGTTGAGCACAATTTATTACAAATAACAGATAATACAGAGCCTCCTCATGAGATGTGTCTGCGGTTTTCAGTCTGACACCAGGCTATGCCTGAATTTATAGGAGGCAAACGCAAGAAGATGTGTCTGCTGGCACTGACGAACACAGATCTCCACAACTCTCTGACCCCAGCATTGATGATAAGCATTAGTTTTGATACTATTCCATACTGTGATGTTATACCATTCGGAATCTTTTCTCTTTATCATCTTATATCTCTCTACACAATAAATGTTGACACTGGAACAGTACAGAACAAAGTTAGTTTTAACCATTCAGCAACATTCTTCTCATCTTTCTTCTTCGAACGCTCCCTATCGACCAGTAGTTAAACCACTTATTGTGATTTTATGTGATCTGAGCATAAGAGTGATTGTATGTTGTACCAGTTATGTGTCTACAAGTAGGTCATCTTCCCTAGGCCCCTACCTCAGTCACCTCTTACAACATGCCTTGTAGATCGCAGGGGTTACTATTCTTTACTCCCATTGAGGGCCCGGCAACACAAGTGTGGTTCTTCCCATCTAAGATAGACTTCAGATGTTTCATTCTAGCATTTCTTTCTTTTATTTCTTGACCCCAACCTGCCACAGCATGTACAAATAAGTACGGTGCAATGTGACTACTTTTATATTGTATCATCATCATCATCAAATAGCTTGTTCTGAGAACTTTGTCAGCCCAACAGTCTTCCGGAATTTCTGTCCTGCCTCTGCAGCTGTCATGTTCAAACCATCAGTTCCATCCTGAATCCATCTTCTCCATGGTCTTCCTCTTCTCCTCTTTGCCGGGATGCCTCCTTCCATGATGGTCTTTTCCAGCCCTTCATGTCTTTTTATATGTTCAAAATATCTCAATTTTCTCTTTCTTATTTGCAGCATCAGTCAGTTTTCTATCTATTTGTTCTCTTCTCTGTCCAAGATATATGAAGGACTCTTCTGTAACATTTATATTCAAAAGCATATATATATGTTTTTCCACTGCTTTATTAAATGTCCATGCTTCACACCCATATGTTGCCACTGGGAATATAAAAGGGTTTTAAAGTCGAAGGATTGACTTCATTGCACCGGGTTTTACCCCATATGGCTCAGTCCCTCCCCGCAGAAATGGCACGCCACCTGCCGAGAGTATTGTACAAAGCACGAACTCCGTAGCTCCAGCAACAATCCTAGTGTCTCTGGAAAAAACTGCACTAGTGAACAGAAGGCCACGGCCCGGATTGGAACCCACGACCTTCGACTCGCAAGGCAAAGGGCTTAACCACTCAGCCACAGAGAACCCACGACCTTCGACTCGCAAGGCAAAGGGCTTAACCACTCAGCCACAGAGACCCCACTGGGAATATGCAGGCTCTTAGTATTCTGATCTTTGTTTTCTTATCAGTTCCATTCCATACTGTTTTGAGTTGTTAAATTTTTGTAAAGCCATGTTTGTTCTTCTTTTAATTTTCTTCATCCCATTTCCATCTGTTGTTAGCAGTGAACCAAGATATTCAAAACTGTTCACATTTATTGTATACTGAGGACATTAACAGCAGAAAGCTATTGTATACACATGCTAACTGATCAAGTAAGATTTGATATAATAGAGTGTGAAGCAAGTAATACTATAGAATCATTTCACCATATTTGAGTGATTTAGGTATTTTAGTGATCACTTTTCTTCCTCCTTTACTTTTCTCCAACTCATAACCAAACATTTCAGATACAACTTATCATATGATCTAACATGTCTGGTACAACTCACTCTATGACCTAACATGTCTGGTACAATACAACTCACCACAAAACCTAACATCTTAGGTATAACTTACCCTATGAAATAACATGTCAGGAACAACTTACCACAAGACCTGACATCTTAGGTACAACTTATGACCTAACATGTCTGGTACAACTCACCACAAGACCTAACATCTAAGATATAACTTACTGTATGACTTAGCATGTCAGGTACAACTCACCACAAGACCTAACATCTAAGATATAACTTACTGTATGACTTAGCATGTCAGGCACAACTTATCATATGACCTAACGTGCCAGATACCACTTATCATATGACCTAACATGTCAGGTACAAATTACTGTAAAACCTAACATTTCAAACACAATATACTACAAGTATTAACATATCTTTCTGGACTTACCAATTTGGGCACCTCCTGCCATCCGCTGTGTTTCATAAACTCAATTTCAATAAACATGTCTTCCACATTGTCAATCTGAATTTTTACCATATCCCAATAGCCTTCAAGATCCTCCCATTTAGTCTCTCGTTCATCAGGATTAGGATGCTGCAAGAATAATAGGTAACATCACTTTTATGCAGCATCAATACGTAATGAAATATATTTCTTCTTCGAAAGCTCCATATCGACCACTTGTTAGACAACTCTGTGATTTGTACCTATAAACGATTGTACCAGTTATGCGCCTACAAGTGGACCAGCACATCCGATTTCTGTGACACTTTTTTAGTTACTAGGAAGGTGGCTTCTCTGGACCCCAACCTTAATCGCTCTTATGACATGCCTTGTAGGTCGCAGTGTTACTATTCTTTGCTCTCTTGCAAGACAAGGCAACATATGGAGGAAAATATTTGAGAACAATGCTTACATTCATACACATATTTAGCACTTGAGTGAAGTGTAGTGTGCTTTCTCTTCCTTTATTTTCTTTCTAGATAATGCTGAGACGTTTTGTTTTTTGTATATTGGAAAAAAAGCTACTTTAAACTTCCAACATTTCTGTGCTACTTTCATATCTTTAATATGTTGTATGTCCAATGTATTATCAGTATACATGAGGACTGCAGTAAAACTATGTAGCAATGGCAAAACACGTAAAAACAAAGTATTGTAGTTTTACACAAAAAATTGTTAGTTTTTGTAAACCTAGAGTACTTTGTTTTTAAGTGTTTTGCTATATGTCCGATGACAAAATAAAATTAGAATCAAAGATGAAAACAATGAAAATGTTACACATTTTGAATATATCTGCCTAAAATTAAATCAGAACCATAGTAGTTCAGAGGGTAAAAAGTATGAAAAATGGATGGAATAACACAAGCAAGAGGGAAAAGCATAACTTCTGAGGACATGCATTTTCCCTGTGCAACTTGTGGATGTGAACCATGGATAATAACATAAGAATTGAATTAAAGGAAGAAAATAGAACCTTGAGAAACAAATTTTGATTTGTATGATATATCAGTGAAACAATGACAGTGCATCGGTGAAAAACAATACATATCTTTCAGTGTCTACCCGTTTAACTTTGCTTAATGATGTAATTAGACTTTACTTTGTGATGTTACGTAATCAAATATAGTATAACAATTAGATGATGCACAACTCAACACAGCAGAGTAACTCACCACATGATTGTGACACAGGTCCATAAACTGGACAAACTTTTGAGTGAGCAACAAATTGGCTTTACCAATGGCTGCCCTCATTCTACCAGATGCTGTTACAAAGATGAAAATTTGAATGGTATATGTCAAGTCAAGAATAACAATTTCTATTACTGTTGTCTATAGCCATCATCATCATGAGGTTAGACAGTCTAAAGACTTGTCATAGAGTCTGACCATGTCTTTGAATTGTACCTTGTGCTCTACAGTTCTCTAGCTCATCAAAAGTTAGCACCCTGATGTCTCTGCATGGCACCAACAATCAACAACTTTCCTCTTTATCTATTCTACTGCTATATCTTTAGAAACAGATCGTTTTTGTCTCATACTATGAACAAACCATGACAGTCTACTGGTTACTGAACCGATATCATATCACTCTGGGCAGACACTTAAGTCTTCAGTCCCTATCGCTCCTGGGCTTCTCCATAGACATCCTTGATACTGTTTAAACCAGATGGTCCCTATAATCATATCATGTGTTCTGGCCCAATTTGTCAGTGTAACCGTTGTCATTTCTATTACCCAGTTCCTATCCACCAGAGTAATACATTTCACTTGTCCACTGTCAAACGTAACATTAGTCTCAAAGGAGAACTGTCATTTCATGTCTTTTGCACTGTTCCATGGCCATCTCAAGCTCATTGTAGAACTTATCAATACTCTCTTCTGTGCAGTCTGTTGCTGGTGTATAAATCTGTATAATATAAATATAAAACTGACTTCCATTCAATTTCCCCAACAAGATTAAGTGAAATTAGGCAGTATCCCTTCAACGATTTTTGATGTATTGTTTGGTTTAGTTGTTAAACTTTTTAAAAGAAACTCATTATATATGTTGAAATTAACATTTCAAGGTAAAATCAGATGAGCCTGGCCAAATTACTGTTGGACAACATACTTACATTTACTGTATATATAATTTCTGGACACATAGTTGTTAAACAAGTGGTTGTTGTAGAGTGAACACACATAAAAAGTACAAGAAATTGTCATTTGTTTATCTGTCATTTTATTCCCATCCTTGATACTTCCAACCAAGAAATATTACTGCTAAGAATTCACTATACATCAACTCACCTTCTTCTGGAAGATCAAGCGATCTCAAATCTGCCTCAGCCTGGAGGCAGAGACCTTTTAATCTTGTCTCTACAAATTGCATGCGTTGTAACAAGTATTCTCCATCCTGAAATATATTAAATGTATATTGTTTGTAACCAAACACTTTAGACATAGACCTAATATTAAAATATTTAACCCTTTGAACCCAGGTTCCTGATATATAGCTCTGGGATCTAATCTCCCATCCCCCCCAAATCGTTCTGAGAAGACTGGTGTTATTTGTCGGTGGCAGAGTTTATTGAGACAACAGTATTTGTTTGTGAGGGGAGTCAACCACATTAATAATAATTCCTCTCATATTGTTATACGTTACATAGAGCCTGCAAGTAACTTCTCCATACCGCCATCCTGGGCAATTCACTCAATCTCTTCCATGGGAGTTGAGACCAATAATTCTTGCCTATCTCAGCAAAGTCTGTTTCAGGGTCTCCCTTGGGCATCCTCATGTTCTTGAACCCTTTGCATCCAGCTTTAATGCCTGCTGTGGTATTCTTTGATCATTTCTTCTCAAGGTATATCCAACATATCTCCCATCTTTTTTCTTCTATAACAGTTGTTACTAGTGGTTGAGCAAACATTTATATGAGTTGATCCCTTCTTTCGAATCCATGCTAGAAACCGACATGGGGGAGTTAACACAGCTATTGATTTATGTTTATAGTAATCAACATGTAACAAGATCAAGCAAGTATCAAAAGCACACATAATAAATGTTACCATATCATAAAGTCATATAGAGAGGGGGAAGGGTGTGTCTTTATTACACAGTGGTTAAGATGTTAGCTTTGAGTTCTGAAAGTTGCGGGTTCCAATCGGGACCTAATCATGTGTGCAGTTTTTTTTTTTAATCTCTAGGATTGTTGCTGGAGCTACAGAGTTTGTGCAACACTCTCGGAAGGTGATGTGCCATTTCTGCCGAGAGGGGCCTAGTCATATGTGGAAACCCGATGCAATGAAGTCAGTCCTTCACCTTGAGAACTTTATAAAGTCATTCTTCTTCTTAGCACGCTCTATAGTGACTACTTGTTAACCACTATGTGTGATTTGTATGTGATCTGAGCCTAGGAACAATTGTACATTGTGCCAGTTATGTAGGCCAACACATCCTATTTATGCGAAGCATTTTATTTACTAGGGTAGTTTCCCTAGATCCTACATCAGTCATCTTTTACGACATGCATTGTAAGTTGCAGTGGTACTATTCTTTGCTTCTCTTGCAGGCCCCGGCAACACGCTGGCGTTAAAATCATGTAAAACACCTGAATCATTAAAAAAACAATTTCTGCTATGAAACTGAAATATAAAAGACAACATAGCAACATGAAAGATAACTAGAGGTAGACTTGCCTTCTGTGCATCCCCTGTGGGATACTTTGAAATGTGTCCATTGACAACAATGACGGGGGAGTTTGCATGGCTAGAGTTCATATCTTCTGATGCACTATATCCTGATTGTACAGGTTTCGTTATATGTTCTGAAGTGGATACACTCCTTGGTATCTGTGATGTTAGCAAACTTGGATTTGATGAGCTCAAGTCAGACCTAGAAAGGTAAGAACATCAATTCAAAGACATAAGACACAGCTCATAAAAGAAGGTTTCATTTCACCAATTCAATTAAAAACCATCTTATAAAGCAGGTATTGATTTATATATTGAGCCTGCATAAATACATCTGCATCATTTTATCTTGGATGGTGGTTTTTTCTTCTTCAATTTTTACCCGAGCGTAACTTTCATGGATGGTTTGGCAACAACAAAAATTAGAACACCTGTCATACACAATTGTTTGCAAAATAGACAAAAGAAAGTTGGAATAGCTCTCCTACACAATTGTTTGCAAAATAGACAAAAGAAAGTTGGAATAGCTCTCCTACACAATTGTTTGCAAAATAGACAAAAGATAGTTGGAATAGCTCTCCTACACAATTGTTTGCAAAATAGACAAAAGAAAGTTGGAATACCTCTCCTACACAATTGTTTGCAAAATAGACAAAAGAAAGTCAGAGTACCTCTCCTACACAATTGTTTGCAAAATAGACAAAAGAAAGTTGGAATACCTCTCCTACACAATTGTTTGCAAAATAGACAAAAGAAAGTCAGAGTACCTCTCCTACACAATTGTTTGCAAAATAAACAAAAGTGTCAAAAAGAGATGAGACTTGATAGTTTAACATGATTTCCTAGAAGACAGTCACCAAGGGACTGATATATAGTACTATAAATTGAGTAATAAATACACAATGGCATAGTGTGAACTCAAATTATTTTACAATGGTCAAATAGCAACTTGTATAGTTTTACACAGCTGCTGAGGAACCAGAGACCAGGCATCGCATGAGGAGCCAGGAAAATCGACCGCTCAAGACCTTGCTACACCTCCCTGTGGTAGACTTCAAATACAGATTAGTCTGTCTAACAAAGCCAAGGTTGACATGATCTCCGCAGTGATGAGACTTGCTGGAAATATATCAGCTAAAAGAGGATCAACTTATATTCAATACACCGTGAGGGTATACAAGAGTTACAGAAAAGTCTCAGATTACGCACTCTGTGGCAGTGCACCCCAAAAGTTTGAAAGAAAGCTGCCCATGTGCCGGGGCCGCAAGGGGGCAAAGAATAGTAACACTGCTACCTACAAGGCATAAGAGTCGACTGAGGTAGGGGTCTAGGGAAGCTACCCTAGTAAATAAAAACCATTGCAGAAATCAGATGTGCTGGCGTACTTGTAGGCGTATAACTGGCACAACGTAAAATCGCTCTTAGGCTCAGATGACATACAAATCACAACAAGTGGTCAATATGGAGCATTTGAAAAAAAAGAAAGCTCTGGAAACCTTCCCTATCAGAAAAAGAGTTCAAACTGAAATTCAGATGCACCTGTACTACTTGCCATATGTGGCGGCAATGAATTGGGGTTCAATGTATTCCCCTTCTTGTAGGAAACCACACAGATCCCTAATTGTGGTTAACTTTATTGATAAGAATGAACACAAAGAGTCACCAGGAAATCCATCAATGTGTAGTAACTCTAACCAGTGTAGTCCCACTGCCTGGTACAAGGAAACAAGGGATAATTCAGACTTTCTTGAGTATCAAAAAAAGTAATAGTATACGGCTGCTGGGTAGTTCAATAAGTTATATGGCAATATAAGAAAATGTGAGAATTTATTTCAATAATGTTTAATCTACTGACTTTACAAGAGTAAAAATAATATTATCCACCATTTGTAGAAATCTTACATATACAACCAGTTCTATTAATCTTGATGTCATATGAAAAAAATCATACACATTACAGCTCATAATACTTCACACTGACAACAATACAGAATGATCAAAACTTCTAAGTTCACACTAATTATGTTTATGGTACAGACAAAATGACTTCTGAACACTTTTTAATAATATGTCCTGCGTATGAGGATTAGACAAGACTCATATGACTATCCCCAGTGCCATTGTAGAAAGTTATTGAGTTATAAATAACCTAATGGGAACTACTGCTATCTGAAATATATTCAAGCTGATGTCTGAGATTGAATAAAGAAGAGAACAAATATATCTATCTGTAATTAGTAACATAATTGTATGTGCACCTAATGCAGTCATATCTATTGTGATTAGATCAGAGTCTATCATCTCTAACAATTGTGTCTATAATAATAATTCCTCTCATACCATTATACATTACATAGGGCCTGCAAGTAATTTCTCCATACCGCTCTATCCTGGGCAACTCGCTCAATCTCCTCCATGGAACTGAGACCGATATTTATTGCCTCTCTCAGCAGAGATCATTTCAGGGCCTCCTTAGGTCATACTCTTTCTTGAACCCTCTGTATCCCACTTCAATGCCTGCTTTGATATTCTTTGATCATTTCTTCTAAAGGTGTGTCCAACATATCTCCATCTTCTCCTTATAACAGTTATTACTAGTGGTTGACCAGACATTTTATTGTGTCTATGCTGAAGCAAATATACTTACTTGAGAGAAATTTGACCTAAACTGGATGAACGCTTGGTGACATCCTTGTAGGTACTGTAGTGGCTGTACTTGCCATAACCACTGACAGCACAACTGAGTTTGAGGTACGAAGGCTTGTGGGATTTGTCAACAGGTGATGGGGGACCTGACCTGAAAGAGACAGCACACAAGGCCTGTTTAAATTATGATATATAGATGAGTAAATTAGAACAATGAGAGATGCTTCCAACTATGTAACTTGTCAGTACACACATGTTGCCTTACCCTGAAATGTGTGAAGCCTGTACTTTATTATTCTCTGTACTTCTGTGCTCTTTCCAAAATGGTGTGACACTGCAGTCATTCTCACTGCCTGCCTTCTCTTCGGCTGATTTACTCAATGACGGTGAAATAACTTGTTTAGAATCCCCTGACTGATTGAACCCATTAACAATGGAAGACTCACTAGCTGTTGAAAAAAGGAATGTACAACAAAAATTACAACTTTTTCAAAATAATAACCAATTTACTACTTCTTCTTTGAAGACTAAATATCGACCACTTGTTTACCACTTTGTGATTTGTATGTGATCTGAACCTAAGAGCGATGGTACGTGATGCCAGTTATGTGCCTGCAAGTAAGCCAGCACATCCAAATTTATGTGACGCTTTTTATTTACTAGTGTAGCTTCCCTAGGCCCCTACCTCAGTTATCTCTTACGACATGCCTTGTAGGTCGCAGTGTTGCAATTCTTTGCTCCACTTGTGAGCCCCGGCAGCACACAGGCACTACAGTAGTGAAAGGAATAAAATAATTCTCAAAATATTTGCAAAATATTTGACCAAGCGCCATTACTAAAATCATATATAGCATGAGTCAACGGTACAACAGGTATACGAGTCGGCTCATCTATCAAAATAGAACTGGTACGGTCAGTCGCTGGGCGCTGTTGGAGATATTGCGAAGGAGATCGGAGCACCTATGGACATGTCCAGAGTGCAATGAAGATATTCCAAACTAAAACTGAGTCAGCTCTGAGAGCCTCCCTAAAATCAATCAGATCTGATACAATGCTTTAGAATAACAAAGTGCGATTTTTCTGCCTGTGAAATCTTACCTGTTGAATAATATGCATATACTAATGCTGAAATTTCAATGTGCGTGTCCTATTTATCCATAATCATAAAAAAAAAGTGATCGGAAAGAAGAAGTTCTACAAATCTACTCTTGAAAAAGCAGGAGAGTGAACCCAAACAAAGAAAAGCATGCTGGTCTGACTTGTTTCCCAGTGTTGTGTCAACACAATGATGCAAAGCTGGAGGGAGTGTCATATCTAAGGTGTATATTGGTAGCAGTTCATGCAGCAGTTTCTCATGTTAATTGAAAGTTGCTTTAAGAAGAGTGTCAACATGAGAAGACCAGTTATTAGACTATTATACTTTAGGTTAGTCATTAGTCTGATTAGACTAGTACCCTTTAGCTTTACTGTTAGAGGATATCTGAGACGCAAGCACTGGGAGTTAGTAGTGTAGTTAAGTAGTATGTATTTATTATTAATTTAAATTAAAAATTATTAAGATTTAAAATTAAATGAAACAAATGATATATTGATATATCTTCTTCTTCTTCTTTTGTCATCACACTGCTGCCAGGTTGTTGCCTAGTGTCGTGGTTTTCTGTCTTTGTCTTGCGCTGTTCTGGTGGCTTGGGTGATTGTTATTTTTGCTCTTTCACATGATTCTGCTATGCCCTCTAACCATCTTTTTCGTGGTCTTCCTGAGAGTTCTGCCTTCTTTCCCGATGTTCTGATAGCCGGGAACGAAGAGGATATATATATATCATACAACTAGCAGTTACGTTGTGATACTTATCTAGTACTGTGACTGCAACTGTTAACGCTAACTAACAAACAGAACTAGATTTTTTATAAATTTAATGTAAATAAAATGTATGTACTACTTATTTTTATGACTATTAGTATAAAACTAAGTCAGTGTATAAATTTCACCGAGCCGAGTCTTCTTAGACTCGATAAGTTAGAGTTAGTCATAGGAGTATAATACACCATACAAAGTAAATTTCAACTAATAATATAATATACTATAGCAATATACGCAGATATATGTGTATATACTTAATATTAGTAACAAATAACAGATTGTCTGTAACTAAACAATTTACCTCCACCGTGTTCCTTGTTCAAGGCGGCCATAACTTCGGTGAACGTTTGCGGGAGTCAGTTTGCCAGATGCTAAAATCCTACAAACGCAGACTTTACCTTGCTCATCGTTTTTCAAATATGTCTCTGTTGTCTGCATCATTTAATATTGTGCATGGAAAAAAAATTACTTTCGCGTCATTTAATTTTATTAACTTGCTCCCTGGGCAAATTTTAAATTGTTTTACTGTGTTATGAAATACGTTTGTAATAATTTGATTTATATAATTCAGCCAGTCTGGCATGAATTATTGATAGCAGCCGGTAGTAGCATGCTGAGTAGCCTCCCTTTGCGATCAGCAGGGCCGACCAGTGATTCATCAGTCAAACTGATAACAGAAGTCTTCACTCAACACTTACCGTCATAGCTGAGATATTAATCACTTTGTTAAAAAACAAAACACACACACAAAGTTTTTTTAACAGAGCACGCTTACTTCACCCCGAGTAGATCTATAGATTATCACTTTCTTCCAGCAGACGGCGACTGATATATGTTGCTGGTAGTTCCTATAGCTTGCTGGTTTTCCTTAACCTCTGATCCGTCCTTGTATTTGGCGAAGGTGGGGTGCCGATTTATGTCTCATTTGATGTCATGGATTCCCTAGTTTCAAACTCGAACAGTAGGTGAATGGGAAAAGGGGTTACTATTTGCTCCAGAGCATATGAACATTCCATTTTGTGTATTAAAATGACTTTGTCCACTCCACCTATGCTCAGAGATTCCCAATATGACGACATTTAATCTTTCTATTTCATTCTCAGCTACATGATGTTTCTTCTCATTCATGATTTTTACATTCCACGTTCCTATTTTAATTTTCTTTTCAAGTTGTTTGTTTTCGTTTGTTCTTTTCGACCATTTTCATCATTCTTTTTATGATATATAAACAGCATTTGTCAAGAACGGTTAGAATTTGTGCCCCCTGAGGCCCTATAATGTTGGACGAGCGCATCTGAAACCGAAGTTTTCGGCCTTTATTTTCAAGTCTAACAGGGGGTCCTGACTTGACAACACAATCAAGCTTTTAGCTGTCATCAGATTTGTTAGTACTATTCCATGCTTGGACTCTTCCCTGTGTGTTTTTAATGTCCTCATAGCCTGGGGGTTTCACCAACAGATCTTGTTTCTATATTGTTGTATTATATATTACTGTTAATGTAATCTAGGCATTTTCTTGGAAGGTAGTCTGCCATTGATTTCCTTCCTGGTAGTGACCATACTGGTCCATGACCGTAACCATTATCTCTTTAAAAGCCTACTGTCGTGAGTTTTGAGACCATAACTACTGATACTCTGTCGACGGCACACTCACCTATCCACCACTTGCTCCCATGGCTTCAGGTTATCCTGCCGGGACGAGATAAACGGGTACTCCACCTTGCCCATAGGTGTCCCGTAGGTATAGCAGAGAAAGAAAGCGCCTTACATCTCCTTTGATAGAAGTTTACCTCTATCCCACTACTCGATTTTTATCTCGTCTTCAACACTGCCCGGGTGGTTACGGGCCCAAATTTGGGGTGTAAAGAATAGAACCACTGTTACCTGCCACAAATGTCGTAAGAGGCGACTAAGGAGGTTTGGCTGAAATCGGATGCGCATGTCCTAAACGTGTAGAAGTCTATGCGATTAGGGGCCTACCAAACTAATGTGCAATGTATACATGTTATTGGCAAAGATCAAACATATCACAAAGAGTGATTAAATTGGTCGTAAAGAACGAGCTCAAAGAAGAATAAGATCTCATCTTCGGTAAATTCGTTAGAACGTGACGACTGACAGTTCCAGTCTTGTATTCGTCAATGAAATATCCTCTAGTTCCCGTAAAGTGTTCAAATCTAGCAACACAACATTTGGCATCAAACGCCGTAACGTGTAATTAGATCACTCTGGAACTCAAATTTAATTGCAAGGAGGAGTGAGAAGGAAGTCGCCGATAGCGAAGTTGATAACATGTTACTCTAGTGACCAAAGTGCATAGAAATTGTAGCCTATAGTTCGAGTCCAGCTCGGGCCCAAAGTTATAGGTGTGTATATGGTATGTGGTTGGACTATAGAAAACCCTAACCCTTTACTTGGGGGATCGTAATTACAAGTAGGCCTACATCTACGTTAGGAGTAATGCTCACATGAATAGCTATGGATACTGGTAACTAGGTAAGCAAGTCTTCCCACAAAAATTAGTCAGAGTTGCCATATTATGCGCCAGGACTGCATGAATTCATAAAAGCGAGAGAAAACAAAAGTTAGAAGACACATCTATCTATAACCTCTTCATGTCCTGAGAGCCGCTGTAGCATAGTTGTTAGTGAACTCGCTTCTCAAGGCTGGTGGTCTGGGTTCAGCTCCTGCAATGTGCGTGGAATTTTTCCCGACCGCGACGGCTTGGGTCGACCCAGACCCAGGCGGCCTGCGTGATGCTGATCTCATCACCCATCGTGTGACGACGGTCAATGAAAAATACAGGCCTAACACTGTATTGATCTATACCACGAGGTATGTAAGGGTTCCTTTATTATTTTACTCTTCATGTCCTATTTGTCACATACAGCTTCCACATCAGGCCACAATCTTTCGGCTCTCTTTCCACACTTCTTCTCCATGTTTTCCTTAGACTTACATGCCTTATTTTACCATTCGTTGTCCATAGGAAATGTAATACACAATGGTCTACTATCGATTATGTGAAGTCTTACGTCTTTGCTGATAAAAATTCAGTTACATAGACATTTTTATAGACATGCCGATCTGCAGTGAGAGGTGGATCAAAAAGAAAATCACTATCACATATGGAGGCAAAAAGAGAGCGCAGGTACGCGGTTGTGATCGTGCTCCCCTGCATTACAGACGCCCCTGTAGGAAGCAACCACATAATGTGCAAATGCTGCTTGAATATGACAACTCTTGTGCTCTGCAGTATTAATTTAATCCTATTTTGTGTGTACACATATTAGAGCCTAGTGGTTAGTTCATTTGTTTCAACAATTCCACAGTGGGTGTGGAATTTCTTTAAGTCCGTAACTATTTTTAAATCTAGCTGCAGTTGCATACCAGAGAAACACTGCGAAGTAATGACGACAAGCGTCATGATGACCACATCTCCCATCTTGTGTAGATGGTTACAGAATCGCTTCTCGGCCTTTTGGCCTAGACCAAAGTGTACTTCTTCTCCTTCTTTGCGTTTGTTCATCACGACCAATTTTAACCACTCTTTGTGATATGTTTGATACGTGTATTACGTTGCACATTGGTTTGGTAGGCCCCTAAACGCATAGACTTCTACACGTTTAGGACACATGCATCCGATTTCAGCCAAACCTCCTTAGTCGCCTCTACGACATGCGTAGCAGGTAACAGTGGTTCTATTCTTGACACCCCAAATTTGGGCTCCGGTAACCACTCGGGCGACCAAAGTGTAGTATCTGTATCTCTTGATATCTGACACATGGCCCCACTAAGATATCAGCCTGTGTTACAGAACTAGTGCCCACTTGATCGAAGTCGAAAACCTTCATTAAATGCCAACCCTTTACAAAACTAGAAGCGCCATTGATCGAAGGATTGATGGTACTTGATAGTTTATAAACGTTTTCACTTTCTCTTGTACGTGGTCCACCTTGTATGGCACGTCCGACGACCCTCAGACGACCTACCTCCCAGGCTGATGAGCGTCATCTGACCAGAAAACCTGTCTTTTTGTGGACTATGGTTTTCCTGCCGTCCAGTTTTGTGTACGGTTTTACTGCTAGCCTTGATTGTACCCTATCAAACTACAAGGCAGCAGTAGCTCCCTGCGAACGGAAATGTTCACTGGCTTCAACCTCTGCTGGACCAGAGCCAACTATAAACTACTATATAGCAATACAGGGCTATAGCAAGGCTGTGGCTGGACCGTGGCCAACGTTACTAACTTGCCACAGCGCGGACGGCAATATTGCCATGTGACGTCACAGGCTGAGGCGGTGTATTCTCACAGACTAACTATTGACTGTTACTATTGGGAAACGCTGATCTAGACAATACATCCTGCAGATGTTAGAAACTTGTTGTTGGATGCATGTGTGTATTACAGAAGATGTTTTCTGATGAGTAGCTATAGTTGTTGCTCTCACATACTATTTTAGTTTAATTTTATACAGAATACTTAGATTAATTTTAAATATGATAACTATTGTACTTACATCAGCTTATGGTAGTCTCTCTTCAGTTATCCATGAATAAGTAAGCTACATGTTTGCACAACACCACATCTTGATTAGCACATAAACTAAACAGTATTACATAAATATATTTATCTACTACTGAATTTTGCTGCTTTCCTTTTGTGAAGAAGCAGTTTGCTGAACATTGCATTGATCTTTCCCTTATTTTTCCTTAATTGTTGAGGAAAATGTTAGCAAATGTTGGAACCGGACAATAAAGTTTTCTTTTTGAGCTCCAGCACATGCAGTACTGTCTAAAGAGAATTTTATGTAGCTGGCAGTTACAATTTGTATGACAATCTCCTTCTGGTTTGTCGTGACCAAGAACTTATCTTCATAGTCAGATGATATCGGCTTTTGAACAACTATATATGATATGAAGCAGAAACAGTGAGATTTGTGATAGGTACTTCAGTCCATCCCTATCTATTAAATATGTGTAGTTAAATGAAACACCATTTTTATTACATTATGTCAAGGAGATCAATAGTCTACATACCAACTTTTATTACATTATGTCGAATGAGATCAATAGTCTACATGACAACCTTTGATACATTATATCGAAGGAGATCAATAGTCTATGTTACAACTTTTATTACATTATGTCGAATGAAATCAATAGTCTACATGACAACTTTTGATACATTATATCGAATGAAATCAAGTCTACATGACAACTTTTGATACATTATGTCGCAAGAGATGAATAGTCTACATGCCAACTTTTGTTACATTTGTCGAAGGAGATCAAGTCTATGGTACAACTTTGATACATTATGTCCGAAGAGATCACTAGTGATACAGGATAACAAAGGAAAACAAAATGATGTGCCAATCAATTTTCACAACACTACAAATTGATTAGCACATAAACTAAACAGTATTACACAAATATATTTATCTACTACTGAATTTTGCTTCTTTCCTTTTTGTGAAAAAGCAGCTTGCTGAACATTGCATTGAACATTTCTGATTTTTATATCATTGTTGAGGAAAATGTTGGAACCGAGACAATAAAATATTTCTTTTGAGCTCCAGACACATACAGTACTGTCTAATGAAAATTTCATGTAACTGGTAGTTACAATTTGTATGACAGTCTCCTTATGGTTTGTCGTGGCTAAGAACTTATCTCCATATCCAGATGATATGAGGACAGATCAGGTTCAATTTAATATGTCATAAATGCAAAACACTGAGTGTTATACCATTTTCTGTTATCTTTAGTTCTGACCAGATGCAACTGCTCAGCTGGGAATTGGAGTGTTTTCTCTGGCACAAAACTAATGCTTGTTGTGGATGATAAACTAATTGCTTCAACCAGATTATCATGTGCCATTGTCATGTAACAGTCAATAGTTGGTGCTCTTCTAAATCTTTTCATGATTTGCATGGACAAGAGGTTTTCAACATGAAACCATCTCTCAATTTTTTCCACTATTTGACAGCCAGTTAAAGGAACTTTTATCTATGGAAACTTTCTTTAGGTGAACAGTAAAAGACATGTCTTGATCTATTTTAATACTGAGTCCTATAGCTGGTGCTTTCAATAATTATACAATAGAATATGTTCCTTGTCTACATTTCTGTACACAACACTTTCTAGGCAGCGTTATTTTGTTGTTATGTTTATTAAAGAAGGTAATTGTTAAATTATACACATATAATTATAATCGTAATTTGATCTACATTTTGGTACACATTACTTACAAGCTAGGCATCGTTATTTTATTGTTATGTTTACAACACTGACAACAGTTAGGTTTACTGAAGAAGGTACTTGTTAAATTAACATATATTATACATATATAATTACAATCGTAATTTGATCTACATTTTGGTACACATTACTTACTAGCTAGGCATCGTTATTTTATTGTTATGTTTACAACACTGACAACAGTTAGGTTTACTGAAGAAGGTACTTGTTAAATTAACTTATATTATACATATATAATTACAATCGTAATTTGATCTACATTTTGGGACACAGCACTTACTAGGCATCGTTATTTTGTTGTTATGTTTACTAAAGGAGTCTGTTTGAGTTCGTATGTTTACTAAAATGTCCATATGTTTACTAAACACGTTTGAATAATCCGCCTCACCCTCCATCTTGAATAATATTGCGCTGTGGCCAGTTAGTAACGTTGGCCACGGCTGGACCCTCCAGTCTTCTGCCCACCTGGGTGGTCCGCTCACTCTCATGTCTGCAACGCCTTCTCTTCACTACACCATCTGCGACATGCATGTTTGCCCACCGGTGGGCCCACCCATGCATCGCCCGCATCGTGCTCGCTTTTGCCCTGGTTCCTGTCTCACCACCTCCGTCAGTTCTCACCGTGCTCACATTTGCCTCAAGGCTATCCGGACCTGGGGCTTAACTCGAGCCCCCACCCATGAGATGGGGGCCTGAGTTTCGCCCTATATGGGTCCACATCTCTTCACTAGGGGGCACCTCTCTGCATATATGTTTGTTTGTTCGCCCTCCCCAGGACTCGGAGTTTCACCCCGTGCACTCGACTGGGGCCCCACCTTCGGACTCAGAGTCTCGCCCCAATTCTTCATTCTAATTCCGTTTCTAGTCTATGTTTCACTGTGACCTTAGTTTGTTTGTTTCTTTTGTGCTAAAGGTGGCACATAGGACAGAGGTTTTAGAGCTCCATGTGATGCGTTTCATTGCTAGCAAGTAACCTATTCAAAGCTAATGTTATTTATTTAACTTGCGTTTATGTCATCATTATCCCTTCGTACTATTATTTTTTTAACCTCCTGACTCATTCGTACAGCAATGTATATGCTACTGAATTAGCCAGAATACTTTACAACATTTGACAAATATGCATTTAACCAGTATATCTGTTCAGAAGGGCGAAGGGGTTAATTTGTTCATGGTAACATACATGCTTCCATTTCAAACTTGGTGCAATATTCCCCATGATTTGAATCTTTGTAGGATCATCTATGCAAATATAATACATACTATTGTATTAACAATCATCCGAGTGGTTACCGGGGACAAATTTGGAGTGTAAAGAATAGAACCACTGTTACCTGACACGAATGTCGAAGAGGCGACTAAGGGGGTTTTGGGATGAAATCGGATGCATGTCCTAAATGTCCAAGGTCTATGCGTTTAGGGGCCTACCAAACCAATGTGCAATATATACACGTTCTTGGCAAAGATCACATATCACAAATAGTGATTAAAATTGTTCAGTAAGAACAAATGAAAAACAAAATTATTATAATTTTGCTGATTTCTCAGACATTGTAAGATGAGAACAAGGAGTTTTTTTCTAAGAACCTCAGATAGAGGAAACAACAGAAGCAAAGAATATGATCAATAATAAACAGTGTACATGATTAAGAGTTTCAAAAACAAATGGACAAACACAGGATTCGAACCACTGGTTGGTCCATTTGTTTTTTGGAAGCTCTTAATACTTGTACACTGTCTGTTTATTGATCAGAAATTGTAACCAGTTTTTTTTTATTACTATTTTCAAATTCAGTCTCTTGTGACCATAAGTTACAATTTCATTTGCTTCCATATTCCTCTATATTCAAGTACATTGTTAAAGCAAAAGTGTGTGCACATTTGGTACCATTTTTAAATTTCTGTACAAAACAACATAAATAAGAATTAGAAATACTAGAAATACAGATACAGGGAGTCATGGAAAATGATTAACAAATGTATCAAAAGAATTGGAATGTAGTGTTTTTAAAAAAAAGGGTTTTAAAGCCGAAGGATTGACTTCATTGCACCGGGTTTACCCATATGGCTCGGTCCCTCTCCACAGAAATGGCAAGCCACCTGCCGAGAGTATTGTACAAAGCACGAACTCCGTAACTCCAGCAACAATCCTAGGGTCTCTGGAAAAAACTGCACTCGTGAACAGAACGGCGCGGTCGTTCGAACCCACGACCTTCGACCAAGGCAAAGGCTTAACCACTCAGCCACAGAGACCCCTTTGGAATGTAGTGTGTTAAGTCCAAGTGGCCACAAGGTACCATATAAAGATATATAAAATGGTTTTTGAGGGCATACCAACTTCACCATTTAGAGGAACATGATTGGGAGTGGTGGGAGCAAGCTCCAGCTTAAATTTCCTGAGCACCAAAATTGTTAGTGCTATTGAAGTGGGTGGCTCAAAGAGCGATGACATATATCATACACATTTTTACAGAAACGATTACTAAAACTATTGCCAGTTTGGCTTATGTGAATCATACCCAACATTGTTCGTTTTATAGCACATGTACATATAAGCACACAGATATATGATATGTTATGCGATCGACATCACAGCACATTGGCATTCATGTATGATCATACCCAACATTGTTCGTTTTCTAGCACATGTACATATAAGCACACAGATATATGTTATGTTATGCGATCGACATCACAGCACATTGGGCATTCCCATGTATGATCATACCCAACATTGTTCGTTTTCTAGCACATGTACATATAAGCACACAGATATATGTTATGTTATGCGATCGACATCACAGCACATTGGGCATTCCATGTATGCTCTGTCCTCCGCTGCAGCAGCCATCCTAAAGTCCATTTGCTCACCGTATCCATGAGAAGTTGATTACTATATCTTCTCTCTCTACAAGAGACGACACTGTCTGGCATATCCACACTTAACGCCTAATTCTCGAACTCGCTCCAGTGTCTGAGACGTGCCCATGTCACATAATTGAGAGCGTACCACATTGATGACATCGGCTCTGTCCATACTTCTGCCCGTTTGAGTCGGGGCATTGTTTGCAAGAAAGTCTGCACGCTCTTACTCCTGCACTCCAGCATGTCCAGGTGTGTACAGCCAAGTCATTTTCTTGAGATGTGATCTCCGAATGCTGTCCACCCATTCCACACGCATACTTCTAGATTCAATCAGTTGAAGCATATTCATCGAGTCTGATATGATGATCGTATGGTAACCTGTTGCTCAGCCACCCATGACAGAGCCCTGGAGGCAGCAGTGATCTCCATAGTCATGCTCGATGTCGCTGTCTCGAAAGCGCCGCAGTCCTCATGAAGTGTGCGACCATTTCGCTGTGCTGAATAAGCCCACGATGATCTGGTTCTGCGTCTGACAGAGCCATCGGTGTAGATAATGATATCATCTGGATGGGAGTGCTCATCCACGAGTGCAAGAATCTCCTCATTGGCAGCGCCCGGGGCCCATTCTCTACAGCGTCTCCTAAGTGTACTGACAACCATGGTGTAAGCAGTCATATGCATCTTCATGCACAAACCCATTATAGCCATCTGGATACTTTTCCAGAGATTCCTGATTTCAATGTAGGTGAGATTGAGTACCTAGTCCTATTGGAGACGGACGATAAAATGTAAGTCCTGTGTTCAATTTGAGCACGTAAAAGAACCTTGGCAGTTCAAAATCGAGAAGAGCAGGCTGGAAAGTCGCTGCCCGGGCAAAATTCATCAGAAAGATTAAAAATAAAATTCCTAGAAAAATATCTTCACCAACTTCAAATTTACATAAGGACCCTCGGGTGCTATTGTATGGCATTCGGACACTGCAGCTGAGATTTTCCTGTGTAAGAAAGATATCGGAGCACACATCGTTAATCACCGAAGTGCAATGATGATGGTTCTATCAATCAATCAATTAATCAATCAAACATATTATGATCGAAGAATCACACCATTATACAGTTTATTCAAATTTTAACACATATCTAAGACAATATTGTTAACAACATTAATCAGACGCTTCTCAACAAAACTTGACTTCTTGTTGGAAGAATCTGTTCAAAATTAAAAAAAATTGAATTATTATTTGACTTGTGAAACACTTCTGACATGCAGTAGTGAAGATAACTGATCTACAGTTACAACTTCCTGGGCATGGAACTGAATCTGTATACTTGGGGTCAGCATTACGAAACCATTGTCTGAGAAATATCCGTGGATATTATCTGTTGCCAGCCACACAAAGAGAGCTATAGCATCAGTTGAGACTTGTATGTTGAACGTGTAGTCATCAATACTTGTGACTGAGTCAATCTGAGGACATATATGACAGGTGGACATCAATATTAGTGATTGAATTAATCTGCAAACATAAAGAACACAAACATAGATCATTCGTAGTGACTACGTTAATATTCAAACATAAAGAACACACTCAAGAAGATTGGCAATAGCAATCAAGACGTTAAACGCAATGAAGAACATGTGGCAAAGCACCAGCAAAATATTAAAATTAAAAATATTGTGAACATGCATTTTTCCAGTGGCTACTTATGGTTGTGAATCATGAACTATTACACAAAAAACAAGAACGAAAATCCAGTCCTTTGAAGCTAAATGCTACAGAAAGATCCTATGAATACCTTGGACAGAAAAAGAAAGAACACTGATGTCCTGAAAGAACTAAATGTTAAAGAAAATTGGCTGATAAACAACATACTATACAGAAAATTAGATACTTTTATCACATTAAGCGTCACGATGGCCTGGAACGAACAATACTAGAGGGCAAGGTCCCAGGAGAGAGGCAGGCCAAGAAGAAAATGGCTACAAGATATTAAAGAAACCATGAATATGACCATCGACGAAGTGGGTGAAATGGCTAGAGACAGTGAATTTCAGATATGCTGCAAAGAGAGCAACGTCCTATAAAGGATACGCACCTTGATGATGATGATGAAAGAACACACATAGATCAATCCTAGTACCTCTGAAGTTGGAGAAGGCCTGCCTGCATGGCGAGGACTCCAATAAAAGGTAATCAGGCCTTCACACAAAAATCAGTCAGAAGTGCCATCACTGGTGCCATGGCTATGAGTGAATTCATAGCGGGCAAACGCAGAAGAAAAATAAGAATATCAATCCTAGTGACTGCGTTAATCTGCAAACAGGAGATAAACACATCCTGGGTGCTGGTACTAGTTATGTTCAGTAGCATCTCCTTGCTTTTAGAGACTGCATGTGCTTTCAAAGCAAATCTTGATTGGGATTGGGACACGTTAAAGCACCCAAGGGTCCACCATCTGTTGCATATCTGTCCAGCATAAGAAGATTTGCTCTGTGAAAGGTTTCTGCAGGTTACGTTATGCATAGTCTAGAGTTTAACTCAAGTAGATTCCAGAGTTTAGTAGGTTTTGATGGCAGATTGCCGTCATTCACCAGAACCGTGTTTGAAGAAACAGGGAGAACCAGAACCATAATTGGCTCGCAAGGGGACCAAAGAATAGTAACACTGTGACTTAAAAGGCATGGTGTAGAGCGACTGAGGTAAAGGTCTAGGGAAACTACACTAGTAAAAAAAACGTGTCACAGAAATCGGATGTGCCGTTCTGCTTGTAGGCGCATAACTGGCACAACGTACAATCTCTCTTAGACTTAGATCACATACAAATCACAAAGAGTGGTTAACAAGTGGTCGATATGGAGCTCTCGAAGAAGAAGAAAAGATAATTGGTTCACTTGAAAAAGTATGATTAGTTTGGTAGCAGACATTTCTAATTTTTTTTAGATAAGTACATTATTACCCATTAGCTCTCCAAGTTGGCTCTATTCTGATTGAAATGTGGGACTCATCCTATAAGTCAGCAAGCAATAAGTGATAGAAAATGAGTGAATTTTAACTTTAGCAAGCAATAATTGATGGAAAAATGGTGAATCTTAGCTTTAGTAAGCAATAATTGAGGGAAAAAATGGGAAAATCTTACCTTAACTTCCGCAGGCAATAAGCTGGAAAACTTTGGATAGGCAAGTGGTAGCCATGAAGTAGATACAACAGTTCCACTGAAATCTGTAGCTGTCAGAAAGAGTAGACAGTCCTCCACTGACGGACATCCAGACTCACTCAACAGGTCACTGATTTTCTTTGTAAACACAGATTCTGCTGTTGTTTTTACCTGTCAAGCAATTATTTAAGATGTGTGACATCACATTTAGCAACTTGCAAACTAAGTAAAATATACTATCAGTTATCAGTTATATGAGGACTATCATCATAGCACTCCAGACATGTCCATAGGTGCTTCGATCTCCGCTCAAACAAATCCAACAGCGTCCAGCGGCCCCACTCGCCAGTTTGATGTTGATTAATCAATCTCCTTGCATATTTAGTATGTCGTTCTTTTCGGCTTTACCAATATTGACACCCATCTCTCTCAATCTGGTCAGCGAGTGGGATTCACAGCCCTGAAACTCCTCTGTGCAGAAATACTCTCTCAATGCGTGAAGAATGTCATTTCGATCCATGGCAGCTCCCTCTGATATTTTAGCCAAGCCAGCCAATCTATCAGCTCGTTAAAATATACTAATTGTATAATAAATAATAATAATTCCTCTCGTATCGCTTATACGTTACATAGGGCCTGCAAGCAATTTCTCCATACGCCTATCCTGGGCGACTCGCTCAATCTCTTCCATGAAACTGAGACCGATACTAATTCTATAATTTGTAGAAATTGTGAAGTTTTAAAAAAGGATTTTAGAGCCGAAGGATTGATTTCATTGCACCGGGTTTTACCCCATATGGCTCGGTCCCTCTCTACAGAAATGGCATGCCCCCTGCTGAGAGTATTGCACATAGCACAAACTCTGTAGCTCCAGCAACAATCCTAGGGGTCTCTGGAAAAAAATGCACTTGCAAACAGAACGGCACAGTCCGGATTCGAACCCACAACCTTTGACTCGCAAGGAAAAGGCGTAACACTTACCCACAGAGATCCCCCAGTGCGATACCTAGAGTTAAATGAATCTCTCAAGTACTATGACCTAAATTAAATGACATATTTTAATTACTATTACACCCGCTGGTGCCGGCCCGCAAGGGAAGCAAAGAATAGTACCACTGCAACCTACAATGCATGTCGTAAGAGGCGACTGATGTAGGCCCTAGGGGTGCTACCCTAGTAAATAAAAAACAGCGTAGAAATCGGATGTGCTGGTCTACTTGTAGGTGCATAACTGGCACAATGTATAATCGTTCTTAGGATCAGATCACATACAAATCACACAGAGTGTTTAACAACTGATCGATATGGAGCATTCAAAAAAAAAGAAGACGAAAGAATTACTATTACCTAAATTACAAGAAAACATTCAATAATAATGAACTAATTTAAAAGGAATCTTTAAATTATCATTTACTACATTAACTCCTTGTGGACCAAGAGCCACACTAAGTGGCGTTTTTACACTACAATGACTTTTGCCCTGGTGTACTAAGAGTTAAAAGTAATTTTTTTTAAATCATGAACTATGTTAAATGACGTTATTCTTGTCATGAATGAACATTTCTTCTTCTTCTTTGCGTTCGTTCTTACGACCAATTTTAATCACTCTTTGTGATATGTTTGATCTTTGCCAAGAACGTGTATATGTTGCACATTGGTTTGGTAGGCCCATAAAAGCATAGACTTGTACATGTTTAGGACATGTGCATACAATTTCAGCCAAACCTGCTTAGTTGCCTCTTACGACATGCATGGCAGGTAACAGTGGTTATATTCTTTACACCCCAAATTTGGGCCCTGGTAACCACTCGGGCAAAATGAACGTTTGAATGTATCATACTTACATTGTATGTAGTACTCCAAGAAAATAAAACATTAAAACTCTTGTAATTATAGATCTGCACAGACAAGTTGCCAGCTGTACTTCTGGACATATCCCACAATGCTTCAGAGATCCTGTCTGCTGGATACTCCATTCTTATTAGATCCGCCATATTGAAGACTGGTTGAAAAGATAATTTTCCTGAAAAATAAAGTAGAGAATTAGAAGATGTTGCCTGTGTGTTGCCCGAAGCTTGCAAGGGAGCAAAGAATAGTACCACTGCAATCTACAAAGCATGTCGTAAGAAGCGACTGATAGGGCCCAAGGGAAACTACCCTAGTAAATTCTTCTTCTTTGAACGCTCCATATCGAACACTTGTCAACTACTCTGTGTGATATATATGTGATCTGGAAGTAGGCCAGCACATCCGATTTCTGTGCTGCTTTTTATTTACAAGTGTAGCATCCCTAGAGTCTACATCAGTCACATCTTACGACATGCATTGTAGGTCGCAGTGGTACTTTACTTCCTTGGGGTCCCGGCACCACACAGACGCCCTAGTAAATAAAAAGCATAGCAGAAATTGGATGTGCTGGCAACTTTAGGCGCATAGCTGACACAACGCACAATCATTCTTAGGCTCAGATCACAAAGAGTGGTTTAACAAGTGGTTGATATGTAACGTTCGAAGACGAGGAAGATAGATGTTACATCTAAAAGTTATAATTAAAGATGAAAGATACCCTTGACATCAGATGAAGACTAAATGACGTTAGCTAGATCATCTCTCAGAATGACAGCAGATGGGAAAAAAAAAGGTCTGGTTGCCCAAAGGGGCCTGATATGTGAAACAATTGAAAGAAAGACAGCAAAATAGCAGCAATAGAAATCTCTTGTCTTATAGGAGTCCTTATATGTTAAATGGATGAAATTTGAATGAGATAATTCATAAAGCCCCTGAAATTTGAATATGATAATTCATAAAGCCTCTGAAATTTAGAAACTGCTCCGCAGTTAGTTATAACCATATTTTCTTCCTATCGCCCTCTTCTTCTTCCTCTCCAAACGCTCCACATTGACCACTTGTTAACCACTCTTTGTGATTTGTATGTGAGTCTAAGAGCGATTGTGTGTTGTGCCAGTTATGAGCCTACAAGTAGGCCAGCACATCCGATTACTGCGATGTTTTTATTTACTAGGGTAGCTTCCCTAGATTCTCCATCAGTCGCCTCTTACAAAATACCTTGTAGGTTGCAGTGGTACTATTCTTTGCTCTCCTTGCAGGCCCCAGCAACACACGAGCAGTTCCTACCACCTATGATGATTTAAAAACATGACAGCGTTTACTTACCATCACAAGATCTGACCTTCATGACAGGTATCTCATCAATGATCATAAATACATCCAGTGTGTTACTATCTTTCAGGTAAGGAGAAACTAGATTTTTGTTGAAGAATGATCTAGCATAATAGTGTAACATCTTCCATGAGCCCTCATAGTCTAAGAGAAATCAATAGCAAACAGTTTAGATATAATATGTTTGTTAGCGTTTGCTCTTAAATAACAATTTGTTAACAACTTTTTTGATTTGAGTCAGAGATCATAAGTATATTTTTCTGTCTTTCCATCTTTTTTTTTCTTTTGTCCGTCTCCACTTTTTTGCTGTTAGACATAGTAGGTTTAACTGATGATATGTTTCCGAGTTAGTGCACGCTCGGTCGCTTTATATGCTGTGGTATTGTGGAGTTTTAAGATGTCTGTAACTCGTTAACACATCTTTTCTTGGTCTGCCCCTTCCTCTTGATGATTCCATTTTCAGGTTGTATGCTCTTGCAACTGGTGTATTCGGGTTCATTCTGACCAAGTGGCCAAACCATTTGAGTCTCTGTTTTTCAATAAATCTAACAGCAGGCGTTGTTCGACTATTCTAATTTCCTCATTTCTTATATGGTCTCTTCTTGTTTTATTTACTGCTTTCCTCAAGCATCTCATTTCACAGGTGGTAATTTTCCTTTCTTGTTCTTTTGTCAGTGCCTATGTTTGGCAATGGTATCTTTCTGTGGTTTAAGTAATTAGATGCAAAAATCTGATTTAAGCATGCATTTGTTCAGGTTCACTTTCATAGTCTGTGACAGTTTCCACATTGTCTACAGATACTATCTTCTCTGTTGATGCGTTCTGTAGTGCTGCATAGGAACTGTTTCAGTTCTATTCTAATGTACTTCCAGCATCCGGCACACCTCCTTAACCTGTGATAGTCTCCATACAGACTACATGGTGCTAGTTACAGTTCTTTTGATTAGAAGCAATCTGAACTACTGCTAGATATTGATTTGTTTTCTTTGGGAATACACTCTGGACAAGTTGAACATCTCTAAAATCATCAGGATACACACACAATGGAAGCTCCTTGACTTCTAAAATAATTAATAGTGATATATAAATATATCTTAATTATAAAACTGATTATCTATTTGTGTGCTACAGGAAAAAATAGAGAACGCCAAACTCTGGATTTTGGGGAAATTTTGGCAGCTTATTCCTGCAGAAATGTGTAGGCCAGCGTTACCATTTTCTTTTAGTTATGTGCTTATTTTACTGAGTTCTGAGTTAGTTGAGTTGGTTAAAAAATGTTAAAAATTTCATAGCATGTTCAATCTTCCATTTTACTAGGTCACTGAGCATGTGCAGCGGCAAAAAAAAAACCATAGTTGCCCGTTTATGAATGGGATTAATATCAATTTAAAAATTGGATCAAAATTCATTTGCTTATCAAAACACACAAGACATTTAGTTTTCTGCTTTTTCCTGTTATGAAAACACCTGCTTCTTTTCAATTGTTTGGTAAAGTAAAGTGGGGGTGGAGGTGTCGTTGATAGCAAAGCTTATAATGTTATGTGCTAGTGACCAGTTGTGATGGAAATTCAATGGTTCAATGTCAGCTTTACATGGCACATGGTTGAACTTCAGGTGACCCTGTTCATTTACACAGTGATCTAAATTACAAATATCTCTGAGGTTAGAGTAAGGTTAGCCTGAATGGTGAGGGATACTAGTGATAAGAAAAGCAGGCCTTCATGCAAAATCAGTCAGAGGAGATTATCAGGCACAGTGATTACGACTGAATTCAGAGCAGACGAAAGCTAACATAAAATGAGGGAGGAAACAGAAGATGTTGATGAAAGTAACTTCTGAACAGCCGAACTTCATCGCCCAAAAATAGGTAAACATTGTAACTAATAGTTAGTATAGTGCTCAACTCTTTGTATACCCACACTTCAACCATGTTTTTTGCACACCCAACATTTTTTTAATGACCTGAATGCAAAAGAATTGATTACTAAATAGTTATCAAATTACCTATAGAGGCCCAAGTTGGAGCTTGCCAGATATCATTTAATTGCCAGTAAAGTGCTCCCATTGTTAAACCCCTGGCATCAGATTGAAGCTGTGACTGATAGCGCCTGTAGTGTTCTGATTGGGTGCGGATAGACATAGCCTGGTTGATCTGAAATAATGTGCTTTTTCATTTGAAAAGTCTTAACACTTACATCTTTTTTTTAGTTATGAATGTCCTGTCTTTGTTGCTATGTCCTAGTCAAAATGTGGTAGCCATTAGATTAAGATATTAACAACATAGCTACACCACTCATCTTTGTAGAACTGGTTTGGAACATGTGTAAATTAGTAGTCATGACCCTAAACATAGTAGAAAACAATAATGTCATTACAACCAAATCAAAACAAACAAAAAAAGAAAACCTCCAGTCCAAAAAATTGCCAGGTCTACAGACCTTACTGTCTAAACTGTGCAAGCAGCACAGGATCATCTTGCAGTGGATACCGTCTCACAGTGGAATACCAGGAAATTAAACAACAGATCGACTGGCGAAGGAAGGTGCTGCAGGAGAGCATCCAGATGTGCCAGTTACCTACCACCAAAAGAAAAGGATGATTAAATCAATCAGAAAGCCCCAAATACCAACACAAGACAATTACTATAATATGAGCAGATTGGAACACGTTGTCATTAGAACAGGACGCAATTGACTCTGCAGCCACATGTACACAAAATTCAAGATTGGCAATTCAACCATGTGTACATGTGGACAGACACATCAGACTGCAGAGCACATACTTCAGGACTGCCCCGAATATGATATACTGAGGCAAACTCATTGGCCTAACGAAACAACACTCACAGAAAACTACACTGACCTCTGTGTGAGCTACAAAGACAGTGAAGTTTGTACAAGAGACAACATTGAATATATAGACAATAATTCAAGCGAACAAAAGGAAGGTAAGAAAAAAAAAACGTTATCTTTTACCTGTGTAAGGTAGATAAAATCAATAAAATTGGATGTTGCATTAGTAGAGTTTGGTAGGTTAAGATGCAGTCCAACTTCAAGGGCCATTTGATCATTTCCTGTAGCAGAATTTAAAAAAAACCCATTTATTTATGGGTATGTTACGGAACTGATAAGAAAACAAAAATCAGAATACTAAGAGCATGCATATTGCCAGTGGCAACATATGGGTTTGAAGCATGGACACTTAATAGAGCAGTGGAAAAACATATATGTGCTTTTGAATATAAGTGTTACAGAAGAGTCCTTCGTATATCATGGACAGAGAAGAGAACAAATAGATCTATCCATAAAGAACTCAAAATCAAAGAAAACTGGCTGATGTTACAAATACGAAAGAGAAAATTGAGGTATTTTGGACATATAAAAAGACATGAAGGGCTGGAAAAGACCATCATGGAAGGAGGCATACCGGCAAAGAAAAGAAGAGGAAGACCATAGAGAAGATGGATACAGGATTTAACTGATGGTTTGAAGATGATGGCTGCAGAAGCAGGACATCTGGCCTTTGAGAGAGAGAAATTCCAGAGGACTGTTGGCGTGGCAAAGTTCTGCTCAGTACAAACTATTTGATGATGATGTTACACGCTAAGGTAACCAGAAAAATATGAACATTTTCACTCCATAATTATTTTTGTAATCTCCGGGCACATTCATATTGCAGTGTATACTTAGTTAGCCAGTATAATGGGTTTGCTTCATCTGAAAAATAGTGGGAACCAGTATATTGGCTCTGAAGGGTGAATGGGTTAAGTGTGATGAATTATGGCTATTTGCAAGAGTATTGTTTGGTAATATGTCAAAATATCATACTACATTGCGATCAGAATGAGAGTTATTCAGTGCTACATATAGCCAATGCTGACATTCGGATGCGAATCATGGACAGTAAACAAACAGCAAAATCTCTGGATGCCACAGACGTGTGGTTTTACAGAAGAATGATGAGAATCCCATGTACTGCTAAAATGACAAAAGTGGAGATGTGTCGAATGAAGCCAAGACACAGAAAAAGCTTATTATCAATATAAGAAAGACACAGTCATCATTTTACGAACATGTAATGAGAAGGGGAGGCTTAGAACACATTGTGACAACCGGTACAATTAAGGAGAGTTGACACAGACGAAGACAGAAAATTTTGGACAGCCTGACTTCATGGCACGGAAAAGAGCATCAACATCAGAGATGATAGCAAACACCAGGGACAGAGATTTGTGGAGATCAGTGATCGCCTATGCCAGTCGGCACGGCACATGATGATGACAATGATCATACTACAAGAGTAATATTTGATAATATGACAAGATGTCACAAGAAACATTCTAATGTAGAGTAAATGGTACCATGATGCAAATAAATGATCTTGGCTGTCCCCTCTCTCTACCTCTCACTAGCCTGTGATGGCCCTGATGTTTAGGACAACAACAAATGCACACCATTTTTCTCTATTCTTGGCTGTCCTCTGTATTGCGTTTAAGCTGTGATTCATTTATTTAGGTTCTTCTACTGTTATCCTGCAGTTCATTTTGTGTCTTCTACATTTTTGTTTACCCTCTGGTGTCCATCTCAGTGCAGTTTTCGTGGCAGTCTAAATGTGCATCACATGTTTGATCCATATCCATGGTCATTTTTTGATGATGGCGCTAATATTCTCTTATTGACAACTGTGCAAGCAGTTTTTGGTTTGGTCAGAACATGCGCAAGTTCTTTCACATACAAGTTGTATGTCAGGAGGAGAGTTTGGACACATCTTGCTCTGTCATTCTCCAGTAATCTGATTTGTATAGTAGTAAAGTTGATAACACACAGCTGTGGTATATATTAATCATGGTTCTGATGCTATATTGGGTTAACGGTATCATATCCAGCTCCTCCTTTGTGGCTGACAACACTTCTAAGATATGTGGTGTTACCCGGCTGATAGCAGGCAAAGTCGACAAAGGGTTATTAAATAGGTAACAGTTTTGGATAGTAGAAGGAGAGTATACTGTCTGTCAGATCTCATCCACCTGATCATATCAGCCTTGGAAATGAATGTACTGAGAATTCAGTGAAGATGTGTGAACAAGTGGAGGGTGCTAGTCACCTTGGGTAAGTATTACAGGGAATAGCCCAATACAGCTGCAGAGACAAAGATATGAAACCTAATTGATAGGTATACCCGCCCAAGTGACTTTGTTGTTTCAACAGATGGTTCCGTGATTCAGGGTGTAATCTGGATGGGCTCATACGGTGCAAGTAAATGAAAGAACAGTACAGGAGAAAAGCTGTACATTCAATGAAATTACTTTAACGCTTGCCACGCTTTTCGCAGCACACTGCGTCACAGCAGAATTCAATTGAACGCCATTCACCATACACACTGCATCATTTGAGTTGCTTCCTTATAAGAAGTCTTTCTAGTTTTACTTCTACTATTTTATGTCTACTACTTTTTAATCTTGTTATTCTAATAAGTTGTCAAGTTTTCAAAAATGGAGTAGAAAAAAAAAAAATAATATATATATATATTTATATTATTGGAGTTTGTTATGATTTTTTTGCCTCCTTGAATTAACTATTTAAAAAATTGAGGAATAACTGTGCATGGAAAGAGTTAAGCATAACAATGGATATAACTGCTGTCTCTGGTGCGATTTCATAACGGCAGAAAAAAATACCTGCAATGAAAGTTACAGATTCAATGCGTACATTTAGAGATGACGGCAAACTTTGCAACTTACCCCCTGGATGGTGCTGTCGGTGGTTTACCATACTTGATCCCATTTGGAAATCTTCTGAAGCAAAAACATTGGCTAGACTTTCATTGTTACACCAGGACTGGAAACCCATACTCTGAAGCCATGCGGGGAATTTTAAAAGAAGAAGCATTCCACTGATCCACTGAATAGTCATAATAATGTACTGAAATAAATGGATAGAGGCAAAACAATGGTAAAAATCTACTTCATATTTTTACCATGATTATTTAATTCAAGTTTCCAAGGAAAACAATATTACAATGTAAACAGATGCACACTTGCCTGGAACCCACAAGAATAGAGACAGAAAACATAAGAGTGGGGATGTAGAAAAACAGTAGAAGAGAGATCAAGATTAAGAAGAGCATCGTTGGTGGAGCTTTTCTTCCAGCAAAAGACAGAGACCACTATACATACTGACAGTATCTGTTGACAGCTGGTTAAACACACATCTACCCTCATAGAAGTCCCTGTTGATTTTTGCCTTCTTTTTCTTTGAACGCTCTGTATCGACCACATGTTAACCACTCTTTGTGATTTGTATGTGATCCGAGCCTAAGAGCAATTGTATGTTGTGCCAGTTATGCTCCTACAAGTAGGTCAGAAATCCAATTTCTGCAACGCTTTTATTTACTAGGGTAGTTTCCCTAGGCCCCTACCTCAGTTGCCTCTTACGATATGCCTTGTAGGTTGCAGTATTACTATTCCTTGCTCCCAGTGAGAGCCCCGGCAACACACAGGCGGACTTATGCTAAATTCCTTTCATATCAAGACGGAATCATCAGTGATGGTTAATTCAACATGATAACAAAAATAGCCCTGAAGAGACCTCATTACAATCCCAATATCTCAACCAAATGTTCCCAATATATGTACTTTCTATCCCAGATTGTAAGCTTGCTTGGTATTAAATGATTTTTTCAGCAAGAATATCTTTCTTAATCATGTTACTAATCAACAGAAAATTGTTGTAATTTATAAGTGAGCATCTGTAGCTAAAGCGGTAGTGAGCTTGATCACAAACACAATCGTACCTGGTTCAAACCCCACGATCGGAAAGTTGGAAGCAAATTCGTTTCCGTGGGAGTTTTACAAAAGGTAAAAATAGACCTCACAGCTCAGAAAGCAATGGTAAACTACTGAACGTGTAAGTGGTGCCTAGAAACTCAACGACTTATTTACTGTGGTTGATGGTTACGTCCTGTAAAGGATATGCCACAGTTTTCATATGTGAGCTTGATTTGAGCAAAAGTGAACAGCGTTTCTCTGACGAGTTCATTTTAATGGAATTGTTAAAATTAACAAATGACTCCCCAAAAAAATGACTGAAGCAGCTATTCGTTCATTTAGAATTCATAGATAGCTTTTAATTCTTCGAACGTTCTATATCGACATCTTGTTAACCACTCTTTGTGATTCATATGTGATCTGAGCCTAAGAGTGATTGTGCGTTATTCCAGTTATGGGCCTAACAGTAGGCCAGCACATCCGATTTCTGCGATGCTTTTTATTTACTAGGGTAGGTTCCCTTGGTCCTTCATCAGTTGCTTCTTACGACATGCCTTGTAGGTCACAGTGGTACTATTCTTTGCTTCTCTTGGACCCCCGGCACCACATGGGCTGCATAGATAGCAATTATATAATTGTTTTGTGTGATTAATCCGATCACTCTGTAACCTGTGTTACTCCGGACGCACTCATGTTACAAGGTATACTGGATTAGCCAGTATATCAGCTTTAAGATATCTTTTAAAAAAACCTCAAGCCAGTATATTGGCTCACAATGGTGAACGGGTTAAAATGTGTATTCTTGGTTTTACAGGTACTTCTTTTTTAAACCTCATTTCTCTCTCTCTCTCTTTTGCGATCACCGCACAGACTGATGTACCAGATCTCCCATAAATTCTATTCATGTGGAAATCTGATTTATGCAGCCTTAGCATTGGTGTGTTTTACGTCACATCTTCAGCACCATTTGAAGCTCTGGTGCTTATCCTTCGGTAATGTGTCTGGTTTCAGCCAGCGTTTACTCAGTTCGTCTCTCCGTACTGTAGCCATCTAGTGTTTTTACGGTGTGGGGTAGCTAGCCCCACGCCCAACCTCCTTAGTCACCACTTACGACATGCATGGCAGGTAACAGTGGTTCTATTCTTTATACCCCAATTTGGGCCCCGGTAACCATTCGAGCGAAAACCTCATTTCAAAACTTACTGTCTCCATAAAGTTCACTTGCAGGATCTTGAGCCACATAACCTTCCCTTACACTCTCCTCGCCATCTGAAGGACTGGAAACAAGATAGTCTCTGGTAGAATCTTCTGATAAGACTAGGTAGGCAAAAAACAAAGAAGAACATTACAGTTCAACATATATATTTACTTACAAATTAATGATACTTTTGTCAATTTTAAAATGACAAAGACTGCAGTAAAACTATGAAGCAATGGTGAAACACGTATAAACAAAATACTGTAGTTTTACAAAATACAAAAATAATAAACAGTGATGTTTCGACAAAAAGGCCTTTATCCAGCAAAGGATACAACAGAAGCGAAGAAAGTTAGACTTCCTATACGGCAGACGTATACAGTCCCACATATACAGTACCATATACAATGGATCTTCTTCTTCTTCTTCTTTCGTTGTTCTTCACGACCAATTTTAATCACTCTTTGTGATATGTTTGATCTTTGCCAAGAACGTGTATACGTTGCACATTGGTTTGGTAGGCCCTAAACACATAGACTTCTACACGTTTAGGACATGTGCATCCGATTTCAGCCAAACCTCATTAGTCGCCTCTTTCGACATGCGTGGCAGGTAAGTGGTTCTATTCTTTACACCCCAAATTTGGGCCCCGGTAACCACTCGGGTGATATACAATGGATGAGAATGAACTGTATATGTTATGTCTGCTGTATAGGAAGTCTAAAATTTCTTCGCTTCATCATTGTATCGTTGCACATTGGTTTGGTAGGCCCCTAAACGCATAGACTTCTACACGTTTAGGACATGTGCATCCGATTTCAGCCAAACCTCATTAGTCGCCTCTTACGACATGCGTGGCAGGTAAGTGGTTCTATTCTTTACACCCCAAATTTGGGCCCCGGTAACCACTCGGGTGATATACAATGGATGAGAATGAACTGTATATGTTATGTCTGCTGTATAGGAAGTCTAAAATTTCTTCGCTTCATCATTGTATACGTTGCACATTGGTTTGGTAGGCCCCTAAACGCATAGACTTCACGTAGGACAGTGATCGTTTCAGCCAAAGCCTCATTAGTCGCTCTTACGAAGCTGCAGGTAAGTGGTTCTATTCTTTACACCCCAAATTTGGGCCCGTAACCACTGGTGATATACAATGGATGAGAATGAACTTATATGTTATGTCTGCTGTATAGAAGTCTAAAATTTTTGTCTTCATTGTATACGTTGCACATTGGTTTGGTAGGCCCCTCAACGCATAGACTTCTACACGGTTAGGACATGTGCATCCGATTTCAGCCAAACCTCATTAGTCGCCCTTACGACATGGTGGCAGGTAAGTGGTTCTATTCTTTACACCCCAAATTTGGGCCCGGTAACCACTCGGGTGATATACAATGGATGAGAATGAACTGTATATGTTATGTCTGCTGTATAGGAAGTCTAAAATTTCTTCGCTTCATCATTTTATGTCCGCGTCCATGTTTGGCACTGATAGAATAATGTTGGGAGAAATATTGTGTTGAATAATGCTCTTTAGTGTTCATGGTGACATGTTTGCATTTCAAAATTGGCGCGATTTATCCTATGATTTGTTTTTTTCATCTATGTTAGATTTCCTTACTTATTCTTCCATTTGCTGAGAAAATACTTCTTAGGTATGTAAAGTCTTTCTTCTTCTTCTTTTGTCGTCACACTGCTACTGGGTTGTTGCCCAGTGTCGTGGTTTTCTGTTTTTGTCTTGCACTGTTCTGGTGGCTTGTGTGATTGTTATTTTTGCTCTTTCACAGGATTCTGCTACGCCATTAACCATCTTTTCCGTGGTCTTCCTCTTGCCTTCTTTCCCGATGTTCTGTTGTAGAAGACTCTGTATACTGTGAAGTTTGGATGCATTCTTATTAAGTGGCCAAACCACTTTGACTTGTTTTAATGGATGTTTGTCGATGGATATATTTGTAACGTTATCATCTATAGCGAATGTCATTACTTCGGTTTTATCAATGTTTATTCTAATATTGTATTCATTGCGTGTTAACTGGAGTCTGTTGGTGTTTTTGTTTATGACAAGTTAAGATGAAAGTGAGAGATTTGGTCCACCTGGCAATATGTTTGTACAGAACATATGATACAACTTTTCTTGGTAACTACAACAACCAAACAATCAGTGTGCCAACTTACTAACTGATTGGATGACCTTGACATACAGCTGAACATAGTTGTCATAGTAGAGGGTGAAGTTAACAAAAGTTCCAAACCAATTCTGACGCAGTGCCAGCTCATTTTCATTGTTGCCAGCCCAGCAGAGAATAGATGGGTGATGTTTCAGCCTTCTCACCTGATGACATATACATGTATTAATACAATGGTTATGTATTGATGTGTTGTTGAGGTTTTGAATGCGATCAAGACACAGAGAAAGCTTATCACCAATATAAGAAAGAGGCAGTCATCATTTTTCGGGCATGTGATGAGGAGGGAGGTTTAGAACACATTATGACAACCGGTAAAATCAAGGGTAGACGAGACAGAGGAAGAGACAGAGAGGAAATCTTGAATAGCCCGACTTCATTGCACGGTAGAGTATCAACATCTGAGTTGATAGCAAACACAAATGACAGAGATTTGTGGAGATCCATGATCGCCTGCGTCAGCCAGCATGGTACCTGATGATGATGATGTATTGATGGACAACATAAATAAATATTATTTATCACAAGTGAACAAAATGATATTTATGACAGAGAATCCAATGACCTACTAAAATGTATATTCATATCTTTGTCAATGAAGTTTTAGCAATGTTTATATATGAAAACATCAGTAACAAAGTGGGTACAACATCAGTACTGAACTTCATCAAGAAACAACAACTTAAGTGGTTCTGCCACATGAGCAGATTACCAACAGATAGCGCACCTTAAAAAGTAATGCTATTTTGATACAGTGGATACTTCTTCTTCAAACGCTCCATATCGACCTGTGTTAAATCGCTCTATGTGATTTATGTGTGATCTGAGCCTAAAAGCATTGTACATTGTGCGCCTACAAGTAGGCCAGCACATCCACTAGGGTCGCCCGTGTGTTTCCGGGGCCAGCAAGGGAGCAAAGAATAATAACACTGCGACCTACAAAGCATGTCATAAGAGGTGATTAAGGTAGGTGCTTAGGAAGCTACCCTAGTAAACAAAAAGCATCGCAGAAATCGGATGTGCTGGTCTACTTGTAGGTGCATAATTGACACAACATACAATCGTTCTTAGGTTCAGATCACATACAAATCACATCGAGTGGTAAACAAGTGGTCGATAGAGAGTGTTCAAAGAAGAAGAAGACTGCACACTTTGTCACAGCAATTAATACTCTAGTCTGCGCCGAGTGGTTACCGGGCCCTAATTTGGGGTGTAAAGAATAGAACCACTGTTACCTTCCACGCATGTCGTAAGAGGCGACTAAGGAGGTTTGGCTGAAATCGGTTGCATGTGTCCTAAACGTGTAGAAGTCTTATGTGTTTAGGGGCCTACTAAACCAATGTGCAACGTATACACGTTCTTGGCAAAGATCAAACATATCACAGAGAGTTATTAAAATTGGTCGTAAAGAACGAACGCAAAGAAGAAGACTTTAGTTTGAAAGTAAACTCAGAGAAAGGGTAGATGGTATGGTTTACTGACCTGCTGTCTAATCTCAGTTGCAACAGAGTCTAGAAACTCCTGATAGACTGGATACATGGCTACACTAAACATCATATCTTGCCATACCATGATACCTAACTTATCACACAGCTGGTAGAATTCCTCAGATTCATACACCTGAGGAAAGCAGAAGTTTATACAATACAATTGATTAGACATGGCAGTACAAAAGGCAAGACCACAGATTAACTGATTAGCTACTAAATTGAAATGGGTTTAGCTGAATTAAATTTAGGTCCCATTTTCCTTCCCATTGCAGGTGTATGTACAAATTCAGCTGCAGTTTTCTTAATTATTAACCATTTAGCTGATAAGGACGTATATATACGTTTTTCCCATTCACTTCTAAAGACGCATTAACACGTCTGTTATTATCTCTCATATTTGGGAAAAAAACGTGTTAACGCGTTATACATTGCTACTGTCACTGCTAGAGGTGTACATTCACGTTTGTGACCTAGAAACAAAGAGTAGCTATTTTTAGCTCAGCCTTCAGAAAGTATGTAGCAGCGAAAGGGTTAACACATTTTTATAAGTAATAAACCATTTTGTAGGTAAATGAATTTTCTTTAAAATAAATCTAAAACAATTGTTTCTTAATTTTCAGTAGGACATTTTGTAAATGTAAAATTATTATTTACAAAAATATAAAAAGGCCCCAACTTACGTTCAAATTTTGAATTTGTCACAATTTTACAAATGTGACATCAAACACACTCCATGTATCCAACATGGTTCAGCAAGATGGTGGATGCTGTTTGTGTTATTTTTTGGTGTTGATAAGGTAATTAGTAATAAGTATTTTCATGATGAAAAGACACACTGAAAATTTTGGAAACTGTCACGCTAAAAGGATATCAACAGAAAAAAGCTGTTGAACTTGTTCTGAATGAATCTGAAGACGAATTAGACTTAGAATGTGATTATTCTGATAAAGATATCAAAAGTGACTAAGATAGTCATCTAGGAGACTGAGAATTGTTTGAATCAATTAATATTCAAACCCTGTATGTTCAACCTGTAGAACAAGCTACATTACCTGAAAGTATTTGAGGGCGTGACCCACATAATATATCAAGTAAATTAAAAACGATTTAGTATTTGCAAATATATAATAAGCAGGAATAACAGAAATGATGGAGTAAGTCAATAACAAATTATAGAGCACTTAATTGTGCTAAATTATTGTGCTTTTTAATATCTCTGATATGTGCTGTTTTTGTTCAGGAGCTCAGGTGCTTTTAGAGTATAGGTGGCCAGGGTTCAAAGGGTTAATAACACCCTCATCACTTGACCTTAATGGACATTGAGTACACATCCTTAAGATTAAAATCTTAGCTGCCTCTCATCAGCGCCATCTTCCAATGTGTACAACAATAAGAATTTTTGACCAAGACTGGACCAGAAATACACAAAGAAATTAATCTGCTGGCTATAAGAAAGAAATAGGAAGAAAAGTGGAATTTAAAAAATGATAGTTTAGATAAGTAAAAAAAAGTAAAGAAATATTTGTTATACCATGAGGTATATAGGGTAATACTATGTTAGGTCTATATTTTATATTTAGACTTTAGACACTGGAATGAGTTCGAGAATTAGGCGTTAAGTGTGGACATGCCAGACAGTGTCGTCTTTCTGGTAGAGAGAGAAGATATAGTAATCAACTTCTCATGGGTACGGTGAGCAAATAGACTTTAGGATGGCTGCTGCAGCGGAGGACAGAGCATGCATGGGAATGCCCAATGTGCCGTGACGCCGATCGCATAACATAACATAACAAAACATATTTTTTATTGACAGTCGGCACACAATGGATGATGTAGTCAACATCACACCGACCGCCTTTACTTTCCAGTTCTTTTCCTGGTACCTGATTGAGGCTGGATCAACCTGAGAGCTGAAAAATTCCACGCCCACTGTGGAATTTAACCCAGACCCTAGCCTAAGAAGAGAGCCGCGTAGCGTAGTTGTTAGTGAACTCGCTTCTCAAGGCTGGTGGTCTGGGTTCAACTCCCGCAATGCGCGTGGAATTTTCCCGACCGCAACGGCTCTCAGGTCGACCCAGCCTCAACTGGGTACCAGACATGCTCTGGGAAAGTAAAGGTGGCCGGCGCAATGCTGACCACATCACCCATCATGTGCCGACGGTCAATGAAAATACAGGCCTAACACTGTATTGACCTATATACCACGAGGTATGAAAGGGTTCCTTACTTTTTTTTTTTTACTAGTCTAAGAAACGAGTTTACTAACAACTATGCTTCTGTGACTCTCAAGAGTTTAGATAGAAGACAAAAATAGTTAGGATAAAACACAAGAATAATTACTCACCCCACCACCCCAAACTCGCAATGAATTGATGCTGACATTTGCTGCAGATTCAAGCAAGAACTGTAACCTCTGTGGAGTTATCCTCTCTTGAAAGCTATCAGCAGGAATCCAGTTACTTCCCTTTAAGAATATTGGTATGCCATTGACTTGGAAGTAGAAGGTTAAACCTAGAACAAAAAAGTCTTTATTAATTGTCGAGTTGAAGAAGCTCAAAATATCCAGCTCAAATGTGAAATCATGTGCTGCTGTATGGCTCGAAAACGTGGTGAGTTACCAAATTAAATACAAATAAGATTCAGACCCTTATCAATGGATGTCTTTGGTGGTTTCTCAGAACTGAGATGGTAGAGTTGAAACCAGACCTGTGGATAAGAAACAGACAGGAACCCATGGTGACCCAGGTCAAGAGGAGAAAATGGTGATGGGTCGGACATACCCTATGGAAGACACAGTCGAGTGTCACTAAACAAGCACTTGAGTGGAACCCGCAAGGAAAATGAAAAAGACGACACCCTAAACAGACCTGGAGACGAAGTCTTCCTGAGGAACTGAAGAGTGTTTGACTATCCTGGGAGATCATAAAGAAAACAGCCAGAGACTGAGAAGAGTGGAGAACAACTGTTGAGGCCCTATGCTCCAAGAGGAAGGAGAGGAATAATAATGATGAATGAATCGAGTTGAAGAATCTTGTACACATGTGTACAAACCTTTCAATAGAATGAACCTATCTTCATCTTACATGTGTACAAACCTTTCAATAGAATGAACCTATCTTCATCTTACATGTGTATAAACCTTTCAATAGAATGAACCTATCTTCATCTTACATGTGTACAAACCTTTCAATAGAATGAACCTATCTTCATCTTACATGTGTACAAACCTTTCAATAGAATGAACCTATCTTCATCTTACATGTGTACAAACCTTTCAATAGAATGAACCTATTTTCATCTTCTTCTTTTCTAATCCTGTTTGCCTCATAGGTTGAGATAAGATCAGATTTTCTGTTTTGCCTCACAGGTTGAGATAAGATCAGATTTTCTGTTTTGCCTCATAGGTTGAGATAAGATCAGATTTTTAGAACAGGCTTTGTTGTGTGCTTTATAAATAGTGTTTTTTGAGGCCTGTTATTTTTGAGGCATCTATATAGGTATATGTTGCATGTATTCAAGTTATATATTTACTAGATTTTTCATTGTTTCTCTTCCGTTGTATTTCTAGTTTTTATGTTTGTTTTTGTGTTACAATTATTTCGTTATTCGTTTTTATTCCCAGATTTTCGTTTTTATTTCCAGATTTTCATTAGAAACGTTTGTTTTTGGTCGTCCATTTTTTTTTAAAATTTGTCAGTCCTGTTGTTCGTTTGCTTGATAAAGGCCTTGTTGGTCGAACGTTGCTGTATTTTGTCATTGTTTTTGTAATTTGTAAACTACAGTACTTTGTGATTACGTATTTTTGAGGTGCACCTTTTGCGTGGATGGCTTTTTGTTTTGTATCCACTGTATCTGAGTAGTCTGTTGGTAAGTAATCTACTTATGTGGCTGAACCATTTTATTTATTGTTTCTTGATGACGTTCAATACTGATGTTGTGCCCACATTTTTCTATTTTCAATTTCTAAACCGGCCTCTCTTCTTGATACTCCCATCATTCTGCGTAGACACTTCATCTTTGCAGTGATTAAGTTTTATTCTATTGTTCGAAGTCAGCGTCCAGGTTTGGCACTGATAGGATAATGTTGGTAGAAAGATTGTGTTAAACAATGCTCTTTTAGAATGACTTATCAACATATAGTCTTCTTCTTCTTCTTCGTTCTTTATGACCAATTTTAATCACTCTTTGTGATAGGTTTGATCTTTGTCAAGAACGTGTATACGTTGCACATTGGTTTGATAGGCCCTTAAATGCATAGACTTCTGCATGTTTAGTACACATGCATCCGATTTCAGCCAAATCTCCTTAGTCGCCTCTTACGACATGCATGGCAGGCAACAGTGGTTCTATTCTTTACACCCCAAATTTGGGTCCCGGTAACCACTCGGGCAAAACATACAGTAAATCTCTCAATAATCCCTCCTGAAAATGTATCAATTATTTAATTATATAATAACTACTCTACATGATGCTGATTCAGTGTGTAACCTGAGAAAAGTATTAACCGGTTCAATCCCGGAAACGAAAATCTCCGGGATTTTGTTTATATAGTAGTCCCTCCCAAACATGAAAATACACGACTTTTTTTACTGTCAGTTTGTAACTCGCTTTACGTTACAACTAATCAACCAATTTTAGAACGGACTTTCGCATCCGGGCATTTACTAACAGAACTACTTTCTTTTAGTCTCTGGACCCGCTACTGAAAGGTTGTGTATTTTTTCTCCAATTTTGAAATCGACGGTAAAAATTTCTAAAATTTTCTGAAAATGGCTACTAATTATGGCGATGATAGTGACAGCTCTGATATATCTTTTCACGGACATTTCGTCGAGTTAGAAAAGGATACTCGTGTTATTGATGTGGAAAGTGACATAGATGTTCCTTTCTCTGATTCAGACCACGAGGCTTCAAGTTCTGATGAGGAGACCGTTATTTTGCCGGTTTTTAACTGTGATCGTTGGTGTGATGCCACCTCCCCAGTTGAAGTCGAGCCATTCGTCGAAGACTGTGGGCCTGTGCACATCTTAGATGAGAATGCTGATCCATTTGATTATTTTAGCCTGATAGTTAATGAGGACTTCTATCAGTTAGCTGTTGATCAGACCAACTTGTATGCCGTTCAACGTCAGGAAACCACCGGCAATGTTGACAAGTACTGGGTACCTGTAACACCTTCTGAGATTCGTCTGTATATGCACATCAATATCTTGATGGGCATTGTTGTTTTGCCACAGTACAAAATGTACTGGAGCACAGATGATCGATTGAATCAAGTAGGGGTTTCAAATGTATGTGCGAAACAGATTTGCTAAAATTTCTCAGTACTTTCACCTGAATGATTCGAGGAATCAGTTCCCCAAAGGCCATAGGAACTACGACCCGCTGTACAAAGTTAGACCTTTCCTCGACATGGTGAAAAGGAACATAGCTTCATGTTATCGTCCTGGCAGAGATATTAGTGTTGATGAAGCTATGATTCCCTACACTGGTCGTCTTAACATCAAACAGTATATCAAGGGTAAGCCCAACCCTTAGGGGATCAAGGTCTGGTGTGCAGCGGACTCGATTACAGGTTACCTTCTAAACTTCGACGTCTATGTTGGTGTGGTTCATGATCCAATGCAATATGGATCAGGCCATTATGTTGTCTGCAAAGTAGGAGAACCTTACCTTCACAAATATCATCATTTTTATTATGATAATTACTTCGCTTCTCTACAGCTGGCGGTGGATCTCCTCAACAAGAAGACCTACTCGTGCTCTACAATATGACCAAATCGCAAGGGCTGGCCAGCTGAATGTAAAGCAACTGCTATAAAGAGAATGCAGAAAGGTTTGTGTTGTACAGGCAACAGGGGAATATTGTGGCTACTGTCTGGAAGGACAAGAGAATTGTGAATTTGCTGAGCACCAATACTACGCCAGGAGAGACAACAGTATCACGTCGTGCCCCTGGTGGTAGACAGGAGTTGCAGGTACCATCAACCGTGGCATCCTATAAGTCTATGGGTGGCGTTGATAAGTTTGACCAGCTTTGCTCATATTACACTGTGGGAAGGAAGTCTGTTAAGTAGTGGAGATATCTATTTAATTTTCTCTTACAGACTTCCATCGTCAATAGCTGGATAATCTATTCCAATTCGCAACGCCCACACCCAAAGGCTAAGGATATTGACCACATAGATTTCAGGCTTGCTCTCTGTGCATCACTCATGAAGGGCAACATTGTCACGAGGAGAGCTAACCCCCTTTTGCCTACAAATGTACCAGTCACTGGCAATCAGTCGTCGCACCGCATGATTCGGTTGCCAGGAAAATGTAAATCCTGTTTCTGGTGCTGCAACAGAAAAGCACCTGATGGCAGCAAGAAACGTCCCAGGGAAAGTGTATATGGTTGTAACATTTGCCAGATACATCTCTGCAAAGGCGAATGTTACTCCAAGTACCATTCCAACCTGGATATATGACATTCGGTGAGTACACTGTCTTGAACTGTGGAGTAAAATTTTTTTTTTTTTTCATAATTTTTTTTCCACCAACTTCTACTGCATTTTTCAATCCTTTTTTATGTATTCATTTTAATTAAGTTTCTTTTTAAACTATGTCCATTTTCTTGTTCACTGACACAAATTTGAGTGTCCTAGGGTCAATAGTTTTTTTATTAATTTTTAAAAAACATGCGGTGGAATGTCAGTGGGTTATTTTCCTTTGCTGGGATTTGGGAAGTGATTTGGTGTAAAATGGTGTGGGGTCCAAAGGGTTAAAATGGAAGAAAATCTATGTGTTGCTGGGGCTCACAAGGGGAGCAAAGAAAAGCAACACTTTCACCTACAAGGCATGTCATAAGAGGCGACTAAGGTAAGGGAATAGGAAGCTACCCTAGTAAATAAAAAGCGTAGCAGAAATCAAATGTTCTTGTAGGTGCATAACTGGCACAACATAAAATCACTCTTAGGCTCAGATCACATACAAAACCACAGGGTAGTTTAACAAGTGGTCGATATGGAGAGTTCAAAGAAAATAAATGGTTTCTCTGAGAGATATTGTATTCTTCTTCTTTGCATCTGGTTTCGTATGCTCGTCTAAACCATGAGATGGGTTGCCCCTATGAAGCTGCATGTCAGTTGGAGTTCTTCGAGAGTTCCCATAGCTTGCTCTGTATGCTTTGTTCATGAGGCCATGTTTCATTTTGTTTCGTTGGTGTATGTTTGATGGACATGACTACAGGATGTGGTCTGGAGTCTGTGTGTCTGTCTGACATAGGCACTGTGCAGTCTGAGCAGGCTTTATTCGGTGCATGTGATGGCTGAGCCTGCAGTAACCAGTTCTTAGGCGAAAGATTGTTGTGTACTGTTTTCTCTGCTGATGGGATCTTGTGAGATGTTGTATTAACTCTTTCCACGCTTTAAGCCGCACACTGCGCCACGGCAGAAGTTCGTTGCGCGCTATAAGCCGCACACTGCACCATAGAGTTGCTTTCCTTATAAGAAGTCTTTCTTGTTTTACTTCTACTGTTTTACTTATACTACTTTTCAACCTTATTATTCTATTAGGTTGTCCAGTTTTCTTCAATTTAGTATAAAATAATATATATATATGTTTATTTTTTATGAGTAGTTGGATTGTTTTATTTAAAAAAGAAAATTTTCATTTTTATTTTACCTCCCTTGAATTAACTGCTTAAAAATTGAGGAAATAACTGCGCGTGGAAAGAGTTAAATCAGCAGATAGTTATATGAAAAATATTGTATGACATGAAAAGATGGTTTTCTGAGAGATGTTGTATTAATAGAAGTTACAAAAAGGCTGTCCCATACAAATGTTCTATCAAATAGGAATTAAGAATACTTATTTATCCACTCGCTCATTCAATCTGCGCCATCTTTCATTCTCGGTATTGAAAGCAAACCATTTTGTGTCTGGCTATTCACAGGCTCCTGTATCAACTCCACAGTCCTAAACCCAATCTTGATAGTTCTGTTTGTTGTATCTGAACTGTAGTTGAAGGCCACATCAAGGTTAAATAATGGTTGACTGCCATATCCATTTGGCCACCACAGAGGTACATTTGTTGTCTGTCACAAAAATCATGTATTAAAGTGTTGTTATAGAATATATATATATGAATAGTCCACAAAATGATACAATATTTTTGAAATATATATATATACATCTTATACTGTTCTATGTTAAACAGGGCCTGCAAATAATTTCTCATAACGCTCTGTCCTGGGCAACTCGCTCAATCTCTTCCCTTCAATTGAGCCCAATATGTTTTGCTTCTCTCAGTAAAGTTTGTTTCAAGGTTTCCTAGGTGTCCTCTCTTTCTTTAACCCTTTGCCTCCCACTGCAATGTCTGCTTTGATACTCTTTGATCATTTTTTCCACAAGGTATGCCCAACATATCTCCATCTTCTTTTTCTTTTAACAGTTGCTACTAGTGGTTGACCAGACATTTCTCTGATTTCATCACTCCTTTTGAATTTGTCCCATTTTATGTTCATTATTTTTCACAGGCATACTATTTTAATTTTAGGATTTAAGGGAAGACTGAAGTTTGATAAAGACCTTTTGGACGAAATGTTGCTTTATATTGTTAATATTTTTGTACTTTGTAAAACTACAGTACTTTGTTTTTACATGTTTTGCTATTATTTAAATATTAAAGCTATATCATCCTAGTGTAATTGTTGACACATAATATATTCACAAGTGATCTCTATTGCTGCCAGGCAGATGATTTTCTACCTATGGAAACACAAGCCAAGTCACACCTCTTTATTTTACATTCCATCACAATCTTCAGCTTTACTTTTGATCGTCCCTTCTCCTCCTTCTGTCTGTTGTCCATTGAAGAGTAACCTTGCTAAATTGTCTTGTGGGAAACAACTTAGTAACTTTGACAATACAAGAAGAACAGCACCACAACACTGGGCAACAATCTGGTAGCAGTATGATGACAAAAACAGAAAGGAAAATAGCACTACAACATTGGGCAACAATCTGGTAGCGGTGTGACGACAAAAGCAGAAAGAAGCATAGCACCACGACACTGAACAACAACCTGGTAATAGTGTGACAACAAATAAAGAAAGAAAATAGCCCATTTATGCAAATCTGTGTTTTATCCAACAATCTGCATGCACCCTCTGTGATTGAAAAGAAGTGAGATTGATACAGACTAAACATGAGGATGGAGAATCAATATGTCCATCTTTTTGATTACCGACGTCCGTTACAAGAGTATAGTAAAACTTGGTATGACCAGCAAATCTTGTGGTGGGGAATGAGCACAGTGAACCTTATCTTAGATGTTGCATCATTGGGTAGCAGAGAGAGCCCCCTCAGAGAGAGCCCCCTCATTCTCTAGTGCTATGACAGTCCAATGCTTACTGGGTAGAAAGTCTACAGACACACCAACTCTTCAATGTGTTGTAGAACACAAATACTATATGATATTGTGTAGAACAGTAAGAGCACAATCATAGCTGGAACAATGAAGAAGAAGGAGAACAAATGACTATAATAAATCAACACTCACTGCTGGAACTGGCAGAACCAGGCTCACACTATTATTGCGTGGTGTGATTGTCACTTCCTGACCAAAGGTCACGTTCAAGTCTGCTATTGTAGCATTCAGATAACCTCTAACCCCTGCATCAATATGGATATCAAAGAACACTTGGATATAAACATGCCACTGATAGCTGTCTGGAAAAAAAAAAATGAATTAACTCTTTCCGTATGCAGTTATTTCCTCAGTTGTACACAATTAATTCAAGGGGCACAAAAAGCATTTAAAGAAAACACATAACTATTCGTCAATAAATAAACATATATATATATATATATATATATATATATATATCGTATTATATACTAATTTCAAGAAAACTGGACAACCTATTAGAATAACAAGGTTTAAAAGTAGTAGAAGTTAAATAGTAGAAGTAAAACTAGAAAGACTTGTATAAGGAAAACAACTGGAATTGTGCAGTGTACAGCGAATGGCGTCAATAGAATGTGCTGTTCGCAGTGTGCGCGATTGACATAGAAAGTGTTACAGCTTAATAATGGAATAATTTGTATAGTACTTGCATACCCCCTCTGAGTAGGAGATGACATCTCATAGCACAGTACACCCCTACAGAAGTTTTAGATTCTTTTGAATATGAAAAAAGTCATAAGGACATTCCCTCAACACTTCATAGGGAAATCTAATGAATGTAAATGAATTCTGTTTTCACTCTAAGGTATGCAATTGTAATATCTAAAATATTACACATGATTTTTAGGATATATTAAATATTTAATTTTTATAAATTTTTGGGTAAAAATTCGTAAAATTCGGTCATAAAAGCTGTTTTTGGGGTGTGTTTACCAAAATTCATAAAAATGTAATTTTTAATATATTCTAAAAATCATGTGTAATGTTTTAGATATTACAGCTGCTCACCTTAGAGTGAAAATAGAATTCATTTATATTCATTACTTTCAGAGCCTTAGGGATTTAAAATTTATGCTTGGGGCCATTTTTATTGTTTCCATGACAACGCGTTGACATATTTTTTTACTTAATTTTTTTCTTTTTAAGTCATAATATCTCAAAATTGTAATACAAATTCTACATTAGTATGAAAGCAAAGGAGAAAGTTTCAGACCAGAATCCCCTTAACCCTTTGGTCCCCAGCACGTCAAAAAAAAATTACCTCATAAAAAACACTAAAAAGGGAATAACTCCTCAAAAAACGCAACATGTCTTTCTAAAAATTAATAATAATAAAACTATTGCTTGTAGAACATTCAAATAATGAGCAACAATACTGTGAACTGGATAAAGTTTCACAAGAAATTATACCCATAAAGATGTAATTCTGCAGATAAACCTTAATTTCGGCAGCAGTTACTGCGTCCCACTTTGAATCAATTTTCCCAGCTCTTTTCTGACGTTGATCAGCGTACAAATTCAAAATACTGCTCCTCAAAAATTAAGCTGAAATAATCGAATGGTTCTGCACCCTCCTCTAGTGTATGAGAAGGCCCACTCTCTTCCATAAATGGCTCCACAACTAATGGGGAAGTGGTATCACTCCAACCATCCCTGTCAACAACGGGCACAGGGTCGGTCTCCTCGTTGTCGGAAGAAAAATCCTCTAAATCTAATTGAACATCGTGGTTGACAGGTTCAGCTTCGTCGTCACTGGACAATTCAACATCACTCTCAGAATCACAAGATCTAATGTAATCCCCTATCTCACCTAGCTGCATGAAATGTCCCTCAAAGTCCTCACTTTAACTATCGGTATTGAAATTAGAAGCCATTTCCCCCAAAAATGTCGAACTACGAAGCACAATTTATAAAATTCACAAAGAAATACTAGCTCGATCAGTTTTCGGCGTGAAATAAGGAAAATTTCCCGTTCGTCCTACTTATAGGTCACAGTTCAGCTATATAAAATTTGGACTTCTGTTTATTTAGCGAATTCTTCCGAAACAATATAAAAAACCCGTATATTTCCGTATACGGTGCCCTACGGTAAACCCGTATATTTCCATATATGGCGGCCAAAGGGTTAAGGTCAATCATTATTTTTATTGAATCAAATAACTTTCTAGTAGTTGTTACATTTATTAATCTAACATGACTGCCCATTAACTGCCCATTATATGTTGATATTAAGTTGTATTCTGTTTGATGGCTTTTTTTTTTTACAAATGTATTTATGCTAATTTTCAATATTGTATAAAATATAAATGAAACAAATGACTAAGTCCATGGAACATAGATAAATGGGACAGATAAATGACACCACAATGAGTAAATGGGACAGATGACACCACAATGAGTAAATGGGACAGATGACACCACAATGCGTAAATGGGACAAATAAATGTCACCACAATGAGTAAATGGGACAGATAAATGACAACACAATGGGTAAATGGGACAGATGACACCACAATGTGTAAATGGGACAAATAAATGTCACCACAATGGATAAATAGGACAAATAAACATCTCATAGATAAATGGGACAGATAAATGACACCACAATGAGTAAATGGGACAGATGACACCACAATGAGTAAATGGGACAGATGACACCACAATGAGTAAATGGGACAAATAAATGTCACCACAATGGATAAATAGGACAAATAAACATTTCATGGATAAATAGTTAGATTGTTCCTTTTGTGCCAAAGGCGGCACATAGGGCAGAGGTTTTAGATCTCCATGTGATACGGTTCTTTGCTAGCAGTTGCAGATCTTGTATGGTTTTACATCCCAATAGTTTACTTTCTTGTTGGATGGTTCTTCAAGAGTGGTCTTTGGTCTTCCACGTTTTCTTTTCCCAACTGGTGACCACATAAGGACTTGTCGATTTAGTCTCTTTTCGTCTGATCTAAGCACATGACCTAAATATTTCCACCTTCGTTTCCTTATAATATTTGATACGCGTTGTTGGTGTGTTCTATCTCTCACTGTGTTGTTAGAAACAAAATCACTCCATTTTACTTTAATAATTTTCGTAGACATTTATTCTCAAAGCTGTCCAGTTTCTTATCAATTTTCTTTGTTGATTTCAACTTTCACAACCGTAGGTCAGTACAGGAATCACACATGACCTAAATAATTTAACTCTTTCCACGCTTTAAGCTGCACACTGCGCCATAGAGTTGCTTCCTTATAAGAAGTCTTTCTAGTTTTACTTCTACTATTTTACTTATACTACATTTTAACCTTGTTATTCTATTGAGTTGTCCAGTTTACTTCAATTTAGTATATAATAATATATATATATGTTTATTTATTGACAAGTAATTGGGATCGTAATTTAAAAAAAAATTTTTTTTTTTTACTTCTCTTGAATTAACTGCTTAAAAATTGAGGAAATAAATGGGCGTGGAAAGAGTTAACTTTGTGCATATACTAAAGTCTTGAGATTGCCAGATATTCGTTAATTTAGTGAAGGCACTAGCTGCTATAGCAATACCAGAGTTTATTTCTTTCATCGTGTCTCCGTTGTTTGACACTTTACTACCCAAATATGTAACATAGATAACATAGATAAATGGGACAGATAAATGACACCACAATGAGTAAATAGGACAGATAAACATCTCATAGATAAATGGGACAGATAAATGACACCACAATGAGTAAATGGGACAGATGACACCACAATGAGTAAATGGGACAGATGACACCACAATGAGTAAATGGGACAGATAAATGTCACCACAATGAGTAAATGGGACAGATGACACCACAATGAGTAAATGGGACAAATAAATGTCACCACAATGGATAAATAGGACAAATAAACATTTCATGGATAAATGGGCGGATAACGACACTTGCTAGTTAATGTATTAACCAGCAAGCAACAGGAATCATCAGCAGTGAGCTCCTCAAAAAAATAAAGGAAAAAATTGCATAAATAGCGATGGATGATACCGATACCTACAACATTTTCTGATTACCTTTCTGAACAAGAGCAGAGACTTGTCTGATAACCGCGCTGTTATAGGCATCAATGTAGATAGACTTCCTGTAAAAACATGTCAATATTAAACAGGCAGATAAACATCCTCCAACAACAATGTCAACATCCAAAAAACTTTTCATAACAACAAACAATATCAGCATTGGATATTCTTCGTCTTCAACTTTCAACTCCCAACTGCGCACATGTCTTCAACAAACTACTTCCAGCCTTTCCTCTCTCTTGCTATCCCTTCCAATTCTTTCTATGTCTGACCTGTCCCTTTAATATGTCTCCAACTCTTTTCTCTAGGTATTTCTAGATCTTCCCTACTTCTCTTTCCCTCGAGTTCTAAACAGTGCCTGTCTTGCAATGCTTCCGGTCAGTCTTCTCAACGTGTGTCCTATCCATCGCCAGCATCTCTTCCTTAGCTCTTTCTCCACTGGTACCTGCTTAGTTTATTCTCAGAGTTCCTCGTTCGTAATCTTATCATACCATCACAGTCTTTCTATTCTAGTAAACATCCATTTATGAAGGTCTGTAGTTGTTTTGGTGGTTTCTTTTGTTATCTTCCATGTTTCCGAGCCATAGAACAGCATATCATCAGATATAATATCATCAAAATAAGCAGACTCATTGATTGATTGATTGATAAGACCGTCATCATTGCACTTTGGTGAGTAACCATGTGTGCTCCGATCTCATTTTTACACAGGAAGATCTCAGCTGCAGTGCACAAACTCCGTAGCACATGTGAGAGTCCCCAATGTAATTTTGAAGATGGTGAAGATATTTTACAAGAATTTTATTTTTAATCTTTTCTAATGAATTTTGCCAGGGCAGCGACTTTCTGGCTAACTTCTATCAATCTTCAACTGTCAAGAGTTCTTGTGCGTGCTCAACTTGAACATGGGACCTATGTTTTATTTCCTGTCTCCGATAGAACTAGGAACTCAATCTCACATGCATTGAGATCAGGGATCTCTAGAAAAATATCTTGATGACTCCATATAGGAGTGAACCGGGTACCTCTGGCACAAGAGGCGAGCACCTAACTTCTACATCACATGCACCCAAAGTAGACTCAATAATATGACTATTGCTTCTACCATCAACGTTAAGTAGATTACAACACAATTTTACCAAATTCCTTGTGTGGGAAATGATGGACCCCAGTCCCAACTGAATGAGCATTGTTCTTTCCTGATCTGGTTGACATGGCACTGACCATTCTGAGCTGGAGTAGGGCATTCTGGTGGTACTATATATGCAGAGTTCTTAGTCATATCCAATGCTGCTTCGACAGGTGAATAGAAGTCAACAGCAATGTAGTTTTCTCCACTCTAATGAGATAAAAGTGGTACACATATACAGTACACAATCAGACAACAAGAAAGATGCATTCTACACACAATTAGACAACATATGGATATGGAAAGGTATATCTTGATTTTATGTTTTAGTATCACTTTAGTACTGAAGTTATATCACAACTTTCTTCTACATTTAGTTTCAATTTAGTATAGAAGAGTATATTAGATCTCCTGGGCTAGGAGACAATGGACGGAGTCGTTGTGGAGGTCTAGGCTGACAAAAATCAGTTTTATTTTTGTGACAGGGGATGGAAGTGTAAGGGGAAATGAACATGTCGATAGACCTGCAGATATGCTGCTGTAAAAGCAATGGACCAGACTGATATTATAAATTCCCTAAGGGAAAGAGCGAGAGTACATGATTCAAGTAATAGTGGTGAATCTACAACACTAACCAAACTGCAAAAATTTCAAGTCAAATGTGGTGTAGCTAGACAAGAACATTATGCTGGTAGCCAAAGAAGAATAATAAACCAACAACGGACTGGTGTCGTTAGTCGCCACACGCTGAGAGATATACTGAGGAGGAAATTCGTTAGTTACCACATGCTGAGAGATGTACTGAGGAGGAAATTCGTTAGTTGCCACATGCTGAGAGACATACTGAGGAGATCAGAGCACTTATGGACTAATTGGTTCGACGTGCAGTATGATCTGATGACTAAATTAAAACTAATATTATATCTTGACTTGATGTTATCATTTTAATATGGAAGGGTATATCACATCTTGTCTCTACGATATGGCAAACCTCCAGAGGGGCATTACAGTTTGTGTCATGAATCAAAACAAGTTTGTAATATTGCATCACCAGTTTATCTTTGTCAACAACTAGTCTATATTACCTTGACAACGCCTGTCACATTGAATGCTGACTGCACAAACATGTTACTAGACTGGCCAACCACTTTTTCATTGACTACCACAGTTGCTACTGTGTCCAAACCATCACAAATTAACCAGATGTCTCTAGCATTGACCAGTTCATCAGAAACTGAAAAAAGAAGACATGAGTAGTCATCTGAATATACATCATGATTTCAGTTACCTGTAAGTATAGCATGTCATCAGACATTCAATTATAAAATGAATTCAGACATTCAATTATAGAATAGCTTCAGTCACCTGTAAATAAAGCATGACTTTGGTGTAATTACAACATGACTTAGATTACACATACTCTTGTCTGTGTGCTGCTGGGGTTGCAAAGAATAGCAACACTGTGACCTACAAGGCATGTCATAAGAGGCGACAGTAGTAGGGACCAAGGGAAGCTACTCTAGTAAATAAAAAGTCACAGAAATCGAATGTGCTAGCCACAGCGCACAATCGCTCTTAGGCTCAGATTACAAAGAGCAGTTTAACAAGTGGTCGATATGGAGCGTTCAAAGAAGTTTACACGTACATGAATTATGATGATTCAAGGTCACTGAAAGTATAGTACAAACACAGCCACTGAATACAGCATGGACCCCATCAACAGGTATAAATGTGTGCAGTAACACAGTGTCAAATGTGTGCAGTAACATAGTGTCAAATGTGTGCAGTAACACAGTGTCAAATGTGTGCAGTAACATAGTGTCAAATGTGTGCAGTAACACAGTGTCAAATGTGTGCAGTAACACAGTGTCAAATGTGTGCAGTAACACAGTGTCAAATGTGTGCAGTAACATGTCAAATGTGTGCAGTAACATAGTGTCAATGTGATACATGTAAAAACAGTGTCAAATGTGCAGTAACAAGTCAAGTAAATGTGTGAGAAAAGTCAAATGTGCAGTAACATATGTCAAATGTGCAGTAACATAGTGTCAAATGTGTGCAGTAACATAATGTCAAATGTGTGCAGTAACATAATGTCAAATGTGTGCAGTAACATATGTCAAGTCATAACAAGTGTCAAATGTGTGCAGTAACATGTCAAATGTGTGCAGTAACATAGTGTCAAATGTGTGCAGTAACATAATGTCAAATGTGTGCAGTAACATAATGTCAAATGTGTGCAGTAACATAGTTCAAATGTGCAGTAACTAGTGTCAAATGTGTGCAGTAACATAATGCTTTCAGAATGTGCAAGCAAATGGACAACATGCATGTCATAATGATCATTGCCATGAACTTCTTTGAAACCAAAATGACAATGGAGCTGCAGTTACCGGGCCCAAACTTGGGGTGTAAAGAATAGAACCACTGTTACCTGCCATGCATGTCGTAAGAGGCGACTAAGGAGGTTTGGCTGAAATCGGATGCATGTGTCCTAAACGTGTAGAAGTCTATGCGTTTAGGGGCCTACAAACCAATGTGCAACGTATACACGTTCTTGGCAAAGATCAAACATATCACAAAGAGTGATTAAAATTAGTCGTAAAGAACAACGCAAAGAAGAAGAAGTAAAGCACTGTCGCAAAAAATAGCTACATGTGAAATGTAATGCCTACAAAAAGTTACCAACAACATAAGAAAAGACAAAATCACCAACATCAGTATAAGAAAGAAAGTTAGGACAGAACCTTGCTGGAATTCCATTAACAAAGAATGAAGTGTTTCGGTCAATTAATAAGAATGCAACCTATCTCCACTGTATACAGAGTCTTCTGCAACAGAACATCAGGAAATGAAGCGAAAGGAACGACCATGAAAAAAATAGATAGATGACATAGCAGAATCCTGTCAAAAAAGCAAAAATAACTATCATTCTAGCCACTACAGCAGCATAATACACAAACGGAAAACCACTTAGCAGCAACCTGGTAACTGTGTTATGACAAAAAAGATCCAGAAACAATGACCAACAAAAGGAAATCAGACATTATCCCACAAAAAATGACCAACCAAAGAAAATCATTCTTTTCGTACCTGAAAAATTCCGATAGTAGGTCCAGTTAGTCAGACCAATCCAAGCAAACTTCACATCATTATCTCTGTACAAGGGATCTGATATGATGCCATGATCAAGCAGGGCAGTGTGCGCAGATCCTGGAACGCTGCCCGGAACTTTTAAACCTGACAGAAGAAACATAAACTGTGAAATATTTTACATTTTAATGACAAACTATTAGGGATAGAAATGATTATGGCAGGATTTGTTGAGGTGGGGATCAGATCACTTTTGGACATGTCCCAATTACTATGATGATAGTCCTTATATAACTGACCGTCCATGTATTGCCGGGCTCACAGGGGAGCAAAGAATAGTAACACTGCGACCTACAAGGCATATTGTAAGATAAAAAGTGTTGCAGAAATCGGATGTGCTGGCCTACTTGAATGCGCATAACTGGCACAACGATTACAATTGCTCTTAGGCTCAGATCCATAAAAATCACAAGAGTGGTTAACAAGTGGTCAATATGGAACATTCTAAGAAGAATATTCATGTCATATATATCCTTACTGTACTTTGTTTTTGGTGCTGTGTTGTCTAAGTTACTATTGTTGATTGTTTCCTGTCTCAGCCATATCTGAAATAATTTTGTACAACTTGTGTATGTGTTCTGTCCATTTTCAGTCCATGTAGCTTCTATTTTTATTACACGAAATAAGCATTATGTATAAATATTTAAATTGTTGGCTATTTTAAGAAAATGATTGAATAATGAAAAGTAAAGTATTTTGTTCTTAAAAAGTTATGTATATTTGGAAAAGACAAATGTGGGTGTATATCCCCAAAACAAAAGAAAGAGGATAAAGCTAGAAAGAATATTGGTGCTAGATAAAAAAGACGAAATGCAGTAGGATATGTATCAAATGCGAGGCATATTGAGAGTGAATTTACGTAAGGGGCATGCTAACTAATTAATTAATAATTTCTATTAATCAGAGACAGATGTTCTGCATTTTTTTTTACATCCTTTAATTGAAATTATGTGTGCCAATAAACTGAGGAAATCCACAAAAATGTTAGTAAGTTAATGAACTTAATCAATCAATCAGCATGAAATATTACTCGCCTGTTGATCTCTCAATAACAGTCCATCCATCTCCGCTTAGATCGAGCCGTTGAAAAGCCTGGACACAAACAATTACTGCAGCAAAAGTAACAACCAACTTAATCTGGACTCCCATTGGCATTCTCAACAATGATATGCTTTGCAAACTTAATATAGACGCACAAAGCTTGTAAGTCTTATAAACTGCAATGTACCAGCGAGTGAGGTCTAAAGAGTACCAAGTTAAATGCAATACTCAGATGATAAGTAGGCTATGCATCTGTGTTGATGCACAATAATAGTTGTTTCCCGCTCTGTACAACATATTGATAGATCATCACACCACCTACAAATAAATTGTAAACAAATGTCGGGTTGATCAGCTGATATTTGTCACATGACTTCTGTAGTGATTAAAAATAGATCGTACGATAGTAATAATGGTCTATAGATTATTTCGACATTTTCAGATTATAAAACAGTAAAACCTCGATTAACCGTCACTCGTTTGACCGTCAGTTTCTATTATCCTTCATCGTCTTCCAAATTTTTTAAATCAAAGTTCATCGACTGGTTTGAAATGCAGGAAGAGACAAATGCAACACAGATCCTACTTCTGCGTAAGATACGGAACATCGTCGCGCGGAAATCTCGAGCTTCAAAGACAAAGAATTAGATGACATTATTTTAAAGTAACGTAGCCGGTTTATGTTTATAGTATTACAATACATTTCTGGGGACTTCCATTTTATCTCCCCGCAGCAAATGTCGCGGACTTGCTCATTCTAAGGAAAGGGGTGGTTTGTGTCCGCGCAAACAATTCGGCAGTTAAGAATTCTAGGGAAGGGGTGGTTGAGGGATGGTTGGTCAGTTAATTTTTGGCTTCGCAACAATTTCGCGGGAACAGGTGTGTATTGGTCAGTTAATTTTTGGCGGGAACGTAAGTTGGGCCGGTGTGTTATAGTTTTTGTCCGGTGCCTGGTTCTGTTAACAGTTCGCCACGTTGTGTTGTGTGATCATTCCAATCATGAATTTCCTTGAACTCTCAGCATTAGTACATGATAAGCAGAGCAGCGTTTGCTTTCTACAGCAGCAAGGCATTCTACACTCGGTGAGATACTGTTCCAACCATCATGTTATGGTGTTATCACTGGGGGATAAACAGGACCGATGGAGGTGCTTTCAATCACAATGTCGCCAGGACATCGCCATTCGCAAAGGCACATGGCTTGAGAACTCGCGACTGCCTTAACGACAGGTTATTCTGTTTGTATACAGCTGGTCAAAGAAGTTATCAAGCATCGAGTATTGCGACTCAGAGCTGTGTATGTCACAGACAGCAACCATTGACTGGTCTAATTACCTCCGGGAAGTGTGTACCCACAAACTTCTCCAAAAACCAATGGTGATCGGAGGACCAAATACCATTGTGGAAATAGACGAAAGCCTTTTCACTAGACGCAAAAGTCATGTTGGTGTGGTCTTCCCACCACAATGGGTATTTGGAGGTATCTGTCGGGAGACAAGCGAATGTTTCTTGTTCAGTGTTCCAGACAGAACAGCCGCAACACTTATGCCAATCATAACAGCACACATTAGGCCTGGCACAACCATAATATCAGACCAATGGTCCGCGTATTCTGGGATCGGCACCAATAAAAATTATACACATTTGACGGTAAACCACTCCGCCAATTTTGTTGATCCGGTAACAGGTGCTAATACGCAACACGTAGAGCGGATGTGGCGAACAGCGAAAGAAAGAAACAAGAAGCAGAATGGGACGCACAGGCATCACCTAGATTCCTACTTGTGCGAGTTCATGTGGCGTCAGCGCATTGAATCTAGTGGTCTTGACATCTTCAACGCCATTTTTGCAGACATCTGTTACTTCTCGCCTCCACAATAATCGGCAACTCATTAAAAGGCCCTTTTCAGGGTCAAAAGTATTCAAATACTTCTTCTTCACCTTTAAACTCCAGACGGAGCACAAACTTCTTCCAGATGTTCCTCTCTCCTGCCATCCCTTCCACTTCTTTCCATGTTTTACCTATCCTATTCATATCAATCTCCAACTCTCTTCTCCAGGTATGTCTAGGCCTTCCCCTTCTCCTCTTTCCTGGCGGGTTCCAAAACATTGCAAATTCTTGCGGCCGGTATCCAGCGTCTCTTCCTTAGCTCTTTCTCCACTGGTATCTGCTTAGTTCTTTCTCTGAGTTCCTCATTTGTAATCTTATCTTACTATCTCAGTCCATCTATACCATGGATTCCCAAACTTTTTCAGCCCACTTTGCACAACATAAACTTTGTAACGTCCCTCCACATTATAACAGTTTGTCAACGACCCCCCACCTTTGTTTTTACGCTCCTTATCTCCCCAAACATCTGAGCATGTATCCTTCCATGTATCTTTTATCTGCTGCCAATGTTCCTCTACGCTCATATCGTCTACTAGCTATTCAAACGTACAAGTAATACAATCATTCCATTTTAATACACAAAATGGAATGCTTATCTGCTCTGGAGGAAGTAAAAGGAAGAAATGGAGTGGCTATATATCTACAAAAACAAACATCTAATACACTCCTAGGATACAATCCGATCGTTTTGTAAAATTAAATACAATATGTATGTATTTTAAAAAAATGTAAAGTAAAGAACCCTTTTATACCTCGTGGTATATAGGCCAATACAGTGTTAGGCCTGTATTTTTCATTGACCGTCGTCACACGATGGGTGATGTGGTCAGCGTCACGCCGGCCGTCTTTACTTTCCCAGAGCATGTCTGGTACCCAGTTGAGGCTGGGTCGACCTGAGAGCCGTCGTGGTTGGGAAAAATTCCACTCGCATTGCGGGAGCTGAACCCAGACCACCAGCCTTGCGAAGCGAGTTCACAAACAACTACGCTACAGCGGCTCTCCGATTCCAATATGTATGTATTATTCACTTTTAAAGGATTTTATTTTCATTTTCGTCCCAAGCCCGCAGTGAAATCACGAAACTGTACATATATGCGATTTCTGTTATCCATCTATTTGGTTATCCGTCACAACCCTGGCCCGTGCTGTGACGGTTATCTATAGTCTGTCCATTAATTCGTGAGCACGTTTGAAATTGATTTTCTCGAAAACTACCTGTTGGATCTCAGTGATTTTTGCAAGCAGCCTTAGAATATCCATGACGCTAGAGAAATATTTTTTCCAAGAAAATTTGATGTAGTTTGAAATATTTCTTCTTCAGGTTATATTAAAATCAACCTCACCGGATTGTACACAATAGTAACAGATCTACGGTACACAGACGCGTTGTTCTAAAATACATTATGGTAACATAGAAATATCGTGAGTATACAACAATTTCACGAAATCCCGTGCACCTAACCCAGTCGACTTTGAAAGCAGAAAGCATATGACGTTATAATTGGGATACCGTTGTATAGTTATAGGCGTATCTCGCTATTTGTATGAAGCTATTGTATCATATTTGTTGGCTTATCAAAACTGACATTGATATCACATTCATAATGAGTCTGAAGTGCACATTTATAACAATGCAGAAGGTTACAGTTTTACTATACCAACACTTCCGTAGGGAATCTAAGAGAGGTCATCTATATTGCGATATTCATACCCTGAGAAACGAGCGCAACTGGCGCTTGGTATGAATAGAGAATCCTTTTCCCGATGGATTAAACAGGACACAAAGTGCACTAAAATCAAGCAAGGACGGAAAAGAACAATTGACGACTTTGACATAGATGTCATAAGACGGAGCTCTTGAAAATGTTTGCGACAAATCAACTTGTTACTCTCAGGAAACTGAAATTAAAACTGCAATCAGATTGCAGCATAGACATTTCTAAAAGTACTCTATGAAAATTGTAAGAGCCGCCGGCTTCACCTTCAGAAAACTATAGGCGGCAGGAATATTATTTGTGAAAAGCACATTTAATTGCTGCCCGAAGTAAATACCTGAGGCAGATCCGTGAGCGGCGGAGGCAAGGCTATGATATTGTATATTTGGACGAATCCTGGGTCAATGCTCACCACACCAATGCTAAAGAATGGCAATCAGTAGACGGTGAACAGAAAAGAAAAATACCAAGCAGCAAAGGCCAGCGTATTATACTAACACATGCAGGAAGCAGTGAAGAAGGTCTTGTCCATGACGCTGGACTTATTTTCCAATCAAAAGTACCGACGGTAGGGACTACCACACAGAAATGAATGGACATATTTTCTGGCACTGGATGGAGAAAGATCTACTTCCAATTCTAAACAGACCATCATGCTCAGTAATGGATAATGCATCCTATCACAACGCAGTATCAGCGGAAGACAAAGTACCAACTGCATCAAATACAAAAGATCAAATTAGGACTTGGCTTGCTAAGGAAAATGTCAGCTTCGATGATACATATTTGAAACCCGAGTTGTTGCACCTGGTGAGGATGACAAATAAGACAAAGGTGTTTCATATTGACAAAATCATTGCGGAATACGGCCACACGTCTTTGCGACTACCTCCATATCATGCTCACCTCAATCCGATAGAGCTTGTCTGGGCTAAAGTAAAGGGCAAGTTGCCGAACAGAACAGGACGTTTAAAATGTGTGATGTTGAAGTTCTGACACGTGAGTCCCTCTCAATGATAGACATGCAGTTCTGGAAGAAGTGTGTTGAACATGTGCTCGAGAGGAAGACGAGTACTGGCACCGAGATGGATTACAATTTGTCCAGCCAGTAACAATTATCAACCTCATGGAATCGTCAGATTCGGGATGATACAAATCCTATTTTGATTACAGACTGAGAAATAGCAACGTATACATTTCCATATCCAAATGCGTCTACCATCATACAATTTGTGGTGAAGTTAAGACACCCTGGGGTCTAATGGTGACCGAAGGAGAGGACTAACTGTTGCATATTGTATCCAAGTTCACGATTGCACATAAAGGGCAACACACTTAATTACTTGACCTATCAAGTTAATATGGAGATACACCTATGAATAGAATTGACATGGACAAATTCTAGGGATTACTGTAAAATCTAAAATTTGAGCGCCCGTATTTGCAATTGTCATAAAAGATCAAAGGAATTCGCCGATGTGCAAAATCCGTAGCATCTATGGACTACTGGTTAGCTTTATTTTAGCGTCATGGATATTCTAAGGCTGCATGCAAAAATCACTGAGATCCAACAGGTAGTTTTCGAGAAAATCAATTTCAAACGTGCTCACGAATTAATGGACATACTATAGGTTCTACTGTAATCAGAAAACCAAATAGCATGTGATTTAAAAACGAAATACTTCAGTGCCCGTACTTAAGATTAAAGGTTCTTGGGTGAACATTTAACTGTTCTGGGGTCTCTGTGGCTAAGTGGCTAAACCCTTTGCCTTGCGAGTCGAAGATCGTTGGTCGAATCCGGACTGCGCCGTTTTGTTCACGAGTGCAGCTTTTCCAGAGACGCCTAGGATTGTTGCTGGAGCTACGAAGTTCGTGCTTTGTGCAATACTCTCGGCAGGTGGCGTGCCATTTCTGTAGAGAGAAACGAACCATAAACCCGAAGCAATGAAGTCAATCCTTCGGCTTTAAACCCTTCTTCGCACTTTGAGTCAAATCTAAACTACACACAAAAGAAAATCTGATAGGAAAGCTTAAGAGAGATATTTTTTTTTTTTATATGTAGAGACGTTAGCTAAATTTAACTTGGCTTTAACAAGCTTTCGGTGGCGTCTGTGGCCTAGGGGTTAGTGACTCGGTCTATTAACCTCGACGTTCTGAGTTCGAATCACGGTGCGGACAGTTTGAAAGTAACAAAGGACGATGGCACCACCGTTCAGAAAGCAATGGCAAACTACTGAACGTAATAATGCCTAGAAAATCACAAACAGCGTTACAAAGCTGGGGTTGATTCGCAAAGTCCTGTAAAGGATATGGAATTAACTTTTTTATATAACAAGCTTGGAACTTACTTATTATACAGACCATATTCTTTACATCGTTTATTTTGAATACAGACATTTTTCTCATTTGATGCAGTTTGGTGCAGTTTGGAGGATGTTCGTTCAATTACAGAAGGAATGGTTGATTGATGGATAACACCATTGTCACTGTACTTCGATGAATAACCATCAGAGCCGTGCTATGATACAGAGAGGCGGCCGCATCAGGCGGGCCTTAAGGAGGGCGACATAAGCAGCGAAATCACAATTGAAGGTTATTTTAAAGAAAAAAACATTTAAGGGCGACATTTCGAAGACTTGCATCATACTGAGAAAATATACCGCACGGTCCTGATAACCATGCGGTAATCTCTTTTTTGCACATAAATATTTCAGCACTATTGTAAGAACCCCACAACATAGACGAGAATCTACGATATAATTTTTGCAGGATTATTTTACTGTTACTATAAGCTATAGAGATATGCGCCCGCGTGCCAGCGTGTTCGTAGCGCGTTGGACTGTGGGTGACTAGCCCTCTGTGTGTACGGGTTCAATTCCGTGGGCAGGCAGAAAAGCCACAGATTCCCCAGATTCACGGTGTTCGTGGCACCGAACCGAAGGGTTACGATGTCCATGGCACCGAGCCGAAGAGCTGAAAAGCTCAAGTGCTTCTGGATCGGGAAAAAAAAATAGAGATATGCGAAAAAGTCATGAGGGACAACATATAGATAAAATAAGGAAGCCTATAAAATAAAACAAGAGACATAGGAAGGAACATAAGATGAGATCAAAATCTAAATCTAAAAGACCGCTGTGCAAGGGTAGAAGAACAACAGAAGAAATGGAAAGAGAGCATGAAATGTTCAAAGAAATAAAAGCAATGTCCATAACTTGAACCAAAGCTAACTACGCACCGGACACTGCAGACTCAACAAACACTTATACAGACTAAGAATAAGTCAAACAGCTCTCTGCCAGTGTCAGCAGGCAGAACAGACACCAGAGCATATCCTGCAAGACTGTCCTCTTCTGTGTGAGCTGAGAAGCAACATGTGGCCACACCCAGTCGACCTGAAAACTAAGCTTTGGGAAACCTGACAGACCTGAAGCTGTCTGCCCAGTTTTTGGTCCACAGTAAATTAAGCGCATGACCAGAGATCGCTGAAGAAGAAGAAGAAGAACCAAAGCTACATGCAATAAAAGATAGTGTGGTAAGAACGATACTGGAACAAGAAGAAATTCGAAACAGAAGGAAAGAATATTGCAGCGAAATGTATCTGACCAGATGAGAATAGAATAATGGAGAAAACACTGAGCAAATCTCAGGGAAAAAGCCAGAACCATCATTCGAGAAAGTTGAATGGGCAATTAAAAACAATTTCAGCAGGAAAATCACCAGAATGTGATAACATTTCAGCAGAGTTGTGGAGGAGAACAAAGCATACAAATATATCATGCAATATGTTGATTGGTATGGGAAACAGGAATATGCGGTCCAAAGGAATGGAAAGGATCAATATTTATCTCAATACCTAACAAGGGAGAAACCAAATTATGTATTATCTATAGAACAGTGGCAGTGATTAGCCACGCAGAAACCAAATTATGTATTATCTATAGAACAGTGGCAGTGATTAGCCACGCAGAAACCAAATTATGTATTATCTATAGAACAGTGGCAGTGATTAGCCACGCAGAAACCAAATTATGTATTATCTACAGAACAGTGGCAGTGATTAGCCATGCAGAACAAATTATGTATTATCTATAGAACAGTGGCAGTGCTAGTCAGCAAAAAATATCTCTGTGGCTTCCAATGATCAAATTGATTGCTTGTTCATTGTCCATGATTCCCTGCTATACATAAGTATTGGTTCAATATAGCACTGGAGTACTCGTTTCCGCAGTGTCATTGGTAAATGGTGAAACACGTAATAACAAAGTACTGTAGTTTTACAAAGTACAAAAGCAATAACAATACACAGCAACGTTTCGACAAAAAGGCATTTATCAAGCAAACGTAACAACAGGAGTGACGAATTTTACATCACACTACATATAGACTACGACAGAGATGTATTCCAACGTTTTTGGTTTTTTCGATCCAGAAGCACTTGAGCTTTCAGCACCTCTGCTCGGTGCCATGGACATCGTAACCCTTCAGTTCGGTGCCACGAACACCGTGAATCTGGGGAACCTGTGGCCCGCGGAATTGAACCCGCACTCACAGAGGGCTAGTCCAACGGGGATAAAATGAACATCTATGACTAAAAACGAATAACGAAATAAATGCAGAAAAACTATAAGGGGAAAAAAGAAGAGAAACAATAAAAAATCAAGTAAATATATAACTTCTATACGTTTAACATATACACATATAGAACATGGAGCATGAGAAGAGAAAGTACTAAGAAGCATAGGAATGTAGAGCGTTGAGTCCATGAGTTCGTCAGGTACAATATAAAGAAATGAAACGATTCTCCAGAGCAAATCGACTACGATCATTAGAGGAACATGATCGAATGGTCGTGACCTGGACGTCGCGAGCTCCCAAGTGGTCAGTTTCATTGAAATAAATGGCTACATGGGTCACAAAGCATTGATGTATATTGCGCAAGTGTTGGCCGAAACAGTCACTTAAAATTTTGCATATATCGGCAGTGTCCGGCGAAACATGAAATGCGTAATAACCGTTGCGGCCAACAGCTTGCGCTGTTACGCCAGTGCTCTTGACCACTGTCGCACTTATTCAATGGAACGACTCATTTGAAACTGTTTGACTTATTCTAGTCTCTGCTAGGTTTGTTGAATCTGCAGTTCCGGTACTATACGAAGATATAATGACTTGGTCTGTCTGCTTAGATCTTTGAGTCTGCAGTGTCCGGTACGTATATGCAATATAATGACTTGTTCTGTTCTGCTTAGGTCTTTGAGTCTGCAGTGTCCGGTACGTATATGAAATATAATGACTTGTTCTGTTCTGCTTAGGTCTTTGAGTCTGCAGTGTCCGGTACGTATATGAAATATAATGATTTGTTCTGTTCTGCTTAGGTCTTTGAGTCTGCAGTGTCCGGTACGTATATGAAATATACTGACTTGTTCTATTCTGCTTAGATCTTTGAGTCTGCAGTGTTCGGTACGTATATGAAATATAATGATTTGTTCTGTTCTGCTTAGGTCTTTGAGTCTGCAGTGTCCGGTAAAGTAAAAGTAAAGGGAACTTTTCATACCTCGTGGTATATAGGTCAATACAGTGTTAGGCCTGTATTTTTCATTGACGTCGGCACGATGGGTGATTGGTCAACATACGCCGTCCGCCTTTACTTTCCAGGCATGTCTGGTACCCAGTTGAGGCTGGTCGAGCTCTGAAGCCGTCGTGGTCGGAAAATTCACGCACATTGCGGAGCTGACCCAGACCACCAGCTTCGCGAGCGAGTTACTAACAACTACGCTACAGCGGCTCTGCAGTGTCCGGTACGTATATGAAATATACTGACTTGTTCTGTTCTGCTTAGGTCTTTGAGTCTGCAGTGTTCGGTACGTATATGAAATATAGTGACTTGTTCTGTTCTGCTTAGGTCTTTGAGGAAGTCTTTTCTATAACCATATCCAGTGTATGTCACTTTTCTATAATCATATCCAGTGTATGTCACTTTTCTATAATCATATCCAGTGTATGTCACCGAAGTTCAATGATAACGGTTCACTAAAATCAAATACAGTCACTTGCTCATTATTAATACTTCCATCACAGTCTTGACAAACACAACCAAAAGAAGATCATGATTTACTTGGCAACACAAGCTAGATTTAATGCCATAACTGACTCAAGTTAACATAAAACACAGAACACTGTCCACCACATAACAAGTCACGAAACTTAACAAATAATACTTGACATAGATCAACCGTGGTCCCCGGCAACGTAAGTCCGACTAGCTCAGACGGGAAAATAAAAATTTCTGTTTAAATGGGACTGGTTTTTATAAGTGTTTGATAGAACACTGTAAGATTTCCTGCAGTTTTACACAATTCTACGAGTCTATGGTTATTTATTGATGCAAAATGTTAAGGGTTCTGATAATCCTTAGTGTTAAACTTAACTTGTAACAGAATATAACCTTGATTTAGCATTTTGTGTTGATTTTAAACTGAAATTGTCTATTACTAACAATACTGGAAGTCGAGATCAAGCGATGATTATGGTCTGATTTCCGTGAATTTTTTACCTGAGCCCGCCGGACTTATGTTATCGGAGGCAACGGACCAACATATAAATTGTTACTTTAGTTTCCAAATAAAACGTAACTTCTAACAAAATATAACATTTTACTCAAGTCTAAATAAGAAATTGGACGATAGAATACACATCACATATGTCAGCGTAGATGCTTTGAACGTTTTTGCTTGACAGTCGCTGTAGCTTGAAGTATTCTTTTTAAGGTTATTTCACAACAGTCGCGTTTGCTAGTTTAATGCTACAACATGGTCCGTTGCTGGAATAGTAATAACGAAGAAAAAATGACATCATTAACAAATATCATCATCATCACCATCATCATGTATCGTGCCAACTGGCGTAGCCGATCATGGATCTCCATAAATCTCTGTCTGGTGTTTGCTATCATCTCAAATGTTGACGATTTTACATGCTTTGAAGTCAGGCTATCAAAAATGATCTCTCTGTCTTCCTCTGTCTCGTCTCTCATCGATTTTGCCGGTTGTTGCAATGTGTTCTAAACCTCCCTTTTACATCACATTTCCGAATAAGGATGACTGTCCCTTTCCTATATTGATGACTGTCCCTTTTCCTATATTGATGACTGTCCCTTTCCTATATTGATGACTGTCCCTTTCCTATATTGATGACTGTCCCTTTCATATATTGATGACTGTCCCTTTCCTATATTGATGACTGTCCCTTTCCTATATTGATGACTGTCCCTTTCCTATATTGATGACTGTCCCTTTCCTATATTGATGACTGTCCCTTTCCTATATTGATGACTGTCCCTTTCCTATATTGATGACTGTCCCTTTCCTATATTGATGACTGTCCCTTTCCTATATTGATGACTGTCCCTTTCCTATATTGATGACTGTCCCTTTCCTATATTGATGACTGTCCCTTTCCTATATTGATGACTGTCCTTTTCCTATATTGATGACTGTCCCTTTCCTATATTGATGACTGTCCTTTTCCTATATTGATGACTGTCCCTTTCCTATATTGATGACTGTCCTTTTCCTATATTGATGACTGTCCCTTTCCTATATTGATGACTGTCCCTTTCCTATATTGATGACTGTCCCTTTCCTATATTGATGACTGTCCCTTTCCTATATTGATGACTGTCCCTTTCCTATATTGATGACTGTCCCTTTCCTATATTGATGACTGTCCCTTTCCTATATTGATGACTGTCCCTTTCCTATACTGATGACTGTCCCTTTCCTATATTGATGATAAGCTTTCTCTGTCTATTGATTTCATTCAACACTTCCACGTTACTCATTTTACCACTCCATGGGATTCTTCTCATTCTTCTGTAAATTCACATCTATGTGGCCCTCAGAGATTTTTCGATCAGATTGTTTATTGCCCATCATTCGCATCCGCTTGCCAGTATTGGTTCTGGATATCACAGTATAACTCTCATTCTGATCGCAAGTGACAAAGACTTGTTGTAATAATGCTTCTAATTTTCTGGAATGCTGCTTTGGTCTGCCCTATTCTGCTCTTTATTTCTGATCTCCATCTGTCATCTAATGTTACCAGGACTCCGTGGTATTTGGAATAACAGATATGTCAAGTGCTTACTCATAGCAGACTGATGCCGGCACAATATTGTTTACTCAGTGTGGATTTTAGTGTAATCGTTCTGACATACTGACATACAGATGCAAGACGGTAAACAAACAGATAGGAAAATATATTTAAAAAAGTAAAAGTAAAGGAACCCTTTCATACCTCGTGGCAGGGGACTGCCTAGAGTAGTTGATAGTAGCTCGGCCTGCTAGCTGTGAGACGCCTCATAGCTCGGGTTCGAACTTACTGTCCGGTATTTGTTCGAGTCCGCTGGTCTTACTCAGGACGATAACGTGAGTACCTCTGAAGTCGGAGAAAATCTGCCTGTATGGCGAGGAATACTAATTACGAGTACATTGAGCACACGGCTACCAGTGTAAAGTAATTTACAATGTGCACGCTGCTGCCATTGTAAGAAATGGAAAAACGGATTTTCACGCAAAAGTTAGTTTCAGAGATGAAACTTCGTCTGAGTTGAAAGCGGACGAAAAAAAAAAAAAAAAATACCTCGTGGTATATAGGTCAATACAGTGTTAGGCCTGTATTTTCATTGACCGTCGGCACACGATGGGTGATGTGGTCAGCATCACGCCGGCGGCCTTTACTTTCCCAGAGCATGTCTGGTACCCAGTTGAGGCTCCGACGTATAGCAGCACCGACGGCCACACTGGATGGTTGTAACGCGCGTGCTTATGTAATACAGACCCGCACTGTGTCTTTTCCAAAAGCCACGTTTGATATTGAAGACAATTTCACGTGTGAGTCCCGGAATATTATCTATGCCATTACCTGCAAGCGGTGCAACAAGGCCTATATTGGGGAAACCGGTAAGAGGCTCAGTGACCTATTCGCCCAACACTAGCGCGATATACGCCAATGCTCTGTGACCCTGTAGTAACTCATTTCAATGATACTGGCCATTCAGGAGCTTGTGATGTCCAGGTCACAGCCATCCGATCATGCTCCTCTGATGATCGTAGTCGATTTGCTCTGGAGAACCGTTTTATTTCGTTATATGGTACCTTGCGGCCTCTTGGACTCAACGCATTACATTCCTATGCTTCTTAGTACTTTCTCATCTCATGCCTTGTAATCTATATGTGTATTTGCTTCATATATATAATTTATATTTTCAGTTGATTGTATATTGTTTCTCTTATTTTCCACTTCTAGTTTTGTGTTGCACTCATTTCGTTATTCGTTTTTATTCCCAGATTGTCATTAGATACGTTTGAATGCTTCCCGTAATCGTCCATTTGTAAATGTTCCGTGAAATTCGTCACTCCTGTTGTATCGTTTGCTTGATAAAGGCCTTTTGGTCGAAACGTTGCTGTTTATCAACACTGTTTCTGTATTTTGTAAAACTATAGTACTTTGTTTGTACGTGTTTTGCTATCTCACATAAATACTAATTCATTGTTTACTCTTACTCACAGATTAATTCTTCTTTCTTTATTGCACCCACAAACGAGTACTATTTTCTTTATCACACACACACACACACACACACACACACACAAACGAGTACTATTTTCTTTATCACACACACACACACAAACGAGTACTATTTTCTTTATCACACACACACACACACAAACGAGTACTATTTTCTTTATCACACACACACACACACACACACACACAAACGAGTACTATTTTCTTTATCACACACACACACACAAACGAGTACTATTTTCTTTATCACACACACACACACACAAACGAGTACTATTTTCTTTATCACACACACAAGAATCTTTAGTTCTCGTATATCCCTCACAAACGAATTATTCTTTCTATATCCCTCACAAACGAATCATTCTTTCTATATCCCTCACAAACGAATCATTCTTTCTATATCCCTCACAAACGAATCATTCTTTCTATATCCCTCACAAACGAATTATTCTTTCTATATCCCTCACAAAAGAATCATTCTTTCTATTTACCTCACAAACGAATCATTCTTTCTATATCCCTCACAAACGAATTATTCTTTCTATATCCCTCACAAACGAATTATTCTTTCTATATCCCTCACAAACGAATCATTCTTTCTATATCCCTCACAAACGAATCATTCTTTCTATATCCCTGACAAACGAATTATTCTTTCTATATCCCTCACAAACGAATTATTCTTTCTATATCCCTCACAAACGAATCATTCTTTCTATATCCCTCACAAACGAATCATTCTTTCTATATCCCTCACAAACGAATTATTCTTTCTATATCCCTCACAAACGAATTATTCTTTCTATATCCCTCACAAACGAATCATTCTTTCTATATCCCTCACAAACGAATTTTTCTTTCTATATCCCTCACAAACGAATCCTTCTTTCTATATCCCTCAAAACGAATCATTCTTTCTATATCCCTACAAACGAATTATTCTTTCTATATCCCTCACAAACGAATTATTCTTTCTATATCCCTCACAAACGAATCATTCTTTCTATATCCCTGACAAACGAATTATTCTTTCTATATCCCTCACAAACGAATTATTCTTTCTATATCCCTCACAAACGAATCCTTCTTTCTATATCCCTCACAAACGAATCATTGATTTATATTATGTAACAAAGCATACTTTCCTTCTACCCTGCCTCATACTACTTACATTAACTCACACATCATACTTACTACATTAACTCACACACTCATACTTACTTACATTAACTCACACACTCATACTTACTTACATTAACTCACACACTCATACTTACTTACATTAACTCACACACTCATACTTACTTACATTAACTCACACACTCATACTTACTTACATTAACTCACACACTCATACTTACTTACATTAACTCACACACTCATACTTACAATTAACTCACACACTCATACTTACTTCATTAACTCCACACTCATCTACTCTACATTAACTCACACCTCATACTTACTTACATTAACTCACACACTCATACTTACTTACATTAACTCACACACTCATACTTACTTACATTAACTCACACACTCATACTTACTTACATTAACTCACACAATCATCAATTCTGAATATGTTGCTTTTGTTCTCTTCTTATTTTTCTTCTTCATCTGACGCTCCATATCAACCACTTGTTAACCACTCTGCGTGATTTGTATGTGATCTGAGCCTAAGAGCAATTGTACGTTGTGCCACTTATGCTCCTACAAGTAGGCCAGCACATCCGATTTTTGAGACGCTTTTTATATACTAGGGTAGTTTCCATAGGTCATAAATTAGTCGTCTCTTACGACATGCCTTGTAGGTTGCAGTGGTACTATTCTTTGATTCCTTTGCCGGCCCTGTCACCACATGGGTGGCTTTTGATTTCCACACATAAGAAAGCTAACACTAAATCGTACGTACAAGCGTAACTTCACATTTTACTACCACATATTTACGAATCCGTTTTATTTTTGTGCCAGGGCATGCAGGTGTAAGGGAATATCAACGCACGGACATGCTTGCAGGTATGGATGCTGTACAAAACGAGCGAGCAATGGAACATGATAATATTATAAATTATCTTTGGGAGAGAGGTCTTGTACGTGATTCAAGTAATAGTGGTGAATCTACAACACTAACCAGACTGCAAGAATTTCAAGTCAAGTGTGGTGTAGCTAGGCATGAGACACTTTGCTGGTAGCCAAAGAAGAATAGTAGAAAAATAGTAAACTAACAAAGAACCGGAGTTGTTAGTCTCCACACGCTGAGGTACATGCTGAGGTGGAGATCGAAGCACTTATGAACTAATTGGTTCGATGTGCAGTGATGATGATCTGACGACTAAACTAGAAACAAAATTGACGGACACTTACTTTGGTTTCTCGCACACGAATCTAAAGTGCATTTTGCAAGGACGATCATTCCATCCACCTTTAGCCGTCTTGCCCAAGCAATGTTCACCTAGAGTTATAGACACAATACACTGTACAGTTATTTGTTTTAACACATGGCAACAATTTTGACCATCAATTTACTAAAACAAAAATAAATGTACAGTTTTTTAATTTTAAGACGATCGTGTGTTTCCGGGGCTCACAAGGGAGCAAAGAATAGTAACACTGTGACCTACACGGCATGTCGTAAGAGGCGATTGAAGTAGGGGCTACGGAAGCTACCCTAGTAAAAAAAAACGTCGCAGAAATCAGTTGTTCGGCCTACTATAGTCCGTTCAACAACTCATGCCCACAGTCCAATGCGAATTGTAGCAAAACCATCAGTTCCACAGTAGCGAAACTTTGCAACCAACCTTAGAATTATACCGACGCAAATGTCTGATGGAAGAAATTGCTATAGGAAACCTGGATTTTGTAATATAACGGTTTCTTTGATGTTGGCGGCATATTTGGTGAGTCTGATACCGAATTAGTTAGATGTCGTAGCAGAATCCTGTGAAAGAGCAAAGATAACAATCACACAAGCCACCAGAACAGCGCAAGACAAAACCAGAAAACCACGACACTGGGCAACAACCAGGTAGCAGTGTGACGACAAAAGAAGAAGAAGAAGATACCGAATTTTAGTTTTTACAATAAATGCACCAATATGACATTTGATGTCAAGTCTCATTGAAAGGCGTATCATCCGATCTCATACATGGGGCCAATGTTGATACTTGCAATGGTGTCATGAAATAAACAAGAAATGTAGATTTAGTTGTATTATTGTTGTTTTAAAAAAATACTTTACATTACAGATTAAGTTAGCTGCCATGTCATAATCCATCCCCTTTCCCGTCCAGGCTTGGGATTAGCAATGGCGGAGCTACTTGGAGACGTTCTCTTCAAATCGCTACTTCCTCGGTACAATGTGCGTGTATTAACATGTGTGGTAGGCGGGTATCACTACAATAAAATAGTTATTTACTCTAGTTCTTGTATACTGTGGTACAGATGACTCATATGTGCCTGGGGTCAGAGGTGCATTGGGACAACGCCGCGATAGGATTGGTGAGCTGACACTAATCAAGATCCTACCCCACCTCAAGTTGGTGACCCTGGTAACAGACATTGGTTCTTGTCTGGTTAAGTGGGTAGGGATCGAGGGAGAGCTACTCTGGTGTGGGCAGGGATGCAGACGTAGTCACGTTGGATGAGATCCGCCTGCAACACAGACGAGCGGAATATCAGAGTGACTATTAATGCACGTCTCTTCCGGCCGATAGGAAAAGCTGAACGGATAACCATAAAGGGATGAGGGTGCATCCAGAGAAGAGACCTGGGCCCGCGTGGAGCAAAACTTAGGCCCGAGATGAGTTGCATGTGGGTCCACATAGGGTGAAACTCGGAGCCCTGAGGTGGTGGCCCGAGTTGAGCCCAGTGTCCGGACAGTCTAGAGGCTGGTAAATGTGAGCACGGTGAGAACTGATATAAATGTTGGGGCAAGCATAGGACGGGTGTGCCCACCGGTGGGTAGACGTGCATGGCGCTGATGGTGAGGGAGCGTGGCAGGCGTAGTGGTGAGCGGACCAACAAAATGTGCAGAAAAACTGGAAAGCCCAGCAGAGGCTCGAATCCAGTGCGCGTTTTCGCTCGCAGCGTACTACTACTACCTTGTAGTTAGATTGGGGACAATCAAAAGCTAGTGGAGCAAACCGTACACAAAACTAGACGGAAGGAAAACCAAGTAGTTCACAAAAAGACCGGCAATCTGGGCAGATGACGTTCAACAGCCCGAGAGGGTAGATCGTCTAAGGATCGCTACCATAAAAGAAAATAGCAGCCTGCTGCCTTGCAGTTTGGCTGGGGACAGTCAAAGGTTGACGGAGAGCGAACCCAGTAAACGCTGGTTGAAATCGGACACGTCGCCGCAGGACATGCACAAGAGCTTCAAATGGTACCGAAGATTGTGACGTAAAACAAACGTTCTTGGCAAAAGCTGTTTATATATCTCAATTGGTTATTGGTTATTGGTTACTAAACTGACGTCATTGCACTCCGGGCAAACCCATAGGTGCTCAGTCTCCCCAACAGATATCGAAGAGTATGCATACTGATGGTTCCTGTGGCTCGCTGATTAAACACACCTCTCACTCTGCCTCTCAGGCATCCAGTTCGACTTGAACAAAGGGTAATTCCAAACTGCTTAAATCGCTTGATCGATTCAACATCGATTTTAGTGTCCTCATCCAACAGAGAGTCTCGAAGAGACCGAAGAATATCCCCTTATCCATCTTCAACTCCCCAACAATCGATGCTGTTGATGCAAGCCTGTCCGCTCTCTCATTACCGTAAACACCCGCATGCCCAGGACAGTATATCCACGTAAGCCAATGCTAATTTTGTCATCAATGTATTAAATGTCTGTAAACATTAGTTTTATCTAGCTAACCATGCCAATGGGCGCGTTAAATATATAGCACAAAGAAGGCAACTTTTAGATGGTATGACTGTTTGAATTGCAAAAAACATTTTGTATCGTCGGGAACATGTGTTGTTCACATGCAAGTTTTCAAGTTATTTCATCAAATTGTTACAAAGATACACATTTTTATCTGTGGACATGACAAGTTGAACGGAAAAACTCCGGAAGATGACATTATTCCAACGGTTCAAAATTCAACTGTCATCTCGTCACCCGTCATCACCGATGATGACCTCCTAAAATTATATATATATCTAATTGTACCATACTATGTAGTTACTTCGTGTTTTCATATATTTCGTACATAGTTTTACTGCTGGCTTACATATAATTGAAAAACCAGTTTTACAATAGCTTTTTTTTTTAAAAACGGACCCTAACTTAATTTCTCAATGCTAGCCATTAATAATAGTAATATATATATATATATATTATATATATGTGTGTGTGTGTGTGTGTGTGTGTGTGTGTGTGTGTGTGTGTGTGTGCGTAGAATAATACTCCGAGTGTCATGGACAGAGAAGAGAGCAAATAGATCTATCCAGTAAGGAACTCAAAATAATTTTTTTTTTAAACTGGCTGAAGCTACAAATAAGAATGAGAAAGTTAAAGTATTTTGAACATATAAACAGACATAAAAGGCCGGAGAAAACCATTTTGGAAAGAGCCATCTCGGCAAAGAGAAGAAGAGGAAGACCACGCATAAGATGAAATCAGGATGTATCTGATGATTTGACCATGATGGCTGCAGAGGTAGGACATCCGGCATATGAGAGAAATAATTCAGAAGGACTGTTAGTTTTGCAAAGTTCTGCTCAGGACAAGCTATTGGGTGATGATAATATATATATATATATGTATAAATGTATACGTACACACATGGTGTTTATACAGTCGCTGTGTAGAGGATTTTGAAAATCTTTTAGTAATTCTTCTTCTTCTTTATTTTGTCCTTCTCTGCTTTTTGCCGCTAGGCGTAGCAGGTTTAACTGATGATCGGTTTCCGAGATAATGCATGCTCGGTCGCTTGATATGGTGTGGTATTGTGGAGTTTTAAGATGTCTGTAACTCCATCAACCCATCTTTTCTTGGTCTGCCCTTTCCTCTTGATGATTCCATTTTCAGGTTGTACGCTCTTTCAACTGGTGTATTCGGTTCATTCTGACCAAGTGGCCAAACCATTTGAGTCTCTGTTTTCAATAAATCTAATAGCAGGTGTTGTTCCTACTGTTCTTCTAATTTTCTCATTTCTTATATGGTCTCTTCTTGTTTTATTTACTGCTTTCCTCAAGCATCTCATTTCGCATGTGGTAATTTTCCTTTCTTGTTCTTTTGTCAGTGCCCATGTTTGGCTCTGGTAGCACAGTGTTGGTATAAAGATTGAATTTATAATATGTCTTTAGTCTCTACTGGAATAGCTGGGTGTTTCAAAATTGGGTAAGCTGGTATGTAATGTTGTTGGCTTGCTGGATTCTAGTTTCGATCTCTCTGTCCAGTCTACTATCAGATGTGAAGATACTTCCAAGGTATTTGAATTCTCTCACGTAATTTAGTAATTACGTCACCAATAATGGAAATTTACGTCATGATATTCTGAGTTCCATATTCCTGTATGCAAAAGTACACAAAAGCCGTTGTTATATTCACCATTTCATTGCTGTAAGGAATGTTAACCATTGAAAACAGGAAATTTTGATGGAACATGTCTTTCGTAATGGTGGCACATATACTGAAGAAGCATTTCGACAATATGTACTGAAATTTCCAGACTCACAAGTCGGGTTCACAGCTACTTTACTGAATACAAGCCAGCCAGAAGCAGTAGTACGTATCTAGATGAATAATAACAATATACGAAGGAAGTCAATAAGTAAGCCACAAATGGCTGTAGAAAAATAACTAAACATGATAACAACTTGAAACCAGTTTATTTTTATACATGCATTGTCCCTTTATTTCTCAACATAATTTCCACCAACATTGGTGCACTTATCCCATCGTTTTATCAATCCTCCCAAACTGGCTGCATAGAACTGCGGGCTCTGTTTTCTAAACCACGTTTTCACTTCACATTCAACTTCGGTGTCATTCGCGAGATGTCTTCCGCCAAGGTGGGTTTCAGTGGACCAAAAAGGTGGAAATCGTTAGGGGCTAAGTCGGGACTGCAAGAGGGATGTTCCAGAACTTCCCACCTTAGTTGGTTAATTTTCTCCTGAGTTAATCGTGCCGTATGTGGTCTGCATTGTCTTCAAGAAGCAACACTCCTCTAGTCAGCAGTCCTGGGCGGTTTTTTCGAATTGCATCATGACGCATCAATAGAACTTCACAGTACTAATCAGAAAGTACGATTCAGAATTCACATTGTCACCTTTCTTCTTGAAATTGGTTAAAAACACCCCTTGACAATCCCAGAACACCGTCAGCATAACCTACCCTGCTGATGGCGTATCCTTTAATTTTTGGACACAAGGCGAAGAAGGATGTTTCCACTGCATTGAAGCTCGCTTTGATTCAGGCTGGTAGTGATGCACCCATGATTCATCCCCAGTAACAATCCTGTTCAGCATGTCTTTTCCATCTTCGTATCGACAGAGATGATGCAAGGACAGTCCAAATCGCTTAATTTTGTGTTCCTCCTTCAATTGTCTAGGTACCACAATGGGCCAACCTTCTTAAATTTCAATCGATCATGCATTATGCTGTATGCTGAACCATGTGAGCACCCTATTTCAGATGCTATAGAGTCTATCGCTACTCACCTGTTACCTCTAATCTTCTCCTCCACACGCTGCACGGATGCTTCTGCTGCAATCTCAACGGGACAACCAGATCGGATTTCATCAACAATTTTAGAGCGCCCTTGAGAAAAGTTATCTATCCAGTTATGCACCGCTTTACGGACAAACATTTGTCAATATAAACAGGAAACATTTTCTAATGAATGTCCTTTGCAGACAGTCATTTTGCCCACAAAAAACGCACAACAGCACGTTGCTCTTTGGTTGTACCCTCTGTAAGTACAGTCGCCATTTTATTTATGCTCTGCGCATGCGCATGAGGCACCTAGCACCACCTGACGAACGGGAATATAAAGTTCGATGTTGCTGTCACCTAATGACACCTTTATAAAACACCAACTACATTTACGTACCATCCCACAGAACTTTGTGGCTTACTTATTGATTACCATTTTTAGGCGACTTTGAAACCACATTTCGTGATGTAGTTTCGCCGGGCGTACATTTAACTGCACATTAACTCTATAAACACCATGAATAACCATTGAATAATTAAATCAGTAATACCAGGATTAGGAAAACCCGATAAGTCTTTGCTATCCTACACACAGTGTGGAAATCCACTACCATCTTCACGAAAGCAGAGCTCTGGATATTCAGCTCAAATGTGAAATCTGTGTTGCTGTATGGCTCGGAGACGTGACGAGTCACCAAGTTAAATACAAATAAGATTCAGACCTTTGTCAACGGATGTTTTCGGTGGATTCTCAGACTGAGATGGCATGATTGAGTGATGTTTGATCATGACTGAGTTGCAAACAAAGACCTGTAGATAAGAACCGGACAGGATCTCATACTGACCCAGGTTAAGAGGAGAAAATGGCGATGGGTGGGACATACTCTACGGAAGACACAGTCGCATGTCACTAGACAAGCACTTTAGTCGAACCCGCAAGGAAATCGAAAAAGGGGCCGCCCTAAACAGACCTGAAGACGAAGTCTTCTTGGGGAACTTAAGGGTGCTAAACTATTCTTGGAGACCATAAAGAAAATATAGACCGAGAAAAGGAGACCGAGAAAAGGAGACCGAGAAAATATAGACCGAGAAAATATAGACCGAGAAAATATAGACCGAGAAAATATAGACCGAGAAAAGGAGACCGAGAAAAGGAGACCGAGAAAAGGAGACCGAGAAAAGGAGACTGAGAAAAGGAGACTGAGGGGAAATGAGACCGAGAAAAGGAGACAGAGAAAAGGAGACTGAAAAAGGAGACTGAGAAAAGGAGACCGAGGGGAAAATGAGACCGAGAAAAGGAGACCGAGAAAAGGAGACCGAGAAAAGGAGACTGAGAAAAGGAGACCGAAAAAAGGGAGACTGAGAAAAGGAGAACGAGAAAAGGAGACCGAGAAAAGGAGACCGAGAAAAGGAGACCGAGAAAGGAGAACAGAAAGGAGACTGAGAAAAGGAGACCGAGAAAAGGAGACTGAGAAAAGGAGAACGAGAAAAGGAGAACGAGAAAAGGAGAACGAGAAAAGGAGACCGAGAAAAGGAGAACGAGAAAAGGAGAACGAGAAAATGAGACTGAGAAAAGGAGACCGAGGAGAAAAGGAGACCGAGAAAAGGAGACTGAGAAAAGGAGACTGAGAAAAGGAGACCGAGAAAAGGAGACTGAGAAAAGGAGACCGAGAAAAGGAGACTGAGAAAAGGAGACTGAGAAAAGGAGACCGAGAAAAGGAGACTGAGAAAATGAGACCGAGAAAAGGAGACCGAGAAAAGGAGACGGGGAGAAAGGAGACAGAGAAAGGAGACAGAGAAAAGGAGACCTAGGAAAAGGAGACTGAGAAAATGAGACCTGAGAAAGGAGACAGAGAAAAGGAGACAGAGAAAAGGAGACAGAGAAAAGGAGACAGAGAAAAGGAGACGAGGAGAAAAGGGAGACAGAGAAAAGGAGACAGAGAAAAGGAGACTGAGAAAAGGAGACCGAGGAGAAAAGGAGACAGAAAAAAGGAGACAGAGAAAGGAGCCCTGAGAAAAGGAGACTGAGAAAATGAGACCGAGAAAAGGAGACTGAGAAAATGAGACCGAGAAAAGGAGACAGAGAAAAGGAGACCGAGGAGAAAAGGAGACAGAGAAAAGGAGACAGAGAAAAGGAGACCGAGGAGAAAAGGAGACAGAGAAAAGGAGACAGAGAAAAGGAGACTGAGAAAAGGAGACCGAGAAAAGGAGACTGAGAAAAGGAGACTGAGAAAAGGAGACTGAAAAAAGGAGACTGAGAAAAGGAGACTGAGAAAAGGAGACCGAGAAAGGAGACTGAGAAAAGGAGACTGAGAAAAGGAGACAGAGAAAAGGAGACCGAGGAGAAAAGGAGACAGAGAAAAGGAGACAGAGAAAAGGGAACGAGAAAAGGAGACTGAGAAAAGGAGACGGAAAAGGAGACTGAGAAAGGAGACTGAGAAAAGGAGACCGAGGAGAAAAGGAGACAGAGAAAAGGAGACAGAGAAAAGGAGACCGAGAAAGGAGACAGAGAAAAGGAGACTGAGAAAAGGAGACTGAGAAAAGGAGACCGAGAAAAGGAGACTGAGAAAAGGAGAACGAGAAAAGGAGACCGAGAAAAGGAGACCGAGAAAAGGAGACTGAGGAGAAAAGGAGACAGAGAAAAGGAGACCGAGAAAAGGAGACTGATAAAAGTGGCGAACAACTGTTATGGTCCTATGCTCCAGGAGAAACAGAGAGGAATAAGTCAATAGTCATCAAATCATATTTTACCCTCGCTCAAATTTCTCGGTGCATTTATCTGCCAAGAGCTTCCCATATCAATAGGCTTGCCCGATAACCATTTCCATTCACCGAAATGATTTTTGGCCGCACCTCCAATCCAAGTCAATTTGCCTATTGATGAGAAAAAAACCCACTCAAAACGAAACACATATACTAGACATTAAAGATGACTTTCGTATTACTTAACAATTCGTCATCAGATAGGAATGAGCAGCAGAAAATATATGCGAAAAGAGGTAACATGATTAGAGAAAGAAAAGAGAGAGAGAGAGAGAAAGAGAGTGAGAGAGAAAGAGAGAGAGAGAGAAAGAGAGATAGACAGTAATAGAGAAATTGAGAGCGAGAGAAAATGAGAGAGAGAGGAGTGTATACTTTGGAACAAAAAATCTCTGGCATGTATTATATAATATTCCAAAAGGAAACTTACAGTAGCATATCGATAGCATCAGAGAGAGAAATGAGAGAGAGAGGAGGTATACTTGGAACAAAAAATCTCTGGCATGTATTATATAATTTTCCCAAAAGGAAAGTACAGTAGCATATCGATAGCATCAGAGAGAGAAAATGAGAGAGAGAGTAGTGATACTTTGGAACAAAAATCTCTGGCATGTATTATATAATATTCCAAAAGGAAACGTACAGTAGTATATCGATAGCATCAGAGAGAGAAAATGAGAGAGAGAGAGAGAGTGTATACTTTGGAACAAAGCATCTCTGGCATGTATTATACAGGGTGTTCAACTTAAAAACAGCCTGTGAATGGAGATAATCTGGCATATATGTATGGAAATGAGAAGGTTCAGTTATGACGTAGTATAGGTCAAGGTTGTGTGATGGTGTGTAATTTAGTGCGGGAAGGGCGATGAACAAATGTGACGTAGAACAAGCTAGTCAGAACCGATTTAAATAGTAAATAGACCAGATGCAATGCGTACCTGGCACATTTCTATTTATCACTTGGGCTGCTTTTAAGTTGAACACCCTGTATAATATTCCAAAAGGAAACGTACAGTAGCATATCGATAGCATCAGAGAGAGAAAATGAGAGAGAGAGAGTGTATACTTTGGAACAAAAAATCTCTGGCATGTATTATATAATATTCCAAAAGGAAACTTACAGTAGCATATCGATAGCATCAGAGAGAAAAAATGAGAGAGAGAGAGAGAGGGGTATACTTTGGAACAAAAAATCTCTGGCATGTATTATATAATATTCCAAAAGGAAACTTACAGTAGCATATCGATAGCATCAGAGAGAGAAAATGAGAGAGAGAGGAGTGTATACTTTGGAACAAAAAATCTCTGGCATGTATTATATAATATTCCAAAAGGAAACGTACAGTAGCATATCGATAGCATCAGAGAGAGAAAATGAGAGAGAGAGTAGTGTATACTTTGGAACAAAAAATCTCTGGCATGTATTATATAATATTCCAAAAGGAAACGTACAGTAGTATATCGATAGCATCAGAGAGAGAAAATGAGAGAGAGAGAGAGAGTGTATACTTTGGAACAAAGCATCTCTGGCATGTATTATACAGGGTGTTCAACTTAAAAACAGCCTGTGAATGGAGATAATCTGGCATATATGTATGGAAATGAGAAGGTTCAGTTATGACGTAGTATAGGTCAAGGTTGTGTGATGGTGTAATTGTAGTGCGGGAAAGGGCGATGAACAAATGTGACGTAGAACAAGCTAGTCAGAACCGATTTAAATAGTAAATAGACCAGATGCAATGCGTACCTGGCACATTTCTTTTTATCACTTGGCTGCTTTTAAGTTGAACACCCTGTATAATATTCCAAAAGGAAACGTACAGTAGCATATCGATAGCATCAGAGAGAAAATGAGAGAGAGAGAGTGTATACTTGGAACAAAAATCTCTGGCATGATTATATAATATTCCAAAAGGAAACTTACATGTAGCATATCGATAGCATCAGAGAGAGAAATGAGAGAGAGAGAGATGTATACTTGGAACAAAAATCTCTGGCATGTATTATATAATATTCCAAAAGGAAACTTACAGTAGCATATCGATAGCATCAGAGAGAGAAAATGAGAGAGAGAGAGTGTATACTTTGGAACAAAAAATCTCTGGCATGTATTATATAATATTCCAAAAGGAAACGTACAGTAGCATATCGATAGCATCAGAGAGAGAAAATGAGAGAGAGAGTAGTGTATACTTGGAACAAAAATCTCTGGCATGTATTATATAATATTCCAAAAGGAAACGTACAGTAGTATATCGATGGCATCAGAGAGAGAGAAAATGAGAGAGAGAGAGAGAGTGTATACTTTGGAACAAAGCATCTCTGGCATGTATTATACAGGGTGTTCAACTTAAAAACAGCCTGTGAATGGAGATAATCTGGCATATATGTATGGAAATGAGAAGGTTCAGTTATGACGTAGTATAGGTCAAGGTTGTGTGATGGTGTGTAATTGTAGTGCGGGAAGGGGGGATGAACAAATGTGACGTAGAACAAGCTAGTCAGAACCGATTTAAATAGTAAATAGACCAGATGCAATGCGTACCTGGCACATTTCTATTTATCACTTTGGCTGCTTTAGTTGAACACCTGTATAATATTCCAAAAGGAAACGTACAGTAGCATATCGATAGCATCAGAGAGAGAAAATGAGAGAGAGAGTAGTGTATACTTTGGAACAAAATCTCTGCATGTATTATATAATATTCCAAAAGGAAACGTACAGTAGCATATCGATAGCATGAGAAGAAAAGTTTGTGGCGTAGAGGTTAGGTACTCGTCTTACCTGCCAAAGGCAATAGGTTCGCTCTCTCGTGCAGACATCTGGATATTGTTCCAGAGATCCCTGATCTCAGTGTAGGTGAGAATGAGTTCCAAGTCTGTTCGGAAACGGAGGTTAAAACGTACGTAATATTTTCAATTTATGTACGTAAAAGAACCATTGGGAGTTCAAAATCGAAAAGAGCAGGCTGAAAGCCGCTGCCCTGTCAAAATTCATTAGAAAATATTTTTTTAAATATCCTAAAAATATCTTCACTGTCTTCAAATTACATCAGAGACCCTCGCTGCTGCTGCAACAGTTCGTACACTGCAGCTGAGATCTTCCTGTGTAAGAAAGAGATCGGAGCCACACATGGTTACTCACCGAAGTGCAATGATGATGTCATATCAATCAATCATTCAATCAAATCTATTATTAGTTGAAACCATTACTTTTTCACCATCACAGAACCTCACTTCTTTGACTTTTTCTCTTCGTCTAATATCAATAAACAAAAATAAACTAACCTTGTGCGTTGGGAGCTATCAATCTTGCAACAAAATCGTCTTCATTCTTATCATCGATTTCACTAGAGATGCATTTGACATGACATCGTTTCTGAGACAAAATTAGAAATTAAGAAATCAGAAGGAGACTGGATGTGAAACCAGTTATGCAATTCGTAAAAGAACAACAGATTAAATGGTTTGAACACCTGACCAGAATGCCCTGGTATCGCCTACCACAGAGAGCCACACAGAAAAAGTATAATGAGTACAAGGCAAGAGGAAGACCACGCAAAGATGGAGCGACGGCATCAAGAACAGCCTTACGAACATGAATATCAGCTTACAAAGTGCCTTAAAAAAGCACACACAAGATCACTACGTTTCACCCCCAACACTTCCATAAAGAAGTAAATGGTGGAAGAGAAGAACAAGCACACACAAGATCACTACGTTTCACCCCCAACACTTCTATAAAGAAGTCAATGGTGGAAGAGAAGAAGAAGATCGTTTCTGATGTAAGTAAACATTTTAGACAACATTCATTCACAGAGGCTAAGAATAAACTGTAGTTTTCATTATTAAATAGATTAGTTATTAAGTCAACACAGACTTGAATATATTTACATGAAGTAACTCGTATCGATAAATTAAGTCAGGAACCACTTTCAAAAGATAACACAAGTCCGTGTGAAGTCAGGAGCCACTTTCAAAAGATAACACAAGTCCGTGTGAAGTCATGAGCCACTTTCAAAAGATAACACAAGTCCGTGTGAAGTCAGGAGCCACTTTCAAAAGATAACACAAGTCCATGTGAAGTCAGGAGCAACTTTCAAAAGATAACACAAGTCCGTGTGAAGTCAGGAGCCACTTTCAAAAGATAACACAAGTCCATGTGAAGTCAGGAGCCACTTTCAAAGATAACACAAGTCCATGTGAAGTCAGGAGCCACTTTCAAAAGATAACACAAGTCCATGTGAAGTCAGGAGCCACTTTCAAAAGATAACACAAGTCCGTGTGTCGCCGGGGCTCGCAAATGGAGCAAAGAATAATAACACTGCGACCTACAAGGCATGTGGTAAGAGGCGACTGAGGTAGGGCATAGGAAGCTACCCTAGTAAGTAAAAGCGTCGCAAAATCGGATATGCACATGTACTTGTAGGCGCATAACTGGCACAATGCACAATCGTTCAGGCTCTGATCACATAATAATCACAGTTTCAGTTTCAGTTTGGAATATCTTCATTGCACTCCGGACATGTCCATAGGTGCTCCGATCTCCTCGCAATATCTCCATCAGCGTCCAGCGACTGACCTTACCAATTCTATTTTGATTGATGAGCCTACTCGTATACCTGTTGTACCGTTCTTTCTTGCCACACCAATCTTCAAACCCAGTTCTAGCAATCTAGTAGTTGACGTGGATTGGTTTAGATGAAGGTATTCTCTGCGGCCACGCTCTATGAGGGCGTTCACGATGTCAGTTCTGTCCATTGGCTGGTCGTCTGATATAGCGGCAGAGCCAGCCAGCCTGTCTGCTCTCTCATTGCCAACGACACCCATGTGCCCCGGAACAAAGACAAATGTAATTCTGCAAATTGTTGACGCCTGCAGTGATTTAGTCCATTGCCTGCGCACCGAACCGGCTTCCACCTTTCGGATCATACTCAATGAGTCACTCAGAATGCAGCATGAGTGTAGTTTTGTGACTCTAGCCAGAGTAGTGCATTGGTCACCGCCAGTACCTCCATTGTCATGATGCTTGTTGTCATACTGAATGCACCACTGGCTTCCCTGACCATTCTGCCACATGAGCTTGCAGAGAAGGCCCATGCAGACTTTCGTGACGAACTACCGATCCATCCGTGTAGATCACAACGTCGTCTGCATTGCAATTTTCATCGATGATGGCTTTGACCTTTGTCAAATTTAATGATGGTTGAAAAAGTGTTCCAGTATATTGGAAGCATCGGTATCCATTCTTCTCCATAGTCAATATTATTGAGCCCGCATACCAGCTGAACAGTATCTGCGGCATGGCCAACCCATGACTTGCCCCGCTTTAACCGATGTCCACCAGTGGCGCTGATCACAAAGAGTGGTTAACAAGTGGTCAGTATGGAGCGTTTGAAGAAGAAGAAGAAGACGGAGGAGAAGTTATTAAGAAAACAAAGACTTCAATATATTTACAATAAGCTAATGACTTGTATTTATAAATTGTCAGGATCTACTTTCAAAATATAAGAAGAGAGATGTTTGACCAACCACTAGTAACAACTGTTTTAAGAAGGAGAAGATGGAGATATGCTGGACACACCTTGAGAAGAAATTATCGAAGAATATCAAAATGGGCATTGAAGTGGGATGCAAAGAGTTCAAGAAAGAGAGGACGAATTAGGGACACCCTGAAAAACAATTTGCAGAGAGAGGCAATAAATATAGGTCTCAGTTCCATGGGGAGATGCGAGTGAGTTGCAGAGGATAGCGCGGTATGGAGAAATTGCTTGCTTGTAACGTAAAACGTAGTGCGCGGCTTCCATGCAGGTGACCTTTATTCAATTCACGGTAAGGCCAAAGATTTGTTGTTGTTGTGGGGATAAATGAAAAATCCTAACCTGAACAGCTTCGCTGCGACTGTACTAGCCATGCGGCCATTATATTCCTCAGGCTCTCGTCCCACATGTCCTACACCGTCCTAAAAAGCGGTACTACAGGCGCAGTAACGAGAGTTTTTTTAACTGAGTGAAATGATATGTATGTAATATTTAGTAAAGTTAAAATCAAGAAGTTAAACACAATCAAGAACATGTGGCAAATCACCAGAAAAAAATTTTAAAATTTAAAATATTGAGAACATGCATTTTTCAGTGGCTACTTATGGTTGTGAATCATGGACCATTACACACAAAAAAGCAATCCTTCGAAACTAAATGCTACAGAAAGATTCTACGAATACCATGGACAGAAAAAGAAAGAACACTGATGTCCTGAAAGAACTAAATGTTAAAGAGAATTGGCTTATAAACAATATACGATGCAGAAAAATTAGATACTTTGGTCACAACAAGCGTCACGATGGCCTGGAGAGAACAATATTAGAGTGCAGGGTCCCAGGACGCAGAGGCAGACCAATAAGAAGATGGCTACAAGATATTAAAGAAACTATGAATATAACCATCGACGAAGTGGGTGAACTGGCTAGGGACAGAGTGAATTTCAGATGCGCTGCAAAGAGAGCAACGGCCTATTTTTGTGTGTTTTTTCGATCCAGAAGCACTTGAGCTTTTCAGCTCTTCGGCTCGGTGCCATGGACGTCGTAACCCTTCGGTTCGGTGCCACGAACACCGTGAACCTGGTGAACTGTGACTTTTCTACCAGCCCGCGGAATTGAACCTACACTCACAGGAGCTTGTCACCAGTAGTCCAACGCGATACGAACACGCTGAGCAGGTGGACAGCAACGTCCTATAAAGGATACGTACCTTGATGATGATGAAAGTTAAAATGTATGACAATGAAAACATGCAGGTTGAGATTGTTACCATAGCTACTGGCCAAGAGAGCGGTTTAACCGATAAGTAGTAACAAGATTGACGATAGGGTTTCCACCTGCCTGTACATCCATGTTCTAGAAAATAATCAAAAATTCAAAATATATTAAATCTTCTAAATTGTTCAAATAATCAAATAGTTCATATGTCTTGTTCGCCTTTTGGGCTCTTTAGACTACTTTAGTAGGTGTAACTATATTATTATCTGTGTCTTAGGGGATAAGGACTAGGTCTATTAACCACGACGTTCTGAGTTCGAATCATGCTGCGGACAGTTTGGTTGCAAATTGTTTCGTGTGGATTTTTACAAAGGACGATGTCACCACCCGTTCAGAAAGCAATGGCAAACTACTGTACGCAGTGGCGGCTCGTGATCATTTTTGTTGGTGGAGCTAGACAGATATTTTCGGAAAAATCTTTGTTTTGGTTAGCAGCGAAACACGTATAAACAAGGTACTATAGTTTTATAAAATACAGAAACAGTGACGATAAACAGCAACGTTTCGACAAAAAGGCCTTTATCAAGCAAACGACACAACAGGAGTGACGAATTTCAGAGAACACTTACAAATGGACGATAACGGAAACATGCAAATGTATCTAATGAAAATCTGGGAATAAAACGAATAACGAAATGAGTGCAACACAAAACTAGAAGTGGAAAGAAGAGAAACAATATATAATCAAGTGAAAATATAAATTATATATATGAAGCAAATATACATATAGATTACAAGGCATGAGATGAGAAAGTACTAAGAAGTATAGGGAAAGTAATGCGTTGAGTCCAAGAGGCCGCAAGTACCATATAACGAAATAAAACGGTTCTCCAGATCAAATCGACTACGATAATCAGAGGAACATGATCGGATGGCTGTGACCTGGACATCGCACGCTCCTGAATGGCCAGTATCATTGAAATGGGTAGCTACAGGGTCACAGAGCATTGGCGTATATCGCGCAAGTGTTGGGCGAATCGGTCACTAAGTCTCTTGCCGGTTTCCCAATATAAGCTTGTTGCACCGCTTGCAGATAATGGCATAGATAATATTACGGGACTCGCACGTGGAACTGTCTTCAACAACGAACGTGGCTTTTGGAAAAGACACCGTGCGGGTCTGTATTACATAAGCACAGGTGTTGTAGCGCCGACGGCCACAATGGATGGTGCCAAAATGACTCTGGATATTAGGCTTGAGGCGACTGTGAACAAACATATCCTTAAGACTTCTGTCCCGTCTGTACGCCACCAAAGGATAGTGTTGGAAGATTGATGGTGTCTCAGGATCAGACTGAATAATGGAGAGATAACGGAATAAGACTTTCTTCACAAGTGAACTATGAGGGTGGAAAGTTAAGACAAGTTTCACCCTGTCAGAATTGGAAGTTCTATGCTGTTTAGAGAGAGCCTCCTGGCGAGAAATTTTCTGAACGCGCTGCATAGCAGATGCAAGCACCTTATCCGGGTATAAGCGCTTACGGAAGAAATCAAGCATCTCGTGAGCTCTATCGAGAAAATCATCGTCCTCGCTACAGAGGCGACGAAGGCGCAAGAGTTGAGAGAATGGTAAAGAGTCACGACAAGCCTGGGAATGGGAAGAGGTATAAAGAAGAAAACTATGTGCATCTGTAGGCTTGTAGTATACTGATGTAGTGACGGTGGATAGGATGATGGTGATAGTGATGTCAAGAAAGTTGACACAAGAGGTAGAGATGTGAGATGTAAACCGAATAGCAGGATTGAAGACATTAATGAAATTAATGAAGCGTGACAATCGGCTTCAGGCATATAGGTAATGCCAATACAATCATCAATGTATCTATGATACACAGACGGAAGAGGGTCATCATAGGTGTTCCATACTAAGTGTTCAAGATGACCCATGAATAGACAAACATAACTGGGTCCCATTTTAGTACCCATGGCGACCCCACTGATCTGCTCAAAGAACTGGTCATTGAGCTGAAAGAAGTTGAGAGTGAGAACTAGTTCTGCAAGACGAAGCAGAGCCGAGGTGGAGACAAGTGGGTTAGTTCTCCTGTCGAGAAAGAACTGGAGAGCTTGAAGTCCGTCGGAATGAGGTATGGAGATGTACAATGAGCACACATCAAGGAGGAAGAGACGGTAAGTCCTGCCAGGCAACAACTCAATAGACAAAAAAATAGACAAGGTTTGGTTCGTATCTTTCAAGAATGAAGGTAGTGGTGTGACTATAGGATTGAAGATAGTGTCAAGAAATTCGGAGATATGTTCCGTAGGACAAGCGCAAGCAGAAACGATGGGCCTACCAGGATTGTTCAGTTTATGAATTTTGGGGAGCATATAAAATGCGGGTTTGCCTAAACAGCTATCGATGACACAAAGTGATGATGCGCCGGTAGTCCAACACTATCCTTTGGTGGCGTACAGACGGGACAGAAGTCTTAGGATATGTTGGTTCACAATCGCCTCAAGCCTAATATCAAGTCATTTTGGCACCATCCAGTGTGGTCGTCGGCGCTACAACACGTGTGCTTATGTAATACAGAGCCGCACCGTGTCTTTTACAAAGCCACGTTCGTTATTGAAGGCAGTTTCAATATTTCAGAATGCGAGTCCTGGAATATTATCTATGCCATCACCTGCAAGCGGTGCAACAAGACCTATATTGGAGAAACCGGCAAGAGGCTCAGTGACCGATTCGCCCAACACTTGCGCGATATACGCAACAATACTCTGTGACAAATGTAGCTACCCATTTCAATGATACTGGCCATTCAGGAGCTTGCGATGTCCAGGTCACATCCATCCGATCATGTTCCTCTGATGATCGTAATCGATTTGCTCTGGAGAACCGTTTTATTTCGTTATATGGTACCTTGCGCCTCTTGACTCAGCGTTACATTCCTATACTCTTAGTACTTTCTCATCTCATGCCTTGTAATCTATATGTGTATTTGCTTCATTTATATAATTTATATTTTCACTTGATTGTATATTGTTTCTCTTTTTTTCCACTTCTAGTTTTGTGTTGCACTCATTTCGTTATTCATTTTTATTCCCAGATTTTCATTAGATACATTTGCATGTTTCCGTTATCGTCCATTTGTAAGTGTTCTCTGAAATTCGTCACCCTGTTGTGTCGTTTGCTTGATAAAGGCCTTTTGGTCGAAACGTTGCTGTTTATCGTCACTGTTTCTGTATTTTGTAAAACCATAGTACTTTGTTTGTACGTGTTTCGCTATTTACCAAGTTTTACCCGCAGTCGTCCCCCTTTTTTGATGGTTTCGGTTAGGATATATTTTAATGTATAGAATAATAAATACACACGTTACACTTTATTTTTGGTGGGGCCTGGCTCCACTCGCCCTTAATGACGAACCGCCACTGACTGTACGTAATAATGCCAGAAAATTACAAACAGAGTTTAAAAGCTGAGGTTGATTCGCATAGTTCTGTAAAGGATATGCAATAACTTTAACTTTAACTATATTATCACACTATGATAGCGTTGTAGTACCTTCAGTAGGGGATGGTAAGGTATAGTCTGTCCATTAATTCGTGAGCACGTTTGAAATTAATTTTCTCGAAAACTACCTGTTGGATCTCAGTGATTTTTGCATGCAGCCTTAGAATATCCATGACGCTAAAATAAAGCTAACCAGTAGTCCATAGATGCTACGGATTTTGCACATCGGCGAATTCCTTGATCTTTTGACAATTGCAAATACGGGGGCTCAAATTTTAGATTTTACAGTAATCCCTAGAATTTGTCCATGTCAATCTATTCATAGGTGTATTTCCATATTAACTTGATAGGTCAAGTAATTAAGTGTGTTGCCCTTTATGGGCAATCGTGAACTTGGATACAATATGCAACAGTTAGTCCTCCCTTCGGTCACCATTAGACCCCAGGGTGTCTTAACTTCACCACAATTGTATGATGGTAGACGCATTTGGATATGGAAATGTATACGTTGCTATTTCTCAGTCTGTAATCAAAATATGATTTGTATCATCCCGAATCGGACGATTCCATGAGGTTGATAATTGTTACTGGCTGGACAAATTGTAATCCATCTCGGTGCCAGTACTCGTCTTCCTCTCGAGCACATGTTCAACACACTTCTTCCAGAACTGCATGTCTATCATTGAGAGGGACTCACGTGTCAGAACTTCAACATCACACATTTTAAACGTCCTGTTCTGTTCGGCAACTTGCCCTTTTACTTTAGCCAGACAAGCTCTATCGGATTGAGCATGATATGGAGGTAGCCGCAAAGACGTGTGGCCGTTTTCCGCAATGATTTTGTCAATATGAAACACATTTGTCTTATTTGTCATCCTCACCAGGTGCAACAACTCGGGTTTCAAATATGTATCATCGAAGCTGACATTTTCCTTAGCAAGCCAAGTCCTAATTTGATATTTTGTATTTGATGCAGTTGGTACTTTGTCTTCCGCTGATACTGCGTTGTGATAGGATGCATTATCCATTACCAAGCATGATGGTCTGTTTAGAATTGGAAGTAGATCTTTCTCCATCCAGTGCCTGAAAATATGTCCATTCATTTCTGTGTGGTAGTCCCTACCGTCGGTACTTTTGATTGGAAAATAAGTCCAGCGTCATGGACAAGACCTTCTTCACTACTTCCTGCATGCGTTAGTATAATACGCTGGCCTTTGCTGCTTGGTATTTTCTTTTCCGTTCACCGTCTACTGATTGCCATTCTTTAGCATTGGTGTGGTGAGCATTGACCCAGGATTCGTCCAAATATACAATATCATAGCCTTGCCTCCGCCGCTCACGGATCTGCCTCAGGTATTTACTTCGGGCAGCAATTAAATGTGGCTTTTCACAAATAATATTCCTGCCGCCTATAGTTTTTCTGAAGGTGAAGCCTGCGGCTCTTACAATTTTCATAGAGTACTTTTAGAAATGTCTATGCTGCAATCTGATTGCAGTTTTAATTTCAGTTTCCTGAGAGTAACAAGTTGATTTGTCGCAAACATTTTCAAGAGCTCCCGTCTTATGACATCTATGTCAAAGTCGTCAATTGTTATTTTCCGTCCTTGCTTGACATTAGTGCACTTTGTGTCCTGTTTAATCCATCGGAAAAGGATTCTCTATTCAGACCAAGCGCCAGTTGCGCTCGTTTCTCAGGGTTATGAATATCGCAATATAGATGACCTCTTAGATTCCTACGGAAGTGTTGGTATAGTAAAACTGTAACCTTCTGCATTGTTATAAATGTCACTTCAGACTCATTATGAATGTGATATCAATGTCAGTTTTGATAAGCCAACAAATATGATACAATAGCTTCATACAAATAGCGAGATACACCTATGACTATACAACGGTATCCCAATTATAACGTCATATGCTTTCCGCTTTCAAAGTCGACTGGGTTAGGTGCACGGATTTCGTGAAATTGTTGTATACTCACGATATTTCTATGTTACCATAATGTATTTTTAGAACAACGCGTCTGTGTACCGTAGATCTGTTACTATTGTGTACAATCCGGTGAGGTTGATTTTAATATAACCTGAAGAAGAAATATTTCAAACTACATCAAATTTTCTTGGAAAAAATATTTCTCTAGCGTCATGGATATTCTAAGGCTGCTTGCAAAAATCACTGAGATCCAACAGGTAGTTTTCGAGAAAATCAATTTCAAACGTGCTCACGAATTAATGGACAGACTATAGTAGTAGTAGTAGTAGCAGTAGTAAAAGTAGTACTAAATAAAGACATAGTAGTAGTAATAGACCCTCCTACCAGGAGGCCATTACCTTGCAGTGGTTGTGGGGGGGAATGGCTTGCGTTTCTTAATGACCCGGAGAGCTATGCCAGCAGGGTTACTTAAGCCGGACAGGTCAAAGGAGAGATGTCAGACTAAAGGTGGCCTACTGGTCCTCCAGGTTGTGAGATTGCGCGATAGGCTAACTACCCATTCATTTAAAAAAGAACGTAGTTACAGAAACCAAAAACAAGTTGTTCAAAATTAACTCCTGTCTCGAAAGGACTAGGGATCCAACCGGACAGGAACCCATGATGACCCAGGTTAAGAGGAGAAAATAGTGATGTGTTAGGCATACTCTACGGAAGACACAGTCGAGTGTCAACAGACAAGCACTTGAGTGGAATCCATGAGGAAAACGAAAATGAGGACCCCCTAAATAGACCTGCAGAAGAAGTCTTCTTGAGGAACTGAAGGGTGCTCAACTATCTTGGGAGAGTATAAAGAAAACATCCAAAGATCGAGAAAAGTGGCGAAGAATGGTTGAGGTTCTATGCTCCACGGGGAGCGGAGAGGAATAAGCAAGTGAGTAAAGTAGTATTAGTTGTAGTAGTACTGATACTCTAGTGTGGCATTAGTAATTATAATGTTGCAATAGTAGTAGTGTTATGAGATATTTGACTCAAACTAAAATTTAACTTGTTACCACAGTGAGAGATAGAACACAGCAACATTCGTATCAAATATTATAAGGAAACGAAGGTGGAAATATTTAGATCATGTTCTTAGAGCAGATGAAAAGAGACTAAATCAACAAGTCCTGATGTGGTCACCAGTTGGGAAAAGAAAACGTGGAAGACCAAAGACCACTCTTCGAAGAACAATCCTACAAGAAAGTAAACTATTGGGATGTAAAACCATACAAAATCTCCAACTGTTAGCAACGAACAGCATCACATGGAGATCTAAAACCTCTGCCCTATGTGCCACCTTTGGCAGGAAAGGAACAAACTAACAAACAAACTAACTAACTAACTAACTAACCACAGTCTAGAATTTCTTTTCCTGACGCTGTGAGGTAAAACAGGATTGGAGACAAGAAGAAGCAGAAGAATACCATAGTCAAGTTTTCATATGTGACTGAGTAAACCTTTAACATTTTTGATTGGTTGTCGCTATAACTTGCTGTTTTCTCAACAAAGTTGTCACAGATCTGTCAATATGCAGACATAATTTACCTGGTAACAGTGACCTGGAAATAGAAGAACAAAATAACATTTGACAGAACTGTCTTAAATAACAGACGAGTGAAAAGTGTCCTTATCTTAATTTGATATCTATATCGCTTGTTTAATAATTTAATAGTTCGGTTACATTAAAGGACATGAGTGCCTGGACAAGATAATTCTTGAGGGAACGTGCATGGAAGAAAAGCGAGAAGAAGACCTAGACGACGATGGGAGCAGGATGTCATTGACAAGCTGAGAATGACTGCTGCTGACGACGGGCATCTGGCACAGAATAGAGAGATTTTCATGACTGCTGCTGACGACGGGCATCTGGCACAGAATAGAGAGATTTTCAGGGCTGCTGTCATGTGAGAAAAGTTCCGGAAGGTACACGCTACTTGATGATGATGATCACGTTAATATCTTATTGTTCTACCATTACCTTCATTTTGTTATCATTCTCACTTCTGTGTTACTATTCTCCTAGATGTATCTTCAATCATATCACACTATTATCACTTTCATCCATTCGTTAAACAGGACACACAAGGAATTAGTCAGGGGTGCAGAGAAAATGAGCTACAAACATGTTATTTTAAGAAGAAAATAAGAAGAAAGTAACTTTCGTGTCTTAACCCTTTCAGAGATTTTGAAGATTATTTTTGTCCTTTATTATGCTCGTCTCCAATATTGGTTACCTTACACGTTCTTTCAGTTATCAGTTATATGAGGACTATCATCATAGCACTCTGGACATGTCCATAGGTGTTCCGATCTCCACCTCAGCAAATCCAGCAGCGTCCAGCGGCACAACACGCTAGTTCGATGTTGATTAATCAATCTCTTTGAATATTTACTATGTCGTTCTTTTCGCGCTGCACTAATATTGACACAAATCTCTCTCAATCTGGCCAGCGAGTGGGATTCACAGCCCTGAAACTCCTCTGTTCAGAAAGACTCTTTCAATGCGTGAAGAATGTCATTTCGATCCATGGCAGCTCCTCTGATATTGTAGCCAAGCCAGCCAATCTATCATGCATTGAAAAAAGGCATGTTAGATATGGTTGGAAAGCAAATTGAATGAGCTATCTCTCTATTTTCACTATCAAATAAGTGAACGTCTGTAGCTTAAGCGGTAGTGAGCTCGATCACAACCCACGTGTACCTTGCTCAAACACCGCGGGGGGCAGTTTGGAAGAAAATTTGTCCCTGTAGATTTTTAAGAACGGTAAAAATAGACCTAGCCGTTCAGAACGCAATAGTAAACTGCTTTTTTTTTTTTTTTTTCCGCTTTCAACTCAGACGAAGTTTCATCTCAGAAACTGATTTTTGCGTGAAAATCCGTTTTTCCAATTTCTTACAATGGCAGCAGCGTGTACATTGTAAATTACTTTACACTGGCAGCCGTGTGCTCAATGTACTAGTAATTAGTATTCCTCGTCATACAGGCAGATTTTCTCCGACTTCAGAGGTACTCACGTTATCGTCCTGAGTAAGACCAGGGACTCGAACAAATGTCGGACAGTAGGTTCGAACCCGAGCTATGAGCAAACTACTAAACGTTTAAGTAGTGCCTAGAAAATCGACGAATATTTTACTGTGGTTGATTGCTACGTCCTGTAAAGGATATGCCACGGTGTTCATTTTTTTTTTCATCAATCTATTTGGTTTGAATATCAGTGTAATATATGATACCTGATCAATCTATTTGGTTTGAATATCAGTGTAATATATGATACCTGATCAATCTATTTGGTTTGAATATCAGTGTAATATATGATACCTGATCAATCTATTTGGTTTGAATATCAGTGTAATATATGATACCTGATCAATCTATTTGGTTTGAATATCAGTGTAATATATGATACCTGATCAATCTATTTGGTTTGAATATCAGTGTAATATATGATACCTGATCAATCTATTTGGTTTGAATATCAGTGTAATATATGATATCTGATCAATCTATTTGGTTTGAATATCAGTGTATTATATGATACCTGATCAATCCATTTGGTTTGAATATCAGTGTAATATATGATACCTGATCAATCTATTTGGTTTGAATATCAGTGTAATATATGATACCTGATCAATCTATTTGGTTTGAATATCAGAGTAATATATGATACCTGATCAATCTATTTGGTTTGAATATCAGTGTAATATATGATACCTGATCAATCTATTTGGTTTGAATATCAGTGTAATATATGATACCTGATCAATCTATTTGGTTTGAATATCAGTGTAATATATGATACCTGATCAATCTATTTGGTTTGAATATCAGTGTAATATATGATACCTGATCAATCTATTTGGTTTGAATATCAATGTAATATATGATACCTGATCAATCTATTTGGTTTGAATATCAGTGTAATATATGATACCTGATCAATCTATTTGGTTTGAATATCAATGTAATATATGATACCTGATCAATCTATTTGGTTTGAATATCAGTGTAATATATGATACCTACGACTTTGTTTCTCTGTTATAGGATGTGATTTTGTTTCTCTGTTATAGGATGTGACTTAGTTTCTCTGTTATAGGATGTGACTTTGTTTCTCTGTTAACAGATGTGACTTAGTTTCGCTGTTACAAGATATATAATATTTCGCTAATGGTCAGACATATCTACAGTAAAAAAGGATAACAAATATGGGATATAATGAAAACAATTAATGCAATGATCAAAAACTGGACTTTCGTGCTTTAGAAGACAACATGAACTGAACACTGTGTGTTTTAGAAATGAACACTGTGAACTGAACAATTACATTTAGAAGAGATTTAGTTTAGACGAGTGCCGATGTCTTAGCTAAGGAGGGCAGTGCAAAAGAGCAAATTTACCAATCCATGTCTTTTCAAGAGGTCAAAACCCTCATACAGAGAAAATCTGCAGTAGACTGGAAGACAAACATTGGATATGATTATGGAAAAGACTCCTTAAAGACCTAAGCAGAACAGACCAGGTCATTATATTTCGACTACACATCGGACACTGCAGACTCAACAAACACTTATATAGACTAGGAATAAGTCAAACAGCTCTCTGCCAGTGTCAGCAGGCGGAACAGACACCAGAGCATATCCTGCAAGACTGTCCTCTCCTGTGTGAGTTGAGAAGCAACATGTGGCCACACCCAGTTGACCTGAAAACTAAGCTATGTGGAAACTTGACAGACCTGAAGCTGACTGCCCAGTTTGTGGTCAACAGTAAATTAAACGCATGACCAGAGATCGCTAAAGGAGAAGAAGAGATTAAGACGAACTGAATACACTTGTTTTAGAAAAGAACGGCAGGAAATGCTTATTATTGCTGTTGGTTAATGGTTACTGAATTGACATCAAAAGTACAACGAGAAGACTGATATGTACTTATTGTTCCGTAGGGTATCATCATCATCATCACGGTTTGTGTCCTTTATAGGACGTTGCTATCTTTGCAACGCATTTTAAATTCACTCTGTTTCTAGTCAGTTCATCCACTTCGACGATGGTCATATCCATTTGTTTCTTTAGTATCCTGTTGCCATCTTCTTCTTGGTCTGCCTCTGCCTCTGTAGGGTATGCATTCTGATGTTTTCCGTGGTTCACTGTTCAGGAAGACTTACTTTTCATTTATTTTCTACCTTACATTCAGGGAAAACTTACTTTTCATCTGTCTCACACATGAATACTTACTTTCTACCTTACATTCAGAGAAAACTTACTTTTCATCTCTCATACACACATGAATACTTACATTTCACCTCACATACACACATGAATACTTACATTTTACCTCACACACATACATGAATACTTACATTTTACCTCACATACACACATGAATACTTACATTTTACCTCATATACATACATGAATACTTACATTTCACCTCACATACATACATGAATACTTACATTTCACCTCACATACATACATGAATACTTACATTTCACCTCACATACATACATGAATACTTACATTTCACCTCACATACACACATGAATACTTACATTTCACCTCACATACACGTCTAAAGAAAGTATCTAATGGCGAAGGGTTGACTTCATTGCACCGGGTTTCCCCATATGGCCCTGTCGACAGAGATGGCATGCCATCTGCCGAGAGCATTGCACAATGTACAAATTCTAGGCAAAAATTCTATTGATCTCATGAAAAATTGCCCATAAGTCTCGATGCTGATTCGATTCAACAACGTTCAGTACGACCAGCAAACGACATAAACACTTCGCCGTTGAGACAATTACTTAAATTTCATCTCTCTCAGAACATTACTTACTTTTAATCTCCCGCACATCATTACTAATGTTAAATCTACCACACTTAAATATTTACATATCATCATCATTGGCCTCTTTGTCTCAGGAGACAATATGTCTTGCGTCACGTAGTATGTTCTGCGGGTCTATTACTACTAATGTCTTTATTTAGTACTACTTTTACTACTACTACTACTATTACTACCTTACCATCCCCTACTGAAGGTACTACAACGCTATCATAGTGTGATAATCATTGGCCTCTTTGTCTCAGGAGACAATATGTCTTGCGTCACGTATTATGTTCTGCGTTGAATCACAACGTTTCTTGTGGCTGTAATGGCCTATACTGGAGTGGAAACTCCTTGCCACAGTTGCTGCAGGTAAACCTGGAGACTGGAGCTGATACATAGGATGTTCTCTCTGTACTCTGCGCTCTCTTTTGCCTCCACATGTGATATTGTTTTTCTTCTTTCCTTTTTGAACAGCCCCTCACTGCCGCTCGTCATATTTGCCTGTCTTTGACCAGCCGCTCCCAGTGTTCTTTGTCTATGCCGCATGAAGTTAGATGACGCTTGCAGGTGTCAATGAAGCGTAATATGTACATGTAATCTCCCATAAAGTTACTTACTTCTTACACAGAGATTTGTAATCATGTTTGCATTTACGATCATCCCATCCTTGATCTGGTATCGTGATCAAACAGTGCTCATCTAGAGTAATAAATATTTCATGTTATTTTGTGATTTATCATAATATTACGTAAAGCGAGACTCTCTCTCTATCTCTATCTCTATCACTTTCTGACACACACACCCCACACACACACGCACACACACACACACACAATATAGATATATATACAGGGTGGGCCCAAAAAATGAGAACATCGCGTAACATACGCGCTATTTAGAAATGTTATTTAATTCAATTATATTGTTTCATGTGAATTTTGTTTGCCAAGTATTTAGCTAATGGAAATCAGTGTTCAATTTTTCTAAGCATCACGCAACCAGATTAATTGAATACGTCTTCCGCAGCAATTTTATTGATCTGGTAACAAATTAAACCACGACGTAACATTGGCTATTAAAGAAAGATTAAATTCAATAAACTCAATGTAATTTAAAGTTGTACAAGAATTTTAGTAATCAGAAATCATTGTTAATTTTTCTTTCGACGCACTGTTTCATTGAATATGTCTCCCAGAATTTTCATTCTTGGTAACAAATTAAACTCATGTAACATGCATAAAAACAATGCCAAATTGTCGAAATAAACATATATAGCAAATATATAATAAATGGAAACAAGTTATTGATGGTTAAAAAATTTGATGTAATTAGGCTGCATGTTCTTTTTTCACGTATATAACATGCAACAACCGTACATATTATAGGAACGAAGGTGAATATTTAGTCGTTCTAGATCAGACGAACAGAGACTAAATCACAAGTCCTTATGTGGTCACCAGTTGGGAAAAGAAAACGTGGAAGACATAAGACCACTCTTCGAAGAACAATTCTACAAGAAAGTAAACTATTGGGATGTAAAACCATACAAGATCTCCAACTGCTAGCAAAGAACCGTATCACATGGAGCTCTAAAACCTCTGCCCTATGTGCCACCTTTGGCACGAAAGGAACAAACTAGCTAACTTATATATATATATGATATATATATATATATATATATATATATATATATATATATATTATATGAAAAATACACTATGCGTGGATTCATTGCAAAATGACACTTGAAAACGAGTTCTCCAATGTTATATTGAACCAATGCCCGCCTGCCCATCGTGTTCGTAGCGCGTTGGACGACGGATGACAAGTTCCTGTGAGTACGGTTCTATTCCGCGGGCTGGCATAAAATGATTTCTCCAGATTTACGGTATTTGTGGCACCGAACCGAAGGGTTACGATGCCCATGGCCAAAAAAAAGTTGAACCAGTACTTATATATGGCAGCGAATCATATTTAAAGAGTTTTTAAAGCCGAAGGATTGACTTCATTGTATCGGGTTTTACCCCATATGGCTCGGTCCCTCGCCGAAGAAATGACAAGTGACCTGCGGAGAGAGTATTGCACAAAGCACGAACTTCGTAGCTCCGGTAACAATCGTAAGGGTCTCTGAACAGAACGGAACGGTCCACATTAGAACCCACGACCTTCGCAAAGGAAAGGCAAAGGCTTAATTACAATGAGCAAACAATCAATACGATCGTTGAAAGCCACAGAGATGTGGTTTTATAGAAGAATGCTGAAAATTAAATGGTTTTAAATCAGTCCTGCACACAAAGAAACCTTATTAAAAGAATACGAATCTGACAATCAAGGTTCTTTGGGCATATAATGCGAAGAGAAGATTTAGAACACTTGGTAACAACAATTACAATTCAGGGAATAAGAGATCGTGGAAGACAGAGGGAGAAGATATTTGATGGTCTGACATCGAGGCTCAACAACATATCTACGTCAGAACTGATTACCTGCACAAAGGAGAGAGATGTGGAGAGTCTTGATCGCCTACGCCGGCAGGCATGGCACTTCATATATATGTATATATATTATATATACATATATGGCCTGTTTCGTTTTTACAGACGGTTAATTTGCAATTATATTTCTGCTACAACTTCTGTAGCATTAAATAGGTGTCTTCATAGCATTAAATAGGTGTCTTCATAGCACTAAATAGGTGTCTTCATAGCATTAAATAGGTGTCTTCATAGCACCATTGGCAGGTTTTTAAGGTTTTTTCTATATTTTTGATGCCCTGCTCTATATTTAGCAACCATACAAGTTCTTTGCATTGAAAATAGGCATGTTATATATGGTTGGAAAGCTAATTGGATGGGCTATCAGGATATGTTGTTTTAACATAAGTGTGATGTAATTTATGATATCCGTGACCAACTTACGAAAAGTCTAAAAATAGATTATTCTACAAATGACAACTTTTTTACAGTCACAAAGAAGGAAAAAATAAGTATGACGAATATAATGGAATCTTTTATTACAGTCTTTTAAAGTCTTCATATTTGCAAAACATATATGAATTTAAAAATGTTTGGAAAATAGGAAAGGCAGTAATCATGAAATTTATCATATTCAATATGTTCATATTTTAAAGAAAAAAAGTCAATAAATTTGGCCTTCAAGAGAAAATAATGCCGAATTGGTCTAGTAATCAGCCTATAAAGAACTAACACTTATAGTATCATACATAAACATTAAATAGGTATATAATTTCTAAACCTTGCAAGTAAAAGATATTATTTAACAAAAATATGATTACGCAATGATTTTGATAGACAAAATAATCAGGAAAAAAGTTATCGGGCATCTTGCAAACAGACTCAAAGTGACACAGGCATAGAATGTTTATCTGACCCAAGCATAGATATTTCAAGAATCACTGGTGTCTTCATCAGGACAGTAATCTGAGTTATCAGAATCCATTTTATCACATATTATGGGCTTTTTGGCTGGAGAAATTTTGGTCGTTTCTACAAAATGGCAAGGGGGAAATGAGGTGTGCTCCAGTCAACGAGATTAGACATCTAAAAAACATATAATTATTGTTTTTTATAATTTTTTATTAGATTATCATATGTTCTGTATTAGATAACATAAATTTTACCAACTTAAATGCAAAACGTATATAAAATTATGGCCACTTAAATAGGCATGTTTCATCGATCATAAATGATCTAATTCCCATTATCCCAATGGTTAAGGGTTAAATAGGTGTCTTCATTAAATATAATGAAGACACCTATGGCAAGTAATGCAGATATCACACTGGAATCTAAAATGATAAAAATAACAGAGCAGTTCACCTATTTGGGTAGCAATTTTGATTGTACAGGAAATGTTAAAAAGAAATTATTATACGAATTGGCAAAGCAACATCAGCTTTTAAAAGTCTAAATAAAATATGGAACTGCAAGTTATATAGTATTAAAACTAAATTACGAATTTTCAATTCAAATGTTGTATCAATCCTAACATATGCCAGCGAGAGTTGGAAAATGACTAAAGATATAGACAGCAAGTTGAATGCATTTGAAAATAGATGTCTGCGAAAAATAATGAATATAAAATGGAACGAATTCAGGAGAAGTGATGAAATCAGAGACATGTCTGGTCAACCACTAGTGACAACTGTTATAAGAAAGAGAAGATGGAGATATGTTGGGCACACCTTGAGGAGAAATGATCAAAGAATATCAAAGCAGGCATTGAAGTGGGATGCAAAGGGTTCAAAAAGAGAGGTCGACCTAAGGAGACCCTGAAGCGAACTTTCCTGAGAGAGGCAGGAAATATGGTCTCAGTTCCATGGAGGAGATTGAGCGAGTTGCCCAGGATAGAGCGGTATGGAGAAATTACTTGCAGGCCCTATGTAACGTATAACGTTACGAGAGGAATTATTATTATTATTATTATTACAATTCTGAGTTTGCGCTTATCTCTCTTCTCTCTTTTTTTATATATCATATATCATAATGGAGTCTCTGTGGCTGGTTAAGCCCCCGCCTTGTGTTCCGATTGTTGTTGGTTCCAATCCGAACTGTGACGTTCTGTTCATGAGTATTTTTTCCGAGACCACTAGGATTGTTGCTGGAGCTACGGAGTTCCTGCTTTGTGCAATACTCTCGGCAGATGGCGTGCCATTTTGTGGAGAGGGACCGAGTTATATAGGGTAAAACCCGCTCCAATGAAGTCAATCCTTCAGCTTCAGATCATTTATATATATATATCGAGAGCCGCGATAGCGTAGTTGTTAGTGAACTCGCTTCGCAGGGCTGGTGGTCCGGGTTCAACTCCCGCAGTGGGCGTTGAATTTTTCCCGACCGCGACGGCTCTCAGGTCGACCCAGCCTCAACTGGGTACCAGACATGATCTGGGAAAGTAAAGGCGGCCGACGTGATACTGACCACATCATCCATCGAGTGCCGACGGTCAATGAAAAATACAGGCCTAACACTGTATTGACCTATATACCACAAGTCATGAAAGGGTTCCTTTACTTTACTTTTACTATATATATATGGCGTTAGGCCTAGGGTTAGTGACTGCTATAACCCGACGTTCTGAAGTTCGAATCACCTGCGGACAGTTTGCTTGCAAATTGTTTCCGTTGATTTTAACAAAGGACGATGGCGCCACCGTTCAGAAAGAATGGCAACTACTGAAGCAGATAGTGGTGCCTAGAAAATCAACGACTTGTTTACGTGGTTGATGGCTAGTCCTTGGGATATGCCACGATTTTCATTTCATATATAATATATCGCACATACTATAAAGAAAATGAGATACTTTGTCATCAAGCGTCACGATGGCCTGGAAAGAACAATACTAGAGGGCAGTGTCCTAGAATGCAGAGGCAGAAGGAGACCAAGAAGAAGATGGCTACAAGATAATAAAGAAACCATGAATATGACAATCGACGAAGTGGTGAACTAGCTAGAACAGAGGAATTCAGATGCGCTGTAAAGAGAGCAACGCCCTATAAAGGATACGCACCTTGATGATGTTAATATCGCCTACAGAGAGCCACACAGAAAAAAAAATAGCTAGCACAAAAAGAAGACCACGCAAATGTGGATCGACAGCATCAAAAGCAGCCTTACGAAAATGAATATCAGCTTGCAAAAGTGTCTTAACAAGCACACACAAGACCCCCCAACTTCTGTAAAGAAGTAAATGAAGGAAGAGAAGTAGAAGATACATATATAATTCACTCTACATGCTGTCTAGTCATTTTATAAATATATATATATATAATTCACTCTACATGCTGTCTAGTCATTTTATAAATATATATATATAATTCACTCTACATGCTGTCTAGTCACTTTATAAATATATATATATAATTCACTCTACATGCTGTCTAGTCACTTTATAAATATATATATATATAATTCACTCTACATGCTGTCTAGTCATTTTATAAATATATATATATAATTCACTCTACATGCTGTCTAGTCACTTTATAAATATATATATATATAATTCACTCTACATGCTGTCTAGTCATTTTATAAATATATATATATAATTCACTCTACATGCTGTCTAGTCACTTTATAAATATATATATATAATTCACTCTACATGCTGTCTAGTCATTTTATATATATATATATATATATTCATCTACATGCTGTCTAGTCACTTTATAAATATATATATATATACATATATAATTCACTCTACATGCTGTCTAGTCACTTTATAAATATATATATATATATAATTCACTCTACATGCTGTCTAGTCATTTTATAAATATATATATATATATATATATAATTCACTCTACATGCTGTCTAGTCATTTTATAAATATATATATATATATATATATATATATATATATATAATTCACTCTACATGCTGTCTAGTCATTTTATAAATATATATATATAATTCACTCTACATGCTGTCTAGTCATTTTATAAATATAAATATATATAATTCACTCTACATGCTGTCTAGTCACTTTATAAATATATATATATATAATTTACTCTACATGCTGTCTAGTCATTTTATAAATATATATATATGGGTATCACTAATCGCATGTTTATATTTACAATTCTTAAAATTGTCAGGTTGACCTTCCCTCCATAGCTTTCCCAAAGGAATTTTATGGCCAGATATCCAGTGCCAATTACCATTTTCATCTCTGTCGGTACCACCAATCCATGTGTAGTAGCCTGTGTCAAGGGAAGATATGAGTACACATATGGGTACGCCGTACAACCAAAAAATATCTCTCAAAATTGTGTAACAGAACATTTCTTTAGCTTACAAGTGTAAAGAGAGTAGAACATCTGAGACGCCCGAGTGGTTACCTGGACCCAAATTGGGATCTAAAGAATAGAACCACTGTTAGCTGCCACGCGTTTAGGGGCCTACCAAACCAATGTGCAACGTATATACGTTCTTGGCAAAGATCAAACATATCACAAAGAGTGATTAAAATTGGTCCTAAAGAACGAATGCAAAGAAGAAGAAGACCTGCCACGCATGTCCTAAGAGGCGACTAAGGAAGTTGGGAGTGGGGCTGGCTACCCTACACCGTAAAAAATACAAGATGGCTACAGAACGGAGCGCGAACCGAGTACGCTCTGGATGAAACCGGACACATCGCCGAAGGATAAGCACCAGAGCTCCAAATGGTACTGAAGATGGGACGTAAAACATACCAATGCCAAGGCTGCAGGAATCAGATTTCCACATGAATAGAGTTTATGGGGAGGTTTGGTACATCGGTCTGGGTGGTGATCGCGAGAGAGAGAGAGAGACTCACGAATGACGATAGAGAAGATCAGGAGAGGAGAGAGATAAATGATACCGAAAATTGAGTCGAGCTACTGAGAGAGAAGTTTAGAAGACGAAATGGAGTCACACTAGAAAAATATGACTGATTGATTGCTAGGACCGCCCGAGTGGTTACCGGGGCCCAAATTTGGGATGTAAAGATAGAACCACTGTTACCTGCCATGCATGTCGTAAGAGGCGACTAAGGATGTTTGGCTGAATTCGGATGCACGTGTCCTAAACATGTAGAAGTCTATATGTTTAGGGGCCTTCCAAACCAATGTGCAACGTATACACGTTCTTGGCAACAATCAAACATATCACAAAGAGTGATTCAAATTGGTTGTAAAGAACGAACACAAAGAAGAAGAAGGAGGAGGAAATTGTTAGGACAATCATCATTGCACTTCGGTGAATAACCATGCGTGCCCCGATCTCTTTCTTACGTAGGGATATCTCAGCTGCAGTGAACGAACTCGGAAACACTGGTGAGGGTCCCCGATGTAATTTTGAAGATGGTGAAGATATAGTTTTAGGAATTTGATTGTAATCTTTTCTAATGAATTTTGCCCGGGCAGCGTTTTACAGCCTGCCCTTCTCAAGTTTTAGCTGCTAACGGTTCTGTTATGTGCTCAAATTGAACACGGGACCTACGTTTTATCGTCCGCCGCCGATAGGACTAGACACTCGATCTCACCTACACTAAGATCAGGTATCTCTGAAAAACTATCAGATGTTCTACGAGGAGCGAACATGGTTCCTTTAACACGAGAGACCAGCACCTAACCTCTACACCACAGATTACAACACTATAATGTACAGTGGAATAGAAAACCACTGGTGATATGCAATATGACAAATAAAGTATGGATATGTTCATAAGATATGCAGTCCCTAATAATTATCCCATAATTTGTATATATTGTATATATATATATGGTGCCGAGGTCCGCAAGGAAGCAAAGAATAGTACCACTGCTACCTACAAGGCATGCCGTAAGAGGCGACTGACGTAGGACCTACGGAAGCTACCCTACTAATTAACACGCATTGCAGAAATCGAATGTGCTGGCCTACTTGTAGGCGCTTATATGGCACACCTGTACAATCGCTCTTAAGCTCAGATCACATAAAAATCACACAGAGTGGTTAACAAATGGTCGATATGGACGTTCGAAGAAAAAGAAGTATATAATAATAATAATTTCCTCGTACCGTTATACGTACATAGGGCCTGCAAGTAATTTCTCCATACCGCTCTATCCTGGGCAACTCGCTCAATCTCCTCCATGGAACTGAGACCGATAATTTTTGCCTCTCTCAGCAAAGTTTGTTTCAGAGTCTCTTTAGGTCGACCTCTCTTTCTTGAACCCTTTGCATCCCACTTCAATGTCTGCTTTGATATTCGTTGATCATTTCTCCTCAAGGTGTGCCCAACATATCTCCATCTTCTCTTTCTTATAACAGTTGTCACTAGTGGTTTGCATCACTTTTCTCTGAATTCATTCCATTTTATATTCATTATTTTTCGCAGACATCTATTTTCAAATGCATTCAACTTGCTTTCTATATCTTTAGTCATTTTCCAACTCTCGCTGGCATATAAACATATAATTTTCTCGTAACGTTATACGTTACATAGAGCCTGCAAGTAATTTCTCTTTACCGGTGTGTTCTGAACAACTCTCTCATTCTCTTACACGGAATTCAGTCAGATATTTCTTGTCTCTCTGGAAAGTATGAACAAATGAAAATCGTGGCATATCCTAAAGGACGTAGTCATCAACCACAGTAAACAAGTCGTTGATTTTCTAGGCACCACTTATATGTTCAGTAGTTTGTCGTTGATTTCTGAACGATGAGGTCTATTTTTCCCTTTTTGTAAATAATCCCACGGAAACGAATTTGTTTCCAAACTTGCCCGCCAGGTTTGAACCAGGTACGCTTGAGTTCGTGATCAAGCTCACTACCGCTTGAGCTACAGACCTTACTATATTATATTATAGTAAAGTATACAGACAGTAAAGTATACTAATACTTACAGGGGCAGCTCGTCATTAAGGGCTAATAGGGTCGGGCCCCACAAAAATAATGTGTTACGTGTATTTATTGTTTTTTAAATTCTTTTTAAATTCAAATAAAACCTAACACAAAACCATGTTTTTTCCAAAATCTTTGTCTGGCCCCACACACAAAAATGATCACGATCCGCCACTGAATACTTATATTAATGGCGAAACACATAAAAACAAAGTACTGTACTTTTACAAAATACAAAAACAATAACAATACACAGCAATGTTTCGATCAAAGGTCTTTATCAAGCAAAGGATACACATTAGAAACATGTAGAATCAAACATTAACCCTTTAGCTGCTAAAGACGTATATATACGTTTTCCCATTGACTTCTAAAGACGCATTAACACGTCTGTTATTATCTCTCCTCTGTGGGCTAAAGACATGTTAACACGTTATACATTGCTACTGTCACTGCTATAGGCGTACATTCACGTTTGTGACCTAGAAACAAAGAGTAGTTATTTTTAGCTCAGCCTTTTGAAAGTATGTAGCAGTGAAAGGGTTAAGTTCGTTTTAGGACCGTTAAGAACTTATCGAGACCATAGCAGAGAATGGGTGAGTTGCCCAGGGCAGAGTGGTATGGAGAAATTACTTGCAGGCACTATGTTAGGTACAACGGTACGAGAGGAATATATATATAATTATATTCCTTCTTAGATTCAAACGAGCAGTATATCACAATATGACACTACCAAACGAGCAGTACATCACAATATAACACTACCAAACGAGCAGTATATCACAATATAACACTACCAAACGAGCAGTACATCACAATATAACACTACCATACGAGCAGTACATCACAATATAACACTACCAAACGAGCAGTACATCACAATATAACACTACCAAACGAGCAGTACATCACAATATAACACTACCAAACGAGCAGTACATCACAATATAACACTACCAAACGAGCAGTACATCACAATATGACACTACCATACGAGCAGTACATCACAATATGACACTACCAAACGGGGCAGTACATCACAATATAACACTACCAAACGAGCAGTACATCACAATATAACACTACCAAACGAGCAGTACATCACAATATAACACTACCAAACGAGCAGTACATCACAATATGACACTACCAAACGAGCAGTACATCACAATATAACACTACCAAACGAGCAGTACATCACAATATAACACTACCAAACGAGCAGTACATCACAATATAACACTACCAAACAGAGCTAGAATCCATAACACCTCCTCATTTCTCTTGACTCTGTCGAAAAATAACAATATATCACACACACTAAACTTGTTTATAAAACACACAACTTGTTTATATACACACAACACTGTTTATATACACACACACTAACTTGTTTATATACACACACTAACTTGTTATATATACACACCTACTGTTATATATACACACACTAACTTGTTTATATATACAGAACACTAACTTGTTTATATACACACACTAACTTGTTTATATACACACACTAACTTGTTTATATACACACACTAACTTGTTTATATATACACACACTAACTTGTTTATATACACACACACTAACTTGTTTATATACACACACACTAACTTGTTTATATAACACAACTAACTTGTTTATATACACACAACTAACTTGTTTATATACATACACACACTAACTTGTTTATATATACACACACTAATCTGTTATATACACACTAACTTGTTTATATAACACACAAACTGTTTATATAACACCAACCCTTTACTCTATAAACTAATTGTTTTCATTGACTCTAAACTGTATTAACACCTAACTTTTTGCTATACTACACACTACTAACTTGTTGTCACTTATAGCTACATTGTTTTACTAAACAAGTAATTTACACCTTTTGATATATGACATAACTTGTTTTATAGACCACAGAACTATCAGACCATTGTTGATTGCACAATATGAACGAATTACTTAGCACTACTGTTATAATATACAAGAATATTATATATTATATCACTACTTGTTATATACACATATAACATATATGATACAAACACAACATACTTTATATACACTACACACTAACTTTATATAACACACACAACAGTTATATAACACACAAACTGTTAATCACACATCACTCAACAGTTTAATATACACACATAACTGTGTTAATCACATATACACTACAACACTAATCGTTTATATACAACACAGTAATCATTTTTATATACACTACAAACACAACTGTAATATAACACTACAAACACTAACTCTGTTTATATATACACACACTAACTTGTTATATAACACACAACTTGTTATATATACACACACTAACTTGTTTATATATACACACTAACTTGTTTATATATACACACACTAACTTGTTTATATACACACACTAACTTGTTTATATACACACACTAACTTGTTTATATACACACACTAACTTGTTTATATACACACACTAACTTGTTTATATACACACACTAACTTGTTTATATATACACACACTAACTTGTTTATATATACACACACTAACTTGTTTATATATACACACACTAACTTGTTTATACACACACTAACTTGTTTATATACACACACTAACTTGTTTATACACACACTAACTTGTTTATACACACACTAACTTGTTTATACACACACTAACTTGTTTATATACACACACTAACTTGTTTATATACACACACACTAACTTGTTTATATACACACACTAACTTGTTTATATACACACATAACTTGTTTATATACACACCCCTAACTTGTTTATATATACACACACTAACTTGTTTATATATACACACACTAACTTGTTTATATATATACACACACTAACTTGTTTATATATACACACACTAACTTGTTTATATACACACACTAACTTGTTTATACACACACTAACTTGTTTATATACACACACTAACTTGTTTATATACACACACACTAACTTGTTTATATACACACACTAACTTGTTTATATACACACACTAACTTGTTTATATATACACACACTAACTTGTTTATATATACACACACTAACTTGTTTATATATACACACACTAACTTGTTTATATACACACACTAACTTGTTTATATATACACACACTAACTTGTTTATATATACACACACTAACTTGTTTATACACACACTAACTTGTTTATACACACACTAACTTGTTTATATACACACACTAACTTGTTTATATACAACACTACTTGTTTATATATACACACACTAACTTGTTTATACACACACTAACTTGTTTATACACACACTAACTTGTTTATACACACACTAACTTGTTTATACACACACTAACTTGTTTATACACACACTAACTTGTTTATATACACACACTAACTTGTTTATATATACACACAAACTTGTTTTATACACACACTAACTTGTTTATACACACACTAACTTGTTTATATACACACCCCTAACTTGTTTACATATACACACACTAACTTGTTTATATACACACACTAACTTGTTTATATATACACACACTAACTTGTTTTCGCTAAATATTTGTTAACAAAGTTGTTCTCCTCTTCGTCATAGATTTCTGCTAGAGATGCACATTTAGTCTTGCAATTTTCCTGGTGACAGAATACACAAATATAAAAAAATGTTTGTAAGAATTTGTATACAGGAAAGACAGCCGTTTTAGTAAACTAAATAACATTAGTCCCTACCATGGTGGTAGTATCGAGTTGAAGCCTTGCAATGCTTGCAAATTGAACCAAGCTGGACATGTTACCATAAGATAAGACATTCTGAACTTACACTTGCGTCCGTACGTTGCCGTGACTACAAATGAAGTCAAGAAAAGTTTAAAAGTGCTAACTACAAGACATGTCGTAAGAGACGACTGATGGAGGGTCCTAGGGATAATACCTAGTAAATAAAAAAGCGTCGCAGAAATCTGAGGTGCTGGCCAACTTGTAGGCGCATAATTGGCACATCTTACAATTGCTCTTAGGCTCAGATCACATACAGATCACACGTAGTGGTTGACAAGTGGTCGATATTTGTCTTTTCAAGAGGATTAAAACCTCATACAGAAAATCTGCAGTAGACTGGAAGACAAACACTGGATATGATTATGGAAAAGACTCCTCAAAGACCTAAGCAGAACAGACCAGGTCATTATATTTCGACTACGCACAGTACACTGCAGACTCAACAAACACTTATATAGACTAGGAATAAGTCAAACAGCTCTCTGCCAGTGTCAGCAGGCGGAACAGACACCAGAGCATATCCTGCAAGACTGTCCTCTCCAGGGTGAGCTGAGAAGCAACATGTGGCCACACCCAGTCGACCTGAAAACTAAGCTTTGGGGAAACCTAACAGACCTGAAGCTGTCTGCCAGTTTGTGGTCCACAGTAAATTAAGCGCATGACCAGAGATCGCTGAAGAAGAAGAACGTTGGAAGAAGAGGTAGATGAAATAACCTTAGTCCTACCATGATGATAGTGCCGAGTGGAGTCTTGCTCTTCTTGCAAATTGAACCAAGCCGGACATGTCATGAGAATAAGAGATATTCTTAACTAACACTTCTGCCCTCCAGGATCAGTGTTATCATATACGGCTAATAAATCAATCTGCATATATCATCATCAGCATCATTAGGTGATATACTGGCTGGCGTAGACGATCATAGATCTTCGTAAATATTTGTCTCCAGTGTTTGATATCAACTCAGATGTTGACGCTCTTCCGTGCCATGACATCAGGCTACCCACAATGTTCTCTCGCTATCCTCCTCTGTCTCGTCTACCTCGATTTTACCGGTTGTCACAATGTGTTCTAAACCTCCCTTTCTCATCACATATCCGAAAAAGGATGACTGCTTCTTTCTTATATTGATGATACCCTTTCTTTGTGCCTTGATCTCATTCAACACCTCAACATTAGTCATTTTAGCAGTCTATGGGATTCTCATCATTCTTCTGTAAAACCAAATCTCTGTTGCTCTAAGAGATTTCTCGATATGTCCATGTCTCGCATCCGTAGACACGTATGGCTAACAAATCAGTCTGCATATATGAATGAAAATCCTGGCATATCCTTTACAGGACGTCGCAATCGAGCCACAGTAAACGAGTCGTTGATTTACTAGGCACTACTTGTAAGTTCAGTAATTTGCCATTGCTTTGTCATTGCTTTCTGAACGGTGAGGTCTATTTCTACCTTTCGTAAAAATTCCACGGAAACGAATTTGCTTCCAAACTTGCACATCGCGGAGTTTGATCCAGGTACGGTTGTGTTTGTGATCGAGCTCACTACCGCTTAAGCTACAGACGCCCACCTGCATATATATATATATACATATTAAGTTTTTTGTTTTTTTTAAAAAGAATCAATAAAACAAAAGGTCACATTTTGCATCGAGATGGTTATCCGAAGCTTAAAGCTCGCACAAATGTCCATGTTGAAATCCGCTAACAAGTAACTGGCACGGAAACATATTTAAACGGATAACGGCTTATGAAATGTAAGAACGACGAATGAGATGTGGCGACTGGAACTGATAACGTTTGTTTATTTGTTACTGAACAGACTTCACAACACTCCGGAATGACAGGTTGCAGTATGAGCAGATATCGCCAATACCAACTACCAGAGACTCACGTGGATCTACTGTCCTAGACATGCGGGTGTTGGTGGTAAAGAGAATGCGGACATGCTTGCATCGAAAGTATCGATTATTGAGGAGAATATGAGGGAAATTGAGAATGCTATTTGGTCTCTTGACGACCTACTGTTTGGAAGAAAACAATCAAATTGTGGCTGAATAAATCCAGCGTTCGCGTTGTACAAGTAGAGCTGAATACTTGAGGGGCAGAGAGAGTAGTGTGTACAATCAGCCAGCTACAGGAACCATCAGTATGCATACCCTTCGATATCTGTTGTGGAGACTGTGTACATATAGGTCTGCCCGGAGTACTGCGACATCAGTTCAGTAACCAATAGTCACAGCACTCCGAGAAACCACATAAGTGCTCATTCACACATAAGTGCTCATTCACACATAAGTGCTCATTCACACATAAGTGCTCATTCACACATAAGTGCTCAGTCTATATAATGGAATACTTCTTCTTTCTGCTTTCCTACTAGATTGGGATTACGGATTTCTAATAAAGGCAGCTGTCTCCCTCAGATTATCAGTCCTATACAGTTTGTCTTCTGTGTTCTCACCAGATTGGGATTTCGGATTCTCTAATAAAGGTAGCTGTCTGCCTCAGATTATCAGCACGCCATACAGTTTGTCTTTGCGTCTCACCAGATTGGGATTTCGGATTCTCTAATAAAGGTAGCCGTCTGCATGAGATTGGGGGCAGTTCAGTAGGGTATAATTCCTATGATTTCTGCTTCCCTGTTTGTGCCGACCTCTTCCCGCAGTAATTTTTGGCCACCCTCGTGATGGTAGGTCTGACATTCTTACTGCGTGGCTAAATCTCCGTGGCAGATTGGCGACTGTAGAATCCATTATCCCATTCCTCATTGTGAAGGGTCGTTACACCATGTTATGTGCCTTCGACCTGGTGCATCCGTTTTCTGCAAGCATTTGTTTCGGGTTAGCATTCCCTATAATGGAATATGAGTATTGCTCTAAGTTACTGATAATGAAAATGAAGAAACAACTACAAGATAAATATACTTTCAATAGGCGAGAGCGAATGGGCCATAGTAGAAAGAAAAAATGCAGCAACTGGTGAGATAGTTCTCTAATCTGGAAGAAAGGACAGACACGACAGCACACAATTCGCTGTCATACTGTCGAGGGAAACCGAGAGAATACTTTGACAGAATGAACACAAATCAACAACAGACGGGTAAGAAATGAGACAGAGAGAAACATTCACTAACAAGATTATGCTATAGTGTTTCACATCAACAGATGATAGATATATTAAACAAATATATTGTTTTACATTATATTGTAAAGGATTATAGAACCAATACTGACATACGGATGCGAGTCATGGATAATAAAAAAACAGATCGAAAAATCTCTGAGGGCCACAGAGATGTGGTTTTACAGAAGAATTATGAGAATCCCATGGACTGCTAATATGACTAATTTGGAGGTGTTGAATGATGTCAAGATACAGAGAAAGCTTATTATCAATATAAGAAAGAAACAGTCATTCTTTTTCGGACATGTGATGAGAAAGGGAATTAAAACACATTGTAACAACCGGTAAAATCGAGGGTTGACGAGAGAGAGAGGAAGACAGAGAGAGACAATTTTGGATAACCTGACTTCATGGCACGGAAGAGCGTTTACATCTGAGAAGATAGCAAACACCAGAGACAGATATTTCTGGAAATTGATGATCGGCTACGCCATTCAGCATAGCACCTGATGATGATGGATGAATTAAATAAAAAGTGAGTCTACGGGCGAAGAATTTACTTCATTACATCTTTATATTCATGTGGCTCTCACTTGCCGAGAGTGCTGCACAAAGCATACAATCTGTAGCTCCGGCAACAGTCCTAGGGATCTTCGGGAAAAAATTGCACATATGACTCGGTCCGGATTCGAACGCCCAACTTTCAGAACGCAAGAAACGTCTTAACGACTTATAGATATCCTTAATTTTAGTTATAATAATAGTAATAAATCAAATACATCGCTACATGTTACCTTAGTAAGTCTTCTGATTATGAAACGTGGACATCAGAAGCAGAGTGGGCATAACATTGTACACCGGACACATTAAAATGCAACACATGCAGTGGTTCAGAAATTTAATGAGAATGGAATACAACCAACCATAAATAACAGCATACAATTAAAAAAATATATCAGGTAACAGACCCAATGGAAGACCACGAAAAATTTGGATAGACAGTATAAAGACCACACTAAATAAAGAGAATTAGGAGTTAAACTTGGACATGTCAGACAGTGTCGTCTTCGTAGTAGAGAGAGAGAAGGTATACGTACTAATCAACTTCTCATGCGTACTGTGAACAAGTTGACTTTAGGATGGCTGCTGCAGCGGAGGACCGTTCACGCATGGGAATGCTCAATGTACCATGACGTTGATCACATAACATAACATAACAACACTAAATAAACACGGATATAACACGAAGACGACTCATCTGCACTAGAACGGAAATTAAAGCTCCCATCCCTACACTTAAATGGCAAGAGTGGACAACCAATTCAATCATCCACCAGGGTAAAGACAATAGACAATATCAAGTCCACACTAAATAAACACGGATATAACACAAAACCGACTCATCTGGAACTAGAGCGCAAATTAAAGCTCTCACCTTTACACTTAAGGGCAAAAGTGGACAACCAATTCTCCATCATCCATCTGGGGAAAGACACATGACAATAGAATGGCAATTACCTGCGCGTCTTTCCACACGAATTTAGTGTTCTCCAAGAAGTAACAGGATTTGTTGTTATAGTTAACCCACGGTGCCACACAATCTCCATCTAGATATACACATCAAATCATTCATCTGTGTCATCTTATGTGTACTTCAAATGTCAAAGTATGTTACATGTCATGTCAGTTTGTTGATCTGTTGTGACTAACAATGTGACAGAGAGGACATATTTTAGTAATCATCTGCGAACAAATAGGGAAAGAAATATAGAATAATGAATGAGAGAAATGTAGAATAAGGAATGAGAGAAATATAGAATAATGAATGAAAGAAATATAGAATAAGGAATGAGAGAAATATAGAATAAGAAATGAGAGAAATATAGAATAAGGAATGAGAGAAATATAGAATAAGAAATGAGAGAAATATAGAATAATGAATGAGAGAAATATAGAATAAGGAATGAGAGAAATATAGAATAAGAAATGAGAGAAATATAGAATAAGGAATGAGAGAAATATAGAATAAGGAATGAGAGAAATATAGAATAATGAATGAGAGAAATATAGAATAAGAAATGAGAGAAATATAGAATAATGAATGAGAGAAATATAGAATAAGGAATGAGAGAAATATAGAATAATGAATGAGAGAAATATAGAATAAGGAATGAGAGAAATGTAGAATAAGAATGAAGAAATATAGAATAAGGAATGAGAGAAATATAAAATAAGGAATGAGAGAAATATAGAATAAGGAATGAGAGAAATATAGAATAATGAATGAGAGAAATATAGAATAATGAATGAGAGAAATATAGAATAAGGAATGAGAGAAATATAGAATAAGAAATGAGAGAAATATAGAATAATGAAAGAGGAAATATAGAATAAGGAATGAGAGAAATATAGAATAAGGAATGAGAGAAATATAGAATAAGGAATGAGAGAAATATAGAATAATGAATGAAGAAAATAGAATAAGGAATGAGAGAAATATAGAATAAGGAATGAGAGAAATATAGAATAAGAAATGAGAGAAATATAGAATAATGAATGAGAGAAATATAGAATAAGGAATGAGAGAAATATAGAATAATGAATGAGAGAAATGTAGAATAGGAATGAGAGAAATTAGAATAAGTGAATGAGATCTTAGAATAATCGAATGTAGACTTATATAAATTATATTCATGGGAAATTGATAGCATTACATTGAGAGAAATGTAGAATAATGAATGAGAGAAATATAGAATAAGAAATGAGAGAAATATAGAATAAGGAATGAGAGAAATATAGAATAATGAATGAGAGAAATATAGAATAATGAATGAGAGAAATATAGAATAAGGAATGAGAGAAATGTAGAATAATGAATGAGAGAAATATAGAATAAGAAATGAGAGAAATATAGAATAAGGAATGAGAGAAATGTAGAATAAGGAATGAGAGAAATGTAGAATAATGAATGAGAGAAATGTAGAATAAGGAATGAGAGAAATATAGAATAAGGAATGAGAGAAATATAGAATAATGAATGAGAGAAATATAGAATAATGAATGAGAGAAATATAGAATAATGAATGAGAGAAATATAGAATAAGGAATGAGAGAAATATAGAATAATGAATGAGAGAAATATAGAATAATGAATGAGAGAAATATAGAATAATGAATGAGAGAAATATAGAATAAGGAATGAGAGAAATATAGAATAAGGAATGAGAGAAATATAGAATAAGAAATGAGAGAAATATAGAATAAGAAATGAGAGAAATATAGAATAAGAAATGAGAGAAATATAGAATAATGAATGAAAGAAATATAGAATAAGAAATGAGAGAAATATAGAATAAGAAATGAGAGAAATATAGAATAAGAAATGAGAGAAATATAGAATAAAGAGTGACAGGGTGATCTCGATCTCTCTCTCAGATCCCCTGCCCAGTCTGATGTACCAGACTTCCATATAAATTATATTCATGTGGAAATCTGATTCATGCAGCCTTAGCATTGGTGTGTTTTACGTCACATCTTCAGCGCCATTTGGAGCTCTGGTGCTTATCCTTCAGCGATGTGTCCGGTTTCAGACAGCGTTTACTCGGTTCGCTCTCCGTTTTTTTACGGTGTTTACTATACGGTGTGGGATAGCTAGCCCCACTCGCAACCTCCTTAGCCGCCTCTTACGACATGCGTGACAGGTAACAGTGGTTCTATTCTTTACCTCCCAATTTGGGCCCCGGTAACCACTCGGACGTCAGGAGTGATCCAACGTATTTATCCGTTGTTGATAAAGAATTTTTAAAAAGTGAATTAATTGTTAATCAGTTGTATACAACTAGTTAAAGTACTCAACAATATGATGTATCAGTTGTAGAAACGAGAGAGAAAGAGAGAGAAAGAGAAATGTATTAATTAATGTTTGTTGAATATAATGGCGGAGTAAGAAAACTATAATACTAATTATTTAATCATCATCAAGGTGCGTAACCATTATAGGCCGTTACTCTCTTTGCAGCGCATCTGCTATTCACTCTGTCTCTTGCCAATTCACCCACTTCGTCGATGGTCATATTTATGGTTTCTCTAATATCTTGTAGCCATCTTCTTCTTGGTCTGCCTCTGCGTCCTGAGACCCTGCCCTCTAGTATTGATCTTTCCAGGCCATCGTGACATTTGATGTGACCAAAGTATCTAATTTTTCTGTATAGTATGTTGTTTATCAGCCAATTCTCTTTAACATTTAATTCTTTCAGGTCATCAGTGTTCTTTATTTTTTCTGTCAATGATATTCGTAAAATCTTTCTGTAGCATTAAGTTTCGAAGGATTGAATTTTCGTTCTTGTTTTTTTTGTGTAATTGTTTTGTAGTTGAATATAATATTGAAAAAGGGAAACTTGCAGCACCAAATAATTACTACGTTATAAATGATCAAAGGAATTTGCCGTTGCAAGAAAAGTACACTACCTGCAACATTGAATTTTTATAAAATCTTTGAGAAATCGAACATACAACACCACATGGAAAAAATCGTGTTCATCAATGCAAGGAATATGAAGATATTTGAGGTCAATCGTTTACCGACATTTTCTCTCTCTCGCGATCCCGGTCTAGACTGATGAACCAACTTTTTTCATGAATTTTACCGTGTTTTTAACGGACTCCGTTTCTCCGTACAGCTTCTCGCGAAGCTCTGTGTTTTGGGGCCATGTTTTTTTCTTATACCTGCTATCAGTTGACAATCTTGCAGAAGGTGTTCTGCCGTTATGACCGCCTTTTTGCAGGAGCACAGGCTAGTTGTGCCAATTTTAAATTTGTGAAACATGTGGGCGCGGAGTTTGTTGTGGTCGGTACGGAGGCGAAGTATGGCAACTTGTTCACTGCGAGACATACCATAGTATACGTCGCTATTGTTGTGTTCTTGTGGTGAGGATGAGGATCAACCTTTTTGAAACGCACCATAACAAATTTATTACGAAAAATCAAGATGAGATACAATGACATAAGTCACGTGATTAGAAACATCAATTTGTATCACATGACCACAACACAAATATAATGAAATCATCATTGAACGTACAAATGCTATCTTATTCCTACCTGATGTTGTTATTTGTACATCGATTGCTATGGTTACTAAAGCTGCTACAAGTCCGCAACTGTAAACTCTCAACATCTAATATTAGAAAGAAATATTCATTTCCATATTGTTGTTGTTTAATTAATCATTTCTTATAACCAGTTTTTCTTACCTCATACAAATAAAGAATATTACAAGATTTTCAAGATTTTGTTATTTTTTAAATCTATAATTACGAAGACACGTCTGAGCTGGCTGGGACACGTGTGCCGTATGAGCAATGATATAATCCCAAACAACATTTGATATGATTAACTCGCAATTAGTACTAGACAGCATGGACGTTCATTATTACGTTTCATTGACACCTGGAAACGTGATCTAACTGCATACGGTGTAGACAAGGAACATTGGAGAGGCTGGATTTTTTTTTTTGGTTCCGATCCAGAAGCACTTGAGCTTTCAGCTCTTCGGCTCGGTACCATGAACATCGTAACCCTTCGGTTCGGTGCCACGAATACCGTGAATCTGGGGAACCTGTGGCTTTACTGCCAGCCCGCGAAATTGAACCCGCACTCGCAGAGGGTTAGTCACCCGCAGTCCAACGAGCTACGAACACGCTGGGCAGGCGGGCGGAGCGGCTGGATAAAGACAGGCAAGCATGGCGAACGGCAGTGAGGGGTGGCTCAAATAAAAAAGAAGAAAAACACCATCACATGTGGAGGCAAAATAGAGCGAAGAACACAGAGAGAACATCCTGTATTTCAGCTCCAGCCTTCAGTTTCACTGGCAGCAACTGTGGCAAGGATTGCCAATCCAGAATATGCAATTACAGCCACAAGAAACGTTGTGATTCAGCACAGAACATACAACGTGATGCAAAACTTGTCTCATGAAACAAAGAGGCAAATTATGATGATAATGAATGATTATGAAGACACACATTTAATAGTTGACTTTGTATCCACTGTATCGAAGTAGCATTAACATTTGAGACGAACTGTCCGTTTATGTTTCCGAATCATTAAAATTCGTTGTTTCTTGATCAAGTTCAGTATTGATTGTTTACCCACATTTTTTTTCCTGATGTCATCATTTTTAAACCGGTCTCTTTATGATACTCCCATCGCTCTGTGTAGACACCTCATCTCTCTCGAGACTAGTTTTCTTATATCGTTTGATGCCAGCGTCCAGTTTTGGTACTGGTAGTAAAATGCCTGGAGAAGATTCGCGTTGTTTAATGCTCTTTTAGTCGTCATAGTGACTTGCTTGGTGCCTAATGCGCATGAAATTAAAGGGGAAAGGGCAGGGACAGTGAATTAGTACTGACGAAGACCCTATCCCACCTTAACGCGGTGGCTCTAGTAACAGAATGAATCTAGAAAATCGGTTAGGAATCGAAGAGGATGCCACACACAATGTGAAGTTAGTATATACGCTGTTGCGTATATCACAGAATTGTCGGTCATCATATGATCAAAATCTTTGAATATTGAAAATAAATAATAACAATTCCTCTCGTACATTTATACTTTACATATGACCTGCAAGCATTTTCTCCATACCGCTCTATCATAGGCAACTCGTTCAATCTCTTCCATGGAACTGAGACCGATATTTCTTGCCTCTCTCAGCAAAGTTTGTTTCAGGATCTCCGTGGACGTCCTCTTTCTTGAACCCTTTGCCTCCCACTTCAATTCCTGATTTGATATTCTTTGATCATTTCTTCTCAAGGTGTGTCCAATATTGAGTGGTCTACACGAATCCCCTTGACTGAAGTCTTCCACCGAATTCTGTAGAACTTGCAGGTCGCAGCTACAGTTTAACTGGTTTATATATCCAGCATTCACGAAACTTTAGTCAGTTTCAATATAAATCTGACTACACCTTCTGGTAAAAAACAACTGTAGCTTCAAAGTCCAACCGACAATGAAGGTTCGTTTGTTTTTTTGGGGCATATCGCTCAACTTGAGTGTGAAAGGCAAAAAGAAAAAATTGTATGCTTGCAGTTCTTCTTCTTCTGCGTCCTCACTAGATTGGGGTTTCGGATTCTCTAATAAAGACAGCAGTCTGCCTCAGATTATCAGCCACGTTATACAGTTTGTCTTGGACGCTAGTGCAAGTGGGCCACCTCTCTCTTCTCAAGTCTGCATTCTGGGGGCAGTTCTGTAGGATATAATTCCTAGGATTTCCGCTTCCCGTTTGTGCCGACCTCTTCAGCAGCAAGTTTTGGCCACCATCGTGATGGTAGGTCTGACATTCTTACTGCGCGGCTAAATTTCCGAGGCAAATTGGCGACAGTAGAATCCGTTATCCCATTCCTCATTGTGACCTGGTGCATCCGTTTTGTGCAAGCATTTGTTTCAGATTAGCATTACCTAGCGGACACGTGCATCCGATTTCAGCCAAACCTCCTTATCCACCTCTTACGACATGCGTGACAGGTAACAGTGGTTCTATTCTTTACACCCCAATTTTGGGCCCGGTTAACCACTCAGGCGTGCTTGGAGTTTAATTTTTGGCCATTTGAATTATGATATTATTTTCTTTATTGCATGTATGTTTAAGTTTGTTAGTTATTTTTCCATTTGTTGAAGGAATTCACCCCAGAAATCTAGAGTTACAATTTCTACTACATTTCTCGTTCTTAGGCATTTCCTCTGTTCTCAAATCAGATCTTCTATCGGCTTGCCGGGCCTGTCGCAGATTCTAATTGCACACCTCTAAAGTATATAATTTATTTGAATTGATGTTTGTCGGTTGAGATATTGGTAGCGATTTCGTAGGTAACAAATATCATTAGTTTGATTTTATCCGTTTATTTTCATTTTGTAGTCATCGTTTGCTAGCTAAAGTCTGTTAACGTGGTGTTGTAGCTGTTTTTCTGTTGATGATATGAGTGTTTGATCGCAGACAAAAAGCAATTCGTTTAGTAGATTCCCAAGACTGTCTCCTTTACTGATGCTAGTCGCCCCATGCGTTGCCGGACCCGCAAGAGAAACAAAGAATAGTACCACTGCGACCTACAAGGCATGTCGCAAGACACGACTGAAGTAGGGGCCTAGGGTAGCTACCCTAGTAAATAAAAAAAGTCGCAGAAATTGGATGTGCTGGCCTACTTATAGGCGCATAACTGGCGCAATCGCCATAATATAAAATAAAATATATAAAATAATATAATTATTTATAATATAAATATAAAATCGCTATAAGAATCGCTCTTAGGCTCAGATAATATACACATTACACAGAGTGGTTAACAAGTGGTCAATATGGAACGTTCAAAGAAGAAGAATATATTCAAACAAAGGTCTGTGCTGGATCACAGAGAATAAATACAATAAAACGAAGGAGATCACATTTTGCAAAAATTCTAAAGCAACAAGTTGACGAAAATACCACTGTCATTACATGTGTCCTCACAGAGAAAAAATACAATAAAACGAAGATCACATTTTGCAAAAATTCTAAAGCAACAAGTTGACGAAAATACCACTGTCATTACATGTGTCCTCACAGAGAAAAATACAATAAAACGAAGGAGATCACATTTTGCAAAAATTCTAAAGCAACAAGTTGACGAAAATACCACTGTCATTACATGTGTCCTCAAATAGGTCACCAACATGGCGGTTGTGAAAATTCCTAACGGATAAACTGTGCGCGATTTCTTGTGATTGACGCGGTTTCTGGTCACTATAAGCGGATAGAATATGAGATTTAGTGTCCGTGTTTGTGTGTGTTTTGTCAAAGCAAGCGCCTGCCCGTACATTGTGGCCATTGAGCGTGCCGGCGCCGTATCGAAGAATAGCGTGATCTGTTACCGATAGGTTGCACAGCGCGTTGTGATGGACTAAGAGCGAGTTCAACCTGCTGTCATTCTTTCTTTCTTTCTCGAATCCTGTTTGCCTCACAGCGTCAGGTCAGGAAGAGATTTCTAAAACGGTCCCTAGTATGCGCTTTGTAAATAGTCTCTTTCGTCGCCTCTGTTATCTCTGAGGTCCATCTTTTGCGTGGCCGGCCTTTTGCTTTGTACCCATTGTATCGGAGCAGCATTGCTCTTTGAGGTACACTGATGGTAATCTGCTTACGTAGCCGAACCATTTAATTTGTTATTTCTTGATGAAGTCTAGTACTGATGTTGTACCCACTTTTTCCTGATGTCTTCATTTCTCAACCGGTCTCTTCTTGTTACACACTACATTCTGCGTAAACACTTTATCTCTGTTGTGACTAGTTTTCTTCTATCGTTTGTTGTCAGCGTCCAGGTTTGGCACTGGTAACATAATGTGGGGAGAAAGGTTGTGTTAAACATTGCTCTTTTTATGTTCATGGTGACGTGTTTGCATCTTAAAATTGGCGCCATTTGCCCTATCATTTGATTTGCTTTGTTTCATCTATGTTGAATTTCATTAGTTATTCTTCCGTTTGCTGAAAAAATGCTCCCCAGGTATGTGAAGTCTTTTACTTGATTTAGTGGGCGATTGTGGATGGAGATATTGGTAGTGCTTTCCTCTCTGGCTGTCTTGTAGGTCAATAAAATAAGGTTAAAGGTGTGCAGCCTGACAGAAACTCCGCAGAAGACGGGTGCACAATGTGCATCGCAATTCGTTTTACGACATCACGAGAGAACAAAATACATTTATCATTCACTAACTTGTCAAAGTTAATATAAACAAAATAGACCCGACGAAAGAAACAAAACACTGCATATTTTACAAGGGTAGACGAGACAGATGAAGACAGAGAGACAACATTTTGGATAGTCTGACTTCATGGCACGGTAGAGCGCCAACATCTAAGTTCATAGCAAACACCAACGACAGAGATTTGAGGAGATCCATGATAGCCTTCGCCAGCCGACACGACACCTTATGAGGATGATAGATTACAAAAATGAATATATAGTTTAGTTTAGTTTGGTTTAGTTTAGTTTAGTTTAGTTTAGTCGTCGGATCATCATCACTGCACGTCGAACCAGTTAGTTCCATAAGTGCTCCAATCTCCTCTTCAGAATGACTCTCAGCCTGTGGCGACTAACGACACCAGTTATTAAGTGATGTATAACTGCTTAAAATAATATAGAAATATATACACAAACCTTCATTTGAGCCATCACAGTTTGAAGGATGTTGCTGTGGTTCTTGTAGTTGTCTTGATGTTAATTGAAATGATTTTTATTCTGTGAATGTATTATGGGCAATGAACAAACAATCAATAAGATCATTGGAAGCCACAGAGATGTGGTTTTTGCAGAAGAGTGATGATGGTTTTACAGGGAGATGGGGTCGATATTGGTGCAGCCCGAAATATGACATACCAAATATGCAAAGAGATTGATTAATCAGCACTGAACTGAAGTGTTGGGGAGCTGGACGCTGCTGAATATGTTGAGGCGGATATCGGAGCACCTATGGACGTGTCCGGAGGGCTATGATGATAGTCCTCATATAACTGATAACTGAAGAATGCTGAAAATTCCATGGACAGCCAAGCAAACAAATGATAAGATTTTACATCAAGCCTGCACAGAAAGAAACCGTATCAAAAGAATAAGAATCAGACAATCAAGGTTCTTGGGTATATAATACGAAGAGGAGATATAAAAATTTGATGACAACAGGTAAAATTCAGGGAAGGGAGATATAGGAAGACAGAGGAGAAGATGTTGGATGGTCTGACACCGTGATTCGACTAAAGATCGACGTCAGAACTCATTAGCTATACCAAGGAGAGAGAAAGTTGGAGAGAGGCAAGATCGCCTACGCCGGCAGGCATGTCACTTGATTGATTGAATGTATTCCAACGTGCTTGTTTTCACTAGTACAAGTAGATGTGTTTGTATATGTGTTTGTATATGCTTGTCAAATGTTTATGTGAAAGTTAAGGTGTAATTGATTTATTTATGGGTGACAAACATTTGACTTTCCAGTGATTGGGGACTCATGAGGTAGACAGAATAGTAAACTGGCTAGACTGTCGCAGAGGCGATTAGGATAGAGCTACCTAATAAATAAGACTCGGAAATCATGGTTAGAAAGCGCATTGTACAAGTACAACCACCTAGTCGATCACATACAATACAAGATTGGTTAACAAGGCAAGAGCGTCAAGAATAGGGTAAGGCTGATTGTAGAGTCTATTGACTTATGTAGATCTGCAACTGTGGATTGTTAACTAAACCACCTTTCAACAGACGCAGTGGTTGCTGGAATAGTCACAATCAGTTCTGCCAGTTTAAATACTTCTTTAAAACCTAAACTGAGATCATTTTCAACTAAAAACTACAGTAAGTCATGATCTGACTTATTGTAGAACTCCTTTGAACAATAAAATACCACAAGTTATTTTCAATCACACATAGTCGAACATTCCAACATAAACGTTTTTAAACACCAAGTCTTTTATTGTTAGTGCTGGTTTTTCACCGCACACATTCGTGTGTGGTATTATTGTTTGCGAACGCCATATTCGACTACTTATTAGACCCCTCTTTGTGGTTTGAATGTGATCTGAGCCTAAGAGCGATTTTACGTTCTGCGCATTATGCGCCAATGGGGACTAAGCCAGCACATCCGATTTAGTGCCAGCATTTTATTTACTAGGGTAGCTTGCCATGGATTGTACAAGTTCTCTCTAACGATCCGTTGTGCCGTATATTTTGGTTTGGATCTACGCCAAAGAACCTTTTGCACTGCAACTTTTCTGACTGAGTGTGGCGTTCCTTTTGCATCGTATGATAGACACTCTTTAAAGATCTTTTAATGCCATATATTTTGACATGGATCTACGCTGAAGAGCACTTCCTACTTTGCAGATGACTGGGTGAGGTAGTTCCGGTATAGGAACATTTACAACCCTTCTAGGACTGGTCATTGGAACGGTCACTTGTCGGCTGCTTTGTGTATTCATCGCTCTTTTACGATCATCTTTCGCCGTATATTTGGGCTTTGTGGTCTACACCAAAGAGTGTGTCTACACTGTACGCTCTTTCTGACTATATGAGGTCATTCCGGATTAGGAACATTTCTCAGTCTTTTTGGGACCCATAAGCGTTTCCTGGGACGGTGTATTACTCGTATAACACACCGTGAAAATTATCGGCCTTTGCCAATGTTTGGATTTGGACATTCGGTCAAATCTTTACATTGTCAGCCTTACTTTTCTGACCACTTTGAGTTTATTCTGGAGTATGAACATTCTCAGCATTTTCGAGGCACGTGTCGACACTTGGAAATTTGCAGTTACTACTCTGCATTTTCCTGGCCCCGGAAACACTGGACTGGGGCTACACACAAAAATTGTTGAGGGTCGTTTCATTAGGCGCTATCAGCGCAACTTAGATTTTGCGCTCGCCAAACATCACCCACCCTGATTTTTCCGGTGATGTTAGTTGTGAGAACAACAGTTTCGTGTCCGGTTTTTTCAGGGAAGACAGTTTCGCTAAACGCTAAAACGCAACTTTAGGATTTGCTCTCAGTCAACTTTACCCAATAGATCTATCTGCGCTTAGCCTCTTGTACGGAGTTTACCGCAATCTTCCCATGTGTCGACACGACACGTTACAGTGTTTTCAGAGACACTTGCTGAGACCGTTGATTTGTTACGCATCGTTCTCATTGATTCTTGCCCTACGGCTGGCAATTTATTTGTGGCCATTTACTCCAGGGGAGTTGGGATTCGTTCACAGGCGATTCGTACACTACTGTTTCTTACATTTCAGCAACTATTTGGGCAACTTTTCATCGGACATCGGCCAGAAGATGAGTACATTTTGTTCTGGGATTTTGGACCTGCATTACTTTTCCGTGCTTGCACTACTACCACTACCTGTAGCTCTCCCTTGATCCCTACCCGCTTAGCCAGACATGATCTACTATCTGTTTCCAGGGTCACCATGTGGAGGTGGGGTAGATCTTGAATAGTGCCAGCTCACTAAACCTGGCACGACGTTGTCCCTAGAATTGCACCTTTGGCCCCACATTCGATGTGTAAAACCACAACATGTCCACCAATCTCTCCCCTCACTCATTTCACAAAATGTTATAGTTAGCTTTAGAAGCGAGAGACCAGCACGCGTTAGAACTGAAACAACCGAGAGATGCTTGGAGAACAAGTGTCGTAACTCCTAAGTACTAACATATCGGAGTTGCATGTCATAAGGCGTCCATAGAGACTGTCAGTTTGATCAGTCGCATAAATTCAACAATAGACAGCTACTTATAGTTACTCTATAAATATTTTTGGGCAAATATTGCTGTGAATAGTTCACAGAATAATTAATCTATTTGTATTTTTCTTCTGGCTTGGCATAGTAGTTGCGCACACCTAGCACGCATGGAGAATGCACATCTGTTGGACACACATTGAAAAGAAATGATTAAAGAAATCAAATCAGGTTCACGAAAGATAGAACGACCTAGGAGACCCTGAAACAAACTTTGCTGAGAGAGGCAAGAAATATCGGTCTCATTACTATGGAGGAGATTGAGCGAGTTGCCCAGGATAGAGCAGTATGGAGAAAGGCCCTATGTAACGTATAACGGTACAAGAGGAATTATTATTATTATTATTAATGCGTGATGCACCTAGATTACATTAGTACATGCCACGTTGCAACTATTAGTATGCGTGTTTGTGTGTATTTAAATATATGTACCTTCATGTATACTGTATTCCATGTGACTTGAATAAAAATTATTACGCCTAGAACAAATACATATTGAGAACAAGGTGTCTTAGAGTTAATGATCTACTTAATATACTCACATTATGATAGAACAGTTACTATTAGTAATGTACCTAATCATTTATGCGGTTTTCAGACGTGGTCATCACGTGGTCAAATCACATGCTATAGACTATACCATATGATTGGATGCTTATTTGGAATATTGATTAGCATATTGAGTAAGAGAACATTCCTGTTTTAGCAAATTAGCATAACTGTCAAAGTGAATATATTTACATATCTTCTCTCTTCCGCAATTTACTTTTTTATTTAAGGGGTGGGGGTGAGAGGAGGAGGGGTGGGGGATTGGGGGACGTAGTGATCTTGTGTGTGTTTCTTTTAAGACCATATGTAAGCGGATATTCATATATCTAACATATCTACATATACTAACAGGTATTCGTGATTCGACATGAGCTTTCATTGCTCAAGTCAGTGTGGATGTTGTGAAGGAAGACAGTGGTAGTTTTGTCGTGACTACGAGCAGTCTCACTATGGAAATCACCGCAGTAACTAAGGAAAAGGTCTAGCTGGAATGATAGACTTTTATCTATGCATGTTTTTTCAGTGACTCATACTCAGTGACTCATACTCGGTGACTCATACTCAGTGACTCATACTCAGTGACTCATACTCAGTGACTCATACTCAGTGACGCATACTCAGTGACTCATACTCAGTGACGCATACTCAGTGACTCATACTCAGTGACTCATACTCAGTGACGCATACTCAGTGACTCATACTCAGTGACGCATACTCAGTGACTCATACTCAGTGACTCATACTCAGTGACTCATACTCAGTGACTCATACTCAGTGACTCATACTCAGTGACGCATACTCAGTGACTCATACTCAGTGACGCATACTCAGTGACTCATACTCAGTGACTCATACTCAGTGACTCATACTTAGTGACGCATACTCAGTGACTCATACTCAGTGACGCATACTCAGTGACTCATACTCAGAGAATTAATTTGAAGCTACTTTGAATGATGTGTACATGTTTGTTATATGTGATACATGTATGTATGTGTGATATTGTGTCGTTCTAATATATCAGGCACAACAAGCTCATAGCATGTGCCTGTGCAAACACTATTAACGAACCCTACCTGATTGTTTCTGTGTCTGGTAATAACAAGCGTCTGAGAAAGACACTCCCCGTGAGTCATTTTTTTAGAATGGCTCATTGGTTGTGTACGTAAGGACGCTCGTATTGCTAGGCTAGGCGATTGGTGTCGTAAGGACTAGGGTAAGTGGTTCGAGTCCCGTGTTTGTCTACTTGTTTTTTCGGAAGCTCTTAATATCTGTATCTGTTTATTTGTTGATCATATATAAATATCGCCACCGTCTTCAAAATTGCATCGGAAACCCTCGCCGGTGCTACGGAGATGGATCGGATATGTTATAGGCATGGAGATTAACTGTCACGAAAACTGCACTGAGATGGACATCAAAGGGTTATATAGTTCATAGTTCATAAGTACGGTTCCAACTTCACTGCAACGGGTCACCCCATAATTGCTCCGTTCCTGTGCCAATGAAAATCACACGAAATGCTAACTGTGAAATGTTTCCTGTGTGAACTAATTCCAGAATGAAACAGCTGCGTACCGCCACAAAAGAAACCTGCACAGCATAAATGCATATGGCCGTCGCTAATGTAGCAACACAAAACTGTTCCTCACTTGAATTGCAATTCTTGTCGAAGGGAACATCAATCACGACAAAATCCAGCTTTCTGCACCCGCAATATAACTGCATACGGCAGATTGAGATTGTTCGTCATAACCGCTGTCCGCCATTTTCTGAATACACACAACAAACGCACGGTTGACACAGCAAAAAGCATTTCATGTAGCAGTCATAGCTCACAGCGTTGCTCAAGCACTAACTCAGTAGCTCGGCTAACGAAACCGGAAAATACCCGACCAAACATGGCGAAAATGCGCTAGCAAAGTCGTGTTCAGAATCAAACAGTTCTGACTCTGAATGTCCCTCCCACATTCCGCCATTGCTGGTCAGATTTTCCGGGTTATATAAACATGGAGGAACCAGAACGATCTGGAGGAGAACACTAGAACAAAAAGCGAACGAAATGAATTACAGCTGAAACACAATATAGACTACGTCCACGAATAGAGAAGAATATTGTGTTTTTGTTGCTGCTTAAAGAACCAAGGACTTCACAATCTAGAGTGAGAGAAAGTTAAAGAGAGACCTAGAGAGATAATATTTCATTTCTGTCTTGATTTCTGGCGCAGTAGTTCTGGAGTAACTCCAGTAACTCAGTTTTGACAACGAACAACTAAAAACGTGTGTAGACGGGGATATTTGTCAATAAAGTAATAACCACATTAGTACTATCGATATCTCAACATTTAGTACAAGTAATTATATTGTAGATATTAAATTAGACTTTTATAACATTACATAACAATAAATTAGACCTATCCTGTCTTTTTCAGTACAGGCGAACTGGTTCAATATTCAAACACGGTAAATATGATCTGACTCTCAGTCGATGCTTCACAAGATCCAGAAGGGTAGGTTTCGGCATGAGTGGATGTCGTCTATAGAAGTTTCTAACCTCCAGCGGCTTACGTGGATATACTGTCCTGGGCATGCAGGTGTTTACGGTAATGAGGAGCGGACAGGCAGAATCAACAGCATCGATTGTTGGGGAGTTGAAGATGGATAAGAGGATATTCTTCGGTCTCTTCGCGACTCTCTGTTGGATGAGGACACTAAAATCGATGTTGAATCGATCAAGCGATTTAAGCAGTTGAGAGTTACCCGTTGTTCAAGTCGAACTGGATGCATGAGAGGCAGAGTGAGAGGTGTGTTTAATCAGCGAGCCACATGGGAAACCCTCAGTATGCATACTCTTCGATATCTGCTTGGAGAGACTGAGCACCTATGGGTCTGCCCGGAGTCAATGACGTCAGTTTAGTAACCACATACCAAAACCATAACACGGTAAATATGGTTGTAAATTAGCAATAAAATCAGTTATAACATTCCAGAAAGATTTACACATATAATTTATCATCTGGAAGCGACTGATTAGTAAATCAGATTGTGAAAGTAGAAGAATATTTTAAATAAAATTAATTATAGGCTTTATATGCGACATAAAATGGAACGAATTCAGGAGAAGTGATGAAATCAGAGAAATGTCTGGTCTACCAATAGTGACAACTGTTATAAGAAGGAGAAGATGGAGATATGTTGGACATACATCGAGGAGAAATGATCAACGAATATAAAAACAGACATTCAAGTGGGATGCAAAGGTTCAAGAAAGAGAGGACAACCTAAGGAGACCCTGAAACGTACTTTGCTGAGAGAGGCAGGAAATATCGGTCTCAATTCTATGGAAGAGATTGAGCGAGTTGCCCAGGACAGAGTGGTATGGAGAAATTATTTGCAGGCCCTATGTAACGTATAACGGTACGAGAGGAATAATAATAATCATTATTATATAGAACAGCTTAGTGGGTGATGTCAAGTTGGTCTAAAGAACAAACTAATACAAACATGTGGTAAGTTAATAAGTACATTTGTCAATATAATAATGTTCACACTAGTAGTATTGTGGTGGCGTCTGTGGCTTAGGATATAGGGACTCGGTCTATTAACCCCGACGTTCTGAGTTCGAACTAAGCTGGGGACAATTTGGTTGCAAATTGTTTCACGTGGATTTTTACAAAGGACGATGGCATCACCCGTTCAGAAAGCAATGGCAAACTACTGAACGTAATAATGCCTAGAAAAATCACAAACAGCTTTAAAAGCTGAGTTTGATTCGCAAAGTCCTGTAAAGGATATGCAATTAACTTAAGTAGTATCGTATGTGTGTTCTGGTCAAATTCTAACTCTAACCAAGAACTACTTGCGCAGTGTCAACAAGATACTATGAGCTACCATAACTCAAAAGAGACGATGGAGACGGATCTAAAATGTGAGAGTATTGGAGACTAACTTTGTCACGAAAACTGCACCGAGATTGACATCAGAGGGTAAACGAAAATATGGAAGACCAAAAACAAGCTGAAAAGGTGAACAATCGAACAAGAACTGACAGAAATGAAGCATAAATAGATCACAATAAAGAGGACGGCCAAGAATAGAGCAGAATTGTGTGCATTTGTTGGTGCCCTAACCACCAAGGGCTTCCTAGGCTAAAAAGAGAGTTTTATCGATATCTCTACATTTAGTATAATTAATTATATTGTCGAAATTAAACTAGACCTGTAAAACATCACATAACAATAAATAAGATATGTTTCATGTCTCCGTATGCAGAGACGAACTGGCTCAATACTCAAACAAGTCAAATATAATTGTAAAATACTGTAGCAATAAACATAGAGTTATTCAAGTCTTAGTTAAAGGAGATTTTTTTTTTCTGATCCAGAAGCACTTGAGCTTTTCAGCTCGGTGCCATGGACATCGTAACCCTTCGGTTCGGTGCCACGAACACTGTAAATCTGGGGAATCTGTGGCTTTCTCTGCCATCCCGAGGAATTGAACCCGCACACACAGAGGGATAGTCACCCGTAGTCCAACGCGTTACAAACACGCTGGGCAGACGGGCATTAAAGGAGATTTAAAGACTGCTCAACAGCTGGCAGCGACTGGTCCATAAATCAGATTGTGAAAGTAATGTTATTTCTTTTATCATGTTAAGCATATGTTTGCATGCAGGTAGAAGAATGATGTCGTTCTATCCATAGAAAGAATGATATAGATTCGTCGAACACGTAATAACAAAGTACTGTAGTTTTACAAATTACAAACACAATGACAATATACAGCAACGTTTTGACAAACAAGGCCTTTATCAAACAAACGAACAACAGGAGTGACGTATTTAAAAATAACACTAACATATGGCCGACTACATACGGAGATATTCAAACATTTCTAATGAAAATCTGAGAATAAAAATGAATAACGAAATAAATGTAACACAAAAACACACATAACAAACTAGAAATAGAAAAGAAGAGAAACAATAAAAAAAAACATCAAGTAAATATATAGTTTGAATACATGCAACATATGCACATATAGATTACAAGGCATGAGAAGAGAAAGTACTAAGAAGCATATGAATGTAATACGTTGAGCCCATGTGGTCGCAAGGTACCATATATATTCGTCCGATCACTAGAAAGAATGATGTAGAACGGGGTATACTCAGATATTCTATACACTGCTTTTAGTTTCAGTTTGGAAAATATTCTTCAATGCGCTCCGGACATGCCCATGCTGCCCATAGGTACTCCAATATCCTTCGCAATATCTCCAATAGCGTCCAGCGAATGACAATACGAGCGTCCAGCGAATGACAATACGAGCGTCCAGCGAATGACAATACGAGCGTCCAGCGAATGACAATACGAGCGTCCAGCGAATGACAATACGAGCGTCCAGCGAATGACAATACGAGCGTCCAGCGAATGACAATACGAGCGTCCAGCGAATGACAATACGAGTTCGATTTTGAGTGATGAACTTACGTATATACCTTTTGTTCTGTTCTTTTCTGGCCACTCCAATCTTTAATCCCAGTACCTGCAATCTAGTAGTTTCTTTTTCTTTTAAATGACTATCCCCTTTGTGGCCAACACTTTATGAGGGCATTCAAAATGTAAGCTCTATCCATTTGCTATGCATCAGCGTTTCCCAATGTGGGCGATACCGCCCCCTAGTGGGCGCTGAAGCGTTCGGGGAGCGATAGTGAGTTCGGAAGATTTTGACGGGGGTGTTCAGTCGATAAGTGGTCTGATGAATAGAGAAAAATTGGTGAAAGAAGTGTTGGTGAAAAGTATTGGGAACTGAAGGGTTGAAGAAAAATGTGGGAAAATGAAGAGTTAGAGGAAGAAATGGAGAAATTTGTTGAAGATTGTTGGATTCATCATCATCAAAGTCTATGCGTTTAGGGGCCTACCGAATCGTATTTTTTTGTGGGGCTCAGCAAAAATGTCGGAAAAATGTGGGTTTTGGAGTATTTACTATTTCTTGTCTATTCCGGGAAGTTATTACCTTCCCCCTCTCTTTATTTCTCTCTCTCGAGCGCGCTATCACCGGATTTCCCCATAAATTCTGCTTTCATGTGGAAATCTGATTCCTGCAGCCTTAGCATGGGTGTATTTCGTCACATCTTTAGCACCATTTGGAGCTCTGGTGCTTATCTTTCGCCGACGTGTCAGGTTTTAGCCAGCGTTTACTGGGTTCGCTCTCCGTCGCCTCGGGCTGTCCCTAGCTGACCTGCAAGGCAGCAGGTTGCTATTTCCTTTAGGGTAGCTACCCTTAGACAACCTTCCCTCTCGGGTTGTTAAAATTAATCTGCCCAGTTTACCAGTCTTTTTTTTGGACTGATTGGTTTGCCTGCCGTCCAGTTTTGTGTATGGTTTGCTCCACTAGGCTTTGATTGTCCCCAATCAACTACAAGGCAGTAGTAGTTATCTGCGATGGGAAACGTGGTTATTGCTCTCTGGATGGAGACCCCATCTTCGAGGCTCGCCCTCTCGCGTTTTTTTAGTGCCCATTCCTGCTTGTGCCCTCGTCCACCGACTGGGCCCGTCCCTTTTTTCCCGTTACTTGTGCTCATATTGTTCTACTGGGCGATACGCTACACATTTATATATCACTGATCACAGTGCACAGTTTATCACCATTCGGTAAGAACTTTTGCACTGGATTCAAGCCTCTGCTGGTATTTCCAGTTTTTCTGCACAATTGGGACGCCCGCTCACCCCTACGTTTGCCACGCATTTTCGTCACTCTATCATCAGCACCGTCCATGTCTGTCCCTACCCGTGGGCTCCCTGTGTATCGTCCGTATGCGTGTTCGCTCTACTTTGGTACCTGCTCACCGTGTTTATCTGTTTTCTCACCGTGCTCACATTTACTATGCCTCGAGACTGTCAGGACACGCAACTCAATTCGAGCTTCCACCTCGTGGCTTCGAGTTTCGCCCCATGTGGGCCCAGTCTCTTCTCTGAATGCACCCTTCATTCCTTTATTTTTGATTGTTCAGCTTTTCCCATCGGCCGGGAGAGATGAGCATTAATAGTCATTCTGGAATTCTGCTCGTCTGTGTTGCGAGCGGATCTCATCCAATGTAACTGCTTCTGCATCACTACTTATACCAGAGTAGCTGTCCCTCCATCCCTACCCTCTTAGCCAGACAGGAACCGTTATCTGTTTCCAGGGTCACCACGTGGAGGTGGAGTAGAATCTTGGGCAGTGCCAGCTGACTAATCCTGGCACGACGTTGTCCCTATGCGCCTTAGACCCCATTACCCTTTTAGGAAAAGAACAAACGCTTCTGTTCTGCAACAGCTTGATATTAAAGAGAGTTGGCTACTAAATAATATAAAATCAAGAACAAACGCTTCTGTTCTGCAACAGCTTGATATTAAAGAGAGTTGGCTATTAAATAATATAAAATCAAGGACAAACGCTTCTGTTCTGCAACAGCTTGATATTAAAGAGAGTTGGCTATTAAATAATATAAAATCAAGGACAAACGCTTCTGTTCTGCAACAGCTTGATATTAAAGAGAGTTGACTATTAAATAATATAAAATCAAGGACAACCGCTTCTGTTCTACAACAGCTTGATATTAAAGAGAGTTGGCTACTAAATAATATAAAATCAAGGAAAATTAAATATTTCGGACACATCAAACGACAGGAGCGCCTAGAGAATATATTTTTTTTTAAACTTGTCTGCAACGCAAATTGAAAATGCGGCATCTACATGGCAACAAACCACGAATTTGTGAATGAGATCAGAACATCGTAAAAATATTGCCAGTATGTCTCTGTATGTAGTCGTCCATATGTTAGTGTTTTTTTTTAATTCGTCACTCCTGTTGTTCGTTTGCTTGATAAAGGCCCTGTTGGTCGAAACGTTGCTGTATACTGTCATTGTTTTTGTAATTTGTAAAACTACAGTACTTTGTTATTATGTGTTTCGCCATTAAAAATGGTAAACTTGCTAACCTAGATCAAGTGACGTCAGTCACAGCCAACTCTAGATAACTAGGCCCGACAACTGACTAGGGGTTCCTGATCTAGATCAGAAAAGGGGCCGGAAAATATAGATGTTTGATAGAACACTGCAAGCTTTTTTGCAATTTTACTCAATTCTGTGTCTATGGTTATTTATTGGTGAAAAATTCTCATAATATTGATATTCCTTATTGTTAAACTTAAATTGTTGCATAATATAACTTCGAGTTATCATTTTGTGTTGATGTTAAAATGAATCCGTCTAAATACACCAATACTGAAATGCGAGGTCACATGGTGTAGTTGGGGTCTAATTTCCCATAATTCTTACCTGAGTCCGAGCAGAGCCAACTATAAACTACTGGGCCTTCGGGTCCATGTTATATTTAAAGAGAACTATAACTACATTTATATATTTATAAAGAACTATATTTATAGAGAAGGTCGTGGTTGGTGGCTGTAACCAAGTCATCCGTGTATGCATGTGTCCAATGGGTTCGATAGTTTTCGTTTATGTGTTCAGTGTGTGGTGATGATGATCTGCCAACTAATTCTTCTTCTTCTTTGTCGTCACACTGCTACCGGGTTGTTGCCCAGTGTCGTGGTTTTCTGTTTTTGTCTTGCGCTGTTCTGGTGGCTTGTGTGATTGTTATCTTTGGCCAATTAATTGTATGGACTAATTGGTTTAATGTACAGTGATGATGATCTGCCGTCTAATAGTATAGACTATTTGGTTCAATGTGCGGTGATTATGATCTTCCGAGTAAATTATACACATATTTTCATATAAATTATAAACACACTTTCCTGTTAACAAGGAAGGACAACTCTCTTTATTATTTGATGACTGGAACGACTTCCGATTTCAACAAGGTCACAGTTTCATTGGAGCTGGTCTTGATAGAAATGCCTTACACTAACGAGGATTATTTACCAAGTTATGAGGAACTTACTGTTCCAGAGTTACCAGTTACATCATCAGTTCTTAGGGCTTCGGCGCATCATCTTGGAAAATATTGTGACGATGTTTGCAAGGTGAGAGGTTGAGACGTCTGCATTAACCTCTTCAGTAGATCAACAAACTTGAAAATCTGTTCGCAAATTCATGACCGCACTACTGAGTGTTATTGTTATTAGTGTTATTTTATTTTAGCAATTTTCAACGGAAAAGTAAATTTAATGAAGTAGATTAAATCATTGTTCATTCAATCGCTAATCCCAGTTTTACAAAAGCCGACAGGTTCCAAGCGGTCCTTACAATCTTTCACCTGCTGTGAGTTGTTGTGGCTGTCACCGTGACCATCTGATCTCATCTGTGAGCCTGCTTCAACATCGTATTGTTGAGTGACCTGAGTGAATGTTGTTGTCAGTCTTGTTGACCGTTGGTATTTCTTCATAATGGAGATCAGCAGTTTAAAAATAATATACTATATAAAAAAAAATAAAGCATTCATTACTTTAAGTAATAACTTAATTTTTAAATATCCGTTTCTCAACAGTAATAAGTAATAAATGACTTCAAGAACATTGGACTTGGATTATTAGATCCTACTCCAACCTAGAAGACCTTTGGTGTTAGGTGTATCTATTAGTCTGTTCCTTAATCTTGGACCTGTTTGACTTGGGAGGCTCTTCTGGTAATACTACCTCCATCATAGCTCTTAGTGATATCTGGAAGCTCAAGCTCTCCCACCGCATATTTAAAGAATTGTAGAGAACAGAGAGCCTAAAATTGAATATAATATTCCAACAAAATTAAAGGAAACAGACCATGATACAGACCAAGAACATAATGGGAGATAACATTGAAATAAATCTAGAAATAATAGGAGTCAACGATTGGGAAGATAAAGCTAAGAAAAGAGATGAATAGTTGTGGGTGATATTTACAACATTGAACCTCAAGTGCTCGGAAAGCTGAAGGAAAGGAAAAAATTTAAACTAATTCGTTAAATTTTGTGAATGAAAAGTGTATACTAATTGTATTGTGTGCCAAACAATTGCTTATATGTTACAATAAAACATTTCAAATATGATGTGGTAGGTATGGTAAAGTAAAGGAACCCTTTCATACCTTGTGGTATATAGGGCAATACAGTGTTAGACCTGTATTATTCATTGACCGTCGCACACGATGGGTGATGTGGTCAGCATCACGCCGGCCGCCTTTCTTTCCCAGAGCATGTCTGGTACCCAGTTGAGGCTGGGTGACCTGAGAGCCGTTGGGTTGGAAAAATTTCACGCACACTGCGGGAGTTGAACCCAGACCACCAGCCTTGGGAAGCGAGTTCACTAACAACTACGCTACCGCAGCTCTCAGGGTAGGTATGGACCTTTGATAAATGTCTGGAAAATCTTGCTTATGTGTATCATTTATGACTACTAGCACATACACAACAGATAATGCAAGTTGTGAAGTTATAATGAGATTTGACAACAAACAGAATGACCCTATTAGAAGTTATTGACCAAATGATAGTTCACAGTTTTACATGCATGGGCAACAGTATTGGTGAAGATGTAAAAACACACAAGATTGTCAATGCTAGGACTCACAAAGCCATAGGTAAAGGAACCTTTTTATACCTCGAGGTATATTGAGTAATACGGTGTTAGGTTTGTATTTTCATTTACTGTCTGCACATGCCGGCCGCCTTTATTTTCCACTGCTTTTCCTGGTACACGATTGAGGCTGTGTCCACTAAATGAATAGTCATTAAGTTCAATCTAACACGTTTGTTTGACGCTCCCAGAGGCTTATGAAAGCCAATCAGTTAAACAACTGTTTGTATGTTTTTATTCTCAGATCTATACAGTAAGTGAGTGCACATTTTTATGTGTGTATATACATACGGTTAACACGGCATGTGCTTGTATAGTTAGCATATTTATAAAGTTCTTCCATTTGTCTTTAGTTTTATGTATAGTAAATTATTCTTTCATCGTACTTAGATTGATTGATACGACCATCATCATTGCACTTCAGTGAATAACCATGTGTACTCCGATATCTTTCTTATACTGAAAAATCTTAGTGACAGTGCACGAACTTGTAGCTCTGGCAAGGTCTCCAATGTCATGTAAAAGATGGTGCAAATAATTTGTAAGAATTTTAAAAAAACTATTTCTAATGAATTTTGTCCAGGCAGGGACCTTCCAGCCTGCTCTTTTCGATTTTTAACTGCCAAGGTTTCTTTTATAGGCTCAACTTGAACACAGGACTTACGTTTCATCGTTCGTCTCCAATACGACTAGGAATTTGATCTCATGTACACTGAGATTCAGGGATCTTTGAAAAGATGGCTCCACGAGGGAATGAACCAAGTACTTTTGAAATGAGAGACTAGCCCCTAACCTCTGCGCCACAGAAATTTAGATATCATATTTAGTTCAGCTGACTTATCAATGCATTATTTTGCTATCATACATAACTCTGTCTATAGGCTTTAATAAAAAAATCATTTTACTTCTGTTACAGGAATTCATGTTGTGTCGTGATGAAGAAAATGATCCCAGAAAATGTATAAATGAGGGCAAAGAAGTTACAAGGTGTGGTTTTGAGTTCTATCGCAAAATTAAGAAATCTTGCTTTGCTGAGTTCAATCAATACTTTCAATGTATTGACTTCTCTGGTTCTGAAATGGATTTGAAAAAGTAAGTTTTACCATTCGAAATATTTTTTCTACATGTGAGACTATGTGTAGTTTCTCTGATGGATTGATAGGACCATCATCATTGCACTTTGGTGAGTAACCATGTGTGCTCCCATCTCTTTCTTACGCAGTAAGATCTCAGTGCACGAACTCCGTTGCACCGGTGAGGGTCCCCGGTGTAATTTTGAAGATGATGAAAATATTTAAAGGGATTTTATTTTTAATCTCACCTGTGTCTTGCCGGGACCAGCAAAGGAAGCAAAGAATAATATCACTGCAATCTACAAGGTATGTCGTAAGAGGCGACTGATGTAGGACCTAGGAAGCTACCCTAGTAAATAAAAAGCATCGCAGAAATCGGATGTGCTGGCCTACTTGTAGGCGCATAACTGGCACAACGAACAATCGCTCTTAGACTAAGATCACATACAAATCACACAGAGTGGTTAATAAGTGATCGATATGGAGCGTCAAGAAGAAGAAGATTTTATCTTTTTTCAATGAATTTTACCCGGTCACCAGCTTTCCAGCCGCTCTACTCAATTTTTAACTGCCAAGGTTCTTTTACTTGCTCAAATTGAACACGGAACCTACGCTTTTATGACCCGTCTCTCCATTAGGACAAGGAACTACATCTCACCTACACTGAGTTCAGGGATCTCTTGAAAATATCCAGATGGTTCCATGAGGGAGCAAACTGGTTACCTTTGGCCTGAGAGGCGAGCATCTAACCCTCTATGCTACAGAGATCTCTTTGTAGTTTCTCTATTCTCTATTACCTTTACTCTATAGTCTAATGCTGTTCTGTTCTATACAGATTCTTCTAATTATATAAACATGTATGTCTTTCATTTCATGAATATCTAGGCTCTATAATTAACAATAATGCAGATTGTACACAAGAAATTAGAAGACTAGCCATGGCTTTCTAGAGTGTGGTCATCATCAAATCAGAGTGTGGTTAGCATGAAGAAACTATGGCATGACACAAGCAAAGAAATAAAAGTAAGATTTCTGAGAACACGCATATTCCCTGGGTCAACATGTGAATCATGGACCATAACACAAACATTATAGAAAAAATTGAAGCTTTTGAAACACAGAGTTCCAGAACAGTTCTGGACAGAGGAGAGAAAAACAGACATCCTACAAGACTTGCATATTAAGGAGTATTGGCTCATAAATAGTATCATGTCATGGAAGATGAAATATTTTGACCACATGAAACGTCACAGTGGTTTGGAGAGAAAGGTAATGGAATACAGTGTTCCTGGAGTATGAGACAAGACGGAGGTGGCAGCAGGACATCACAGAAACCTTGAACATGATGCTGGAAGAGAGGTTAATAAGAGAACTTGCTAGAGACAAAGAGTTTCTCAGGCGGATTGTGATGAAAGCCATGTTCTGCATGGAACATGCTACTTGACAACACGACAATGTCTCTCATTATGTTTTTGCCATCTCTGATTTAGTTTGAGTTTCTATTCTTACTAGCCTTATTAGCCTTGAGTCAGTGTGCTCTCAATTCATGCCTCAAAAAGTACTTGTTGATTCATTTTCCATAGTTTGTGATCAGATTTTTCCAGTGATCCCTAATCTCAATGTAGGTGATATCAAGTTCCTAATCCTATCAGAGACGGACAATAAAACATAGACCCAGTGTCGCCTGAGTGGTTCCCAGGGCCCAAATTGGGGTGTAAAAATAGAACCACTGTTACCTGCCACGCATGTCGTAAGATGCAACTAAGCGTTGGGTGTGTGGCTAGCTACCCCACACCGTAAAAAAACACTAGGTGGCTACAGAACGGAGAGCGAACTGAGTAACCGGTGGGTGAAGCCGGACACATCGCGAAGGATAAGCACCAGAGCTCCAAATGGTGCTGAAGATATGACGTAAAACATAGCAATGCTAAGGCTGCATGAATCAGATTTCCACATGAAGGGAATTTATGGGGAGGACTGGTACATCGTCTGGGCAGTAATTGAGAGAGAGAGACCCAGTTTAAAATTTGAACATGTAAAAAAGACCGTTGCAGTGTAGAATTAATGAGAGTAGTCTGAAAAGCCATATGAAAAAAAATTATGAATAATTTTCCCAAAAAGTGCTTACCATCATTCAAATTCCAATCAATCTGTGTGACAAGTACTGGTGTTTGTGATTTTTGTTTCTTGGCAACACATTTGAACAGAGAAGATTTCCATAGCTTTCCTTTAAACCCCATAGGACTGTTTGATTCAGTGTGACAGTAGATGAATATGCAGGGGGCAGTCTTACAGATCGCCGTGTGCTTCTGGGGACCGTAAGGGGAGGAAAGAATATGCAGCAATGTCTACCTGCCTGGCATGTCGTAAGAGGCAACTAAGGAGGATGGATTGTGGGGCCTGTCTACCTCACTCTGTAGAAAAATTAAGCCAACACCTTTAAGAAACATGGATAGTACAACAATACGAAATAACCTACAACCATCTGAACCAGGGAAGGTTCCCAACGAACTGTAAACCTTCCTAAATGGATGCTTACGTAGAATAGAGGGACTGAGATAATATGATAAGATTACAAACAAGGAACTCAGAGAAAGAACTAAGCAAGTACCAGTGGAGAAAGAGCTCAGAAACAGACTCTGGCAATGGATAGGACATACATTGAGAAGACCGACCGGAAGCATTGCAAGACAGGCACTGTTTTGGAACCCGCAGGGAAAGAGTAGGAGAAGGCCTAGTCAGACCTGGAGAAGAGAACTGGAGGCTGATATTAAAAGGATAGGTAAAACATGGAAAGAGTTGGAAGGGATGGAAAGAGAGAGGAGGAGCTGGAAGAAGTTTGTCGAAGACCTGTGCTCCGTTGGGAGTTGAAAGGTGAAGAAGAAGAAGTCTTATAGAACTAGTTCTGTAGTTTTGATAGGAGATGCCACAGGGACACAAAGGGCATGGGAACAATTGCAGCCTGTGTAGGTGTTTGTTCAATCTTCTTCTTCTTTGCGTTCCCGTGTTTGTTCAATCTGTTATGCCCTGTCCTGAATCAGAGGATGATAGTCAGTCCTTCTAGGGATGCCTTAAGAATTGACCCATGCTACCATAGATGTCATGTTTCAAAACTCAGTGTCAAATCTTAAATTATAAGCTTGCCCGTGTGTTGCTGGGACTCACAATGGGAGCAAAGAATAGTAACACTGCGACCTACAAAACATATCGTAAGAGGCCACTGAGGTAGAAACCTAGTGAAGCTACCCTAGTAAATAAAAAGCATCGCAGAAATCGGATGGGCTGGCCTACTTGTAGGCGCATAACTGGCACAGCGTACAATCGCTCTTAGGTTCATACCACATACAAATCACAGAGTGGTTAACAGGTAGTTGCAGAGCGTTCGAAGAGGAAGAAGAAATTATAAGCTGTGTACACTTTTATTATGATTAAATATGAACTGAACTTTTTTTTTCAGTTGCCGTAAAACTCAGGCAACTTTTGACAATTGCGTGAAGCAGAATTTAGGTCAAGACCGACCAGAGTTTGGTTACTTTGCCAAGGTGAGGTTGCACAAAACTGAGAGACCAAGGCCAGTACCCAAGCCACACATCCTGCCAGAGAGATTGCCAGACCCACCAGACCTTAACCAGAAAACAGACCCAATTAAAAATCCAAATAGTTTCTAAAGAATGGTTTCTTGTAGAGGATTCTTTCTTTGCAGATAATCTTGTAGAACATTGAGTGTACTATCAACGATCAGATATTGTATTCTTGAGTGATACTTTCTGTTGACAATTTTTTGTTTGTTTAAACTGTAGTAATTTGAAATCTTGTAATTTACTGTTGTGAATGTCTTTAAAGTTCTGCAAGTTGTGATGAAATCAGAGATTAAATGCATAAACACAGAACATCTTCTTGTGACTTTAATACTTTGTGTTGATCTGTGAAGATTTTATTGCCTAGAGTGGGCGTCTGCAAATTTGTCTGCGTATTACCTAACATCTGTTTTATTGTCAGAGGTCTCTGTGGCGTAGGGGTTAGGTGCTTGTCTCGTGTGCCAAAGGTACCAGTTTCACTCCCTCGTGGAGCCATCTGAATATTTTCCAGAGATCCCTGATCTCAGTGTAGGTGAGATTTGATGTCCTATCAGAGACAGATGATAAAACGTAGGTCCCATGTTCAATTTGAGCACGTAAAATAACCATTTGCAGTTCGAAATCGAGAAGAACAGGCTAGAAAGCTGCTGAATGGGCAAAATTCATTTAAAAATATTTAAAATTCCTACAAAAATATCTTCAGAATGACGTCGGGACCCTAGACACTGCTACGGAGTTTGTGCACTGCAGCTGAGATCTTCCTGTGTAAAAAAGAGATCAGAGCACACAGGTTACTCACCGAAGTGCAATGATAATGGATCAATCAATCAATCCGGTTTTTTTTTTTGGTCAAAGTAAACAAAAACAAACTAATTGAACTTCCAATGAAAAAGTAATGTTTTCAAAGCAGAGAATTGATTTTGAAAAGAGTCATACATGCTGTCATAAAAATAGCAAAACTTTAAGTAATTAATTAACAAAAACTTAATAAGTTACTCTCTCTCTCTCGCGTTCACCGCCCAGACCGATGTACCAGACCTCCCCATAAATTCTGTTCACGTCACATTTTCAGCACCATTTGGAGCTCTGGTGCTTATCCTTCGGTGATGTGTTCAATTTTAGCCAGTGTTTACTCGGTTCGCTCTCCATTCTGTAGCCATCTAGTGTTTTTACGGTGTGGGGTAGCTAACCCCACCCCCAACCTCCTTAGTCGCCTCTTACGTCATGGGTGGCAGGTAACAGTGGTTCTATTCTTTACACCCCAATTTGGGGCCCGGTAACCACTCGGACAGGCCCGGATTCTAACCCACTTCCTTTGGGGCGCAAGGCAAAGGCGTGAACACTTAACCGGAGAGACTCCTCTGCTTTCTTTTTACCAATAAAGTGCTCTCCAGGCAAGTCTTGGTGGTGAGTGGGACATATCCATGCACTGATGGGCCTTTCACCAATGTCCTGCTACCTAGACAAGTCTTGGTGGTGAGTGGGACATATCCATGCACTGATGGGCCCAGAACTGGATGAATTGTTCTACTAGATGTTTATATAGAATTACCTTCACCGTAATCTAGAATTGTATTCCAGTAGTAGACACTGTGGTCTCGTTTAGTTGACACCAAATACTGATCAGAGCTGTGTTAGGAGAAACAAGAGTATCAAATACAATATTGAACCACTTAATGTAGGTACAGTTGGCTCTGTCGCAGAAATTTCTCATTTTTTGTATAATGAGACCTTTAGCACCCCTCTTCTTCTCTTAACTCCCCTTAAGGCATCAACAAATTTTCTCTAACCAGATCTGTCTTGAGCAAGCCAGCTTAGGTCATTTCAGGTCTTTCTCATCTCTTCTCTGTCGACAGTTCATCTCCAGATCTCTCTAGGTCGCCCCCTACCTCTCTTGCCTCCTAGATTCCATTTCAAAGCCACATGTGGGTGTCTGGTCTTCTGCATTCTTAATGTATACCCCAACCACTTCCATCTCCTACATTTTATTTCTTCATTGATGCCTGTGCGTTGGAGGATCTACGTATTTGGTATTCTCTGGTGCCAACGAATTAGGAGAATTCTTCTGAGACATCTCCCTCGGAGCCTCTTATCGACTGTCTTGGAACTCGTTTTCCATGTCTCTGATCCATACAGTATTCCTATAGCATCCCTTTTTTCAATCCAGAAGCACTTGAGCTTTTCAGCTCTTCGGCTCGGTGCCATGGACATCGTAACCCTTCGGTTCGGTGCCACGAACACCGTAAATCTGGGGAGTCTGTGGCTTTTTCTGCCATCCTGCGGAATTGAACCCGCACACACAGAGGGATAGTCACTCGTAGTCAACGCGCTACGAACACGCTGGGCAGACGGGCATAGCATCCCTTACTCTTCTTCATTTTAAAATGAAACTGTCTTCACATGAGACCACAGAATATGTATTTTTGTGTTGAAGTAATTATTAATACATTAAAACTGATAGAATTCATCTTTGTTATTTCTTGTGTTACTGTAACTATTACCGTACAAAAACATACAATTTAAAGAGTTTAATGCCGAACGATTGACTTCATTGCACTGGGTTTTATCCTATACAGCTCTGTCCCGCTCCACAGAAGTGGCACGCCAGCTGCTGAGAGTATTGCACGAACTCCATAGCTCTGGCAACAAAACTAGGTGTCTCTGGAAGAAAATTACTAGTAATTTGTTGGAAGAAAATAATTAGTAATTTGTTGGAAGAAAATAATTAGTAATTTGTTGGAAGAAAATAATTAGTAATTTGTTGGAAGAAAATAATTAGTAATTTGTTGGAAGAAAATAATAATTAGTAATTTGTTGAAAGAAAATAATAATTAGTAATTTGTTGTAATCAAATAATAATTAGTAACTAATTAATAATTAGTAATGACATAATATTCCATAACAACATGAAGGGTACAGTGATGTTTGATGGGGCCTCCTCCAGCGCTTTTCCTATCAACAGCTGCGTCAAGCAGGGGTGCGTACTTGCACTCACACTCTTTGGGATATTTTTCTCCCTACTTCTCTCCCATTCTTTTGAATCCGCCGAAGAAGGAATATTTCTCCACACAAGATCAGATGGAAAATTGTTCAACATGGCGCGACTCAAAGCAAAGTCCAAAGAGTCACCATCAGGTAACTTCTGTTTGCCGATGATGCAGCATTAACATCACACACAGAAGAAGGGCTACAACACCTCATGGACAGATTTGCTGCAGCATCAAATGAATTCGGTCTGACCATTAGCCTGAAGAAAACAAATATAATGTTCCAGGGTATTAGCAGAGCCCATCTATCAACATTGGTAGTTATACACTTGAAGTAAACACCTTTACATACCTTGGCTCTGTCATCAGCAGCAACCTTTCCCCCGATGATGAAATTAGTAGTCGCATTGGGAAGGCCTCCACTGCATTCGGCCGCTCCAGGAATAAGAGGGGTAAATTAGCAAAGTGTGTATGGGAAAACAGGGCACTCACAAGAAACACCAAGACACAAGTATATAAGTCTTGTGTTTTCAGCACTCTGCTGTATGGTAGTGAGACATGGACCATATATGCTAGACAAGAACATCGCCTCAACACCTTCCACATGCGCTGTCTCATGCGAATATACAACATCCGATGGCAAGACCACATCTCCAATATAGAAGTCCTGGACAGTGCTGGCATTCCAATCATGTACACCTTACTGAGTCAGCCATGTCTGAGATGGCTGGGACACGTGTGCCGTATGAGCGATGATATAATCCCAAAGAACATTCTATATGGTCAACTCGCATCTGGTGCTAGACAGCATGGGCGCCCATTATTACGCTTCATTGATACCTGCAAGCGTGATCTAACTTCATGCAGTATAGACAAAGAACACTGGTTTGGCTGGCCAAAAACAGACAAGCATGGCGAGGGCGGTTCAAAAGAAAAGAAGAAAAGCATCATCACACGTTGAGGCAAAAGAGAGCACAGAGAGAACATCCTATGTATCAGCTCTAGTCTCCAATTTTACCTGCAGCAACTGTGGCAAGAATTGCCACTCCAGAATAGGCCATTACAGCCACAAGAAACGTTGTGATTCAGCGCAGAATATACTACGTGACGCAAGACCTATTGTCCCCTGAAACAGAGGCCAATGATGATGATGATTCTTCTATATATCGAAATCTGTTATCAGATGTTGGAATGTTAGAAAGCTATATAATAATAATAATTTCTCTCGTACCGTTATACGTTACATATGGCTTGCAAGTAATTTCTCCATATCGCTCTATCCTGGAGAACTGGCTCAATCTCTTCCATGGAATTGAGACCGATATTTCATGTCTCTTTCAGCAAAGTTCGTTTCAATGTCTCCCTATGGCGTCCTCTCTTTCTTGAACCCTTTACATCCCACTTCAATGCTTGCTTTGATATTCTTTGATCATTTCGTCTCAAGGTGTGTCCAACATATCTCCATCTTCTCCTTCTTATAACAGTTGTTACAAGTGGTTGAGGAAGAAATCAAATCAACGCTCGAATAGGCAGCGCTGCTTCTACATTCGGCAAACTATCAAAGAGAGCGTGGGACAACCAAAAATTAACATTGCAAACGAAAATTCAAATATATTGAACCTGTGTAATTAGCTCTTTACTATATGGCTCAGAAACATGGACAGCCTACTCAAGGCACGAGAGAAGACCTTCGATGTCTCCGCAAGATTATGAGCATCAGGTGGTACGACAAAATAACCAACTCTGAAGTACTGCAACGTGCAAACTTGCCTTCCATGATGTGCATGCTCAGCAGTAGAAGACTTAGATGGCTAGGGCATGTGCGAGGAATGGACAATGGCCGCATTCCAAAACAAATGTTGTTCTGCGAACTTTCGGAGGGGAAGAGGCGCCAAGGCAGACCACTGCTCATATATAAAGATGTCTGCAAGGCCTCAATGAATAACTTATCTATATGTCCCAGCAAATGGGAAAAACTAGCTGATGATCGAGATATATGGAAAACAACATTGCACAAATTTGCAGAATCTTTTGAAGAGAGACTTAGTGATGAGCTGAAAGACGAGATAGAAAAGAGAAAACTCAGAAATTATTTCAGTAAAACACTTCCAATTGACCGTCTGTAAAGACGAAAAAGGCCATATACTAGTGGTTGACCAGACATTTCTTTAATTTCATCACTTCTTCTGAATTAGTCAGTAGACTACGCTATTGGTGCCAGCTTTATTGTGTTTGTGTTCCGTTTATTAGTATTCCCTGAAATACAACGTAAACATCGATATATGCAGGTCTATGACACAGCCCGGCTTCTCTCCACAATACGACCATTTTTGAGCCACTGTATGCACCACTGGCATCGTTTTTATCATATAAGGCGATATACGGAAAACTACAGATCTGTGGTGGTCGAGCGAGTTACCAAGGATAGAATGATATGGAGAGATTGTTTTGAGACTGTAAAGTATAACGGTACGAGAAGAATATAGTATGGGGAGGTATTGGAGACAAGCTAATAGAAATGTTTTACCATCATATGAAAACACACACCAGTCATGACATTTTCATCTAACGAGACAGCAAACATATTGGTAAAGACAGGCGGCAGACAATCACACATAGTCACAAGTAGGACGTTTGAGGAAGCAAAAGCACGATCAAATTGGTGTCAAGTAGTAGTATGTCCCATGTGGATTATTACTTTCATCATAGCCCTCCTAAAAAAACTATCTGTATAAACCATATTGTGATAGTTTCATCTAAGTTCTATATAAACCATATTGTGATAGTTTCATCTAAGTTCTATATAAATCATATTGTGATAGTTTTATCTAAGTTCTATATAAATCATATTGTGATAGTTTTATCTAAGTTCTATATAAACCATATTGTGATAGTTTTATCTAAGTTCTATATAAACCATATTGTGATAGTTTTATCTAAGTTCTATATAAATCATATTGTGATAGTTTTATCTAAGTTCTATATAAATCATATTGTGATAGTTTTATCTAAGTTCTATATAAATCATATTGTGATAGTTTTATCTAAGTTCTATATAAACCATATTGTGATAGTTTTATCTAAGTTCTATATAAATCATATTGTGATAGTTTTATCTAAGTTCTATATAAATCATATTGTGATAGTTTTATCTAAGTTCTATATAAACCATATTGTGATAGTTTTATCTAAGTTCTATATAAACCATATTGTGATAGTTTTATCTAAGTTCTATATAAATCATATTGTGATAGTTTTATCTAAGTTCTATATAAACCATATTGTGATAGTTTTATCTAAGTTCTATATAAATCATATTGTGATAGTTTTATCTAAGTTCTATATAAACCATATTGTGATAGTTTCATCTAAGTTCTATATAAATCATATTGTGATAGTTTCATCTAAGTTCTATATAAACCATATTGTGATAGTTTTATCTAAGTTCTATATAAACCATATTGTGATAGTTTTATCTAACTTCTATATAAACCATATTGTGATAGTTTCATCTAAGTTCTATATAAATCATATTGTGATAGTTTTATCTAAGTTCTATATAAATCATATTGTGATAGTTTTATCTAAGTTCTATATAAACCATATTGTGATAGTTTTATCTAAGTTCTATATAAACCATATTGTGATAGTTTTATCTAAGTTCTATATAAATCATATTGTGATAGTTTCATCTAAGTTCTATATAAATCATATTGTGATAGTTTCATCTAAGTTCTATATAAATCATATTGTGATAGTTTCATCTAAGTTCTATATAAATCATATTGTGATAGTTTCATCTAAGATCTATATAAACCATATTGTGATAGTTGCATCTAAGTTCTATATAAACCATATTGTGATAGTTGCATCTAAGTTCTATATAAACCATATTGTGATAGTTTTATCTAAGTTCTATATAAACCATATTGTGATAGTTTTATCTAAGTTCTATATAAACCATATTGTGATAGTTTTATCTAAGTTCTATATAAATCATATTGTGATAGTTTTATCTAAGTTCTATATAAACCATATTGTGATAGTTTTATCTAAGTTCTATATAAATCATATTGTGATAGTTTTATCTAAGTTCTATATAAATCATATTGTGATAGTTTGATCTAAGTTCTATATAAATCATATTGTGATAGTTTTATCTAAGTTCTATATAAACCATATTGTGATAGTTTTATCTAAGTTCTATATAAATCATATTGTGATAGTTTTATCTAAGTTCTATATAAATCATATTGTGATAGTTTGATCTAAGTTCTATATAAATCATATTGTGATAGTTTTATCTAAGTTCTATATAAACCATATTGTGATAGTTTTATCTAAGTTCTATATAAATCATATTGTGATAGTTTTATCTAAGTTCTATATAAATCATATTGTGATAGTTTTATCTAAGTTCTATATAAACCATATTGTGATAGTTTTATCTAAGTTCTATATAAACCATATTGTGATAGTTTTATCTAAGTTCTATATAAATCATATTGTGATAGTTTCATCTAAGTTCTATATAAATCATATTGTGATAGTTTTATCTAAGTTCTATATAAACCATATTGTGATAGTTTTATCTAAGTTCTATATAAACCATATTGTGATAGTTTTATCTAAGTTCTATATAAATCATATTGTGATAGTTTCATCTAAGTTCTATATAAATCATATTGTGATAGTTTCATCTAAGTTCTATATAAATCATATTGTGATAGTTTCATCTAAGTTCTATATAAATCATATTGTGATAGTTTCATCTAAGATCTATATAAACCATATTGTGATAGTTGCATCTAAGTTCTATATAAACCATATTGTGATAGTTGCATCTAAGTTCTATATAAACCATATTGTGATAGTTTTATCTAAGTTCTATATAAACCATATTGTGATAGTTTTATCTAAGTTCTATATAAACCATATTGTGATAGTTTTATCTAAGTTCTATATAAACCATATTGTGATAGTTTTATCTAAGTTCTATATAAATCATATTGTGATAGTTTTATCTAAGTTCTATATAAACCATATTGTGATAGTTTTATCTAAGTTCTATATAAATCATATTGTGATAGTTTTATCTAAGTTCTATATAAATCATATTGTGATAGTTTGATCTAAGTTCTATATAAATCATATTGTGATAGTTTTATCTAAGTTCTATATAAACCATATTGTGATAGTTTTATCTGTTCTATATAAATCATATTGTGATAGTTTTATCTAAGTTCTATATAAATCATATTGTGATAGTTTTATCTAAGTTCTATATAAATCATATTGTGATAGTTTCATCTAAGTTCTATATAAACCATATTGTGATAGTTTCATCTTCTTCTTCTTCAATGATCCAGCGGCACTTGAGCTTTGCCCTTCGGCCCAATGCTATGTAGTGGTATCTGCATGTGTTTGTAAGTTGTTCTTTTGTTCCGTATAATGTGTTCCATTTATCTGACCTTGGAGGAAGGAGGATCTTTCTGATGTCATCTAGTGCTTGACACTTGAAGAGGTGGTGGTGAACGATTTCATGATGATGTGCACACAGTTGACACTCTGGAGTGTGTTGTGGATGAATTCTGTTCAAGTGATTATTAAATGTTATGTGTTGGGTTCGGAGTCTAAAAATGGTACTCTGATCTCTTCTTGTAAGTCGGTTGATGTTGTCATTAAGGTTAGGGCTGGCCATATGGCTGTACACCTCTCTTCCTGTGTTTCCCATGGCCCATCTGTTCAGCCAAATTTCTTTATTTGTTGTCATTAGGATTTGCTTTGCTGTATGGAGAGTTGTTGCTGTGATTGGTTGTTCCTGTGTTGACCCTTTCTTGGCTAGCCTATCTGCTTTGCCATTTTCAGGTGTGTTTGAATGTCCAGGGATCCACTGCATAGTTATTTTGATGTCATGGGATGTAACAAGTTGGCCAATATCTAAGGCTATATGGGATAGTTCAGATTTACAATGTCCACCATCTTCTAGAGCTTGAAGGGCAGACATTGAATCTGTGAAAATAATAATGTTTTGTGCCTTTGATGGAAAGGCATCGAAAACAGTCTTCAGGTGGTACAAAGCTGCTTCTATCGCATGGATTTCAGCCTCATAATTGGAGCATATCTTCCCGCATGCATCAAACAGCTATTCGGATGATCTGTTTGGGTATTGTATATATACTCCTTAACCTGCTTTGATGGTGGCTTTAAATGCAGATCCATCAGTATAGACATGTACCCATTCTTGGGGATAGGCATCAATGATTCTTTGAGATGCTATCAAAAGGCTGACTGGGTCGGAGCGTTTAGTTGCTTCATCTATCAATTTTGTTCTAATTTCAGGTGTATTCAAGAGTGTATGTGGCGGTAAGTTTGCTATTACTCTCTGCAGCTGTTGTCTTGTTTCTGGAAGGTGGTATCTGTCTTTGATTTCACTGACGTGGTGGAGGATTGACTTTTGTTTACTTCTGTTTCTCTGTTGCACCTTCTCAACAGGTAGTTTATTGGGGTGATCTTGATTCATTCTTTTGCTCCTTTCATAAGCTTCAACAGCAGCTTTGTCCCTACGCAGCCCAAGAGGTTCCACATTTGTGTGTATTTCACATGCAGCGGTTGGTGTTGACCTCATTGCTCCACTGATTAGACGTAAGGCATTGTTCTGTACTCTGTCCAGTGAATCAAGGTTTGTCTTGGAGCAAGTTATTAGAAGAGCACTATTGTACTCTTTTGCAGAGCGGATAGTTTTATCTAAGCTCTATATAAATCATATTGTGATAGTTTTATCTAAGCTCTATATAAACCATATTGTGATAGTTTGATCTAAGTTCTATATAAACCATATTGTGATAGGATCGCCTGTATATTTTCTCAGTGTAATTTAGTTTAGTTTGTTCCTTTCGTGCCAAAGGCGGCACATAGGGCAGAGGTTTTAGATCTCCATGTGATGCGGTTCGTTGGTAGCAGTTGGAGATCTTGTATGGTTTTACATCCCAATAGTTTACTTTCTTGTTGGATGGTTCTTCGAAGAGTGGTCTTTGGTCTTCCAAGTTTTCTTTTCCCAACTGGCGACCACATAAGGACTTGCCGATTTAGTCTTTTTCGTCTGATCTAAGAACATGACCTAAATATTTCCACCTTCGTTTCCTTATAATATTTGATACGGGTTGTTGGTGTGTTCTATCTCTCACTGTGTTGTTAGAAACGAAATCACTCCATTTTACTTTTAATAATTTTCGTAGACATTTATTCTCAAAGCTGTCCAGTTTCTTATCAATTTTCTTTGTTGATTTCCAACTTTCTCAGTGTAATGCAAGTCTTCAAAATGCCACCCCTTAAATGTTTCTTCTTTAAAATAACCTTCGATTGTAATTTTTATTTTAAACTCCACAAACTGTGCAAAGACTAAATTGTATACATCAATATCGGAATAACATAGACCAATATAGAAAAGCGTTGCGTAAAGTTTTTAATTATTGAATGGTTCAAATTGTATTTTGATTTCACTGCTTATGCCGCCCCCGTACGGTATCGCCTGATGCGGCCGTCTCTCTGTATGACAGCACGACCCAGGTCCCACGTCAATCTCTGCTCAGACGATACTACATCAATTATAATCAATCTGTAAAATAGTAAACAAAGATTTACTGTAAAAAAACTTTGACAGTCAAGTTAAAAAGTAATCGAGAAACTGAAATGTTTTCTATTTAAAAGTGTCAACATGGACACAATTCGTGTTACGTGTATATCTTCTTCTTCTTCTCTGCGTTCGGTTTCATATGCTGGTCTAGGTCATGCGATGGGTTGCCTCTATGAAGCTGCATGTCAGTTGGAGTTTCTCGAGAGTACCTCATAGCTTGCTCTGTAAGCTTCGTTCATGAGGCCATGTTTCGTTTCGTTGGTGTGTGTATCCGCTACCACAGAGAGCCACGTAGATAAAGTATAACGAGTACAAAACAAGAGGAATACCACGTAAATAATGGAACGATGGCATCAAGAACAGCCTTACGAAAATGAATATCAGCTTACAAAGTGCCTTAAAACAAGCACACACAAGATCGTTACGCCCCCTGTCCCCCTCCCACAACTTCTATAAAGAAATAAAAGGTGGAAGAGAAGAAGAAGGTGTATGTATGATGGACATGACTGCAGGATGTGCTCTGGAGTCTGTGTTTCTGTCTGACATGCACACTGTGATTTCTAATGACAACACAAAATATATGTTTTCTGATACTGAACGTTCAGACGAGACATTCAAATTTGATCGATTTTACTGTTATTATTATATTTGTTGCGTACCGTTATACGTTACATAGGATGTGCAAGCAATTTCTCCATACCGCTTTATTCTGAGGAATTTGTTCAATGTCTTTCATGGAATTGAGAGCTGCCCCCAGTATGCAGACCTGAGAAGAAAGAGGTGGCCTACTTACACCAGCGTCCAAGACAAACTGTATATCGTGGCTGATAATCTGAGGTACACGGTTGCCTTTATTAGAGAATCCGAAATTCCATTTTAGTGAGAACGCAGAAGAAGAATAATTATTGAGTCCAATATTTCTCGCCTCTTTCAGCAAAGTTCGTTTCAGTGGTTTATTGTGTGCGTGCTTTCTTTCTTGAACCCTTTTATCTTCAACTTCAATGCATGTTTTGTGATTATTTGATTATTTGTTATTATGTTTTGGTGTGGACACATATCACGCTGGCTACGAACAATTCGTTATTTAGTTCAACCCCCACACATACACGCACAAACATACACACACACGCACACATGCAAACTTACTGAATTAAATTGGCAGACCTTATCATAACATGATGATAGTGGTGAGCAGCATCTACTGTTCGACGTACATTCTTCATCATCCAGGATACAACCCTAAATAGTTCAACAATTTTCAGAATATTTGTGAATTTATAGTGGAAGGGAGTTGGGGAATGAAAATCCTGAAACATATACAGAAAGATTAGTTTAGTTTTAGTTTAGTCGTCGTAAGCACATCGAATCAATTAGTCCATAGGTGCTCCAATCTCTTCCTCAGCATGTCTCTCAGAGTGCGTGTGGCGACTAAATTGACTGCACATCGAATCAATTACCCCATAGGTGCTTCAATCTCTTCCTCAGCATGTCTCTCAGAGTGCGTGTGGCGAATAACGTGACTGCACATCGAACCAATTACCCCATATGTGCTCCAATCTCTTCCTCAGCATGTCTCTCAGAGTGCGTGTGGCGACTAAATTGACTGCACATCGAATCAATTACCCCATAGGTGCTCCAATCTCTTCATCAGCATGTCTCTCAGAGTGTGGCGACTAACGACTGAATCGAATCAATTAGTCCATAGGTTGCTCCAATCTCTTCATCAGCATGTCTCTCAGAGTGTGCGACTAACTTACTGCACATCGAATCAATTAGTCCATAGGTGCTCCAATCTCTTCATCAGCATGTCTCTCAGAGTGTGGCGACTAACGTGACTGCACATCGAATCAATTAGTCCATAGGTGCTCCAATCTCTTCCTCAGCATGTCTCTCAGAGTGTGGCGACTAACGTCACTGCACATCGAACCAATTAGTCCATCTTTTGTTCTTCTCTGCTTTTTGCCGTTAGGCGTAGCAGGTTTAACTGATGATCGGTTTCCGAGATAGTGCACGCTATGTCGCTTGATATGTTGTTGTATTGTGGAGTTTTAAGATGTCTGTAACTCCATGAATCCAACCTTTCCTTGGTCTGCCCCTTCCTCTTGATGATTCCATTTTCAGGCTGTACGTTCTTGCAACTGTTCCATAAGTGCTCCAATCTCCTTCTCAGTAAGTCTATCAGCGTGTGGCGACCAAGGAAACCGATTCTTTGTTGGTTTACTATTCTTCTTTGGCTACCATCATAGTGTTCTTGTCTAGCTACACTCCATTTGACTTGGAATTCTTTCAGTGTGATTAGTATTGTAGCTTCACCACTATTACCTGAATCATGTAAGCGTGCTCTCTACCTTTAGGATTTTAAAATACCAGTCTGGTCCTTTGCTCGCCCGCTATTTACAGCAGCCATACTTACAAGTCTATCGACGAGTTCATTTCCTCTTACACAGAGAGAGAATGCGTCTATAAGTAGACAGACAAGCATTCAGACAGACAGACAGACAGACATTCAGACGGATAGAAGGATAGATGAATAGATAGATGAAGTTATTAGGTATTTATGTAACCAGTTCTAGAAAATGATGCCATTTTGGATGCTCTTGTTGTCGTCCCTGGACGTCTTCCATATATGCATCTTCAAACCTATCGATATCTTCACAACTGATGCCATCATTGACCGTAGTAGATTTTGAGGATTTCTCAATTGTACGTACTTTTGATCTTCAAGATGATTGGCATAATTTTTTATTCATTAAAGGTTTGCTATATTTTGATCTTCAAGATGATTAGCAAAATTTTATTCATTAGGTTTGATATATTTTGATCTTCAAGATGATTGGCAGAATTTTATTCATTAGGTTTGCTATATTTTGATCTTGCGAAATGAGGACACTTACCCTAACATTAAATTCCATTTAAATTGTGTTCAACGTATATTTTTCTGATGACCTGATCTTTTTTAGAATGTCTTTCTTGTGTATCAAATGTCCATAAAATTGACTGCATGTGAAATGTTTGAAGTTAAATTTTACAAGTGAAATTGACTTGACTGAATCCACACGAAGACGATTTTTCTCATTGGTCTACTGGGCATAGATTGAAGAAAATAATCTTTCTACCGAAGCATTGTGTGCTGTAATTGCAAAGAAGAAGAGTGCTAGAATAGCAAAGAAGTGTGCCAGAATAGCAAAGAAGAGTGCTAGAATAGCAAAGAAGTGTGCTAGAATAGCAAAGAAGAAGAGTGCTAGAATAGCAAAGAAGTGTGCCAGAATAACAAAGAAGTGTGCTAGAATAGCAAAGAAGTGTGCTAGAATAGCAAAGAAGTGTGCTAGAATAGCAAAGAAGAAGTGTGTTAGAATAGCAAAAAAGTGTGCCAGAATAGCAAAGAAGAAGTGTGCTAGAATAGCAAAGAAGAAGAGTGCTAGAATAGCAAAGAAGTGTGCTTGAATAGCAAAGAAGAAGTGTGCTTGAATAGCAAAGAAGTGTGCTAGAATAGCAAAGAAGTGTGCTAGAATAGCAAAGAAGAAGTGTGCTAGAATAGCAAAGAGGAAGTGTGCTAGAATAACAAAGAAGAAGTGTGCTAGAATAGCAAAGAAGAAGTGTGCTAGAATAGCAAAGAAGAAGTGTGTTAGAATAGCAAAGAAGTGTGCCAGAATAGCAAAGAAGTGTGCTAGAATAGCAAAGAAGAAGTGTGCTAGAATAGCAAAGAAGAAGAGTGCTAGAATAGCAAGAAGTGTGCTTGAATCAAGAAGAGTGTGCTTGAATAGCAAAGGTTGTAGCTAGAATAGCAAGAAGTGTGTAGAATAGCAAGAAGAAGTTATCTAGAATAGCAAAGAGGAATGTCTAAATAATCAAAAGAAGAAGTGTGCTAGAATAGCAAGAAAGTGTGTAGAATGCAAAGAATGTGCCTAGAATGCAAAGAGTGTTCTAGAATAAAAAAGAAATTGTGCTAGAATAGCAAAAGATTCTAGAATAGCTGAGGAATAGATTAGAAATACTAGAAGAGTGTGCTAGAATTGCAAAGAGAAGTGTGCTAGAATAACAAAGAAGTGTGCTAGAATAACAAAGAAGAAGTGTGCTAGAATAACAAAGAAGTGTGCTAGAATAGCAAAGAAGAAGTGTGTTAGAATAGCAAAGAAGTGTGCCAGAATAGCAAAGAAGTGTGCTAGAATAGCAAAGAAGAAGTGTGCTAGAATAGCAAAGAAGAAGAGTGCTAGAATAGCAAAGAAGTGTGCTTGAATAGCAAAGAAGAAGTGTGCTTGAATAGCAAAGAAGTGTGCTAGAATAGCAAAGAAGTGTGCTAGAATAGCAAAGAAGAAGTGTGCTAGAATAGCAAAGAAGAAGTGTGCTAGAATAACAAAGAAGAAGTGTGCTAGAATAGCAAAGAAGAAGTGTGCTAAATAGCAAGAGAAGTGTGCTAGAATAGCAAAGAAAGTGTGCTAGAATAAAAAGAAGAAGTGTGTAGAATAGCAAAAAGTGTGCTAGAATAGCAAAGAGGAAGTGTGCTAGAATAGCAAAGAGGAAGTGTGCTAAAATAGCAAAGAAGAAGTGTGCTATAATAGCAAAGAAGTGTGCTAGAATAACAAAGAAGAAGTGTGCTAGAATAACAAAGAAGAAGTGTGTTAGAATAGCAAAGAAGAAGTGGGCTATAATATCTAAGAAAAACTATCTTCACGTTTTCAGAAGACATTTCACTACTTCTTCAGTTTTTAATATAGTCACACTATTTTATTTGCGATGTCACTTGATTTTTATTTCTTTCACGAATCCTGTTTGCCTCACAGCGTCAGGTCAAGAAGAGATTTCTAAAACGGGCCCTAGTATGCGCTTTGTAAATAGTCTCTTTCGTCGCCTCTGTTATCTCTGAGGTCCATCTTTTGCGTGGCCGGCCTTTTGCTTTGTACCCATTGTATCGGAGCAGCATTGCTCTTTGGGGTACACTGTCTGATGGTAATCTGCTTACGTGGCCGAACCATTTAATTTGTTGTTTCTTGATGAAGTCTAGTACTGATGTTGTAACCACTTTTTCCTGATGTCCTCATTTCTCAACCGGTCTCTTCTTGTTACACCCAGCATTCTGCGTAGACACGTGATCTCTGTCGTGACTAGCTTTCTTCTATCGTTTGTTGTCAGCGTCCAGGTCTGGTACTGGTAACATAATGTGGGGAGAAAGATTGTGTTGAACATTGCTCTTTTTGTGTTCATGGTGAAGTGCTTGCATCTTAAAATTGGCGCCATTTGCCCTATCATTTGATTTGCTTTGTTGCATCTATGTTGAATTTCATTAGTTATTCTTCCATTTGCTGAAAAAATGCTCCCAGGTATGTGAAGTCTTTTACTTGATTTAGTGGGCGATTGTCGATAGAGATATTGGTAGTGCTTTCCTCTCTGGCGAATGTCATTACTTCTGTTTTATCAATGTTTATTCTCATGTTGTATTCGTTACATGCTAACTGGAGTCTGTTGATGTGTTGTAGCTGTTCTTCAGTTGATATTATTGCCTGATCGTCTGCAAAAATAAATTCATTTAAGAGCTCTCCGATGTTGTTTCCTTCGCTGGTGTTAGCTATTTTACAAATGTGGTCAATGTACGTAATGAATAGCAGCGGGGATAGTACGCAACCTTGTCTTACTCCTGACCCTATGTGAAACCTTTCGATAATCCTGTATTTGTTCTAATCGTACATTGGCTGGCAGTCCTTCCTTCCTTTCGTTCGCTTGAAATATGTCTATATATTCAATGTTGTCTTTTGTATGAACTTCACTGTCTTTTGTAGCTCACACAGAGGTCCGTGTAGTTTTGTGTCGAGTGTTTCGTTAGGCCAGTGAGTTTGCCTCAGTGTATCATATTCGGGGCAGTCTTGAAGTAATTGGCTGGCAGTATAAATGCTCTTGCAAAGGTTTTTTATAAGTGATTTTTATAAGTGGATAAAAATGTCTCAAGATTGCAGTACTGATCACATCACTTTGAGTCATCTATGTGCACGTCTTTGTAATTCAAAAATCTGTTAATTTTGTCTTTGGCTTGTAAAATTGCGGACAAATCTACGAATTTTAAAAATTGCTTTCGGACGCTCATATTTACTGGACGACGGGTGACTGAAAAGGGCTGGATGAAAAGCCCCATGATTTATGGTGTTTGTGGCTTGAAAAACCCCGAACCGAAGGGTTACGATGTCCATGGCACAGAGCCGAAGAACTGAAAGCTCAAGTCCTTCTGGATCGAAAAAAAAATTTACTCGTGAAATAAGGATGTGTGCGTAAAAATGAAAACGAATGGCAATCCTACGTTCGTACGTGCCTCCACATAGAGCTAATTAAGCATGCATATTGTGGGGCTCGCCCCTTGTCCAGGTCTTGTGTGCAGATCTCTTTGATGTTTCTTTCAAACAGCACTTTTCATTTGTCACAACCCAGTCAGTAGTAATTCTGGTCTTCATTTGTCACAACCCAGTCAGTGGTAATTCTGGTCTTCATTTGTCACAACCTAGTCAGTAGTAATTCTGGTCTTCATTTAATGTGTTTGTTTTTGATAAAAAAAAAAACAGATACAGACACGCGTACATGATATATAGCTGAACACGTAAACACAAAGTACTACAGTTTTACAAAATACATAAACAGTGACGATAAACAGCAACGTTTCGACCAAAAGGCCTTTATCAAGCAAACAATACAACAAGAATGACGAATTTCGAGGAACACTACAAATGGACGATTACATATGGAAACATAAACCTATCTAATGAAAATCTGGGAATAAAAACGAACAACGAAATGAGTGCAACACAAAAACCGAAAGTGGAAAAGAAGAGAAACAATAAACAATATAGTGGATAAATGACACATATATGGAGCAAACACACATATAGATAACAAGGCACGAGATAAGACAGTACTAAGAAGCATAGGAATGTAATGCGTTGAGTCCAAGAGGTCGCAAAGTGCCATAGAATGAAATAAAACGGTTCTCCAGGGCGAATCGACTGCGATCATCGGAGGAACATGATCGGATGGCTGTGACCTGGACATCGTCAACTCCTGAATGGCCAGTATCGTTGAAATGAGTGGCCACAGGAGTCACAGAGCATTGGCGAATATCGCGTAAGTGTTGGGCGAATCGGTCACTGAGTCTCCTACCGGTTTCGCCAATATAGGACTTGTTGCATCGTTTGCAGGTGATGGCATAGATGATATTACGGGACTCACACGTGAAACTGTCTTGGATGGCATACGTAGCTTTTGGAAAGAGACAGTGCGGGTCTGTATTACATATGCACATGTATAACAGCGCCGACGTCCGCACTGGATGGTGCCAAAGTGACTCTGGATATTAGGCTTGAGGCGACTGTGTACCAACAAATCCTTGAGGCTTCTATCCCGTCTGTAAGCCACCAAAGGATAGTGTTGGAAGACTGAACGTGTCTCAGGATCAGACTGAAGAATAGGAGATGATGGAATAAGACCTTTTTCACCAGGGAACTGTGAAGGTGGAAAGTTAAGATAAGTTTAACCCTGTCAGAATTGGGGGTTCTATGTATGTGAGAAAGGGCCTCCTGGCGAGCAATTAGCTTAACCCGATGCATGGCATAGGGTTCAGCTAATATGCAGTCTTCCATCACTATCCTTTGGTGGCTTACAGACGGGACAGAAGCCTCAAGGATTTGTTGGTAAAAGTCACCTCAAGCCTAATATCCAGAGTCACTTTGGCACCATCCAGTGCGGACGTCGGCGCTGTTATACATGTGCATATGTAATACAGACCCGCACTGTCTCTTTTCCAAAAGCTACGTATGCCATCCAAGACAGTTTCACGTGAGTCCCGAATATCGTCTATGCCATCACCTGCAAACGATGCAACAAGTCCTATATTGGCGAAACCGGTAAGAGACTCAGTGACCGATTCGCCCAACACTTACGCGATATTCGCCAATGCTCTGTGACTCCTGTGGCCACTCATTTCAACGATACTGGCCATTCAGGAGTTGACGATGTCCAGGTCACAGCCATCCGATCATGTTCCTCCGATGATCGCAGTCGATTCGCCCTGGAGAACCGTTTTATTTCATTCTATGGCACTTTGCGACCTCTTGGACTCAACGCATTACATTCCTATGCTTCTTAGTACTGTCTTATCTCGTGCCTTGTTATCTATATGTGTGTTTGCTCCATATATGTGTCATTTATCCACTATATTGTTTATTGTTTCTCTTCTTTTCCTCTTTCGGTTTTTGTGTTGCACTCATTTCGTTGTTCGTTTTTATTCCCAGATTTTCATTAGATAGGTTTATGTTTCCACATGTAATCGTCCATTTGTAGTGTTCCTCGAAATTCGTCATTCTTGTTGTATTGTTTGCTTGATAAAGGCCTTTTGGTCGAAACGTTGCTGTTTATCGTCACTGTTTATGTATTTTGTAAAACTGTAGTACTTTGTGTTTACGTGTTCAGCTATTTTTCAAAGTTTTACTGCAGTCTCCACCTTTTTTCGTACATGATATAGAACATTAATGGATTTGTGCAGACAGGAACATTTTGATGGAACATTTCTTCAACATTTCTCAAACAAACCGTTTCTCATTTCATAAGTTTCGTTGTTTGTTTAGCAGCTTCCTTGAAAGCTGTTGTCAAAACATTTTAACGACATTATTCTCAATAGAATCAAAGAAGCAGATGCAAACATAAGAGAATAACAAGCTAGTTTTCGACCTGGGAGAAGCTGCTTAGACCAACTCATTACCCTTAGACAACTAAAAGACATGAAGGGCTGGAGAAGACCATCATGGAAGGAGGCATACCGGCAAAGAGAAGAAAAGAAAGATCACGGAGAAGATGGATTCAGGATGTAACTGATGGTTTGAACATGACGGCTGCAGAGGCAGGACATCTGGCCTATGAGAGAGAAACTCCGGACTGTTGGGGTGGCAAAGTTCTGCTCAGGACAAGCTATTTGATGATGATGATTGTTCGGCGTAGGAATTTGCTTGATGTTGAGAAACTGTGGTAGGAGCAAAATTTACATCGATTGGTTAGGAAATAGTCAGCTGGAGCATTTGTTTATTGCAAATGATATTACCATATTAACTCTTAGTGGACCACGTCAATAGCTATGTTTTTACAAGCCATTTGTTTTTAGAATAAAAAACGACCTGTAGTGGCTTGTAAAAGGCGTTCAACCTAAAAGCCACATAGTGGCCTTGTAAAAGGCGTTCAACCTAAAAGCCACATAGTGTGGCTCCTTGTAAAAAGGCGTTCAACCTAAATGCCACATAGTGTGGCTCCTTGTAAAAAGGCGTTCAACCTAAAAGCCACATAGTGTGGCTCCTTGTAAAAAGGCGTTCAACCTAAAAGCCACATAGTGTGGCTCCTTGTAAAAAGGCGTTCAACCTAAATGCCACATAGTGTGGCTCCTTGTAAAAAGGCGTTCAACCTAAATGCCACATAGTGTGGCTCCTTGTAAAAAGGCGTTCAACCTAAAAGCCACATAGTGTGGCTCCTTGTAAAAAGGCGTTCAACCTAAAAGCCACATAGTGTGGCTCCTTGTAAAAAGGCGTTCAACCTAAATGCCACATAGTGTGGCTCCTTGTAAAAAGGCGTTCAACCTAAATGCCACATAGTGTGGCTCCTTGTAAAAAGACGTTCAACCTAAATGCCACATAGTGTGGCTCCTTGTAAAAAGGCGTTCAACCCAAAAGTCACATAGTGTGGCGTTTGGTCCACAAGTAGTTCAATAAAAATATATATGATATTGGAGTTAAATAAAACATTCTGAAAACTGCAATTACTGTCTGTAATAGTGATTTCTTAGAGCGGTGTAGGGTAGGGGTGGCAGAGGGGGTACACGAGCCTGATGATTTTAATGGCTGCATGGTTAGTACAGTCGTCTCGTAACTGTTCAGATTTGGATTTTATCTGTATCCACTCCCCCACATTTCCTCCGACAGAAAAAAAACGTATTCCCCTAACCGGGCATTGAATGAGATCTTACGCTCTAATCCAATCAACCAGACGCTCTACTGGGTCGAAGTTAATAACCCGCTCGAGTGTTGTCAGGGCTCACAAGGGGAGTAAAGAATAGTAATACTGCGACTTACAAGGCATGTCGTAAGATGCGACTGAGGTAGGAGGTCTAGGAAAGCTACCCTAGTAACTAAAATGCGTCACACAGAAAGCGGATGTGTTGGCCTGCTTGTAGGCGCATAACTGGTACAATATACAATAGCTCTTAGGCTCAGATCACATACAAATCAGGAAGAGTGGTCAATATGGAGCGTTTGAAGAAGAAGAAGAAGAGTTAATAACCATAATCTATTTGAAAAAACAAAAAAAAACAATGGCTATGAATAGAAACTGTAACGAAAACTGAGGTAGTGTTTGGAACCAATTTAGCCTTATGTTCTTTTAAGAAAACTGCCCTTATGTAAATAATAATAATTCCTCTCGTACCGTTATACGTTACATATCGTCTGCAAACAATTTATAAATACCGCTCTATCCTGGTCAACTCGCTCAATTTCCTCCACGGAACTGAAACCGATACTTCTTTCCTCTCTCACAAAAGTTCGTTTCAGGGTCTCCCTAGGTCGTCCTCTCTTTCTTTAACCCTTTGCATCCCACTTCAATTCCTGCTTTTACATTATTTGATCATTTTTTCTCAATGCATGTCCAACATATCTCCACCTTCTCCTTCTTATAACAGTTGTTAATAGTATTGACCGGACATGTCTCTGATTTCATCACTTCTCCTGAATTTGTTCCATTTTATGTTCCTTATTTTTCGCAGACATTTATTTTAAAATGCATTCAACTTGCTTTATATGTCTTTAGTCATTTTCCAACTAAGCTCTTGAGTACTCTAAGAATTATATGGTCTCTTTAACGTCTAATAAAATAGTGCAATCCTTACACACAGAGAATAGTACCCAGTCACAGACCCAACCAGTCATTGACAAACTTACTGAGGAAGATTGGCAACGGTATCTGTGGCCATCTAAATAACACTGTGAAGATTCATTACAGCAAACATGTCCATGCGGTCTGCAATTCATTCCATCCTTCACACAATTCTAGTCAAGTGAAACAACAAGAACAGCATGTCAGATTCGATAGATCATATAGACTAAAATCACACATAAACAGAAACTGAAATAGATTAGAAGGTTAGATAGACAAATCAATAGACAAGAAGCCTTATATACACCTAAACCGGAATAGATAAGGTTACATAGATAGATCAATAGATTAAAATCACATATACACAGAAATTGAATAAGATTTTTCACAGAAACGTCCTTCTAGTATAGTTAGTTAGTTTGTTTGTTCGTTTCGTGCCAAATGCGGCACATAAGGCAGAGGATTTAGAGCTCCATGTGATGCGGTTCGTTACTAGCAGTTGGAGATCTCGTATGGTTTTACAACCCACTAGTTTACTTTTCTGTAGGATTGTTTTTCGTAGAGTGGTCTTAGGTCTTCCACGTTTTCTTTACCCAATTGGTGACCACATAAGGACTTGTCGATTTAATCTCTTTTCGTCTGATCTAAGAACATGACTTAAATATTTCCACCTTCGTTTCTTTATAATATTTGATATGAATTGTGTGTTCTATCTCTCACTGTGTTGTTAGAAACGAAATCACTCCATTTTACTTTTAGTAATTTTCGGAGGCATTTATTCTCAAAGCTGTCCAGTTTCTTATCAATTTTCTTTGTTGATTTCTAACTTCACATCCGTAGATCAGAACAGGAATCACACAGGACCTAAACAATTTAACTTTTGCACATATGCAATTTTCTTTATATTGCCAGATATTTGTTAACTTAGTGAAGGAACTAGCTGCTATAGCAATAAGAGAGTTTATTTCTTTCATCGTGTCTCCGTTATTTGACAGTTTACTATCCAAATATGTAAAATGTTTAACTTTCTCCAGTGTTTGCTACAAGGAATATATTTAATTTATTCTGTACATTTCTTTATTTTCAAGAAGAAAACGGTTACATTCTTCTGTAAATCTACATATCTCATACTTTAATGTTGCCCACCATATGCATGTTCATGTTCAGTTCATTCGATCGACATCCTAACAGATTGAACAGTTATAAACGTATTTTGTCCTCCAAAACATCAGTCATCATAACGCTCCCACGCGAACTGTACTCAAGTGGTGTTAGCTGGTATTTCTTCTCTTTCTAAACTACAGACATCACCTGCGTGCTTGTCCACGCTTAAACTACATTTCATCCAGGCGACAAGAGCTCTGTGTCGTAGAGGTTTGTGCTTGCCCAAGCTTAAACTACATTTCATCCAGGCGACAAGAGCTCTCTGTGGCCTAGAGGTTTGGTGCTTGTCCACGCTTAAACTACATTTCATCCAGGCGACAAGAGCTCTCTGTGGCCTAGAGGTTTGGTGCTTGTCCAAGCTTAAACTACATTTCATCCAGGCGACAAGAGCTCTCTGTGGCCTAGAGGCTAGATGCTTGTCCACGCTTAAACTACATTTCATCCAGGCGACAAGAGCTCTCTGTGTCGTAGAGGTTTGGTGCTTGTCCACGCTTAAACTACATTTCATCCAGGCGACAAGAGCTCTCTGTGGCCTAGAGGTTTGGTGCTTGTCCAAGCTTAAACTACATTTCATCCAGGCGACAAGAGCTCTCTGTGGCCTAGAGGTTTGGTGCTTGTCCACGCTTAAACTACATTTCATCCAGGCGACAAGAGCTCTCTGTGTCGTAGAGGTTTGGTGCTTGTCCACGCTTAAACTACATTTCATCCAGGCGACAAGAGCTTTCTGTGGCCTAGAGGTTTGGTGCTTGTCCAAGCTTAAACTACATTTCATCCAGGCGACAAGAGCTCTCTGTGTCGTAGAGGTTTGGTGCTTGTCCACGCTTAAACTACATTTCATCCAGGCGACAAGAGCTCTCTGTGGCCTAGAGGTTTGGTGCTTGTCCACGCTTAAACTACATTTCATCCAGGCGACAAGAGCTCTCTGTGGCCTAGAGGTTTGGTGCTCATCTCTCGTTCCAAAGGTAAACGGTTCGTTCCTTCATGAAGTCATCGGGATATTTTTCTAGACATCCTTGACCTCATTGTAGGTGAGAGCAAGTTTCTAGTTCTATCGGAGAAGGACGATAAACCGGACGTCCGTGTTCAATTTGAGCACTAAAATAACCATTGGCAGTTCAAAATCTAGAAGAGCAGGCTGTTAGAGCAAAATTCATTAGAAAATTAAAAATAACATTTCTACAAACTATTTCACCAAACGTCTTCAAAATTACTTCGGGGACTCTCACCGGTGCAACGGAGTTCGTGCACTGCCGCTGAGATTTTCCTGTTTAAAAAAGAGATCGGATAACACATGGTTACACATCGCAGTTCAATGATGATGGTTCAATCAATCGATCGATCAATCATTCAGTAATGCAGCTAAATGTCTCTGAAGCTGTTAGACATTTATGATATCGATGTTTTTGTCTTTGTAGCTTAAGTAATGAAGAATAGTAATGTCAAGTATATACATTGGTACATGGGAAAAATTTGCTGATGACAGAGTTGTGTGGAAAGCCAAATTACGAAAGGGCACAGAGTCTTTTGAGAAGAGACTTATGTATGAGCTGAACGACAAGAGAGAAAAGCGAAAAACTCAGAAGTTGTCACAGTAAAACACTTGCCAATTGACCGTCTGTAAAGTTGTCACAGTAAAACACTTGCCAATTGACCGTCTGTAAAGTTGTCACAGTAAAACACTTGCCAATTGACCGTCTGTAAAGTTGTCACAGTAAAACGCACCCAGAAACACTTGCAATTGACCGTCTGTAAAGTTGTCACAGTAAAACACTTGCCAATTGACCGTCTGTAAAGTTGTCACAGTAAAACACTCTGCCCAATTGACCGTCTGTAAAGTTGTCACAGTAAAACAGCTTGCCAGATTGACCGTCTGTAAAGTTGTCACAGTAAAGCACTTGCCAATTGACCGTCTGTAAAGATGAAAAAGGCCATATATTCATTGGTGGCGTCTGTGCCTTAGGCATTCGGTCTATTAACCCCGTGGCTAGGTCTATTAACCCCGTGGCTAGGTCTATTAACCCTGACGTTCTGAGTTCCAATCACGCTGTGGACAGCTTGGTTGCAAGTTGTTTCGCGTCGATTTTTACAAAAGGACGATGTCACCACCCGTTCAGAAAGCAATAGCAAACTACTGAACGTAATAATGTCTAGAAAAATCACAGTGTTAAAAAGCTGGGGTTGATTCGCAAAGTCATGTAAAGGATATGCCATTAACTAGTATATATTCATTACAGTCGAATCTCATAAAGACAACCGTTTATGTTCTCGCTAACTATATATATTCCTCGTGTATCGTTATACGTTACATAAAGCCTGCAAGTAATTTATCCATACCGCTCTGCCCTGTTCAACTCGATCACTCTTTTCAATGGAATATACTCCGTTATTGAACCCTTTAAGTAAAAATAAAGTAAAGGAACCCTTTCATACCTCGTGGTATATAGGTCAATACAGTGTTAGGCCTGTATTTTTCATTGACCGTCGGCACACGATGGGTGATGTGGTCAGCATCACGCCGGCCGCCTTTACTTTCCCAGAGCACGTCTGGTACCCAGTTGAGGCTGGGTCGACCTGAGCCGTCGCGGTCGGGAAAAATTCCACGCGCATTGCGGAGCTGAACCCAGACCACCAGCCTTGCGAAGCGAGTTCACTAACAACTACGCTACAGCGGCTCTCATTGAACCCTTTGCCTCCCATTTAAATGCCTGCTTTGGCATTCTTTGATCATTTCTTCTCAAGGTATGTTCTTCTTCTTCTTCTTCGAACGCTCCACATCAAACCACTTGCTAAACCACTCTTTGTGATTTCTATGACATCTGACCATAAGATCGATTTTACGTTGTGTAAGTTCTACGCCAACAAGTAGGCCAGCACATCCGATTTGTGCGCGCTTTTTATTTATTAGTGTACTTCCTAGGCAACTAGTGCAGTCGCATCTTATGAAATGCCGTGTAGGCCGGAGTGTTGCTATTTGTTGCTCCTCTTGCCAACCCATGCCAAGGTATGCCCAACATATCTCTATCACCTGCTCCTCGCTATCTGCTGGTTTGTAAACTACATAATGTGGATGTACAAAAGCGTAGAGTTAGTGTCATGGAAAGAGAAGTAAAGTCATAGACAAGTAGTTTAACAACTGAGGGTATAAAGAGAACTGCTCAAGAAACAATCATATTTTGATCACACTTAGATACATGATACTCTGTTGACAACCATCAAGTGTAAGGTAGAAGAATAAAAGGAAAACAGAGATACAATTGGGAGGAGAACACCAGGAGATGAGCAGGCAATAGTCTGGAAGAGTGTACCGTAAACGCAAGGGATAAAAGCATATTGAAGAACTATTACAGTAAAAATTTGGTGTGGAGACGGCACATGATTCATTGACTGAACTGTACTCAAAACAATTGATTGATTGATTGATTGATAGGACCATCATCATTGCATTTCGATGAGTAACCATGCTTGCTCCTATCTCTTTCTTAACAGGAAGATCGCAGCTGCAGTCTACGAACTCCGTAGCACCGGCTAGGGTCCCCGATGTAATTATTTTACGTGCTCAAATTGAAAACGCAGACTTATATTTTATCGTTCGTTTCCGATAGGACTAGGAACTCGATCTCACCTACACTGAGATCAAGGATCTCTGGAAAAATATCCAGATGGCTTCACGAGGACGCGAACCATGTACCGTTGGCACGAGAACAAGCCCTAATCTCTAGGCCACAGACCCCGACTCAAAACACTGGAAGCAACAAACGAAAACACACTCACAGAAATACGTGAAAACTTACAGTGTCACGCTCGCAAGAATTAAACATCTTATAAGGAAGTTTGGTGCAAATGAATAGTAAATTGCAGCAAGGCTTTTCTTTCATGTCGCATATCCTTCCGTCAGATGTACAAAACTATTAACAAAAGAATGGCAGGCAATTATTACATTACATCATCATCATCATCAAACAGCTTGTCCTGAGCCACAGCCAACTATAAACTTATGGGCCTGGCTGGACTCGGGTAACAATTGTGGGAAATCAGACCACAACCGTTCACGTGACCTCGTATTCCAGTATTGTTGTGTATAGTCGAGTTCAACACAAAATGCTAAATCAAAGTTATATTATGCAACAAGTTAAGTTTAACAATAAGGAGTATCAATATTATGAATATTTTTTTATATTATGAATATTTTTCATCAATAAGTAACCATAGACTAAAATTGCATTAAAATTAATAGAGTAAAATTGCAAAAAAACATGCCGTGTTCTATCAAACACATATAAATTCCAGCCCCTCAACTGAAACTAGGTCAGGGATTTCCATGTGAATCCGCAGGCCCATAAGTTTATAGTTGGATGCGCCTGAGCAGAACTTTGTCACTAAATTGCTACCTTAACAGTCCTTCGGAATTTTCTCTCTCATAGGCCAGATGTCCTGCCTCTGCAGCGGTCATGCTCAAACCATCAGTTACATCCTGAATCCATCTTCTCTGTGGTCTTCCTCTTCTCCTCTTTACCGGGATGCCTCCTCCCATGATGAGACGTCTTCTCCAGCCCTTCGTGTCTATATGTCCAAAATACCTTAATTTTTCCATTATTATTTGTAGCAATAACCAGTTTTCTTTGATTTTGAATTCTTTCTGTACAGATCTGTGTGTTCACTTCTCTGTCCATGATATACGACAGACTCTTCTGTAACACATATTCAAAAGCACATATATGTTTTTCCACTGCCATGTTAAATATCCATGCTTCATATCCCTATATTTCCACTGGGAATATGCAAGCTTTTAGCATTCTGATCTTTGTTTTCTTAGCAGTTCCATTCCATTCCATTTTAGGTGTATGAATTGACAGACAGATCAAACACACAGACAAAGATATACTTATCTAGTCAGACAAACAAACAGATAGGGAGATTGACCAAAAGACAGAAGGGCTAACAGATAGACATATGAAAATATAGGCAGCTAGTGATATATATACCACACTTCCAGGTTATTTAGGGTTTCTTGTAGTCGATTTGTTGCTATGGGCATTGACTCTTCCCTCGCCCATATTGCCAGGTGGTCGGCATACATGGCAGGGTGTACTCGCTTTGGTACGCATGCTGCTATGTCATTGACAAAGATTAGAAAGAGGGTTGTTCAAGGACTATTGGGGTCGGCTGGTGTTTTCGTCACTCAGCGCTTTTGCTAACCTCCACAATTTATGGCCGTCCCTATCAAGGTTCAGGGATTCGGTCTTATCAACCCAACTCTGTCGTGCTGATCGTTTGACCTCCCGCTTGTACTTAGCTGCTGCCGCCTTGTAAGCAGTATTGGTTGTTACTGACTGTGTCTGTTCAGCCTCACTCCTTGCCAATTCAAAGTCGTTTTCAAGTTTCTGAACCTCTGCTGTCCAGTATGGCTTGTAATCCTTCCGTGCGCATCTAGGAATGGTTTCCCGTGCCGCTTTCAGGATTGCTTGTGAGAGTTCCCTTGCCACGGATCGCATGTGCTTCTTTTCATGCATGTTGATGCGTTAAACATTGGCATCTGTCAGTGCCCCGTACTTTTTCCAATTGGCTTGTTTGTAGTTCCACGGTGGCAATCACATTTTGGGCTCAGGTACAAATTTTATGTCTACTTGTAGCTTGACGGGCCTATGGTCACTATCTCCGAGTTGCTTTGTGACCGTACGTACTGTTTTTGTGGAGAGGTCACTTGTTGCGAAGGCCAAATCGGGGGTGCTAGACGTATGCCACCTTCTCGAGTAGAAGGTTGGCGGGTCGTCTATGGCATTTATGAGGAACAGGTTGTTCTCTATCTCCCAGTCTTCCACTTCTGCACCTCTGCTGTTCGTTTCAAGGTAGCCCCATCTTTCTGAGTGGCTGTTGAAATCGCCGACCACTATGCATGCTCTATCATTGATACTCATTGCATCGAGTGACAGCGAGATGTCACTTGGGCAGTATAAGTTATACAGAAGAATCTGCATTTTTCAATGTAATTAGAACGCCTATGATCTCTGCTGCGCCGGCGCTTCCTGTGGTTACATCCACTTGCTTTGCTGGAATGCCGTTCCGTACTATGGTGAGGACTCCACCTTTGTGCCCTTTTCTGTCTAGTCTGAAGGTTTGGTAATCCCTGATCCCGAATCTATGTTGTGCATTTAGATGGGTCTCTTGTATGCACGCAACATCAATTTTGTCTTCTGCAAGTCTTATTGCGAGTGCTTGCTTTTTGTGCTGAATACCTTCGGCATTCCATTGCACAATGTTTAAACGTTGCTGGTCAGTACTTTGCCGTATTGAACCAGTAGCTTTTTCCCGCGGGCCTCGCTCGCTGCTTTGCCGAGTTGGAGGACGGGGACCGTCGGTAGCAAAAAACGGGCTCCTTCGAGGCATGGGGCCCGGCACTCGTCCTGCCCGACGGATCTCCACAGGCGTAGCACTATATCGATATTCTAAATTAAACATATTCATGAAAAATTTGGTCCATGCAGCCTTAGCATGGGTAGCTACGTCACAACTTTCAGTGCCAATTGGAGCTCAGTTGCTTGTCTTTCGGCCGTGTTTCCGATTTCAACCGTTTACTGGGTTCGCTCTCCGTTAGCCTTTGACTGTCCCCAGCCAGAACCCACAAGGCAGCAGGTTGCTATTTTCATTCATAGTAGCGACCCTTAGACGACCTGCCCTCCCGGGCTGATGAGCGTCATCTGCCCAGCAATACTTGTTTTGTTAATGGACTGCTTGGTTTGCCTGCCGTTCAGTTTTGTTTACGGTTTACTCCGCTAGCCTTTGGTTGTCCCAAACAGAACAGAGTCTTGGGACGTTTTATGGACGTTCGGATCGGCAATAGGCAATTTGCGTTGGCTCTGTCGTTTCCTTTGATCCGGGAAACCCTGGGCTGGGGCCCCGCACTTCGTATTTTGTGTGTCGTTTCATTCAGCGCTATCAGCTCAACTTTGGATTTTGCGCTCGCCGTTTATCACCCGCCCTGATATTGCCGGGGATGTTAATTGCGTGAACAATCGTACCCTGCCGGATGTCTCAGGGAGGGCAGTTTCGTAAGGCGCTAGAACGTAACTTTGGGTTTTTTGCTCGGCCAACTTTACCCAGTATCATAGTCTGCGCTCGGCCACATATACGGAGTTTTATCGCAATCTTCCCTTGTGCCACCGTCATCTCATGTACCACATTTACCGTGCATCGGGAGTGCCACGGCACGATACCCATTTTGCGCTCCTGGCTCCGAGTTTCGCCGCTCAGAATGCACCTCTCATCCCTTCGCTTGAGCCTTTCACACCCGTTGGAAGGCTGATGCGACCAACATGTTCACACATCTGCCATTTCATGTACCGTGCCTCTGGGCTGCTCCAACACTCAGTTTGACTCGTGCCCATGGCACAGAGTTTCACTTCATGTCTCGATTTTCTCCGATGCACCTCTCTTCCTTTAAATTCGGTCATTTAATCCAGGGGAGTTGATGTTTTGTTGACCTATTTAATGAACCATTTTGCATCACATTGCGACCGTGCAACTTCGATATACGAACACACATACACCACCACCGGTAAGACCGCACGAGCGAGCAATTCTAAATAGCAGACCTTGTTCCTTGTACCTTGTTCTTTATCCGCTGGGAGCCTCGTTCGTTTCGTCGCTTGAAGAAGCGGAGAGGCACTCTCAGCCGTTAGAGACTATGCACGCAATTTGTTATTGACACTGGGGAACCGCGTTCGCTTACTGGCTCGCTTGTCCGGTTATTTTCAAAACGAGGAAGCGCAGTTTGCAGACGTACACCCCAGTTCACGGACGTTCGTACTCTGTTGTTTCATAGTTCTTTTTACCTTTGGGCATATTTTAGCGGTCTTCGGCCAGGAAATGTGTGTGTTTTTCAGGGATTTCAGGCCCATTGGTTTTCCGTGTATGCGCTTCCAGCACTAGTTTTTTTCACGGACGTCTGTACTCTATTATTTCATGCTTCTTTTGAGCTTGGGCATATTTTAGCGGACTTCGGTTAGGAAATGTGTGCGTTGTTCAGAGATTTCCGGACCATTTCTTTTCCGTGTTTGCGCTTTCACTACTGTTTTGTTCACAGACGCTTGTGCTCTATTGTTTCGTGCTTCTTTTGAGCATATTTTAGCAGACTTTGGCCTAGAAATGTGTGCGTTGTTCTGGGATTTCCGGCCTCTGCATTGCTTTTTTCATGTTTACAGTTTCACCACTGTTTTGCTGGCGGACGCTCGTACGCTGCTGATTCGTACTTATATGTACTTGGACATATTTTCTCGGACATCGACCAGGAGATGCGTGCTTGTTCAGGGATTTTCGGCTCCTGTAATTCCTTTTCCGTGTTTGCACTACAACCACTCCTATGAATCTCCCGATCCCTGCCCCTCCCTTAGCCAGACCGGAACCTGAGTCTGTTTCCAAGGTCACCACGTGGAGGTGGGGGGGGTCTTGTTAACGCGCCCTTCGCTAACCCTGGCTCATATTGCCGCCATGAGCCTTTGACCCCATGTTCAATTCTAACATTTCAGTTGCTCCAGTTTATTTTCACTTTTTCTTATGTTCAATTCTAACATTACAATTTCTCCAGTTTACTTTCACTTTTTTATACTCAATTCTAACATTTCAGTTGATTCAATTTCCATCACTTTTTCTTATGTTCATTTCTGCGTTGATTAGACACACGTCTAAGAAGCTTGTGGTGTCTGTGGCTTAAGGAGTTGTGACTCGGTCTGTAACCCCGGCGTTTTGAGTTCGAATCACGCTGTGGACAGTATGGTTGCAAATTGTTTCGCTTGAATTTTACAAAAGGACGATGGCACCACGTTCACTGTTCAGTTAACAATTGCTGTGATTCGAGTCATACTGTGGCTTAGTCATTTGCGATTAGATGCACGTTGAAGCTGTGGTCTGTGGCTTAGATTGTGACTCGGTCTGTAACCCCGAGTTCTGAGTTCGAATCACGCTGTGGACAATTTGGTTGCAAATTGTTTCGCGTGGATTTTACAAAAGGACTATGGCACCACCCGTTCAGAAAGCAATGGCAAACTACTGAACGTAATAATGCCTAGAAAATTACAAACAGCGTTAAAAAGCTGGAGTTGATTCGCAAAGTCCTGCAAAAGAATATGCAATTAACTAACTTAACTAAGACGTTAGTCCACTAACAACTAAGATCTCAAATTACAACATAAAGACACATAACGAATTTGACTAACATGTAGCACATAATTTAAAAAACCAAAAAAACTGTCATTGTCTATGTCTTTCCCCAGATGGATGATGGAATTGGTTGTCCACTCTTACCGTTAAGCGTAAGGTGGGAGCTTTAATTTGTGTTCTAAGGCCAGATGAGTCGCCCTTGTTGTGTTATATCCGTGTTTATGTAGTGTGGTCTTGATATTGTCTATCCATCTTTTTCTTGGTCCTCCCTTGGCTCTAGTACCTGATCTCTTCTTATTATATGCTGTTATTTGTGGTTGGTTGTATTTCATTCTCATTAAATGTCCAAACCACTGCATTTGTTGTATTTCAATGTATTCGGTGCATGAAGTTATGTATTTCAATGTATTCGGTGCATGAAGTTTTGTATTTCAATGTATTCGGTGCATGAAGTTCTGTATTTCAATGTATTCGGTGCATGAAGTTATGTATTTCAATGTATTCGGTGCATGAAGTTCTGAAGTAACTGTCGTTACTGACTGTAATACCGCCTTTAAGACGGTGGTGTAGTACAGAGGGACATAAGCCTGTAGAATTTAATGGCTGCATGGCTAGTTCAAAACTGTTTAGGTAAGGATGTTTTCTTTATGCCCACAACAGAATACAAACTTTTTGGCCTTACCGGGAATTGAACCTGGATCTCCTGTATGGGAGCCACTTTCTAATCCGTTCGATCAGCACATAATTAATTATTATAAATTAGTACTAATCGGTAATTATATCTCAATGTCTCTTGTTGATCATATAGCCTACTACTGGTAACTACATTGCATATTTATATATATATATATATATATATATATAGAAGAGGAACATCAGAGTGGTTTGGCATAGACCAAGGAGTTCGACAGGGCTGCATTTTGTCACCGTACCTATTCAAGATATATGCTGAACCTATTCAAGATATATGCTGAACCTATTCAAGATATATGCTGAACCTATTCAAGATATAGTACCTATTCAAGATATATAGCTGAACCTATTCAAGATATAGCTGAACATATTCAAGATATAGCTGAACCTATTCAAATATATGCTGAACCTATTAAAGATATATGCTGAAAACATCATGAGGAATGTCAGAAAATCTGTAGATATTGCGAAATACGACGCTCTGGGGATCGGAGGTCACGAATTACCAGAATTAAGATATGCTGACGATATAGTGTTATTATCTACATCGCAAATTGGTTTAGAGAACTTGATACGGTCACTTCAAAAAACCAGCGAAGATCAAAACCTTTATCTTAATACAATAATCAAACAGAATTGATGGCTAATATATGTGTCAACGACAACAAAATAGAAAGAGTCGACAACTTTGAATACCTGGCGGCATTGCTGACAAATGACGGGAATGCTATGAAAGAAGACTGAAGTTTGCAAAAACTAAAAGAACTAACTAACCTATCGAAGGGATCTGACCAAAAAAAAATAATGTGTTTAGGAGCCTGCGTTTTTCCCTTGACAACATATGGTTGTGAGACATGGAACATTGGCAAAGCGGCAGAGAAGATCATTAATGCCTTTGAATGCAAACGCTACAGAAGAGTAGTTAGAATATCATGGACAGAGAAAAGAACAAACGTTTCTGTTCTGCAATAGCTTGATATTTAAAAAAGTTGGCAATTACAAAGCATAAGAACAAGGAAAATTAAATATGTCGGACACATCAAATGACAAGAGTGCCTAGATAAACTAATTTTGGAAGAACTGGTGCCTTGAAGAAGAACAAGAGGAAGACATAGAAGACGATGGGTGCAGGATGTCATTGACGATCTGAGAATGACTGCTGCTGACGCCGGTCAACTTGTACAGAACAGAGCGTTTTTCAGGAATGCTTTCAAGACAGCCACGTTAAGGAAGGGACACGCTACTTGATGATGATGATGATGATATATACTTACATCAAAGCAGAAAATGTTCCCACTCAATACAAGTACAGAAACACAAACCAGCATTTGGAACACAAAAGTTCCCACCATCTTTATTTGTTTCTATTTATCTGACGGTCCTAGATTTGAGCTTACAAACACTGAAAGATAAATTAATCTATACGCAAGAAACAACAGAGATACTAAAGTGAGAAGGTAGAAAATTCATCTTCGGTGATCTCTGATCATGCGCTTAATTAACTGTGTACCATAAACTGGGCTGCCAAGGTCTGTCACGTTTCCCCAAGCTTAGTTTTCTTGTCGATGGGTGTGGCCATACACTGTAATCAATAATAACGAAAGTCGCCGCAGATTAACATTTTTGTTTGGATCAATTCTCAAATTCTCACGTACTGTTAGATGAGGACACTAAAACTGATGTAGAATCTATCCAGCGATTGAAGGAGTTACACGTTGTACAAGTAGAACTGGATGTTTGAGTGACACAGAGAGGAGTATGTTTAACCAGCGCGACACAGGAACCATCTGCATAGGATTGTTCTCTAAGCTATGGAGTTTGTGCTTTGTGCAATACTATCAGTGGGTGATGTGTTATTTCTGTGGAGAGGGACCAAACCGTATGGGGTAACGCAATTAAGTAAATCCTTCAGCTTTATAGTCTTTAGGAGTCATCTGTATGCATACCTTTCGACATCTGTTTGCGCATAATTCGCACATTTGGGTCTGCCCAAAGAGCTATGACATCGGTTTAGTAACCAATAATCATGAGATGGTATGATAAGATTTACAAACGATGAACTCAGAGAAAGAACTAAGCAGATACCAGTGGAGAAAGAGCAAAGGAAGAGACGCTGGCGATGGATATGACACACATTAAGAAGACTGACCAGAAGCATTACAAGACAGGCACTGTTTTGAAACCCGCAGGGAAAGTGGAGTAGGGGAAGACCTAGACATACATGGAGAAGAGAGCTGGAGGCTGTTATTGAAAGGATAGAAAAAACATGGAAAGACTTGGAAGAGATGGCAGGAGAGAGGAAGGGCTGGAAGAAGTTTATTGAAGACCTGTGCTCCGTTGGGAGTTGAAAGTTGAAGAAGAACCAAAAAGCATAGTTCTCAAATGACTTGCTGTCTCAATCTTTCTGCTGTTATTAGAAGCAGTCATGAGATGTACTTTTTGGTAGACTTGTGGTAGTAAAACAAAGTGATTTGTCAGTACACAATCTAATTGCATATATCAGGCGCGGTACAGAAACCTACAGATCTGAGGGAATCGGACTGGATTAGATCAGATCTGGAGAACACCGTGGAGATGCTGCGATAATACAGAGTACAAGGACGATATGAACAAATACAGACATATCACAGTATTACATAAGCAAGGAGAAATAAATGATTTGTAAATTTCCTCAGATTTAGAGATTTTCTCAGATTTGTAGAGTTCCTCAGATTTAGAGATTTTCTCAGATTTGTAGAGTTCCTCAGATTTAGAGATTTTCTCAGATTTGTAGAGTTCCTCAGATTTAGAGATTTCCTCAGATTTGTAGATTTCCTCAGATTTAGAGATTTTCTCAGATTTGTAGAGTTCCCTAGATTTAGAGAATTCCTCAGATATGTAGATTTCCTCAGATATGTAGATTTCCTCAGATATGTAGATTTCCTCAGATTTGTAGATTTTATCAGATTTATATATTTTTTCAGATTTATATATTTTTTCAGATTTATAGACTTCCTCAGATTTAGAGATTTCCTCAGATTTAGAGATTTCTTCAGATTTTTAGAATTTCTCAGATCTGTAGATTTCCTCAGATTTGTAGATTTCCTCAGATGTGTAGATTTCCTCAGATTTGTAGATTTCCTCAGATTTGTATATTTCCTCAGATTTATAGATTTCCTCAGATTTAGAGATTTCCTCAGATTTAGAGATTTCCTCAGATTTAGAGATTTCTTCAGATTTTTAGAATTTCTCAGATTAGTAGATTTCCTCAGATTTGTAGATTTCTTCAGATGTGTAGATTTCCTCAGATTTGTAGATTTTACCAGATTTGTATTTTTCCTCAGATTTATAGATTTCCTCAGATTTGTAGAGTTCCTCAGATTTAGAGATTTTCTTAGATTTGTAGAGTTCCTCAGATTTATATATTTCCTCAGATTTGTAGAGTTCCTCAGATTTAGAGATTTCCTCAGATATGTAGATTTCCTCAGATATGTAGATTTCCTCAGATTTGTAGATTTTATCAGATTTATATATTTTTCAGATTTATATTTTTTCAGATTTATAGACTTCCTCAGATTTAGAGTTTTCCCTCAGATTTAGAGATTTCTTCAGATTTTTAGAGATTTCCTCAGATATGTAGATTTCCTCAGATATGTAGATTTCCTGAGATTTGTAGATTGTATCAGATTTATATATTTTTCAAATTTATAGATTTCCTCAAATTTATAGATTTCCTCAGATTTACAGATTTCTTCAGATTTTTAGAATTTCTCAGATTAGTAGATTTCCTCAGATTTATAGATTTCCTCAGATTTGTGATTTCCTCATATTTGTAGATTTTCTCAGATTTATAGATTTTCTCAGATTTGTAGAACTCAGATTTGTGGATTTCCGTAGATATCCACATATTTATATATTTTCTCAAATTTATATATTTCCTCAGATTTGTGGATTTTCTGATTTATAGATTTTCGCAAATTTGTAGATTTCCTCAGATTTATAGATTTCCTCAGATTTGTAGATTTTTCTCAGATTTGTAGATTTCCTCAGATTTAGAGATTTTCATAGATTTGTAGAATTACTCAGATTTGTACATTTCGTAGATTTCCCTCAGATTTGTAGATTTCATTAGATTTATAGATTTCCTCAGATTTGTAGATTTCCTCAGATTTATAGATTTTCTCAGATTTGTAGATTTGCTCAGATTTATATATTTTCTCAGATTTATAGATTTCCTCAGATTTAGAAATTTCCTTACATTTATAGATTTCATCAGATTTGTAGATTTCCTTAGATTTGTAGAACTCCTCAGAATTTTCGATTTCCGTAGATTTCCTCAGATTTATAGATTTCCTCAGATTTATAGATTTCCTCAGATTTTTAGAATTTCTCAGGTTTGTAGATTTCATTAGATTTGTAGATTTCCTCAGATTTGAAAAATTTCCCGTACAACGCATAAACTACCAATACTCTATTTAAAAATGCAACCCCTTCCTGCCTCTGACCCCCTCATAAATACTGACGTCCTAGTAAGCAGAAGACGTAAATATGTTTAAATATCAATAAAAATAAAGAGATTTATATGCCCACTTTTCCTATTTATGGACATTGATTCTACAAGATAATTTTATTAAAATTTCTTAACGTGGATGGTAATAAATAAGATGAATTGTCTGGCTAAATTACATGCTGTAAAAGTATTAGAACAATATTGACTTGACTTATTCCTTTCAGCTCCTCGTGGAGCATAGGGTCTCAACAGTTGTTTGCCACTTATCCCGGTCTCTGGCTATTTTCTTTATGGTCTCCCAAGATAGTCAAACATCCTTCAGTTCCTCAAGAAGATTTCGTCTCCAGGTCTGTTTAGGGTATCCTCTTTTCATTTTTCTTTGCGGGTTCCACTCAATTGCTTGTCTAGTGACACTCGACTGTGTCTTCCGAAAGGTATGCCCAAACTATCGCCATTTTCTCCTCTTAATCTGGGCCAGTGGCGGGAAAACGACCATTTGTGCTGGTGGAGCCAGACAAATATTTTTGGAAAAAATCATGGATTTGGGTTATTATTTTTTAATTTATAAAATAATAAATAACACGTTACACATTATTTTTGATTGTTATTTTTTAATTTATAAAATAATAAATAACACGTTACACATTATTTTTGATTGTTATTTTTTAATTTATAAAATAATAAATAACACGTTACACATTATTTTTGATTGTTATTTTTTAATTTATAAAATAATAAATAACACGTTACACATTATTTTTGATTGTTATTTTTTAATTTATAAAATAATAAATAACACGTTACACATTATTTTTGATTGTTATTTTTTAATTTATAAAATAATAAATAACACGTTACACATTATTTTTGATTGTTATTTTTTAATTTATAAAATAATAAATAACACGTTACACATTATTTTTGATTGTTATTTAATTTATAAAATAATAAATAACACGTTACACATTATTTTTGGTGGGACCCAGTCCCCACTGGCCCTTAATGACGAGCCGCCTCTAATCTGGGCCATCGTGGTTTCCTGCCCTGTTCTTATTCACAGGTCTGTGTTTGCAACTCTATCATACCATCTCAGTCTAAGAATCCGTCGAAGACATCAGTTGGCAAAGGTCTGAATCGTATTTGTATTCAACTTAGTGACTCGCCACGCTTCCGAGCCATACAGAAACACAGATTTCACATTTGGGCTGAATATCATGAGCTTTGTTTATAACAATATAAGTCGATTATAAATCACTGGTGGTTCAGTTATATAGAAGCTGTTAAACTGTTCATCTTGGCTTGTTTGACAGAAATAGCAATTAAAAAGTCACCATATGGTAGACTATAGACCAGCGAGAGTTGGGAAATAACTAAGTCACTATATGGTAGACTATAGACCAGCGAGAGTTGGGAAATAACTAAAGAGATAAGAAAGTAAATTGAATGCAATTTCACCCGTTGTTACCGGGGTTTACAAAGTGAGCAAAGAATAGTACCACTGTGACCTACAAGACATGTCGTAATCTAATGTTTATTGGTTATTAGCTACTACATCGACGTCATAGCACTTCGGACAGACGCATAGGTGCGCATTTTGTTCCAACAAATGTCGAAGGTTATGCATACAAATGGCGCCTAAAGAGCATAAAGCCGAATGATTTACTTAATTGCACTGGAAGTTACCCCATACGGCTCAGTCCCTCTCCGCAGAAATGACCCATCACCTGCTGATAGTATTGCACAAAGCACGAACTCCGTAGCTCAAGCAACAATCCTATGCGTCTCTGGAGAAAATGCACTCATAACTGAACGGCGCAGTCCGGATTCGAACCCGGACATTTGAAACGCAAGAGATAGACTTAACCACTTATTCACAGAGATTCTCAATATAGATGGTTCCTGTGTCACGCTGGTTAAACATACTCCTCTCTGTGTCACTCAAACATCCAGTTTTACTTGTACAACGTATAACGCCTTCAATCGCTGGATAGATTCTACATCAGTTTTAGTGTTCTCATCCAACAGTACGTGAGAATTTGAGAATTGATCCAAACAAAAATGTTAATCTGCGGCGACTTTCGTTATTATTGATTACAGCGTATGGCCACACCCATCGACAAGAAAACTAAGCTTGGGGAAACGTGACAGACCTTGGCAGCCCAGTTTATGGTACACAGTTAATTAAGCGCATGATCAGAGATCACCGAAAAAGACAAATTTTCTACCTTCTCACTTTAGTATCTCTGTTGTTTCTTGCGTATAGATTAATTTCTCTTTCAGTGTTTGTAAGCTCAAATCTAGGACCGTCAGATAAATAGAAACAAATAAAGATGGTGGGAACTTTTGTGTTCCAAATGCTGGTTTGTGTTTCTGTGCTTGTATTGAGTGGGAACATTTTCTGCTTTGATGTAAGTATATAACATCATCATCATCATCAAGTAGCGTGTCCCTTCCTCAACATGGCTGTCTTGAAAGCATTCCTGAAAAACGCTCTGTTCTGTACAAGTTGACCGGCGTCAGCAGCAGTCATTCTCAGATCGTCAATGACATCCTGCACCCATCGTCTTCTATGTCTTCTTCTTGTTCTTCTTCAAGGCACCAGTCCTTCCAAAATTAGTTTCTCTAGGCACTCTTGTCATTTGATGTGTCCGACATATTTAATTTTCCTTGTTCTTATGCTTTGTAATTGCCAACTTTTTTAAATATCAAGCTATTGCAGAACAGAAACGTTTGTTCTTTTCTCTGTCCATGATATTCTAACTACTCTTCTGTAGCATTTGCATTCAAAGGCATTAATGATCTTCTCTGCCGCTTTGCCAATGTTCCATGTCTCACAACCATATGTTGCCAAGGAAAAAACGCAGGCTCTTAAACACATTATTTGGGGGGAGGTTTTTTTGTCAGTTCCCTTCGATAGGCTAGTTAGTTCTTTTAGTTTTTGCAAACTTCAGTCTTCTTTCATAGCATTCCCGTCATTTGTCAGAAAATGCCGCCAGGTATTCAAAGTTGTCGACTCTTTCTATTTTGTTGCCGCTTACACATATAGTAGCCATCAATTCTGTTTTATGCGTTGTAAATATCTTCGTTTTCATTGTATTGAGATATAAAGGTTGTGATCTTCGCTGGGGTTTTTTTTTTGAAGTGACCATATCAAGTTAACTATATCAATTTGCGATGTAGATAATAGCACTGTATCGTCAGCATATCTTAATTCAGGTAATTCGTGACCTTCGATACCCAGAGCGTCGTATTTCTCAATATCTACAGATTTTCTGACATTCCTCATGATGTTTTCAGCTTATGTTTTGAATAGGTTCAGCATATATCTTGAAATAGGTACGGTGACAAAATGCAGCCCTGCCGAACTCCTTGGTCTATGCCAAACCACTCTGATGTTCCTCTTTATATATATATATATATATATATATATATATATATATATAAATATGCAATGTAGTTACCAGTAGTAGGCTATATGATCAACAAGAGACATTGAGATATAATTACCGATTAGTACTAATTTATAATAATTAATTATGTGCTGATCGAACGGATTAGAAAGCGGCTCCCATGAAGGAGATCCAGGTTCAATTTCCGGTAAGGCCAAAGAGTGTTTTTTTCTGTTGTGGACATAAAGAAAACATCCTTACCTAAAAACCAGTTTCGCACTAGCCATGCAGCCATTAAATTCTACAGGCTCATGTCCCTCTTGTCCTATACCGCCCAAGAAACGGTATTACCTGCAGTAACAGTTACTTCAGAGCTTCATGCACAGAATACATTGAAATACATAACTTCATGCACCGAATACATTGAAATACAACAAATGCAGTGGTTTGGACATTTAATGAGAATGAAATACAACCAACCACCAATAACAGCATATAATAACAAGAGATCAGGTACTAGAGCAAGGAAGACCAAGAAAAGATGGATAGACAATATCAAGACCACACTACATAAACACGGATATAACACAACAAGGGCGACTCATCTGGCCCTAGAACACAAATTAAAGCTCCCACCTTACGCTTAACGGTAAGAGTGGACAACCAATTCCATCATCCATCTGGGGAAAGACAATAGACAATGACAGTTTTTTTTTGGTGTTTTTTTAAAAATTATGTGCTACATGTTAGTCAAATTCGTTATGTGTCTTTATGTTGTAATTTGAGATCTTAGTTGTTAGTGGACTAACGTCTTAGTTAAGTTAGTTAATTGCATATTCTTTTGCAGGACTTTGCGAATCAACTCCAGCTTTTTAACGCTGTTTGTAATTTTTCTAGGCATTTTTACGTTCAGTAGTTTGCCATTGCTTTCTGAACGGTGGTGCCATAGTCCTTTTGTAAATATCCAAGCGAAACAATTTGCAACCAAACTGTCCACAGCGTGATTCGAACTCAAAACGTCGGGGTTACAGACCGAGTCACAATCCCTTAAGCCACAGACACCACAAGCTTCTTAGACGTGTGTCTAATCAACGCAGAAATGAACATAAGAAAAAGTTATAGGAAATTGAATCAACTGAAATGTTAGAATTGAGTATAAAAAAAGTGAAAGTAAACTGGAGAAATTGTAATGTTAGAATTGAACATAAGAAAAAGTGAAAATAAACCGGAGCAACTGAAATGTTAGAGTGATCATAAGAAAAAAAGGAAAGAAAACTGAAGAAATTGAAATGTTAGAATTGATCATAAAAAAAAAGGAAAGAAAACTAGAGCAACTGAAATGTTAGAATTGAACATAAGAAAAAAGGAAGAAAACTGAAGAAATTGAAATGTTAGAATTGATCATAAGAAAAAAGGAAAGAAAACTAGAGCAACTGAAATGTTAGAATTGATCATAAGAAAAAAGGAAAGAAAACTAGAGCAACTGAAATGTTAGAATTGAACATGGGGTCAAAGACTCATGGCGGCAATATGAGCCAGGATTAGCGAAGGGGCGTGTTAACCAAGACCCTGCCCCCCACCTCCACGTGGTGACCCTGGAACAGACTCAGATTCCGGTCTGGCTAAGGGAGGGGCAGGGATCGGGAGATTCATAGGTAGTGATTGTAGTGCAAACACGGAAAAGGAATTATAGGAGCCGAAAATCCCTGAACAAGCAAGCATCTCCTGGTCGATGTCCGAGAAAATATGTCCAAGTACATATAAGTACGAATCAGCAGCGTACGAGCGTCCGCGAGCAAAACAGTGGTGAAACTGTAAACATGAAAAAAGCAATGCAGAGGCCGGAAATCCCTGAACAATGCACATATTTCTAGGCCGAAGTCTGCTAAAATATGTTCAAAAGAAGCACGAAACAATAGAGCACAAGCGTCCGCGAACAAAACAGTAGTGAAAGCGCAAACACGGAAAAGAAATGGTCCGGAAATCTCTGAACAACGCACACATTTCCTAACCGAAGTCCGCTAAAATATGCCCAAGCTCAAAAGAAGCATGAAATAATAGAGTACAGACGTCCGTGAACAAACTAGTGCTGGAAGCGCATACACGGAAAACCAATGGGCCTGAAATCCCTGAAAAACACACACATTTCCTGGCCGAAGACCGCTAAAATATGCCCAAAGGTAAAAAGAACTATGAAACAACAGAGTACGAACGTCCGTGAACTGGGGTGTGCGTCTGCAAACTGCGCTTCCTCGTTTTGAAAATAACCGGACGAGCGAGCCAGTAAGCGAGCGCGGTTCCCCAGTGTCGATAACAAATTGTGTGCATAGTCTCTAACGGCTGAGAGTGCCTCTCCGCTTCTTCACGCGACGAAGCGAACGAGGCTCCCAGCGAATAAGGGACATGGTAACGTCTGCTATTAAGACTCGCTCGCACGCGCGGTCTTACTGGTGATGTGTGTGTGTCCGTATTGCAAGACGCTTGGCTAAGCAAAAAATCTGATGAAATCCAGATGTATGCAGACTGACATGATTCCAAATGCTTCTATGATGCCCTGAAAACTGCTTATGGCCCTCAAGATTCTCACCCCACCCCTATACTCGATGCAGATGGAGCAAGGCTATTAACGGACAAGCCTCAGATACTAAACCGCTGGGCAGAACACTTCCGTTCTGTCCTCAACCAGCAAATCCACCATATGTGATGAAGTCATAGAGCGCATGCCCCATGTCCCAATCAATGCCAAGCTTGATATTCCACCTACCTTAGAAGAGGTCAAGAAGGCAACAAGCCAGATGTCCAGTGGGAAGGCATCAGGTGCGGACTCGATACCAACTGAAGTCTACAAAGAAGGAAGAGCCCATGCTGATGCTGAAGTTGACAGATCTCTTTACGTCTATTTGGAGCAACGAAAGTGCCACAGGAACTAAAGGATGCCACTATTGTCCACCTATACAAGCGCAAAGGAAACGGCCAGGCCTGCGATAACCACAGGGCGATCTCCCTCCTGTCAATTGCAGGCAAGATACTGACCAGAGTCCTCCTCAATCGCTTAATTGAACACCTGGAACAGGACTTACTCCCTGAGACCCAATGTAGTTTTAGAGCGGGTCGTGGAACAGCAGACATGATATTTGAACACCTATTTACAAGGAGCCACACTACAGGCCGTTTTTTTATTCTAAAAACAAATAGCTTGTAAAAGCATAGTCTTTGACGTGGTTCACTAGGAGTTAACATGGTAATATCATTTGCAATAAACAAATGTTCCAGTTGACTATTTCCTAACCAATCGATGCCAGTTTTGCTCCTACCACAGTCTCTCAACATCAAGCCAATTCCTACACCGAACAATAGCAGAAATCAAATACAATTTTACTTTTCTACGAATTCAACCATAAAACAGTCGCTTTGGCTATCGTCAGTGCGGACTGTACACAGTGAGCACTATTACATGCTTTTCATAATGTTTATTATGGTTGGTTATCCATAGCATTACAGAATATTCTACATTGAGGTTTTCAAAAGCCTTTTTAAAATCGATAAAATGTAAGATAACCGAGTGTTGCTTCTCAATATGTTCTTCCAAGATTATTTGACTTATTCCTCTATACTCCTCGCGGAGCATAGGGACTCAACAGTTGTTCGGCTCTATCCTCGGTCTCTGACTGTTTTCTTTAATGTCTCTCGGGACAATCGAGCATCCTTCAATTTCTCTAGAAGATTTCGTTTCCAACTCTGTTTAGTATGTCTTATTTTCCGTTTTCCTTGCGGGCTCAGCTCAAGTGCTTGTCTAGTGACACTCGACTGTGTCTTCCGTGGGGTATATCCAACCCATCACTATTTTCTCCTCTTAGTCTGGATCATCATGAGTTCCTGTCCTGTTTTTATCCACAGGTCTGTGATTACAACTCTGTCTTACCATCTCAGTCTAAGAATTTGTCGAAGACACCTGTTGACAAAGGTCTGAATCATATTTGTATTTAACTTGGTGACTAGCCACGTTTCCGAGTCATAGAGCAACACATATTTCACATTTGAGCTGAATATCCTGAGCTTTGTTTTCGTGGAGATGGCAGTATATTTCCTCACTGTGTGCAGGATAGCAAGGGCTTGTCTAGTTTTCCTAATCCTGGCATTAATATCATCATCTGTACCTCCTGATTGTGCTTCCAAGGTAGACAAATTCACCAACATCTTCTATACCCCTTCCCTCACTTCCAAGATTAGTCTAAGCAGTGGCGGCTCGTCATTAAGGGCCAGTGGGGCCGGAGCCCACAAAAAATAATGTGTAACGTGTATTTATTATTTTATAAATTAAAATATAACCTAACCTAAAACCATGATTTTTCCAAAAATGTATGTCTGGCCCCACCAATGTGTGGGGGTTAAACTAAGTAACGAATTGTTCGTAGCCAGTGTGATATGTGTCCACACCAAAACATAATAACAAATAATCACAAAACATGCATTGAAGTTGAAGATAAAAGGGTTCAAGAAAGAAAGCACGCACACAATAAACCACTGAAACGAACTTTGCTGAAAGAGGCGAAATATCGGACTCAATTCTTCTTCTTTTTGCGTTCTCACTAAAATGGGATTTCGTATTCTCTAATAAAGGCAACCGTGTACCTCAGATTATCAGCCACGACATACAGTTTGTCTTGGACGCTGGTGTAAGTAGGCCACCTCTTTCTTCTCAGGTCTGCATACTGGGGGCAGCTCTCAATTCCATGATAGACATTGAACAAATTCCTCAGAATAAAGCGGTATGGAGAAATTGCTTACACATCCTATGTAACGTATAACGGTACGCAACAAATATAATAATAACAGTAAAATCGATCAAATTTGAATGTCTCCGTCTGAACGGTCAAATATCAGAAAAACATATTTTTTGTTATCATTAGAAATCACAGTGTGCATGTCAGACAGAAACACAGACTCCAGAGCATATCCTGCAGTCATGTCCATCATACATACACCTTCTTCTTCTCTTCCACCTTTTATTTCTTTATAGAAGTTGTGGGGAGGGGAGGAGGGACGTAACGTTCTTGTGTGTGCTTGTTTTAAGGCACTTTATAAGCTGATATTCATTTGCGTGAGAAAATCTGGCCAGCAATGGCGGACTGCTGGAGGGCCGTTCAGAATCAGGACTGTTTGATTCTGGACACGACTTTGCTAGCGCATTTCCACCATGTTTGGTCAGGCATTTTCCGGTTTCGTTTGCCGAGCTACTGAGTTACTGCTTGAGCAACGCTGTGAGATATGAATGTTACATGGAATGCTTTTTGCTGTGTCAATCGTGCTTTTGTTGTGTGTATTCAGAAAATGACGGACAGCGGTTATGACGAACCGACTCAATATGCCGTATTCAATGATATTGCGTGTGCAGAAAGCTGGATTTTGTCGTGATTGATGTTCCCTTCGATATGAATTGCAATTCAAGGGATGAACAGTTTTGTGTTGACACTTTAGCGATGGTCATATTCATTTATGCGGTGCAGGTTGCTTTTTGTGGCGGTACGGCTGTTTCATTCTGAAATAGCTCACACACACAGGAGTCAGTTGTTAGCATTTCGTGTGATTTTCGTTAGCACAGGAAAGGAGCAATTATGGGGTGATCCGTTGCAGTGAAGTTGGAACCGTACTTATGAACTACGAACTATTCATTTTCGTAAGACTGTTCTTGATGCCGTCGTTCCATCTCTTACGTGGTCTTCCTCTTCGTTGTACTTGTTATACTTTATCTACGTGGCTCTCTGTGGTAGCGGATACACACACCAACGAAATGAAACATGGCCTCATGAACGAAGCTTACAGAGCAAGCTATGGGGTACTCTCGAGAAACTCCAACTGACATGCAGCTTCATTGAGGCAACCCATCGCATGACCTAGACCAGCATATGAAACCGAACGAAGAAGCTATACACAAGAATTGTGTCAATGGTGGCACTTTTAAATATATAACATTTAAGTTTCTCGATTACTTTTTACTTGAACTTGTCAAAGTTTTTTACAGTAAATCTTTGTTTACTATTTTACAGATTGATTATAGTTGATGTAGTATCGTCTGAGCAGAGATTGACGTGGGACCAGGGTCGTGCTGTCATACAGAGAGACGGCCGCATCAGGCGGAACCGTACGGGGGCGGCATAAGCAGTGAAATACAAAATACAATTTGAAGCATTCAATAATTAAAAATCTTTACGCAACGCATTTTTATATTGGTCTATGTTATTCCGATATTGATGTATACAATTTAGTATTCGAACATTTTGTGCAGTTTAAAATAAAAATTACAATCGAAGGTTATTTTAAAGAAGAAACATTTAAGGGGCGGCATTTTGAAGACTTGCATTACATTGAGAAAATATACCGCACGATTCTGCATAGAACTTGGACGATCTTATCACAATATGGTTTATATAGAGCTTAGGTGAAACTATCAGGATAGGTGTATACTTTCATATAATTGTCTTCTTTCAACGTTTTCAGACATCGTTTTGTATAATTCAAAAGTAGTTAGTGATCAACTGTAGTCTTTGAACATCTCCAAATAGTTTGTTTTGTACTGACATGAGTGTTGACCATGTGTATTACCTGTGTTTATTGTATGTTGGAATTACCTTGTAATGGTGGGAAGCTTGCGCACCTTCATGATCCGGAAAGCTATGCTGACAGGAGCGTTGCTCCTAGTAGGGACACCCATGTCAGAAAGCTATGCTGACAAGAGCTTTGCTCCTAGTAGGGACACCCATGTCAGAAAGCTATGCTGACAAGAGCTTTGCTCTTAGTAGGGACACCCATGTCAGAAAGCTATGCTGACAAGAGTTTTGCTCCTAGCAGGGACACCCATGTCAGAAAGCTATGCTGACAAGAGCTTTGCTCCTAGTAGGGACACCCATGTCAGAAAGCTATGCTGACAAGAGCTTTGCTCCTAGTAGGGACACCCATGTCAGAAAGCTATGCTGACAAGAGCGTTGCTCCTAGTAGGGACACCCATGTCAGAAAGCTATGCTGACAAGAGTTTTGCTCCTAGTAGGGACACACATGTCAGAAAGCTATGCTGACAAGAGCTTTGCTCCTAGTAGGGACACACATGTCAGAAAGGTTAAAGGATAGAGGGCAGACGAAATGTGGCCTCTTGGTCCTCCAGGTTGGGGGCTGGACAATGGGCTAACAACCCATTCCTTTAAAAAACATCATGTTACGGAAACAGAAGCAAGAGATACCATTGTTACAACGGGTGAAGGGAGCAAGGTCAATCAGATTCCATTGCTACAGCGGGGGAAGGGAGCAATGTCAATCAGATACCATTGTTACAATTGGTGAAGGGAGCAATTCAATCATGTACCATTGTTACAACGGGTGAAGAGAGCGAGATCAATCAGGTAACTGATTTTATGACGTGGGAGACCAAACCCGTAAGAAAATCTACACCCAGATGACTAACCTTCTTACACCCAAATCCCCTTTTATTATTGGATGTTGAAATGTAAGAACTCTATATCAGACCGTTCCTTTAGCCACGTTTCTTATTGACTATGGTTTCACATGCGAGTCCCGTAATCTTATCTATGCCATTATCTGTAAGCGGTGTAACAAGGATTATATCGGCGAGACAGGCAAGAGGCTCAGTGACCGATTCGCCCAACACTTGCGCGACATACGACAATGCTCTGTGACCCCTGTAGCCACCCATTTCAATGAAACTGGCCATTTAGGAGCTCACGATGTCCAGGTCACAGCCATCCGATCGTGTTCCTCGGATGATCGCAGTCGATTTGCTCTGGAGAATCGGTTGATTTCTTTGTATGGTACCTTGCGACCACGTGGGCTCAACGTATTACATTCCTATGCTTTTTAGTACTTTCTCTTCCCCTGCCTTGTAATCTATATGGGTATATGTTGCATGTATTCAAGTTATACGAGGGCGCATTGAAAAGTAATGCCTCCAAGTCCATAACTTTGTTAATATACATAATTTACAAATGAAACATACATTTTCAGAAAGCTTGAGATGTCCACTACACAATAGAGTCATTATTTTTGACATAGTCACCTCCACGTTCCACACACACACGCCAACGTCGAACTGGTTGTTGCATCCCGTCGAAGAAAAAATCTGATGATTTTTCACGAAGCCAGGTACGCACATCTGCTGCGACTTCCTCATCAGTAGCATATCTGTTTCCCTTGAGATGTTCCTTGAGCTTTGGCAACAGGAAAAAGTCACAAGGTGCCAAATCGGGCTATATGGTGGGTGTGCTAAAATGTCGTCAAAATTGAGACGCTCTAATGCTGCCGCTATTTGTCTACTGGTGTGTGGACGAGCATTGTCATGTTGAAGGACTGCGTGTTTTCCAGGACGAACACGTAGCAGTCTTGCCCGTAGTTTCTTCATCGTTTCCACATACCGATCAGAATTGACAGTATTGCCGCGTTCCAAAAATTATGTGTGGATTACGCCCTGGCAGTCCCAAAAATGGTCATCAAAACTTTTCCGCTGACGCGACAGTTTTGAATTTTTTTGGGGTGGGTGAGTTTTGTGCCTGTATTCCATAGACTGGCGCTTGTTTTCAGGGTCGTAATGATGCACCCATGACTCATCGCCAGTGACAATTCGGCAGATAAAGTCATCGCCTTCTCGTTCATATCACATCAGGTGTTCCTGACACGCCTGATGTCGGCGATGTTTCATTTCCGGTGTCAGCATGCGAAGGACCCATCTTGCACAAACTTTCCTATACCCTAGCAATACATGAATAATGTGATGTACTCGTTCAGTCGAAATTTCAAGCATTGTAGCGACATCTTTTGCTTGATGCGGCGATTGACATGAATCAGTTCGTCCACGCGAGCTTGGTGTTGTTCATCCACTGCTGTAATTGGTCGTCCGCTGCGAGCCTGATCATGCAAGGTCATCGTCGCTGGATTGTCGTCTTTAACAGTCCTTGCCCACCTAACAGTACTCACATCCACACAGGCGTCACCATATACCGCTCTCATTCTCCGATGCATGTCGATGGGAACACAACCTTCGGCCGTCAAGAATTCAATCACAGCTCTTTGCTTCAACCGAATTTCAATGTATGACGCCATCTTGGATAATGTTGTGCGCATGCGCAACATTCCAGACACTTGACACTTACTGTCCTGAAAACACACTTACATATACTTTATTCTGATATCGGTGTCAATTGCCTCCGAACACTATTAACAAAGTTATGGACTTGGAGGCATTACTTTTCAATGCACCCTCGTATATTTACTAGATTTTTCATTGTTTCTTTTCCGTTCTATTTCTAGTTTTTAGGTGTGTTTTTGTGTTACATTTATTTCGTTATTCGTTTTTATTCCCAGATATTCGTTTTTTCCCCAGATTTTCATTAGAAACGTTTGTTTTTGGTCGTCCATTTGTTTTTTAAATTTGTCACTCCTGTTGTTCGTTTGCTTGATAAAGGCCTTGTTGGTCGAAACGTTGCTGTATTTTGTCATCGTTTTTGTAATTTGTAAAACTACAGTACTTTGTGATTACGTTTTTTATATCAGACCTGAAAACTAGCTCAAGTTTTAAAAGAAATGAAACAATATCAAATTAATATTTTAGGCATCACAGGGGCATGATGGACAGAAATGGGGAAAATGAAACTGGGGGCGGGAGAAGTAATAGTTTGGTCAGACAGAATATATGGACAACATAAAGAGGAAGTTGAACTTATATTTAAAAAAAGAACACAGTAATACTTTATTCAAATGGGAACCAATAAACGAACGGCTGTTATATACTAGATTTAACTCAAAATTTGCAAAAATGTTGGTTATAGTGTGCTATGTTCCAACAGAAGATGCAGAAGATGAAATCAAAGATAAGCTTTAACAGAGAATCTGCAAGCAATAATAGCAAAATCCCCAAATATGATGTCTTGATGATTATAGATAACTTTATCGCACTGGTGGGCAATGACAACAGAGGCAGAGACAGAGTAATGGGGAAACACGGAATAGACAAAGTCAAACAATGGAGAAAGACTATGCGAATTTAGTGAGACAAATGATGCCTTTATTAATGAAACACTTCCCACACAAAAGAATACATAAGACAACATGTAGATCCCCAGACGGTCATACATACAATCAGAGGCGCCCGCAGAAAATTTTCTAGGGAGGGGGCAAAATATTTTTAGTAATGTTTTAATGTAGTTTTAATTTACTGTAGCGTATTTGTATGGTGAACGAACGGACAGGACACTGTAGTAATGAAGGGCATACTGTAGCAACCAAATTTTTATTAACACAATATATGTATATAACCAAAAATATTACAACATAAATTTAAAATAAAATTTATTCTTTAAACAAGAACTGGAGTCGTCTGTTATCGCTACCAAACATATCTACAATTTTGTCCATAAAGTCTTTTTGTTGCAGTTCACTTTGTCTCTGTGTACGCTTAACATGCACAATCCAGACAGACGTTCATCTGACATTGTAGATCTAAGCCATGTTTTTACACGACGTAATGTGCTGAACGATCGCTCCACCGCACATGTTGTTGCTGGTAATGTTAGCAAAACTAGTAAGGCATACCTGACACTCGGATAAAACTTTGTAAAAGGTAACAAGTCGATGCAATCTTGGCTATTGTATTCTCGCGTTTTCCAAAAATCAAACCAACTCAAGGCTTCAGTTTCAAAATTATCAATGTGGTATACCTGATTAATAGTAGACATTATATCCTTAAACTGTTGACGATTCAGTTTGCACAATTTCGAAGGATGTAGCAACGCTAAGTTAAATTGTGCACTGTTGGCTTCACAAAATCGACTCTCCATTGAGTTAATTAGAGAATCTAAGTATGGAATGTAAACTGTTTGTCTGAAGTACTCTTCAACACTTATGGTTCCCGGATTACTTCGATGCTTTTGTCTTCCACAATGTCTTGGGATAATCAGTTCAATATCCACTTTCTGTGCGAGTTGTACTGTTTTCTCAAAAATATCCCTGAAATAGTTGTCGGAATCACCTCGGTGAAGTTTTACTACACTGAGCAGGTTTTGAACTTGCAGTTGGACTATTTGACTATTTTCAATCAATCCAGGGGGCACTTCGAAATCTAAAGACGAAATCACCGAGGCTAAAAGAAAATTGCAACTGAATTTTCGCAGAAGAACAGAGAAGTTAAATCAGGAGCAAAAGCGGAAAAACGGTTGTATGTTGAAAATCTAGCATCCGAGGCGGAAGAGACAGACGGTAAAAAAGACATCAAATCTCTGTATACCATTACCAAAAAGTTGAGAGGAAATATGGTATCAAATCAAGATTTGCCGTTAAATGTAGGGAATGGAAAAACGATCTCTGGAGAGAAGGAGGAAATCGAAAGATGGAAAGATCATTTTGAACAGTTTAAATCGCCAAAGTCCGGCCGCATTTGCTAATATTGTGAAGACAGGGAAGGATTTGGACATAGATGCCCAACCTATCTCGGAAGCAGAGGTAAAAGAGGCCATTAGAGCACAGAAGAAGAATAAAGCACCAGGTAAAGATGAAGTATGCACAGAAATACTTATGGTGGAAGAAGCAGAAACACCAAGACTCCTGTGCAAAATTCTAAATGATGTATGGGATAAAGAATAATTCCAGAAGAATGGAGAATATGCTTTATTATCAAGTTACCAAAGAAAGGAGACTTAGGAAACTGCAACAACTGGAGAGGAATAACACTGTTATCATTAACAAGTAAAATGTTTAGTAGAGTGATACTTCAAAGAATGAAAGTAGAACTGGACAATAAAATTAGGATAAAACAAGCTTGTTTCATGTAAGGAAGATCATGCATAGACCATATTTTTACATTGCGACAGATAGTTGAACAAAGCAATGATTGAAATAGTTCCATCTACATGGTTTTTGTTGACTTTGAAAAATCATTTGATAGCCTGCACAGGGAATCGCTATGGAAGATACTCCGTCATTATGGAATACCAATAAAGATGGTCAGTGTAATAAAAGCATTATATACAGACTACACGACGTTTTCAGGCTTGTAGAATATAATACATCACACAGATGCAAACACAGTAGAAATGACGTTGTCTAACCAAAAGACAGTGACTCACCACATTTTCAGTCTTGTAGAATATATAACCTCACACAGATGTCAAAACAGTAGAAAAATAACATCATACAGATGCCTATACAGTAGATAACGACGTTGTCTAACCAAAGAAAACCATCGGCCGTCTTGTCCCTTATCCATTTTCTATGCCCGTCCTACTATCCAGTCCCAGCCTCAATCATAAATCGACTACCTCAACAGTACTGCTCGCCGTACCGTCCCAGACTCAATGTACAATCCATCTGACTACCCACTCAAAAATAAAAAAAAACCTTAGTTCGTTCACAACTCAGGTAACCTCCGTGACAACTGATGAGCTGTTATGAACTATCGTCACAACAAAACAATCACAACAACGGGGAATCTACAACTAAAATATAATCAGGAATTTATCCCCCCTTATCTCTCAGGAACAGTAATACCGTTACATTGAACATTTTGTCTTACTGTCATTGCGTCTTCCATATATCTACATCTAACCTTTCTTTCTTCAACCTTATCATCAACGTTAACCTTTTCACTCCGTCATTCTTTTGAGGAAGACCACGGAAAAGATGGTTAGATGGCGTAGCAGAATCATGTGAAAGAGCAAAGATAACAATCACACAAGCCACCAGAACAGCGCAAGACAAAAACAGAAAACCACGACACTGGGCAACAACCCGGTAGCAGTGTGACGACAAAAGAAGAAGAAAAGATTCTTTTTTTTTCTGGCTTCTCGCAATATGAACAAAATGTTGGGGTCATCTAGTCTTTCTTAGGAAGTACAAAAAGTAAAAACTAGCAGTCTGCTGACGACTCCTAGAGCACACAAGCCAACCCCCATCTCCTTGTGGTATAGAGCAAGAAACTGTAACCCCCGAGGTCAAGGTCTAATGTGGTTCTGGTTCGCCTAAGGTGATGGTCTCCCTAGATCCGATTATTTTAAGGTGTGAAGGGGAGGGAAGGGAGGGGGAGGGGTTCTTTGTGAGAAGACGAACTGAATTAAAAAAGCATGCGAAAGCTGGATGTTTTGGACTAAGTGTCTGTATACGCCTAACTGGTACAACGATCTCATGGTCTAAGAAACAAATACATGAAAAAATGAAAATCGTGGCATATCATTTACAAGACGTAGCTATCAACTACAGTAAACGAGTGGTTGATTTTATATGCACCAGTTATACGTTCAGTAGTTTGACATTGCTTTCTAAACGGTGATGTCTATTTTTACCTTTCGTAAAAATCCAACGGAAAGGAATTTGCTTCCAAATTGCCTGCCGCGGTGTTTGAACCAGGTACGCTTGGGTTGTGATCGTGCTCACTAACCGCTTAATAAGCTATAGAGGACCAACTCGATACCATCCAATACCAAATCACGTACCGTTCACAATGAGTTGGTAAACTAGTTTATGCAATAGAGCGAATGAAGAGGAAAAAGTTGCAGCGACCCATTTGGCGGTCTTGCGCGAGGGATTCCTATTATATGGGTCCATATACTGCTCTGGTATATATTATCATTAGCTGTTGTGTTCTATTGGTTCGTTAAAAGATTTCTTTCTTTACTTATCAGCGATCTCTAGAACATATCCTAATACTTTGACCGACGAAACGACCCGACAGAACGATGTCTTCAGTACTGTCAGGTTGCCTCACAAAATAGCATTTGTTTTCAGTCACTTGGTGTGTGGTTTATTAGCATTTTGACCACATAGACACGAGAGGAAGTTGCAAATGTCTGGTTTTTCTGCCTGACAGAAGGTTAAAAGCTGATGTGGTGACTGATTCCAGTCTTCACTCAACTCGACTGTATGGCGAGTCTGCATTGTCCATGAGTTGCTCGCACACTATAAGACCTGGTCTTCGTTCGCTAGGGCTTTGAGGAGATCTAATGCCATTCAATCCAGTTGTTTGTTATATTCAGTCCTGCAATTTCTCTGGCGTAGGAGTTCATGGACTCCAATTGAAAAGACAAGTTGAGTTCTAATATTATGCTCTTTGTCATACTGCGCTGCACTTTAGTAAGAGTATTCAGTACACTTATTCCGTGAATAGCCACAGTGAGATGGAATCCAATGCAAGTGAATTTCTGCCTTTTCTGAAAGCTGAGCAAGTTCTCTTTGTAGTTTTGTACTGTGCTGTCAGTGGATTTAGCCTCCAGGGCTTGTATGAGCAACAAGTTTTAAGAAACATATCCAAAAACTTTGCACACGACTTGAAGACGAAGCTCTTCTGACACGAATCGCGATAGTCGATACATAATACTGCTTCCGGTTGAAGCCATTTCATTGACAAGAAATAGACATTTGTTGATTATCAGCTACAGTTAGTGATACAAGTTTCGTTTATTAAAGTACTTACTGTAAAGGAAACACACATAGACACGATGAGCAAGAAGTGTGCAAAATGTCTGAAAATTGTCTACCCGACAGAAGAGTTAAAATGTCTTGATAAGGTGAGTGACATGATTACCAGATCATATCAACCCTCAACTACAGACTCGAGGGGCGGAATGTACGATAAGCGATTGTCCATGAAGTTGCTCGCCACACTATGCGACCTCTTCTTCGTTCAGCACCGCGGGGGGTGGTGCAGATATAATGCGCATTCAAGACTCGGGAAATTGTTTTTAGATTATATTTCATCGCGTGCAATTTCGTCTGGCGTAGGAGATCATGGATCTCCCAATAAAAAAAGGCACAAATAACAAAGTCAAACTTGAGACCTTGAGTTGAGTATCATTATCATCATTATGCTACATGTTTTGTAACAATACTGATCGCTAGATCACTATTAGTATTAGTTAGTAGTTCGGATGTTGACACTTATCCGTAGTGAATAGTAGTACTTAAGTACTAGTAGTGGTACCATGAAGTTACATTTTTTTCTTTCTCATTCCCCTCACACATTTCACATTGACTGATTTTAACTCCACTGTTGTCACGATCTATTGTCATGATCTGTTCTACTATATTCATCATTATTACACATTTTCTGGGTTTTGGGGCTAAGTGATTAAAGCCTGCGCCTTGCATTCCAAAGGTCGTGGATTAGAATCCAGACTGGGGCGTTCTGTTGATGAGTGCATTTTTTTTCCAGAGACCCCTTAGGATTGTTGTAGGAGCTACAGAGTTTGTGCTTTGTGCAATACTCTCGCGCGGCAGGTGACTTGCCATTTATGCGGAGAAGGACCAACATACTTTAACATAATTAAAGTCTTTATACATTTTCTGTGAGCGTCTGTAGCTCGAGCGGTAGTGAGCTCGATCACAGACCCAAGCGTACCTGGTTCAAACCCCAAGGTGGGCAAGTTTGGAAGCAAATTAGTTTCCGTGGTATTTTTACAAAAGGTAAAAATAGACCTCACCGTTCAGAAAGCAATGGCAAACTACTGAACGTATAAGTGGTGCCTAGAAAATCAACGACTCGTCTACTGTGGTTGATGGCTACGTGCTTTGGGATATGCCACGATTTTCATTTTCATACATTTTCTGGATATGCCTGAACATGGTCATTCACTATATTATCTGAAGTACGAGAAAGTTCCATAGTGTTTCCCCTCTTATTCCTAACTTATATGAACAACATCTGCAAATATTGCGATTTGGAATTGAAAATGCATTCTGCCAAGACACTTCATCTCTTTTGTGCATTCGGAAAATCACATCTCAAGAAAATGACATGGCTGGAGTGCAAGGCAATGAGCGAGCTGACTTTCTTGCAAGCGATGCCCGATTCAGCGGGCAGAAGTATGGACAGTGCCAATGTCATCAATGTGGCACACTGTCATTTATGTGATATGGGCGAGTTTCAGACACTGGAATGAGTACAAGAATTAGGAAAGTTTCGATAAGCCAGACAGTGCCGTCTTTGTGGTAGAGAGAGAAGGTATACTAATCAACTTCTGATGCTTGATGGTGAGCAAGTTAACTTTGGGATGGCTGCTGCAGCAGAGGACAGAGTACACACAGGAATCCCAATGTGCCATGATGTCAATCGCAGAACATAACATCTCTTGTTGTGACTAGTTTTCTTCTATCGTTTGATGTCGGCGATGTGTGCTGATAATAATCTGATGATTACAAACTATTTAGTGATTTACAAGTTCCTCATTACTTCCATTATAAAACATATGTGTGTGCTCTCTCTCCTCAGATATGGCACAAGCTCTGTTTTAAGTGTGAAGTATGTGGTATGACGCTTAATATGAAGAATTACAAGGGATTTGAGAAACTGCCATATTGCAATGCGTAAGTTTTGATTTTGATGCTCAATTGCTGCTATTGAGTTTAGTCGCCAACATTTTGAGATTTTTCTTTTGTATTCTTATAAAATTGTCATTCAATGAGAGAGCAGGCTGGCTGGCTATGCCACCGTATCATGGGGTCAGTCATTTGATAGAGCTGACATTCTGAACACCCTCATAGAGTGTGGCCGCAAAGAGGATTTACATCTAAATCAATCGATGTAAACTGCTAGATTGCAAGAGCTGGGATTGAAGATTGGAGTAGCAAGAAAAGAACAGCACAAAAGGTAAATGAGTAGGCTCATCAATCAGAATTGAACTGGTACGGTCAGTTGCTGGATGCTGTTGGAGATATTGCAGAGTAGATCGGAGCACCTATGGACATGTCCGGAGTGCAATGAAGTTATTACAAACTGAAGCTGTCATTCTAGATCCTCAAGTTTGTTTTCAGAGCAAAGTTCACAGTCTTGTCCAGGTCACAGACAGCTTCAGTTCTGCACTCTCTGACAGGTCTGTTTCCACAGGTCATTAAAAAGTACATTAACATAAAATTTCTACAAGAATGTTCAACATTTTCTAAATTTCATTGATGACACTTGGAGATGCTATGGAGTTTGTTCGCTGCCGGTGATATTATTTCTGTGTACGTAAGAGATAGGAGTACAAATGGTTATTTACCGAAGTACAATGATGCCGGTCCTATATATGAATATCAGTCAGAAGAAATGGTTATCGCCCATGTGGTACTGTGACCCACAAGGGAAGCAAAGAATAGTACCACTGCGACCTACAAGGGATATCGTAAAAGGCGGCTGAGGTAGGGACCTAAGGAAGCTACCCTAGTAAATAAAAAGAATCTCAGAAATTGGATGAGCTGGTCTACTTGTAGGTGCATAACTCACACAACGTACAATCGCTCTTAGGTTCAGATCACATACAAATCACAAGAGTGGTTAACAAATGGTCGATATGGAGCGTTCGAAGAGGTCTGGTGTTGAGAAATATATTTGTCAAACAATATTAACATGATGATGTGTTGTGTCCCCAGTCACTGTCCGACAGTTAAGCACACACAAGTGGCTGATACACCGGAGACTAGAAGGATAGCAGAGAATACCAAGATTCAGAGCAATGTAGGTCATTATTGCAGCAGTAATGTGTGCATTAATTGTCTTCTAATTTGTCTTCTAATTTGTCTCACTTCTGTTGTCATTTTCTTCTGTTATGCTGTTTATTTATATGGAGGCCTTGCTTGTGGACCTACGCTTTCCTAGGGATGAAGGAGATGTTGTTTATTAATGTGTGCATGAGAAGTTCGGTTCTCTGAATGTATGTTGCTGTGGTTGAGAGTTTGTAGAAACCATGAAAAAGTTTTATTTAGATGCGTATCTGTAATTGAATAAAAATGAGACAGTCTTGCTGGATATATTCTTATGTGTGTTCTTGATACATAGGTGTCACTTGTATACGTATGTGTGTTCTTGATACATAGGTATCACTTGTATACGTATGGGTGTTCTTGATACATAGGTGTCACTTGTGTATATATATATATATATATATATATATATATATATATATATATATATATATATATATATATACACACCCACAAGTGACACCTATGTATCAAGACACCATGCTTCAATGATACTATGTATCAGAACACACATATATATATATATATACACATATACATATATATATACACATATTGTGTGTGTGTTCTTCATACATAGGTGTATTTTTGTTATATGTATGCTTGATTTTAATCTATGCATGGTCTGCAGATACAGTACCATGCTGACTTTGAAAAACAGAAGGGACAGAAGACATCAGTGGCGGAAGACCCTGAATTGGAACGCATTAAGCAAAACACACAGATCCAATCCAATGTGAACTACTGGGGACTTAAGGAGCAACGGGAACAAATGGAGGGGAAGAGACCTAATGAGACTGTAGATGATGGTAAGTTAAGTTTTAGATGATGAAGAAGTGGGAGCTAAGTGCGAGATCATGCAAGTTAGATCATGAGAGTTATGTCTGAGATGATGAGAGCTAAGAGTGAGATCATGAGAGTTAAGTCTGAGATGATCAGAGCTAAGAGTGAAATCAGGAGAGTTATGTCTGAGATCATGAGAGTTAAGTCTGAGATGATAAGAGTGAGATCATGAGAGTTATGTCTGAGATTATGAGAGTTAAGAGTGAGGTAACAACCAAAACTAAATGTAAGATGGTGATGGCAATAGTTGATTCTAACTTACACTCAGCTCTGTTCTTCCATACATGTTAGTGACACGAAGATCTCACAACCCAGGAAAGATTAGTGACTATGATCCAGGAGAGGGCAGTCGGGATTCTCGTTACTCCCAGCGGAACTCTGCTAACGTTGTGTATCAGTCACAAAAAGGAGAAGGTAGGTACACATTAATTGGTCTACATTTAAAAATTGGGGATTAGTAAAGATCGACCTTACTACAGCACTCGACAAGTTCATATGTTGTCCGATCTTCTCCCTAATATCTTTACCAGCATATAACGACTAATCACACGTGTTCTGTGTTAATAGATCAAATGTGTCATTCAAACAACAGCACATGTGTTGCAGGTGACTGCAAGGGGAGCAAAGAATAGTAACACTGTGACCTACAAGGCATGTTGTAAGAGGCGACAGAGGTAGGGGCCTAGGAAAGCTACCTTAGTAAATAAAAAGTGTTGCAGAAATCGGATGTGCTGACCTACTTGTGGGCACATAACTGGCATAGCGTACAATCGCTCTTACGTTCAGATCACATACAAATAACAGAGAGGTTAATAAGTGGTCGCTTGAAGAAGAAATTCAAACATGTTCGTGTCTGTTGCCATTTTTGCTCCCATCATCTTCACTTTGAATAGTGTTGCTCAATGTTGTTAAAGTCATCTATACAACCTGTTTCTCTAATGCATTGATGATATCTGCACTATTCGTTGACTGTTGTTCCTCGACCTCTACTCTATCGACCAGGTGATATGCACATTGATATGTGTGGATTCCTCCCCGTCAATAATGGCTGACACATTTCGTTTCTAATATCTTTTTTTTTGAGTTTGCTCTCTAAACAGTTGTAGTCCTCTGCCGCCCGTGTAGTGCTGGCAAGGAAGCAAAGAATAGTACCACTACAACCTACAAGGCATGTAGTAAGAAGCGACTGATGTAGGACCTAGGAAGCAAAGAATAGTACCACTGCAACCTACAAGGCATGTTGTAAGAGCGACTGATGTAGGACCTAGGGAAGCTACCCTAGTAAATAAAAAGCATCGCAGAGATAGAATGTGCTGGCCTACTTGTAGGCATGTAACTGCACAATGTACAATCGCTCTTAGGCTCAGATCACATACAAATCACACAGTGGTTAACAAGTGGTCGATATAGAGCGTTTGAAGAAGAAGAAGAAGCAGTCCCATTCTGATGAGATCTGTCTTCATGAGTTTGTTTGGGGTTGCCCTACACTAGGTGACTTTAGCCTTTTGTCACCGGGCTTACCAACCCAGGCTTTTATGCTGTGTGTGCTCCTGGACACTATAGTTTAATCCCAAATACTTGGAGGAAAGTGTCATAGAAGTAGGAAAGAAAAAAAATGTCCTCCTCACGGTAAAGAGAGGGCGACTTTTATTTGTCCCAAAGCTGGGGATGGGTTGGTTGCAGCCAGAGCATTTACCACTCACCGGTGGGTTCTGCGCTGTCACCTTATACAGCCTCATCCTGCTCCCCGCATTTTTGTCTGGCCTTTCACCGTCAGTCTGTTTGGCTTGGCTAGACCTGCCAAGAGTTAGACATAGTCTGAAGGATCATCAAGACAAACAAACCCTTCAACCACAATAAGGTAGGCTAATGTGTAGGGCTAACTTGTACAAAAAAAAGGTTAATTGGGTCATTCAGAATATACTCAATGTGACACAGTATTCCTGCCATGTACAGCCATTGGGAATTTACTTGAACAAGTTATTGATCTTTTCTTTTTTCTTTTCTCCAATCCTGTTTTGCCTCTCAGTGCCAGGTCAAGAAGAGATTTCTAAAAAGGGCCTTTGTGTGCGCTTCGTAGATAGTCTCTTTCGTCGCCTCTGTATCTCTGAGGTCCATCTTTTGCGTGGCCTGCCGTTTGCTTTGCACTCATTGTATCAGAGCAGCATTGCTCTTTGAGGTGCATGGTTTGTTGGTAATCTGCTTATGTGGCCGAACCATTAATTTGTTCTTTCTTGATGAAGTTTAGTACTGATGTTGTACCCACTTGTTTCTCATGTCTTCATTTCTCAACCGGTCTCTTCTTGTTATTGATGAGTTTCTATAACTATTGATTTTCTTAACAATAAGTTTGTCATGCTCAGAAGTTCAATCGAAGAGATGAGTTGCCTCCTTGAATCCAGTATGATCCACAGTGGCAATTCCATTTCATGTAGGATATCTAAGCATAATCTTCAGACATTGATCACAAATTGAATCCTCAATTCTTCTACTCAAAAGATAAGTATCTGTAAATGTATTCCTTCCTTTCGTTCGCTTGAAATATGTCTATATATTCAATGTTGTTTCTTGTATGAACTTCACTGTCTTTTGTAGCTCACACAGAGGTCTGTGTAGTTTTCTGTCCAGTGTTGTTTCGTTAGGCCAGTGAGTTTGCCTCAGTGTATCATATTTGGGGCAGTCTTGAAGTATATGCTCTGCAGTCTGATGTGCCTGTACACATGGCTGAATTTCCAATCTTGAATTTTGTATACAGGTGGCTGCGGAGCCGATTGTGTCCTGTTCTAAGGCGCAGAACGACAACTTGTTCCAATCTGCTCATATTATAGTAATCGTCTTGTGTTGGTATTTGTGGCTTTCTCATTGATTTAATCATCCTTTTCTTATGGTGGTAGGTAACTGGCACATCTGGTTGCTCTCCTGCAGTAAATTTATTCACTTGTTCTCTTATTTTATTATTTTGCTCCTTTTTTATGTTATTGACTTTTTTTAAAAAGTTATTGTTTGTTTGTTAGATGGTTTATGTGACCTTTCAACGTAAGATATGTGTCTTTTTTGTTTATATCAGAGCATATTCCATTTTTTTCCTGGGTGTGGCCTAGGACTCATCATCAAACAGCTTGTCCTGAGCAGAACTTTGCCACCTTAACAGTCCTTCGTATTTCTCCCTCTCATAGGCCAGATGTTCTCCCTATACAGTGGTCGTGCTCAAACCATCAGTTACATCCTGAATCCATCTTCTCCATGGTCTTCCTCTTCTCCTCTTTGCTGGATGCCTCCTTCCATGATAGTCTTTTCCAGCCCTTCGTGTCTCTTTATATGTCCAAAATACTGTAACTTTCTTATTTGTAGCATCGGCCAGTTTTCTTTGATTTTGAGTTCTTTCTGGATAGATCTGTTTGTTCTCTTCTCTGTTCATGATATACTGAGGAAACTTCTGTAACATTTATCTTCAAAAGTACATATATATTTTGTTTCCACTGCCTTGTTAAATGGCGTGGGACTAGACCTAAAAAAGAGCTGTTTGATGGATATTGTGTTCTGGTTTCTGTGTTGAGCCCTGAGAAGGAATTTTGGTGTTGATCTGGCTGTAGCCCTGAAAAGTACTTATGTTGATATGGGTGTAACCCTGAGAACTTATGATGTTGATCTGGGTGCAGCCCTGAGAAGGACTTTGTGCTCTTCTGGTGTTTGTCTCTGTTGTTACATTTTTTTTAAGTTAGATTTTATTGTTGACTGAAGACATTTTTTTATGCCAGAGTCAGAGTATGGACTCTGTGCTGCCTGGTTGGCATCTTGTAGAGGTCCCTGTGTCCAGCTGGTGAGTTGAGCTGTCTTTTTACCCCTAGGACTGTTGGTCTAGTAAATGTCATTTTTGGGAGTGCCTGTTAAGGGCAGAGCTCCCATGTATTGCTGCCAGACATTGATGCTGAGATATTCTAAGATCAGTGCTTTTCTTCTGCATTCGAGCGCTGTGAATTCAGGCGTTAGCCATGTCGCTTCTGGCTGATTTTTTGCGTGAATGCCCGCTTCTACCATTTGACCGGTGCCCTTTGTCGACTTCAGGCGTACCGATCAGTGCTTTTAATATGATACAGTATAAATTAATTTACGGTTGAATTTGTATTTTAGAATTATTTTGACATGTTCTCATTTTTATTGACCTGTCATTTTATTAATATGCTGGTTTCTGAATTATTTTTATATATTTCAGTGCATGGTCAAAGAGTCCAACCAGGGTCTATTGCAGACTATGATCCTCTGAAGCAACAGCACAGCTCTGCAGGACACAGTGGCTATGGACAGGCACAATCAAACCTGCCTCAGCCGATTTGTAAGTGTTCATACTGATTGTACATTTTTTTGGTGGGGAGAAAGATCTATGGAGTTAAGTACCGTCACGAGATTTTTATGTGTGCCCTGAGCTTGTCATTTGTTGACTGCTTTGTCATTTCATGGACAGAACAAGGTGGAGAGATTTTTATGTGTGCCCTACAATGTGTTTTCATTCTGTTTTCATTCACCTTCTATGAATTTAGGTGTAGTCATGATGCTTTGTGTGAATTTTTACTTTCTTTGTCTCGGTGCCCACCTCATTCAGGCAAGTCCTATTCTGACTTCAGATGTACTTGTAATTTAGGTCCCCAAGTAAAGGATCATGGCTTCCTGTATTCCAACCTCATACCCCGTGTAGATTGAAAGTGTGTGGCCAGTGCTGACCTCAAAAAAATCTATATATGTTTGATAGAACACTGCAAGTTTTTTTTTCAATTTTACTCAATTCTGTGAGTCTATGGTTATTTATTGGTGAAAATATTCATAATATTGATATTCCTTATTATTAACCTTAACTTGTTGGATAATATAACTTCGATTTAGCATTTTATGTTGATTTTAAAATGAATTCATCTATATACACCAATACTGGAATGCGAGGTCACATGGTGTAGTTGTGGTCTGATTTTCCATAATTCTTACCTCAGTCCGAAGGCCCATAAGTTTATAGTTGGCTCTGGTTCAATTCAACAGTGAGTGTGTAATATTATTCCAGCCCTAGCTAGAGGTTCTCAGCTCAATCGAGCCTCATTTAGGTACCAGAAAAAAGCACTAGGAAGTAAAGATGGCAGACGTAATGTTGGTCACATCACCCATTGTATACAGATGGTCAATGACAAAATATGGGACTAATGCGGTATTACCCAATATACCTTGAGGTATGAGAAAGGGATCCTTTACTTTTAACCCTTTAGCTGCTAAGGATGTGTATATACGTTTTTCCCCATTCACTGCTTAAGACGTGTTAACATGTTACACATTTCTACTGTCACTGCTATAGATGTACATTCACGTTTGTGACCTAGAAACAAATAGTAGCTATTGTTAACTCCATCTTTGGAAACTGTAGCAGCGAAATGGTTAAAGAAATTACTTTTATTCCCTGTCTCTTGCAGCTACACCAGTATCACGACCTGATCCACCACCAGCCCAGCAGGTCTGTATCACATATATACTATTGTATATACATTATTACTATTGTATTGTAACTTTCTTGCAAACAATGCCCTGACTCGAGGAGGCAGAAGTATGGGCAGAGACAATGTCATCAATGCGATATGCTCTCATTTATGTGATATGGGCGAGTCTCAGATACTGGATCGATTTTGAGAATTAGGAGTTGAGTTTGGACATGACAGACAGTGTTGTCTGCGTAGTAGAGAGAGAAGATATACTGATCAACTTCTCTTTGGTACTGTGAGCAAGTAGACTTTGGGATGGCTGCTGCAGTGGAGGAAAGAGCATGCATGGGAATGCCTAATGTGAGAATTAGAAGTAGTTTGGATATGCCAGACAGTGTCATCTTCGTGGTAGAGACCGAAGGTATACTAATCAACTTCTCATGGGTATGCTGAGCAAATAGATGTTAGGATGGCTGTTGCAGCGGAGGATAGAGTACGCATGGGAATGCCCAATGTGCCATGACATCGGTCGCATAACATAACATACACTATTATAACCTGTTGTTTGTTATATATCATTCAAATCGCTTGACATGTCGGTAGTATTTGTATGACATACCATTATAAATACATCAAGTGTCATTATAGTTGTATGGCATTCCATTAGTATTTGAACTAAGGAAACAGCTTCAATGATTTTATATCTTGTTCTTCTTCGAACACTACATATCAACCATTTGTTAAATCACTCTTTGTAAATTGTATGTGATCTGAGCCTAAAAGCGATTGTACTTTGTGCCAGTTATGCGCCTACAAGTAGGCCAGAACATCCGATTTCTGCAATGCTATTTATTTACTAGGTAGCTTCCTAGGTCCCTACCTCAGTCTTCTCTTACGACATGCTTTGTAGGTCACGGTTTTACTATTCTTTGCTCCCCTTGTGAGTCCCGACAACACATGGTGATATCTCATTCAGAAAATGTGATCTATTTTACTGATGCTATTTCAGTAATCACTTCTAAAAAAAATCAAGAAGATAACTTGGAGGAATTGCAAACAACAGTACACCAAATATGCAACTTTTTTTTAGAATGGTAATACAGTGAATACCATCCCACTGCGGTATACCTAGCAATGAGACAGCGGGCATATTGACAAAGGTAGACTACATCAGAAAGACACAAGTATGACATATGAGGAAGCGAAAGCGCTGATAAAAATAGCTTGCAAGAACAAATGGGTGGAAGATGACGCTGGTCAATGAAAGGTTAATGACTACGACCAACTCAATAAAGTGGAACAGATTGTCATCTTCCATCTATGTACTGGATACTATAAGCTAAAGTACCATCTGGTTAACACGAAGAAGATAGACTCTACTGACATATGCACATACTGCACCAGCAAACAACAGAGGCATACAAACTGTAAGTGTCCAACATACAATGAACAGATGAAACTCACATTACCAACCACCTTGTCAGTCCAAGACAAGCTATATGAAGATCTACATAAACTCTAGTTAATCCTTACCTACTTTAGAAAAATACAATTCAATCTCTGAAATATTCGAGGCAGAAGAAAACTAGTCACGACAGGGATGAAGTGTCTAATCAGAATGCTGGGGGTAACAAGAAGAGACCTGTTGAGAAATGAAGATATAAGGAAAAAGTTGGTACAACTTCAGTACTGTACTTCATCACGAAACAACAAATTAAATGGTTCGGCCACATAAGCAGATTACCAACAGAGCAACATTACCCCAAAGAGCAATGCTGATCCGATACAATGGATACAAAACAAAAGGTAGACCTCAGAGGCGACGAAAGACACTATTTACAAAGCGCACACAAGAGATCATTCTAGAAATCTCTTCTTATCCTGACACTGTGGCTTATCCTGACACTGTGGATGCAAAACAGAATTGGAGAAAATAAAACAAGAGAAGATAATTCGCTCGAACATATAACATGGATTTTTATTTTTTGAAGCCTGCAATGAAATATGTGTGTGGTCAGTATATTTTGTGTCCGAGTTTACAATGAAAAGTGTGCTGCCAAATTGAGTTTATTAATATGAACACATGTAAACATATATGTACAGATGTGAAGACATGATCTCCCTATTCAAACCATTAACTACTCATTTTCCTCAGAGTCGAGTGCTGTATCGAACAATTTACGACTACACCGCTGCGGACACTGACGAGGTCAGCTTCGAGGATGGTGACTTCATTGAGGGTGTGGAGTTTGTGGATGAAGGTTGGGTAGTTGGTACTATCCAACGAACAGGGCAACGTGGTATGCTACCATCCAACTACATTGAGCGAGTAAACTAACTACTTCAGATGTTGCTCATCAAGATAGTATGTGCTTGTATACATTCAATTGTTGCATGGTTCATGCTGATTGTTCTAATTCTGCATGGAATATTTGAGATTATGTAACACTTTCTACTATTTTAACCCTTTCACCCTTTTGAGCCGATATACTGGCTCACCACATTTTTAAGATGACGGAAAGCCAATATACTGGATAATTTAGTACATATTGAAAAGTAAATACATCCAGACTTTCAATCAAATGTGAAATAGTGCTATTCGATGGTTCAGAAACACGGAAGATGACAAAAGAAACCACCAGAAAACAACAGACCTTTATAAACGGATGTTTACGTAGAATAGAGGGACTGAGATGGTTATGATAAGATTACGAACAAGGAACTTAGAGAAGGAACTAAGCAGATATCAGTGGAGAAAGAGCTACGGAAGAGACGATGGTGATGGATAGGACACACATTGAGAAGACTGACCGGAAGCATTGCAAGACAGGAAATGTTTTGGAACCTGCAAGGAAAGAGGAGATGGGTAAAGCCTAGACATACCAGGAGAATAGAACCTGAAGACTGATATGAAAAGGATAGGTAAAACATGGAAAGGGATGGCAGGAGAGAGGAAGACCTGTGCTCCGTTGAAAGGTGAAGAAGAAATACATCCGGAGGTAAATAAAAATTTTTTTTTTAAATTTGGAGCGAAAGGGTTACGTTTCAGACACACTGCCTGGTTTAACTTGGATTTTTACCAGTTTGTGTGTGTGTAGTATCATTCTTCACAGTTTTTAAATTCATCTTCTCTGAAGAAAATGTCATTTTAACTCTCATTATAGTTAAAAATTATTTGATTATATTTTGTTAATTATAAATATAATTTATGGCTTTGATAATGATGAGTATTATGCATTTTATAATTGTTTAAAATGAAGTAATGTGTTCAATGTTAATGTGTAGAAATGTAAGTTTGTTTCGTGGAGAAAGTTTCATGTTTTACTTTGCTTTGTTTGCAATGAAAACAACTCAAACACTGTTTGTAAGATGTTAAACCTCAAACCCTCCATATCAACCACTTGTTGTGATTTGTTGGTGATCTGAGGCTAAGAGCTATTTACTTTGTGAAAGCTATGAGCCTCTTGTAGGCCGCAGCGTTACTATTCTTTGCTCCCCTTGCGGACCCCGACAACACATGGGCTATTTCAACAGCAACATGACTTTAAACACACCTGAACACAAAGTATTAACTGTAGATTGATGAATCAATTATAAAAGAAATGAGTATTTCTAAAATATCAGTATTATTCAGTTAACTGCAATGAATACAATATTCTTTTTCGAACGCTCCATATTGACCACCTGTTAACCACTCTGTGTGATTTGTATGTGATCTGAGCCTAAGTGCGATTACATGTTGTGAAAGTTATGCGCCTACAAGTAAGCCAGCACATCCAATTTATGCAACGCTTTTTATTTACTAGGTAGCTTCCTGGCCCCTACATCAGTCGCCTCTTACGGCACGCCTTGTAGATTGCAGTGGTACTATTCTTTGCTTCCCTTGCGGGTCCCTGTTCCACACTGAAAATAGAAGCCCTAACTTCAACTGAGTTTGTGACAATTGTGAAATCCATAAAGTAAACAAAAAAACCTTTTTATACCATGTTGCGTATAGGGTAATAAGGTGTTAAGACCCGTTCATTGACAATCGGCACATGATGTGGTCAACATTACGCCAGTCACCCTTACTTCCCAATGCTTTTCCTGGTACTCAATTAAGGTTGAATTGACCTGAGAGCTGTAACAGTCTGAAAAAATGTCCATGCTTTGAAATCCATGCAACTGTGAAAGTGCTCCAGATACTTTCTGTACACTTATATTTATGTTTCTTATCTTGATAAACACCATTCAATTGCAATGTTGACTTTGTGTATTTCTAAGACTGCATTTTAACAGCTGTATATATATTTTTGTATTATTCATCTGTTGCTTTTTGTGGCCACGCTCCTCCGACAATGGCACCTAAGATAAATGGGCCACCTGTAACGGATGGAAGACAACTGTAACCATAAGGATATTTTGTGCGGAAAGCTAGCTTCCAAGAAAAAGAACTGTGGGACTTTATTTCAATTTCAACAACAATATATGCAAGAGACTAGTAGCCTTTAGACGTGAATCTATATATATATATGTAGTGGGAAGAGCTTTGTTTTGTTTGTCAGCTTTGAATTCATGCATAGTCATGGTGCATCTGACCAATTTTTGTGTGAAGATTTGTTTACCTTATCACCAGTGTCCCTCGTCATTCAGGCGAATCTTACTCCGACTTCAGAGGTACATGTAATTTACATCACCAATAAAGGATCAGTGTCTCCTTTAGTCCAACTGCGCAGTGTGTACACTGAGAATTTTGATCAAGCTGGTCTCCAACCCTGTAATTTTCACTACATGTAGTCACTAGCACAGAGTGGCTAAGTGTTTGTTTTTTTCAGATCCAGAAGCACTTGAGCTTTCAGCTCTTTGGCTCGGTGCCATGGACATCGTAACCCTTCGGTTCTGTGCCACGAACACCGTGAATCTGGGAACCTGTGGCTTTTCTGCCAGCCCGCGGAATTGAACCCGCACTCACAGAGGGCTAGTTACCCGCAGTCCAACGCGCTACGAACACGCTAGGCAGGTCGGGCGGCTAAGTGCTTACGCCCTTGCCTTACACAGTCAACGGTTGTGGGTCGAATCTGCACTGCTCTGTTCGTGAGTGCAGTTTTCCAGAACCCCTAGGATTATTGCTGGAGCTACGTAGTTCGTGCAATACTCTTGGCAGGTGTCATGCCATTTCTGTGGAGAGGGACCGAGTCATATGGGGTAAAACCTGGTGCAATGAAGTCAATCCTTCGGCTTAAAAACATTTTTAAACTAGCGCAGAGTATTGTCAGCTTCATTATCAGTGACCCCAGATGAGCTTGTGATTTTGACAGGTCCAACTGCAAGCTGACTTTGTACATTGGTCTGAGAATTGGTAAATCCAGACTTTCTTGTTTTGCAAGGGCTCCATATCAATCCCTTGTTAACCACTCTTTGTGATTTGTATGTGATCCAAGCCTAATAGTGGTAGTACGTTGTGTCAGTTATGCGCCTACAAGTAGGCCAGCACATCCAATTTCTGCGACCCTTTTTATTTACTAGGGTAGCTTCCCTAGGCCACTACCTCAGTCACTGTGTTACTATTCTTTGCTCCCCTTGAGAACTCCCGCCAACACACGTGCGAGTCCAGACTTTAAGGTAGATTGTTTATATAAAGCATGCCAGGAGAAAGTAGCAACCATTGATATTTATTTTATTGCTGCCAACAAAGATAAAGGTGACAAGCTGCCTCTTCTTACAATAAACAAATTTGATACGCCACATTATTTTTTTAGATCAGATGTAATTTCAAGTACTTATTGTGACAAGTAATTTCTAGTACTTATTGTGACAAGTAATTTCTAGTACTTTTGAGCAAGTAATTTCTAGTACTTATTGTGACAAGTAATTTCTAGTACTTTTTGAGACGAAGTAATTTCTAGTACTTATTGTGACAGTTTTTATGTAATGTCTAGTTCAGAGATGGGCAACTCATGGGCTAGATCATTCTTCTTCTAACACTCCATATCGACCACTTGTTAACCACTCTGTGTGATTTGTATGTGATCTGAGAGATTGTACGTTGTGCCAGTTATGCACGTACAAGTTGGCCAGCACATTCGATTTCTGCAATGCATTTTATTTACCAGGGTAGCGTAGTTAGTCAGCTGAAAGTGTCAAAGTACTTACTTACCCTGGTAACAATTTCACATCTCTCCAACTTTAAAAAGTTACGTCCTCACTTTCATCTGGGTATATTAGGGAATCAACCAAGAACAGAATCTTATGTATATATTAATGATTGAATTCAGCACATTGTTGCTTGCCTGCCATATCTGTTGTTTTGTTATGTATATTTTATGAATATGCAGCACTGTGTTCTACTATCATTAGATTTCTTGCTATAAAATACTTACGCCAGAATGGTATATACTGCATTTTTAAAAAAAAACTAACAATTAGAGCTTTATGTCAACAGGATAGAGCTGCGACAGGATAGTGAACTTGCTCCTTATGTGCACCGTCCGGGTTCAATTCCACAGTGGTAGTTAAATTATTTTCAACTCTTAACGGCTCGTCTAACAGCTCGTAGGTCGACCCAGCCTCAATTGGGTACCAGAAAAGCACTGGTAAGTAAAGACTGTCAGTTTGATGGTGGCCACATCATTCATCGTGTGCCGATGCTCTATGAAATATACAGGCCAAATGCTGTATTTCCTAATATACCTCATTGTATTAACAATTATTCCAATACTTTTTACTACTTGGGGACCAGTGCTATGGGGTTCATGCAGTGCAGCTGAGATCTTTCTGTGTAAGAAACAAATCAGAACACACATGGTTACCCACTGAAGTGCAATGATGATGGTACAATCAATACTTTTATAACTAAGTTTTTTTTAGCTAACAACTAGAGAATGTTTATAGACAACATGGGATCACAAACTAAAAGTTGTCTAGTCAACAACTAGAGCTTGTCTATAGACAGCATGGGACCAGAAAGTTGTCTAGTCAACAACTAGAGCTTGTCTATAGACAGCATGGGACCACAAACTAAAAGTTGTCTAGTCAACAACTAGAGCTTGTCTATAGACAGCATGGGACCACAAAGTTGTCTAGTCAATAACTAGAGCTTGTCTATAGACAGCATGGGACCACAAAATAAAAGTTGTCTAGTCAACAACTAGAGCTTGTCTATAGACAGCATGGGACCACAAAGTTGTCTAGTCAACAACTAGAGCTTGTCTATAGACAGCATGTGACCACAAAGTTGTCTAGTCAATAACTAGAGCTTGTCTATAGACAGCATGGGACCACAAAGTTGTCTAGTCAACAACTAGAGCTTGTCTATAGACAGCATGGGACCACAAACTGAAAGTTGTCTAGTCAACAATTAGAGCTTGTCTATAGACAGCATGGGACCACAAACTAAAAGTTGTCTAGTCAACAACTAGAGCTTGTCTATAGACAGCATGGGACCACAAAGTTGTCTAGTCAACAACTAGAGCTTGTCTATAGACAGCATGGGACCACAAAGTTGTCTAGTCAACAACTAGAGCTTGTCTATAGACAGCATGTGACCACAAAGTTGTCTAGTCAACAACTAGAGCTTGTCTATAGACAGCATGGGACCACAAAGTTGTCTAGTCAACAACTAGAGCTTGTCTATAGACAGCATGGGACCACAAAGTTGTCTAGTCAACAACTAGAGCTTGTCTATAGACAGCATGGGACCACAAAGTTGTCTAGTCAACAACTAGAGCTTGTCTATAGACAGCATGGGACCACAAAGTTGTCTAGTCAACAACTAGAGCTTGTCTATAGACAGCATGGGACCACAAAGTTGTCTAGTCAATAACTAGAGCTTGTCTATAGACAGCATGGGACCACAAACTAAAAGTTGTCTAGTCAACAACTAGAGCTTGTCTATAGACAGCATGGGACCACAAAGTTGTCTAGTCAATAACTAGAGCTTGTCTATAGACAGCATGGGACCACAAACTAAAAGTTGTCTAGTCAACAACTAGAGCTTGTCTATAGACAGCATGGGACCACAAAGTTGTCTAGTCAACAACTAGAGCTTGTCTATAGACAGCATGGGACCACAAACTAAAAGTTGTCTAGTCAACAACTAGAGCTTGTCTATAGACAGCATGGGACCACAAAATAAAAGTTGTCTAGTCAACAACTAGAGCTTGTCTATAGACAGCATGGGACCACAAAGTTGTCTAGTCAACAACTAGAGCTTGTCTATAGACAGCATGGGACCACAAAGTTGTCTAGTCAACAACTAGAGCTTGTCTATAGACAGCATGGGACCACAAAGTTGTCTAGTCAACAACTAGAGCTTGTCTATAGACAGCATGGGACCACAAAGTTGTCTAGTCAACAACTAGAGCTTGTCTATAGACAGCATGGGACCACAAAGTTGTCTAGTCAACAACTAGAGCTTGTCTATAGACAGCATGGGACCACAAAGTTGTCTAGTCAACAACTAGAGCTTGTCTATAGACAGCATGGGACCACAAAGTTGTCTAGTCAACAACTAGAGCTTGTCTATAGACAGCATGGGACCACAAAGTTGTCTAGTCAACAACTAGAGCTTGTCTATAGACAGCATGGGACCACAAAGTTGTCTAGTCAACAACTAGAGCTTGTCTATAGACAGCATGGGACCACAAAGTTGTCTAGTCAACAACTAGAGCTTGTCTATAGACAGCATGGGACCACAAAGTTGTCTAGTCAACAACTAGAGCTTGTCTATAGACAGCATGGGACCACAAAGTTGTCTAGTCAACAACTAGAGCTTGTCTATAGACAGCATGGGACCACAAAATAAAAGTTGTCTAGTCAACAACTAGAGCTTGTCTATAGACAGCATGGGACCACAAAGTTGTCTAGTCAACAACTAGAGCTTGTCTATAGACAGCATGGGACCACAAAGTTGTCTAGTCAACAACTAGAGCTTGCTTAGAGACCCTATGGGACCACAAACCAAATATCTTCTCGCTAGTTACTACAGTTCAGCTTTCATATTAATCAGATTTTTCGTTCGTTATTTAATTTAAAAAAATTGATATGCTTAATAATCATAGCTTGATTAAGAAGTAAATTAACTTCTTATGGATTGAATACCACACTACATGGCTTTGGGTTGGATGCCTTTTTACCAGGAGTCACACTAAAGGCTGTTTTTATTCTAAAAACAAATGGCTTGTAAAAGTATGGCTTTTACCCTGGTCCACTAAGAGTTGAAGATAGCCGCGGTAGCGTAGTTGTTAGTGAACTTCCTTCTCAAGGCTGGTGGTCTGGGTTCAACTTCCGCAGTGCGCGTGGAATTTTCCCGCCACGGCGGCTCTCAGGTCGACCCAGCCTCAACTGGGTACCAGACATGCTCTGGGAAAGTAAAGGCGGCCGGCGTGATGCTGACCACATCACCCATCGTGTGCCGACGGTCAATGAAAATACAGGCCTAACACTGTATTGCCCTATATACCAGAGGTATGAAAGGGTTCCTTTACTTACTTTTTTACTTACTAAGAGTTAAAGCAGATATGACACAGTTTGATGGAAGGTAAACATTACAATAAAATCAATGTTGAGTCTATCTAGCGATTTAAGGAGTTTGTAATTATATATTGTACAATTAATTCTGGATGCTTGAGGGGCAGAGAGAGGAGCGTGTTTAACTACGAGCCACAGGAACCATCAGTATGCATACCCTTTGACATCTGTTGGGGAGACTGAACCCTATGGGTCTGCCCAGTGTTGTGATGTCAGTTCAATAACCAATTTACAATAAACTTTCCCTTGAAAGTAAGAGACTAATATTTAGACTATGAGAGTCACAAGTTTAGAGAATTTACAATATCAGTGAGACAGAAGTCTGCCCCTGTGGTCAAGCTCTGCTCATATATTGCAGTTCTGCCACACTTATACAGTCTTGAGTAACCAACTACGTTAGGATCAGGGCGCAGAGCACGAGGCAGGCCAAGAACACAATGGATAGATAACATCTCAGAGTCCCTGCGAAAGCATGGACTGACAACGTCAAGCGCAACACACCTGGCACAAGATAGGAAACTAACTCTCCCCACGACGCTTCACGACAAATGTGGTTAAGATAAGAGTAACCAACTTTGATCATCCCACACCTTAGAAGAAACCAAACTCTATGGTATGGTGGAGGACCTGTGCCATGACAGTACTGTCCTAGTCGTCTACTAATCTAACTATCACTGTCAAGAATAAAGAAGTCTAAATTTATCTTCCTTATACAGTCTTGAGGAACCAACAGTGACCATCTCAGAATATAGAAGAAAGCCAACTCTATGGTACGGCGGCAGACCTATGTCACGCCAATACTGTTATATAAAAATCGTGGCATATCCTTTACAGGACGTAGCCATCAACCACAGTAAATGAGTCGTTGATTTTCTAGGCACTACTTATACGTTCAGTAGTCTGCCATTGCTTTCTGAACAGTGGGGTCTACTTTTACCTTTTGCAAAAATCACATGGAAACGAATTTGCTTCCAAACTTGCCCATCGTGGGGTTTGAACCAGGTACTTGCCCAGCGTGTTCGTAGTGCGTTGGACTATGGGAGTGCGGGTTCAATTGCACGGGCTGGCAGAAAAGCCACAGGTTCTCCAGATTCACGGTGTTCGTGGCACTGAAGAGCTAAAAAAAAAACTCAAGTGCTTCTGGATTTTAAAAGACCACCAAAAAAAACCAGGTACTCTTGGGTTTGTGATCGAGCTCACTACTGCTTCAGCTACAGAAGCTCACACTGTTATATACATCTACTAAGCTAACGATCACTAGCAAGAATGAAGAATGACTTTTTTTTTTTTTTTTTACCATTTGCTTTCTTCACCTGAAGACAATGTAACACATTCCAAACCAGACTAACAATGTCTTCTAGTCATAGAATTAAAATTTGCAATCCAAGACTTATGTACCAGTTATTCTGTTGCAACTCTATAAATATTTTGAGATCTCTGTGACGTAGAGGTTAGCTACTTCCCTCTCGTTGCAAAGGTGCCCGATTCGCTTCCTTGTGGAGCCATCTGGATATTTTTCCAGAGATCCCTGATCTCGGTGTAGGTGAGATCAAGTTCCTAGTACTATCTTCTATAAGAGAGCCTGTCTCATGATGTTGTTAGGATGTTTCCTCAGTGTGGGTCCTATCCATCACCACCTTCTGCTCCTTATCTTTTGTTTCAACTGCCATTGTCCTGTTCTATCCAACAGTTCCCTGTTTGTAGGAATAAAAGCAATTGCCATTCACTAAAATACAACGCCTGAGTGGTTACCAGGGCCCAAATTTGGGGTGTAAAGAATGGAACCACTGTTACCTACCTGCCACATATGTCGTAGGAGGCGACCAAGGAGGTTTGGATGAAATCGGATGCACGTGTCCTAGGCGTGTAGAAGTCTATGTGTTTAGGGGGCCTGCTAAACCAATGTGCAACGTATACACGTTCTTGGCAGGGATCAAACATGTCCAGAGTGATTAAAATTGGTGGTAAGAACTAACGCAAGAAGAAGACAAAATACATCACTTAGATTGAAGTTGTTCTGTCTCCAATATTTGCCAAATGAATGATCAGTAAACTAATCAATTTCAATTCATATTTACAGATTTGGTTTGTGCATTCAATTGTTTTTTATTGCAATAAATGAATATGTAGCAAGTCAATGAATTTATGTGCATGATATGGGCGAGTCTGTGAATGTACAATATAATAATGAACACATTGGTGAGTCTGTGAGTGTACAAAATAATATGAATATGTTGCCTGTGTGTTGCCGGGGCTCACAAGGGGAGCAAAGAATATTATCTTGTAGTCAGCACTGGCATTTATGTCTGCATTTAATCCACATTTAAATGACCTTTTTCATCTTTGGAAACAAGTCAACTGGCAAGTGTTTTACTGTGACAATTTCTGAGCTTACGCTTGTCTATCTTGCCTTTCAGCTCATCCCTAAGTCTCTTGTAACTGTTGTTTTTCATATTGTGTTTGAGCCAAATGCAAGGATGAAATGTAATATCCATTTATGCCTAATGTGGGCAGCATGTGCCTTGCCCATTTTGTACAAACTTTCCACATTTATACCAGGGTGCTAAATATTTCAGATTCTACTGTTTTAACATGTATCTAACTGGTATCATCTACCACAGAGAGCCACATAGAAAAAGTATAACGAGTACAGAGCAAGAAGAAGACCATGCAAAAGATGGAGCGACATCAAGAACGGCTTTAAGAAAATGAATAACAACTTACAAAATGCATTAGAACAAGATCACTACATTCCCCCAACATTTCTATAAAGAAGTAAATGGTGGAAGAGAAGAAGAAGACTATTTTAACATATTTGGAGTAGATGGATTTATGTTTGCATTATCCATAAAACATGTGTTTTAAAGTTTTGCTTATAGAATAAATGCATCACAATTTGGCTAACAGCATTCTAATCAAATTTCTAATAAGATAAACCAATTAACTCTTAGTGGACCAGGGCAAATGTTTTTAGAGTAACAAAACACCCTTAACCCGGGCTCCCGATATTTCGGGATTGAATGTAAGCGCTCCATACCCAGAGCTCCCGATATATTGGTCTGAGCATATTTTTTCACTATTTTCGGTATTTGAAAATAAATTGTGTACAAATGAGACGTAAAACCCAACCCATGTGTTCTACATCGTTTTACGAGATGGCGGACGCTGTTAAGTATTTAATCTTCATATACGGGAGTATTCACGGCCGTGCCCACATATTAAATCAAATAAATTTTAAAGTTTAGTATTATTCAAATATATAATAAGCAAGAATAATCAATAACAAATTATAGAGCATATAATTGAATATAACTCTGATGTGTACTGTTTTTGCCCAGGAGCTTCGGGGAAGAGATTTTTAAGGTAGAGGTGGCCAGGGTTCAAAGGGTTAAGTGTGGCGTTTGGTCCACAAAGAGTTAAAAAACATCAAAGTGACAGCAAGACTTGTGGAGAGACATGATCGCCGGCAGGCTCGGCACTTTACTAAATTAATATAAAGTCCCGACAGAAACAAATTATCCTATCAGTCAAAAGATAATTGTGAAGAACAAACCCTATCTTAACACAGCAAAAACGAATACAATAGCAACATATGAAACTAATAAGATGATGGATATATTTCAATGATAGAAAATTAAATGTGTTAGAATTCTTTGAATATATTAGGTTATTACTAACAAATAAAGAGGATTAAAAAGACACCATCCATAGCTATTCAGAAATGATGGGGTCAGATAGACATGTAAAAATTAATTTTGAAGTGTATGTATCTCTTTAGCTGCAACATAAAGGGTTTAAAGCTAGTTTACCCATATGGCTCAGTCCTCTCTGCAGAAATGGCTCGGTCCTCTCCCAGAAATGGTGCACCACCTGCAGAGAGTATTGCACAAAGACAACAATCCTAGGTGTCTGTGGAAACATGCGCCCAGGAACAGAACGGCGCAGTCTGGATTCGAATCCATGACCTTCAGAATGCAAGCACTAAGACCCCCAAGCTGCGACATATGTCTGTGTGACCTGATCATTTAGTAAATCAGCTACGAAACACAGTTAAGAAGTTCAGTACTGAAGTCTTTATTTCTAAAACGGTTTGTTTTTTAAAACCCCCAGCATCCTTTGCAGAAACTGCATCTCTGTCGTGACTAGTTTTTTTAGCACACCAATTAAATACAAATGATATAGAAACATCATGGACACAGAAAATAAATAAACAGACATCTACTTTCTTTGATATGTTCAGGTTGACATCTTAGTTAACTTGAAATGCTCAAAGAAGTCAGTTGGAAACTATTAACAAGAGTTAAGATAAACAGAGTTCTCAATCATTGATGGCTTGTTCAATATGGCTGTCTTCACTTTCTTCCCGCAGTGACATCAGGACAAGAAAGTTAATGTAGACATGCTTCTTATCTTTTATTCATGTCTAAAGCTACCTACTGCCTTGCAGGTTGGCTGGGGACAGCCAAAGGCTGACGGAGAGTGAACTCAGTAAATGCTGGCTGAAACCGGACAAATCGCTGAAGGATAAGCACCAGAGCTCCATGTGGCGCTGAAGATGTGACGAAACCCACCCATGCTAAGGTTGCATGAATGAGATTTCCACATGAATGAGATTTATGGGAAATCTGGTACATCAGTCTAAGGGTGATTGCGAGAGAGATATCTAAAGGTAGACAACACAGTTCGTTATGTTATAGATCAAATGTCTTATTTGTGAGGTCATTAAGTAAGTTTAAGATAGTATCACAGGTCAAATAAGTCATGATACCACAAATCAAATGCTGTAATCCTGCAAAGAACTGGTTGTTGATCCCAAAATTAAATGTTGTCATCCTGCAGAGAACTGGTCATTGTAACAAAATTCAAATCAGTGATCTGTTCCTACTGAATGCTCAATAAATATGTCCAGCTTACACAGGAACAACAATTTCTGTATACACACATACAGGAACATTATTAGTAAACCCACTGCTGGTTGTCTTATCTTGGTAAATCATTAAGTATCTTTGACTCATCGCAGTAGCCAAGACAACAAGATGTGACTACTGAAGATGTGTGCAATATAAGAATTGTACTTCAGTTCATCATGACTGGCAGCCCATAGACAACTGGAGCAAACCCTGTCAGTCCAACCAGTCTGCATACTTGTCTTGACAATGCTAACAACTGTCCCAGTGAGACGGGCTTGCTTTGGGACATCCAGTGGGAAAACAATGAAGATGTTAGTTTGTCAATATCTTTGTCTGTAACAAGCCACAAGTTTCCCATCACAGTAGGGCTGTAGAAGAAGGAGAGTATTAATTGTTATCAGGCATAGATATAGAATGTGTATACAGCATAGACAGACTAATACAATATATATTACAGATTGATGCAATGTCACAGACTGACTTAATAACATACAGGGCTGTTACAACATCACAGATGGAAACAAAAACATCAGATGTACATTCAATATCGCCCCTGTGTTGCCAGGGATCTCAAGGAGAGCAAAGAATAGTAACACTGTGACCTACAAGGCATGTCGTAAGAGGTGATTGAGGTAGGGGCCTAGGAAACTACCTAGTAAATAAACAGTGTTTTAGAAATCGAATGTGCTGGCCTACTTGTAGGCGCATAACTGGCACAATGTACAATTGTTCTTAGGCTCGATCACATACAAATCACAAAGAGTGGTTAGCAAGTGGTCGATATGGAGCATTCGAAGAAGAAGATGCAACATCATATGCTGAACCATCAGACATCCTAAGCTGTTACAACATGCATTATAGGTCGAAGCAGCAACGTCACAGATGGACCCGACAACATACAGACACACAGATGAAACAGCATCATTCTCATCAACATCACAGGCAAATACATCAACATGGACAGAATCATCAATAAAATAGACTGTCATCATTATGGACAGATTCATCAACATCACAGACTGATACAACATCACATATGGCTGTTATAGCATCAACATCTCATACAGTCTCAATAATATAAAGACAGTTACAGCAACATCACAGAAAGATACAACAACTATGATAGACACATAACTGCAAGCTTAATGTACATGCCAATCCCTTACCATCCAGCCAAGAGAAAATACAGAGGTCCTCCATCTCCATCCAGTTTTCTCCTATGCTCCAACTTTCCACTGCCGCAACCCATCAGAATGGCAACTGCCCTTCCACGAAACAACTGTACATCTCGACCTCCAACATACTGATGACCCCAACTATGCCCACAGTAACTGCAACAAAAGTTAGTGTATTAACTCACTTTATTCACAGAGAAAAGAACAAATGCTTCTGTTCTGCAACAGCATGATATTAAAGAGAGTTGGCCATTAAAGAGCACAACATCAAGGAAAATTAAATATTTTGGAAACATCAAATGACATGAGTGCAAAGAGACGGTAATTTTGGAAGAAATGATGCCTGGAAGAAGAATGAGAGGAGGACCTAGAAGACCATAGGTGCAAGATGTCATTGTCGATCTGAGAATGACTGCTGCTGACGCCGGCCAACTTGCACAGAACAGAAAGTTTTCAGGACTGCTGTCATGGGAGCCAAGTCCGGAAGGGACAAGCTACTTGATGATGATTCAAATGTTAAAGAAGCATTTAGCTCTGACTGTTTGTACAGGAACCAGGTTGTAGCTTGGGAAGAAAGCTTCATACCAGCTAGACACACTGACAGGCTTACATATATTGTTGCCAATACTTTTCTAGTTCAAGTAAACAATGTTAGAAACTATATGCAATGGTTGAAGTAAAGCAGCGTAGAGTAACAGAATAGAAGAATGAGATATAGTAGAAAGAAGATATAGAAGGTAAATGAGTAAATAGAGAGGATTATGATGAAAGGTATTAGTGATAGAGAGAGATAGGAATAGAAAGGTATTAGTGATAGAGAGAGATAGGAATAGAAAGGTATTAGGTGATAGAAGAGATAGGAATAGAAAGGTATTAGTGATAGAGAGAGATAGGAATAGAAAGGTATTAGTGATAGAGAGAGATAGGAATAGAAAGGTATTAGTGATAGAGAGAGAGAGGAATAGAAAGGTATTAGTGATAGAGAGAGACAGGAATAGAAAGGTATTAGTGATAGAGAGAGGAATAGAAAGGTATTAGTGATAGAGAGATGACTAGAAAGGTATTAGTGATAGAGAGATGACTAGAAAGGTATTAGTGATAGAGAATAGAAAGGTGATAGAGATAGAGAGATGATTAGAAAAGTATTAGTGATATAGAATAGGAAGGTACATGAAAACATGTCAACAAAATTATGATTGCTTTTTTCTGATATTTATAACCAGTTTTCTCTGTACTTCAACTTCTTTGACAATCAATATTAGTTTTCTTTACAGTCCATGAGATTCTCATTAAAAACTACATATGTGGCCTTCACTCTTTCCATGTGGAGCTATTTCCTCAATTTTTAAACAATTCAAGGGAGGTAAAAATAAAATAATTTCAACTGCTCGTCAATAAATAAACATATATATATTATTAAATACTAATTTGAAGAAAACTGGACAACCTATTAGAATAACAAGGTTATAAAGTAGTAGAAGTAAAACTAGAAAGACTTCTTATAAGGGAGCAACTCTATGGCGCAGTGTACAGGCTAATGGTGTACAATGGACTTCCCGCTGTGGAGCTTGGTGCAGTGGAAAGAGTTAAGAGATTTTCCTTATGCCCTTGGTTCACTTTCATGACAGTACAGGCTCTATGAACTGAAGAACTCTTGACTTTAATAGACGTCATGTTGCATATAATGTCTTCCCAACACATCTATCTCTCCTTCCCTCCTTCGTTCGCATGAAATAATGTCTATATATTCAATGTTATCTCTCGTATATACTTTACTTTTTTTGTAGCTCACACAGAGGTCCGTGTAGTTTTATGGAGTGTTGTTTCATTAGGCCAGTGAGTTTGCCTCAGTATATCATATTCGGGCAGTCTTGAAGTATGTGCTTTGCAGTCTGATGTGCCTGTACACATGGCTGAATTGCCAATCTTGAATTTTGTATACATGTGGCTGCGGAGTCGATTGTGTCCTGTTCTAAGGTGCAGAATGACAACTAGTTCCACTCTGCTCATATTATAGTAGTCGGCTTGTGTTGGTATTTGTGGCTTTCTCATTGATTTAATCATCCTTTTATTTTGGTGGTAGGTAACTGGCACATCCGGTTCCTCTCCTGCAGTACCTTCCTTGGCCAGTCAGTCTACTGTTTCATTTTCTGGTATTCCACAGTGAGACGGTATCCATTGCAAGACGACCCTGCGCTGCTTGCACAGTTTAGATAGACAGTAGAGTCTGTAGATATGGCAATTTTGTGGACTGGAGTGCTTGGAGTACATCTATCTTTAGTGCAGAATCCTTTAAAAACTACAAGTTCAAGAAGTCTGAGTGTAGTAATAAAGAAAAGTCAGTCTCTGATATACATCTCAGGTATCTGGTACACTATCACAACTTTAAGAACTGTACAATCTAGCTGGACTTACAGGTATAGAGAGCTATCTGTCAGGAAGCATCTGAGCTCTGACACAGTGGGAGCCTTCTGAATTAAACACTTCCAACCTGTGTACCTATGTGGGAGTAACAAATGATGAAAGTAAATCTGTATCATATACTTAAGGTGTTAACATAGAATTTCAAATATCACAAGACAAGATAATAATAATAATAATAATAATTCCTCTCATACGTTATACGTTACATAGGGCCTGCAAGTAATTTCTCCATACCGCTCTATCCTGGGCAACTCACTCATTCTCCTCCATGGAACTGAGACCAATATTTCTTGCCTCTCTCAGCAAAGTTCGTTCAGGTTTCTAAGGTCGTCCTCTTTTCTTGAACCCTTTGCATCCCACTTCAATGCCTGCTTTGATATTCTTTGATCTTTGTATCCTACTTCAATGTCTGCTTTGATATTCATTGATCATTTTTCCTCAAAGTGTGTCCAACATATCTTCTCTTTCTTATAACAGTTGTCCCTAGTGGTTGACCAGACATTTCTCTGATTTCATCACTTCTCCAGACAAGATACAGACAAGTAAAGGAAAAAACAAGATGCATGAGACACATGAAGCCAGTCCAAGCAGGTTAAGCAAGAATGAAGGTAGTATAGGCTGGCTGACATGATGGACATCCAGTACTCAAAGTGTTCCTCTATAGATTCTCAAATCTTTCTTCTTGAATGCTCCATATCGATCACTTGTTAACCACTCTTGTGATCCAAGCCTAAGAGTGATTGTACTTTTGCGAGATATTGTCTACAAGTAGGCCAGGACTTCCGATTTCTGCCACGCTTTTTATTTACTAGGGTAGATTCTCATGGCTACAAATGAACACGATCTGCAAGACTTGATAGACATACTAGTGAGAGAAAGTGAAAAGAAAGGATTAAGCATGAATATAAAGAAAACAGAGGTTATGGTTGTCTTCAAGAAACAAGAAACACCAACATGCAATATCAAAATAAATAACACAACACTGAAACAAGTCCATCGATTCAAGTATCTAGGAACATTCTTAACACCAGATGGAAGATGTACAACAGAGATAAGGGTAGAATAGCTCAAACGAAAGCAGCTTTTATGAAAATGAAGAACACACTATGTGAACTCACTACCAATGACACTCAGCAGTACTCCAATGCTATATTGAACCAATTCTTATGTATGGCAGCGAATCATGGACACCGAACAAACAATCAATACGATCATTGGAAGCCACAGAGATGTGGTTTACAGAAGAATGTTGAGAATTCCATGGACAGCAAAGAAAACAAACGTGGAGGTTTTAAATCAGGCCTGCACACAAAGAAACCTTATCAAAGAATAAGAATCAGACAATCAAGGTTCTTCGGGCATATAATGCGAAGAGAAGGTTTAGAACATTTGGTGACTACAGGTAAAATTCAGGAAGGAGAGATCGTGGAAGACAGAGGGAGAAGATGTTGGATGGCCTGACATCATGGTTCGACAAAATATCGACGTCAGAACTGATTACATGCACCAAGCAAAGAGAGTTGTGGAGAGACATGATCGCTCTACGCGCAGGCATGGCACTTGATTGATTGAGCTTCCTAGGCCCCTACCTTAGTAGCCTCTTATGACATGCCTTGTAGGTTGCAGTGTTACTATTCTTTGCTCCCCTTGAGAGCCCCAACAACACATGGGCGTCCCATGCAGCAACTTCCCAGTGTGCTCTTAACCCTTTAGCTGCTAAGGACGTATATATACGTTTTCCACTCACTTCTAAGACGCATTAACACGTCTATTATTATCTCTCCTCTGTGAACTAAAGATGTGTTAACACGTTATACATTGCTACTGTCACCACTATAGACGTACATTCACGTTTGTAACCTAGAAACAAATAGTAGCTATTTTAGCTCAGCCTTCAGAAAGTATGTAGCACGAAAGGTTAACAATTTTCAACTTCTAAGGGTCCTTTTATGTGCTCAACTTGAACCTAATTTTTATTATAGCTCTCTGATAGGACTAGAAACTAGACATCGCCTACACTAAGATTAGGGAATGCTGAAAAAATGCTCTCTCAATGTGTTAAGAATATCATTTCTTTCAAATAGTACTTAACTCAAACATTACTTTAATCAAACATTACTTTAGTCAAACATTATTACTTTACTCAAAAATTACATCACTCAAACATTACTTCACTCAAACATTACTTTATTCAACCATTACTTTACTAAAATAGAACTTAACTAAAATATGTTTTTAAAATCTGTCCTTGCTGCCTGTAATACCGCTTAGTAGGCAGTGTAGGACAGGTGGGTGAGGAGCATGTGCCAGAGGAATTTAATTAACGGCCATGTGGCTAGTGCTGTCATCACGAATGTACAGGTTAGGATTTTTTGTTATCTACCAGACAGAAAAAAACTTTCTTACCGTGGATTGAGCCTGGGTCTCCCGAATGTGAGCCTCAGGCTAATCCATTCGCCAGCGCTACTGGACTCAAATATTACTTTTTTCAAACAGTACTTGACTAAAACAAACGTTACTTCTCTCAAACAGTACCCGACTGCAACAGCACTCAACTCCTCAAATAGTAAAAGTACACTCAATACTTTGCTATTGATGAACAACATCACATGTACGTATATCAACTTTGCTATTGATGAACAACATCACATGTACATACATCAAATTTGCTATTGATGAACAACATCACATGTACATATATCAATTTTGCTATTGATGAACAACATCACATGTACATATATCAATTTTGCTATTGATGAACAACATCACATGTACATATATCAATTTTGCTATTGATGAACATCACTATGGCTCAGAAACATTGAGGATAACAAAAGAAACCACCAGCAAACTACAGATCTTCATAAATAGATGTTTACGTAGAATAGAGGGACTGAGATGGTATGATAAGATTACGAATGAGGAACTCAGAGAAAGAACTATGCAGATACCAGTGGAGAAAGAGCTACAGAAGAGACTCTGGCGATGGATAGGACACACATTGTGAAGACCAACCTGAAGCATTGCAAGACAGGAACTGTTTTGGAACCTGCAGGGAAAGAGGAGTAAGGGAAGGTCTAGACATACTCGGAGAAAAGAGCTGGAGGCTGATATTAAAAGGATAGGTAAAATATGGAAAGAATTGGAAGGGATGGCAGGAGAGAGGAAGAGCTATGCTCTGCTGGCGGTTGAAAGGTGAAGAAGATGATTAATGAACACCACATGTACATATATAAACTTACTGTTGGAATTGTGGAGCCAGAAATCTAACAGCATTTTGCAGATCAGTATCAGGAGGAATGACTGCTACCACATTCGTGCGATCTACACCAGACTGAAAAGGTGTGCTGGCTCGTTTCTTGTGCAATGTCAACATGACATGCAAGGTAGCCAGCGAGGGAACTCTGGTCACTATGTCTGAGAATAAATCGGGCATGCTCTCCCATGGCAACTTGTTTAGTTTCTGAGAAAGAAAAAAAAGAAAATAGTCAAAGTTATCTGAGTAAATGTGGACATCAGAGTTGGTTGTAGTAAGTGACTAATTAATAAATGTGGCAAGACAACAACAAGACAATATATAATAATACATAAGACAGTATCAACAATATCAAAAACTATATCCAAGACAGCTAGATTGTCTTCTTGTTTGCTTCTGTTTAGTAATGTCTTCATAAAAAGCTCTTATGTTCTCTGTATGTATGTTCCTGTTGTTAAGTAATTGTATGTATGTCAATATTGTTTAGTAATTATATGTATGTATGTCAATATTGTTTAGTAATTATATGTATGTATGTCAATATTGTTTAGTAATTATATGTATGTATGTCAATATTGTTTAGTAATTATATGTATGTCAATATTGTTTAGTAATTGTATGTGTGCATGTCAATATTGTTTAGTATAGATACAGGACAGACGGTAACCTATTCAATCTTCGGAGGTTAAAATCCTCCACCAAGGTAAAAGAATCAACTATCTCAAACCTGTTGTTTGCTGATGACTGTGGCCTCGCTACCAACTCTGAGGAAGAAATGCAGACTTACATGGACAAGTTCTCAATGGCCTGTGATAGGTTTGGCCTCACCATTAACACCAAAAACAGAGGTCATGTTCCAGCCCACCCCTAGAGAACAGTATTACGATCCAGTCATCAACATTAAACACCAGCGTCTCCAGTCAACGGACAACTTTGCTTATCTTGGCAGCCTCCTATCCAGATCGGCAAACATAGATTCTGAGGTCCATAATAGGATATCCAAAGCCAGTGCTGCGTCGGAAGGTTCGTGTCACTGTGTGGAACGGAAGGGGATAAGCATAGTCACAAAGCTGAAAGTTTACCAGGCCATAGTGCTAACCACGCTGCTTCTTCAAGCAGACATGGACAGTGTATAGCAGACACGAAGAAAATTAAACCATTTCCACCAAGCTGTCTAGAGATACTAAAAATAAACTGGCAGGACAAAATTCCACACAGCGAAGTCCTCACAAGAGCAAAGATCCCAGCGTCAACACCCTGTTGCAGAAGGCCCAACTGAGATGGGTCGGTCACGTTGCTCGAATGCCTGATAACGCATCCCAAAACAGTTGATGTATGGCGAGCTTGAAGGGGCAGACATTTAGTGGTGGACAGAAAGCGCTTTAAAGACACTCTTAAAGTGTCTCTGAAATGCTTCGAAATAGACAATACGTGCTGGGAATCCCTTGCGCAAGATCGCCAAATGTGGCGCTGTAACAACAAAGAGGAACCCGAATAGCTGAGAATCATCGATGTTGAGTCACAGAGAAAAGCAGGCAGCGAAAGACAGAGCACACAACACGCACATGTCTAACCTTGATCATGTATGCCCCACCTGTGGTCGGGATTCTGTTCTAGGATTGGACTCTACAGTCACCTCCGCACACACCAGAGAGGTGCAACAGTACACATCTGAGATTGTTGTCATCATCAGCTTGCGATGACGGCTATTATTGTTTAGTAATTATACGTATGTATGTCAATATTGTTTAGTAATTATATGTATGCATGTCAATATTGTTTAGTAATTATATGTATGCATGTCAATATTGTTTAGTAATTATATGTATGTCAATATTGTTTAGTAATTGTATGTATGTATGTACCTGTTGTTAAGTAATTATATGTATGCATGTCAATATTGTTTAGTAATTATATGTATGTCAATATTGTTTAGTAATTGTATGTATGTATGTACCTGTTGTTAAGTAATTATATGTATGCATGTCAATATTGTTTAGTAATTATATGTATGTATGTCAATATTGTTTAGTAATTATATGTATGTTAATATTGTTCAGTAATGTCTACCCGGTGGCGTCTGTGGCTTAGGGGATGGTGACTCGGTCTATTAACCCTGACGTTCTAAGTTCGAATCATACTGCGGACAGTTTGGTTGTAAATTGTTTGCGTGGATTTTAACAAAAGGACGATGGCACCACCCGTTTAGAAAGCAATGGCAAACTACTGGACGTAATAATGTCTAGAAAAATCACAAACAGTGTTAAAAGCTGGGGTTGATTTGCAAAGTCCTGTAAAGGATATGCAATTAATTTTAACTAATGTCTACCCAATACGTCCATCTGCATGTTGAGAGTTTCTCAAAACGTCGCAAATAAGTTTACATATATGTGGCATACCAGATAACATATAAGATAACAATATGAAATAAAGCATCTTACATTATCCAAGATAAGGATCAAGGGTTGTCTCTTCTCATCCCATGGAAGTGGACACACTTTCGTCACTGCATTCTGGACATTCATGCAAGCCTGGGTCACTGTGTGGGCAACACTTGGAGGCCAAACACATTCCACAACCGAGCGAATGTCTTTCTCATTTGCTTCTAGCAAGATTTCCATTAAGTTCTGCAAGAAACAAGAAACTGTATGGAGAGACTATTTATGGTTACACACAAGACTGATAATATACAGGACTAATAACATACAGGACTGGTTACGTACAGGAATCTATATAGAAGAATCTGTTTATATACAAGACTCTGGCAAGAATCAAGTTGAAGAGAACAACACATCCTGTTTTCTAGTTTCGTCCATGTGCTGTCATCTGTCATGGCCCGCAAGGAGAGCAAAGAATAGTGACACAGCAACCTACAGGGCATGTCGTCAGTGACCTAGGAAGCTACCCTAGTAAATAATAAGCATCGCAGAAATCGGAAGTGCTGGTCTACGTGTAGGCACATAACTGGCACAACATACAATCTCTCTTAGGTTCAGATCACATACAAATAACAAAGAGTGGTTAATAAGTGGTCGATATGGTGCATTCAAAGAAGAAGACTACTCTGCAGAGTGATGCCAATCTTACCCTGATACTCCCATAGGAGATATGGAAGCTGTATAACTGGAGAACTGAGCTAACTGTGTCTTGTGCTGCTTGGTTCAACAATTTCTGAACGGATACTTCCTTGAGGCATGTCATCTGACCTCGAAGCAACCACTTATGGCCACCCAGGAACTTTTCTTGCAAATAGTAGACAAGTTTCTGTTTAAGAGACAATAGACAGGTATTAGACAGGTAGCGGTATATATGAGACAATATACAGGTGTTAAACAGGTAACACTTGATGTACATGAGACAATAGACAAATGTTCTGATGTACAAGAGACAATAGACAGATGTTCTGATATACATGAGACAATAGACAGGTGTTATGATGTACAAGAGACAATAGACAGGTGTTCTGATGTACATGAGACTATAGACATATGTTCTGATGTGCATGAGACAATAGACAGATGTTCTGATGTACATGAGACTATAGACAGATGTTCTGATGTACATGAGACAGTAGACAGATGTTCTGATGTACATTAGACTTTAGACAGATGTTCTGATGTACATGAGACAATAGACAGGTAAAAGTTGATGTACATAAGACAATAGACAGGTGTTCTGATGTACATGAGACAATAGACAGGTAAAAGTTGATGTACATGAGACAATAGACAGGTAAAAGTTGATGTACATGAGACAATAGACAGGTAAAAGTTGATGTACATGAGACAATAGACAGGTGTTCTGATGTGCATGAGACAATAGACAGGTAAAAGTTGATGTGCATGAGACAATAGACAGGTAAAAGTTGATGTACATGAGACAGTAGACAGGTAAAAGTTGATGTGCATGAGACAATAGACAGGTAAAAGTTGATGTGCATGAGACAATAGACAGGTAAAAGTTGATATGCATGAGACAGTAGACAGGTAAAAGTTGATGTGCATGAGAGACAATAGACAGGTAAAGTTAGGCATACAAAAGACAGGTAAAAGTTGATGTGCATGAGACAACAGACAGGAAATAAAGGTAGTGATGTATGAGACAATAGACAGGTAGTTGATGTCATGAGACATAGACAGGTGTTCTGATGTGCATGAGACAATAGACAGGTAAAAGTTGATATGCATGAGACAATAGACAGGTAAAAGTTACAATAGACAGGTAAAGTTGATGTGCATGAGACAATAGACAGGTAAAAGTATGATGTTATGCATGAGACAATAGACAGGTAAAAGTTGATGTACATGAGACAATAGACAGGTAAAAGTGATGCTAAAATATGAGACAATAGACAAGCAAGTTGATGTAGAAGACAATAGAAAGATGTTGAAAGAGAACTAACATAACAGTGAACATATGAGCAGAGAAGAGCATAAGTCAGTTAAATGTACCTGCATGTCTTGGTCTTGCTGATGCCTGTATGCCCAGTGTTGTTCTGGGGTCACATCCTCAACCTTGTGTTCGATGACCATTTCATGTACTCTCAGAGCTAGTTCCAACTGAAATCATTCAATTAATAAACCTCACTACATAAGACGGTCATGACTGCAAGAACTCAAAGTTAAGTGTGGTGTAGCTCGACAAGAACGCTATGCTGGCAGACAAAGAAGAATTGTAAACCAACAAAGAACCGGTGTTGTTAGTCGCCACACGCTCATGGACATACTGAGGGAGAGATCGGAGCACTTATGGACTAATTTGTTCGACGTGCAGTGATGGTGATCCGCCGACTAAACTAAACTAAACTAAACATAAGGTCATGGTTTACATGAACTGTGTGATATGAGTCATAGTTTACGTTAGTGCTGACCATGGTGCCCAACTTATACATTAATGTAAGTATGTCATTCCCTTGTGTCTCAGTTATAGAGGATTATAGCGTACGTCCCATGTTCAATTTGAGCATGTAAAAGAACCCTTGGCAGTTCAAAATCGAAGAGCAGGCTTGAAGCGCTGCCGGGCAAAATTCATTAGAAACGGTTAAATATAAAATTCCTACAAAATATCTTCATGACCCTCAAAATGACATGAGGGACCCTCGCAGGTGCTACGGAGTTTGTGCACTGCAGCTAAGATCTTCCTGTGTAAGAAAGAGATCGGAGCACACATGGTTACTCACCAAAGTGCAATCAATCCAATCAATCAAGCAGTGATCCAGATCTGTCAGAAAAGGTGTCACTCATGTTACAAATGACCTGTTGGACTAAATGATTATGTGGTATAACAATAAAAGAAAATCACTTACAAACTGCAATCTTTCATATGGCAATCCAATAGTTAAAGGCACCAGCTCTGAGGTCAGTCTGGTCACAAACACCTGACCTTGTCCAGGGTTGGATGGATCAAGGTCAACAATTGTCACATGACCTACAGTCCAATCTGGGGAAAGATATTAATGGAGATTAAGCACAAAACATCCTCATAACTTGAGTACATATTAACGTAACAGGTAGTATGTAGAAAGCATTTTTTTTCAGCAAATGATAATTGAATAACTAACGAAATCTAACATAGATGTAATAAAGCAAATCAAAACATAACACAAATGGCACCAATTTTGAAATACATATAAACAGCCAGTGTACGATTCAAACAAACACAAGACTATCACAAGAGTTCCACGTAGGGTCAGGAGTAAGACAAGGATACGTACTATCAGGCTGATGTTCATCACATATATCGATTAAATCTGTCAAATAGCTGCTTTCAATGTCTTAAAAAGAATGTATAGATTAAACAAAGTATTTCAAACTCTTTTTTCAAACATTGTATAGATTAAACATTCAAATGTTGTATCAGTCCTAACATATGCCAGCGAGAGTTGGAAAATGGTTAAAGATATAGAAAGTAAGTTGAATGTATTTGAAAATAGATGTCTGTGAAAAATAATGAACATATAATGGAATGAATTCAGAAGTGATGAAATCAGAGAAATATCCTGTCAACCACTAGTAACAACTGTTATAAAAAGAACACACCTTGAGAAGAAATGATCAACGAATATCAAACCAGACATTGAAGTAGGATGCAGAGGGTTCAGGAAAGAGATGACGACCTAAGGAGACCCTGAAACGAACTTTGCTGAGAGAGGCAAGAAATATCAGTCTCAGTTCCATGGAAGAGGTTGAGCGAGTTGCAAGGGATAGAGTGGTATGGAGAAGTTGCTTGCAGTCCCTATGTAACGATGAACGGTACCAGAGGAATCATTATTATTATTATTATAGATTAAACATGTCACTTCAAAATGCTGTACAAATTAAACAATTGCTATGTCCTCATCCAAAAAGCGACTATTGACCAGCCAAAGAATGATCCCTTAACCCTTAGAACCCGGGCTCCCGATATTTCGGGATTGAATGTAAGCGCACCATACCCGAGCTCCCGATATATTGGTCTGAGCATATTTTTTCACAATTTTTCGGTATTTGAAAATAAATTGTGTACAAATGAGACGTAAAACACAATCCATGTGTTCTACATTGTTTTACGAGATGGCGGACGCTGTTGTGTGACTTTATTGTACTGGTAAGGTAATTAATTATTTAATCTTCATATACGGGAGTATTCGTATGCGTGCTCACATATTAAATCAAATAAATTTTAAAGTTTAGTATTCTTCAAATATATAATAAGCAGGAATAACGGAGATGATGGGGTAAATCAATAACAAATTATAGAGCACTTAAGAATGCTAAATTATCGTGTTTTGATATAATTCTGATGTCACTGTTTTTCAGGAGCTTGGAAAGAGATTTTTAAGGTACAGGTGGCCAAGGTTCAAAGGGTTAACACCCCACTAGTTGTAGTTCTAATGCAAGCATATCTGCTCTCTCATTGTCTCAAACACCCAAATGTTCAGGAACGTATATCCTATGTAAGTCCTGACGGTTAAGAAGCTTTGATAGACAACATACACTTGTAACATAACCTGCCATACATTTGTACAAGCAAGTATATAAGTAAATAAGTGTAAAACCACCTTTTATACCTCAAGGTATATTGGGCAATACAGTGTTAGGTCCGTATTTTTTTTGACCGTCGACACACGATGAGTTATGTGGTCAACATCGCGACAGCCACCTTTACTTCTCAGTGCTTTTCCTGCTACCTGATTAGGGCTGGGTCGACTTGAGAGATGTAACGGTCAGAAAAATGTTCCCTGCCCACTGGGGATTTGAAACCAGACCTTTAGCCTAAGAAACTGCCTGTGTTGCAGGGGCTTGCAATGAATAGTAACACTGCGACCTACAAGGCATGTCGTAAGAGGCAATTGGGGTAGGGGCCTAGGGAAGCTTTCCTAGTAAATAAAAAGCGCAGTAGAAATAGAATGTGATGGCCTACGTGTAGGCGCATAACTGGCATAACTACAGTCGCTCCTAGGCTCAGGTCAAATACAAATCACAAAGAGTAGTTAACAAGTGATCGATATGGAACGTTCGAAGAAGAGGCCTAAGAAACAAGTTCACTAACAACTATGCAACTGCGACTCTCAAGCAGATAATAGGAGAACACTTAATAAAACAGATTTCATACCAGCAGGTAGTGATGTCAGTCTGTCATTGAAATGCTTCACAACATCTCCGCCAAACGTAAGAGCTGATAATGATGTCTTCATTGCCTCTCCCTCTAGATTTGCGTCCTCCTTGTTGAGACTGCTCCAGTCACTGCCACTGCTGCTGTCACTCATCAATATGTCATGACATTTTCTGTTAAAAAAGTTTTGAGATTTATTTTTTAAAACTAGCAATACAACATGTGAATAGAAAAATCTCACACATAAGCAGCTAGTCTCTGTAAGTTTTAACAATTACATCATGAAATATGAACAGTATATCTTCTTCTCTTCCACCATTTACTTCTTTATAGAACAGTATATATCTCACTTAATTATAACCGAGATGTCATTGCGATTATTGTGAGACGAGACACAGGAAGACAGCGAGAGAAAATTTTGGACACCCTGACTTCATGGCACAGAAGAATGTCAACATCTGAGTTGATAGCAAACACTAGACAGAGATTTGTGGAGATCGCTTACGATAGCCAGCACTGCACATGATGATATTATAACCAACAAGACTTAGTAAGTTGTAAGGTGAAAGGAGTTTATGAAGAAAGAACAAACTTGATAAAGTTTCAAGATGATGTGTAAATGGTATATGTGAAGTAGGAACAAGTTGTAACATGAAATGTAAATGGTATATGTGGAGTAAAAACAGACATATGTCCAACATAATGTGACTATAAAACTGTTTACCTAAGTTTGTAGTGAAGGTTTTTAGTCATCAAATGCTGGAAGGTTGCATGCATGGAGTCTGTCAAATAGGCAGCAATTTCTGACTGAGCACTGTTGACTGAACTAGACTGTCTTCCTGATGACTGAGCACTGTTGACTGAACTAGAATGTCTCGCTGAGAAAAACAGTTGTAAATTACATTAAAATGATTGTTTCATAAGACAAATAAAGAGAATAAGGAGTTTTAAAAACCACAGAAGAAACACCAGAGTCAATGAATACGAAACAATTAAATAGAAAGTGAACAAGTATTAGGGCTTCCAGGCGCCGAGTGGTTACCGGGCCCAAATTTGGGGTTTAAAGAATAGAACCACTGTTACCTGCCACACATGTCGTAAGAGTCGACTAAGGAGGTTTCGCTGAAATCGGATGCACGTGTCCTAAATGTATAGAATGCTATGCGTTTAGGGGCCTACCAAACCAATGTGCAACGTATACACGTTCTTGGCAAAGATCAAACATATCACAAAAGAGTGATTAAAATTGGTAGTAAAAGAACGACAAAGAAGAAGAAGAGGGCTTCAGAATTTTTGACCAAACACAGGATTTCAACCACAAACCTTTATTTCTTACAGCACCCATTGCCTAGCCCTACAGACGAGAGTTGTTATAAACACAACCAGCTAGCTATTCTGTAAAGCTAGGTAATTGGTGTGTAAGATATAAGAGTTTGTGGTTCCAATCCTGTATTTAGTAACTCATTTTGTCCAGAAGTCTCTTTTTCTTTCGTCCGCTTTCAACTCAGATGAAGTTCCATCTCTGAAACTGATTTTTGCGTGAAAATCTGTTTTCCAATTTCTTACAATGGCAGCAGCGTGCACATTGTAAATTACTTACACTGGCAGCCGTGTGCTCAATGTACTCGTAATTAGTATTCCTCGCCATACAGGCAGATTTTCTCCGACTTCAGAGGTACTCACGTTATCGTCCTGAGTAAGACCAGGGACTCGAACAAATGCCGGACAGTAGGTTTGAACCCGAGCTATGAGGCGTCTCACAGCTAGCAGGCCGAGCTACTATCAACTACTCTAGGCAGTCCCCCGTCCAGAAGTCTCTAATAATACTTGTACACTTGTCATGCCTTGCAGATCAGCTGGGGACAGCCAAAGGCTGATGGAGAGCGAACCCAGTAAACCCTGGCTTAAACCGGACACATGCCAAAGGATAAGCACCAGAGCTCCAAATGGTGCTAAAGATGTGATGAAACACACCTATGCTAAGGCTGCATGAATCAGATTTCCACATCAATAAGAATTTATGGGGAAATCTGGCACATCAGTCACTCTCTCTTTTGGCCATTTTTATCATTTTTATTGTGATATATAAACAGCCTTCGCCAAGAACGTAATTTTACGCCACAATCTTCAGTACCATTTGGAGCTCTGGTGCTTATCCTTCGGCGACGTGTCCGGTTTCAGCCGCATTTATGGTTCACTCACCGGCAGCCTTTGACTGTCCCCAGCCGATCTGCAAGGCAGCAGGTTGTACATCAGTCTAGCGGTGATCGCAAGAGAGAGGAGAGTACACTGTCTATTTATTGTTTCATATGGCAAATAAAGCTATATATCTGATTTAAAAGACAAGACAAACCCTTACTCCCACAAAGTAAACCTTAATAGAATCATCATTTGTGCACTTAGGGCAACCATATAGGTGCTCATTTACAGCAAGCAAACAGTGGCAACTTCTTACTTACTAGCTTTGTGGAAATCTGTTGAACAGGAAAACTTACTAGCAATAACAAACTAGCTAACACTATATAACAACACAACAGACTAGCTACATAATAAACTAACTAATAGCAGAGTAACTACATAAAAGAGTTAACTACTAATAAACTAAATAACTATCAACAAAATAAGGGGGTCTCTATGGCGAAGCGGTTAAAATATTTGTCATTCTAAAGGCTGTGAGTTCGAATCCGGGCTGAATCACATGTGCAATTTTTTTCAGAGATCCATAGGATTGTTGCTGGAGCTACAGAGATTGTGCTTTGAGCAAAACTCTTGGCAGATGGAGTGCACTTCTGCAGACAGGGATGGAGCCATATGGGGTAACCAGTGCTATGAATTCAATCATTCGTCTTTTTAAACAAACTAAGTACTGCAAAAAATAACTCCGAACTACCATGTAACGAATACATTATTAACAAACGTTCAAATCACAACTAGTTAACTAACAAACAAAACAACAAACTGATAAATAACTAACTAAAAAACCAACTAATAAATGGATCAATTGACTCACTAACAAATTAACTAACAACTAAACATGCCCGAGTGGTTACGGGCCCAAATTTGGGGTGTAAAGAATAGAACCACTGTTACCTGCCACGCATATCGTAAGAGGCGACTAAGGAGGTTTGACTGAAATCGAATGCACATGTCCTAAACGTATAGAAATCAATGAGTTTAGGGGCCTACCAAACCAATGTGCAACGTATGCACGTTCTTGGCAAAGATTAAACATATCACAAAGAATGATTAAAATTGGTCGTAAGAACGAACGCAAAGAAGAAGAACTAAACATGGAACCAATCAGCATCTTTCCAACAATCTTTAATATGATTTGCTCATCTACCACAAAACCACCTTACCTGTTGTCATATCTTCCTCCCACAAACATCTGGCAAGGGACTGGCAGACTTGCCTGTACAACACTGAATGGGGAAATTCTCCAAGATGTGTATGAGCATCACGCAGACTCTGGATTCTAGCTGTGACTGTAAATATAGTGATTAAAAGTAAGTCCTTGCATCCGTGAGAAGTAACATATCTGACATGTGCAATTTTGTGCAGATAGCTTCTTCTTCTTCCAATGCACCATATCAACCACTTGTTAAACCACTCTTTGTGATGTGTATGCGCCTACAAATAGGCCAGCACATCTGATGTCTGTGACTTTATTTACTAGGGTAGCTTCCCTAGGCCCCTACCTCAGTCGCTTCTTACAACATACCGTGTAGGTCACAGTGTTACTATTCTTTTCTCCCCATGCGAGCACCGGCAACACACAGGTGAATATGCAGCTAGCAATACATCGGATCAATTAAACTAACCACCCAGATACAGAAACAATGTTCTCAAAGTGCATTGACTGGTTTGAAATGCAAGAGGAGGCAATGCAACACAGTTTCTACTAGATATGGAACATCGCCAGCGGAAATCTCGAGCTTCAAAGACACAGAATTAGATAACAGATTATTTTAAAGTAACGTAGGTTTATAGTATTACAATACATTTCTGTACATTACCACTCTTATATCCAGACTCATTTTGGCACTGTCCAGTGTGGTCGTCGGTGTTGCAACACGTGTGCTTATGTGATACAGACGCGTACTGTATCTTTTCCTTTAGGCACGTTTCTTATTGACAATGGGTTCACATGCGAGTCCCGTAATCTTATCTATGCCATTATCTGTAAGCGGTGTAACAAGGCTTATATCGGCGAGACAGGCAAGAGGCTCAGTGACCGATTCGCCCAACACTTACGCGACATACGCCAATGCTCTGTGACCCCTGTAGCCACCCATTTCAATGATACTGGCCATTTAGGTGCTCACGATGTCCAGGTCACAGCCATCCGATCATGTTCCTCGGATGATCGCAGTCGATTTGCTCTGGAGAATCGGTTGATTTCTTTGTATGGTACCTTGCGACCACGCGGCTCAACGTATTACATTCTTATGCTTCTTAGTACTTTCTCTTCCCATGCTTTGTAATCTATATGGGTATATGTTGCATGTATTCATGTTATATTCCATTCTTATGCTTCTTAGTACTTTCTCTTCCCATGCTTTGTAATCTATATGGGCATATGTTGCATGTATTCAAGTTATATATTTACTAGATGTTTCATTGTTTCTTTTCCTTTCTATTTCTAGTTTTTAATGTGTGTTTTTGTGTTACATTTATTTCGTTATTCGTTTTATTCCAGATTTTCCTTAGATACGTTTGTATTTGGTCGTCCATTTGTGTTTCATTTTAATTTGTCACTCCTGTTTGTTCGTTTGCTTGATAAAGGCCTTGTTGGTCGAAACGTTGCTGTATTTTGTCATTGTTTTTGTAATTTGTAAAACTACAGTACTTTGTAATTACGTGTTTTGCCAATCAAATAGTTTTACTGCAGTTCCATATATATATACTGAACACTCTTATATTGAAGTTTATATTGATCGTTTGTCAAATTAAATACAGTATATATGTATTACTACTTACTTAATCCCGTCATGCCTAGTGACACATGGGGCTTCAGAAAGGACTTTCCATGCTCTCCTGTCCTGTGCAACCTTCAGCGCAGAGCCCACGTCAGAGATGCGGTGTCCAGTTCCTCTTCCATCATGCGCCTCCATGTTTTCCGTGGTCTGCCTTTCTTTCTCTTTCCCTCTGGTGTCCAAGTGAGGCTATCCTTGCAGGCATTTCTTGTCTCATTCTCATAACATGTCCGAGCCATTTCCATCTTCTCTTTTGAGTATGTCATTCATTGCCTCTTGTCTTGTGTCTTGGAGTAGTTGGTTATTGGATATTTTTACTGGCCAAAAGATTCCCAAGATTCTGCGAAGACAAGAGTGGTGAAAAACTGACAGCCTGCTAGTATCTCCTTTGGTCATCCTCCAACACTCCGATCCGTAGAGCAAAACTGGCAAAACAATGCTTTTATAGAGTTTAAGCTTTGTGGTCCTATTGTAGATTTTGGATATATGTATTAATGCCTAGAAAAATCACAAACAGCGTTAAAAGCTGGGGTTGATTCGCAAAGTCCTGTAAAGGATATGCAATTAACTTTTTTATATATATATATATATATGTATTATTCACTTTTAAAGGATTTTATTTTCATTTTCATCCCAAGCCTGCAGTGAAATCTCGTTACTATATATAAGTATTAAGGGAATTTTGTTATTTGTCTTTTCGGTTATCCATCACAGCCCTGGTCCGGAATGTAACGGTTAAACAAAGTTTAACTGCACATCAGACCAATTGACTGACTAAACAATTCATAGAAAATGAAAATTGTGGCATATCCTTTATAGGGACGTAGTCGTAACCTACATAAGAGTCGTTGATTTTCTAGGCACCACTTATATATTCAGTAGTTTGCCATTGCTTGCTGAACAAAGAGGACTACCTTTTGTAAAAATCCCACGGAAATGAATTTGCTTCCAAACTTGTCGACTGAACCAGGTACGATTGGGTTGTCATCGAGCTCACTACCGTTTGAGCTACAGGCGCTCACAGACAATACTTGATTAAAAAATATGCAACTAATTTCTCTTCAAAACTTGACTGACTCAAACTTGATGTAAGATAAAAATTTTGTAGAAAAAGTTAAAGGTCTGTGAGGTACTTTCTGAGAGAAAAAGACTAAGAAAGAGAGAGACAGAATTGTGTAGGAGAAAGTTAAAGACTGTAAGAGAAAGAGAGAGTTGTGTAGCAAAATGTTAAAGATAAGATTATGGAAAAGAAAAGTTATGTACAACTAATTACTTTATTTAGAACTAAGCAGATACCAGTGGAGAAAGAGCTACGCAAGGGATGCTGGCGATGGATAGGACACACATTGAGAAGACAGGCACTGTTTTGGAACACACAAGGAAAGAGGAGTAGGAGAAGGCCTAGGCCTTCTAGACATACCTAGAGACGAGAGCTGGAGGCTGACATTAAAAGTATAGGTAAAACATGGAAAGAATTGGAAGGGATTAGGAGCGAGGAAGAGCTAGAAGAAGTTTGTTGAAGACCTGTGCTCCATTGAGAGTTGAAAGGCAAAGTAGAAATTACTTTTATGTAGAGAGCCAAGAAATGAGAAAATGAGAACAAACAAATAACATGGAAAACCTAATGTAAAAAGAAATAAAATAATAGTTACTTGGTTGACAAAAGGCCAAGGTTGGAAACTTGTCAGCCAGTGACCGAAGATCCATATCCGAGTCTGTCATCTCGCTAGATTTCAAAGCAGCAGCACAAACTCTCTCATCATCTTTCTGTAATGTAGGCTGTTGTAGTTGACATGAATCAATGATTTGTTTAGCTTGTACAGTTTTTCTTTCTTAACTTTCCGTGGTGCTCTCGACGTTATTGCAATCTCACACCTGTCAGAGATGTTAGGTGAGAATAATTCTTGTAGCGCACCTGGCTTATGATCGAGGACAGGTGTTGTTGATGTATAAAGTATACTAGAACTATCTTGTACTTTCCGTGGCGCTCTCTGACGTTTACCTGCAATCTCACACCTGTCAGAGATGTTAGGTGAGAATAATTCTTGTAGCACACCTGGTTTCTGACCTAGGACAGGTGTTGTTGATGTATGAAGGATACTAGAACTATTTTTACTTTCCGTGGCGCTCTCACATTTACTGCAATCTACACCTGCAGACGTTAGGTGAGAATAATTCTTGTAGCACACCTGGTTTCTGACCTAGGACAGGTGTTGTTGATGTATGAAGGATACTAGAACTATCTTCTTTAGCCCTGGATGGCAGCTCACCTTGTGTCTGTGGTACAGTTACTAATATCTCATTAACATCCTGAGTTATGTTCTCTTTCTCGTTGACTTCCAACTCTAAACTATTTATATCTTTGCATAGTCTAAGAACTGCTTTACGTCTTCCTCTCCTCCCATCTTCACATTCAAGTTTTTCATATTCTTTAGTTTCTGCTTTCTTTCTCTGAGGTCTGCCTCGAGGAATTTCAAATGAAGTTTCAAGGTTCAAGTCCCTATATTCCGTAAGAATACTTGTAGAGAATACATCAGCTATGACTGGGGTGGGAGAAACTTCTTTCTCGACCTGACCCACATAAGAACTGTCTAACAACAACATATCAGTATAGGACACAGTTCTGTTCAAGTTTTCATGCATATATTTCTCCCCATCATTATCATCTTGATTACAACAACTTAAAATGTTTCTAGAATAGCTATCATTCATTTCTTCATGAAATCTAATTGGAGGACTAGTGTAAACATGCTCAAAACTGCTGTCTCCTCTGATTGTTTCAGGGTCTTCCATAATATTTTTTCTCACTCTTCGAGCTCTTGTATCTTTCATTGGCGTTATCAAATCATCTTTACTTTTGTTTTTCTTTACTTCTTGCCTAACTTTTCTCCGGACATTTTCTTCCTTCCCTTCACTTATCTCCCTGACTCTCTTCACCCTGTCCACACCATCCATGTCTGTGCAAATGTTCTGTACAGCTAAACTTACTTGGGGGTTTTCTAAACTTTCATATATCCTATTTCCTGAATCTGGTTTCACATATTTCTTCCTACTCTCATTTGTTTTATTTGCTTGTTCCTTCTGTAGTTTTGTCTGCTTCTTGTTTTCTTGAACAACTATGAGAGGGCTCTGTATGAAGTCCTCGTTGTTTTCAATATCATAACAAGACTCAGGATCAGCCCTGTTGCTACTTTTAGTTATAACTTTGCGGTCTCTCCCATATCTGCTATTTTTGCTTAACACAGGTAGATCTTGTTCACATTTCTCTCTTACTAACTCTGAATTCTTAAAGTCTTGTGGTAACTTGCTAACAGTTTTATCGTCATACTCCAAAACTTTTCTCAACTTCCGAGACTTGATACAGCCATTTCCAGATTGAGTCAATTTGTTGTTTTTGCGTACAGAATACGATTGGCTAATACTTGCAAAACCTTCATCAATGCTGTCTGAGAGGCTGATATTTTGCTGCAAAGATTTATCAGCCAACACAACACGGGGTTTTTTAATGGAGACAGGCTCGAAGTCAGAGAATATGTCCACGCTTTTGGTAGAGGATTTGTTTCGAACACACTGACTTGAGACTGGAACTCTTGTGTAATCTCTGTGTCGACCTGAAGAAATAACAGCAGTTCTCTGAACATTCTCTGTGCTTGAAATAATACTGGAAACATGAGATGGTGTCTGGTTCATATTTGTCTGCAGTGACAAATTTGATTGAGCTGTATTGTCATTAATCTCATACGAAGAAAGAAAGGAATTTCTTTGTTCATCCCAATACTGTTTCTCCTTTTTCGATTCTTCAACTACCTCGGAAATTGTGGTTCTGTCACTTTCATGTGTAACCTCTTCTGACACTGGCATCTGAAGCAAGGGTAGGTAACACAGGTTAGACCGTAACAATATAGCAGAAGCTACAAGCATGTTTGACTTGGTGGATGCCTTCATCTTTTTGCCGTCTCTCTCAACCACATCCAACCAGTTCTGGATGTCATGAATGTCTGCAAAATCATGGCCACAGCAGTCGGGAGCATGCTCATGATCTTTCAAATACAAGTTTTGAAATGCAACTTCTGCAAGCCTGTAGATAACGCCCAAAGCAATATTACAGTTCACATCGTTGACTTGTGGGTGTAGGTCAATCTTTAAGTCATTGAGTATTCCTTTCATGTACTCTTTGGTTGATATCTGGGTGGCCTGCTGGGCAGAACTCAAGGCAGCCTGCAGAACTGAGGTAGCTGAACATAGAGATTCTCTGTTTCTCCACATAATCTATGACAGAAGATATACATGTATGTTATTATTTTTTCGTTAGAGAAAATATGTGTGTATTGATATATGAGTATCTCGCCAGATGTCAGAGGCAGAACAGACACAGAGCATATCCTGCAAGACTGTCCTCTTTGTTGAGCTGAGAAGCAACATGTGGCCACACCCAGTCGACCTGAAAACTAAGCTTTGGGAAACCTGACAGACCTGAAGCTGTCTGCCCAGTTTGTGGTCCACAGTAAATTAAGCGCATGACCAGAGATCGCTGAAGAAGAAGTATATATGAGTTGCAGGGCGAAACTGGCATCGATTGGGTAGAAAATAGTCAACTAGAAGATTTGGATTTTGCAGATGATATTGCCTTGTTAAGTAAAACAACCAAGATATGCAAAGAAAAACAGACAACTTGTTATCTATAGCATCAAAAGTTGGACTGCAGATAAGCTATGAAAAACAAATATAATGAAGACACCTATGGCAAGTAATGCAGATATCACACTGGAATCTAAAATGATAAAAATAACAGAGAGTTCACCTATTTGGGTAGCAATTTTGATTGCACAGGAAATGTTAAAACAGAAATTATGATACGAATTGGCAAAGCAACATCAGCTTTAAAAGTCTAATTACTTGCAGGTTCTATGTACATATACGGAGAGAGGAATTATTATTATTATTATTGTATATATGAGCACATGAATGTGTGCTGTTATTGTAGATTAGAGGACATGACAGAAAAACACAATAGACAGAGAACATTGCATATCAGAAAAACATATGAGACAGAGAAATTGCATATCAGAAAACATGAGACAGAGAACATTGCATATCAGAAAAACATATGAGAGAGAGAACATTGCATATCAGAAAAACATGAGACAGAGAACATTGCATATCAGAAAAACATATGACAAAGAGAACATTGCATATCAGAGAAATACAAGAGACTGACGATATCAATATAGAGAGCAAAAGAATAAATATATCATCTATATGTAATACTATATATATATATATATATATATATCTTAGTCAATGCTACCTCAGCTTGAGAACACATCAGGTCAGCACATACAATAGCAAGTTCTGGTTGGAAACATTTGTCACAGGTGTCTGCGTAAGACACCAGCTTGAACTTGAGGTCACTCTCTCCATCCTTCATTGTGTCTTCTTCTGAGGATACAGAATTTCTAGAACTTGGCACATCCCCTGAAGTAGCAAGCAACTGTTCTCTCCCATAATCTGATGCAAGTGGGGGAAAAAAGTACTGTATAAATGAAATGTAATTACTCTAGCTAGACAAACAAGATGATTATCTCTAATTGCACACCAATTGAATATCGCTAATCAAACAAATAAGCTGATATCTCTAAATTGAACAAATAAGTTGATATCTCTAAACTGAACAAATCAGCTGATATCTCTAAACTGAACAAATCAGCTGATATCTCTAAACTGAACAAATAAACTGATATCTCTAAACTGAACAAATCACTGATATCTCTAAACTGAACAAATCAGCTGATATCTCTAAACTGAACAAATAAACTGATATCTCTAAACTGAACAAATAAACTGATATCTCTAAACTGAACAAATAAGCTGATATCTCTAAACTGAACAAATCAGCTGATATCTCTAAACTGAACAAATAAACTGATATCTCTAAACTGAACAAATAAACTGATATCTCTAAACTGAACAAATAAACTGATATCTAAACTGAACAAATAAACTGATATCCAAACGAAAAATAAACTGATATCTCTAAATGAACAATAAACTGATATCTCTAAACTAAAATAAACTATATTCTAAACAACAAATAAGCTGTATTCTAATTGAAAGAAAAAAATATGTCTCTAATTACAACAATCCAAATCCTAACTAAACAAATAAGCTGATCTAATAAAACAAAATTTGATAGAACTGAACAAATAAGCTGATATCTCTAAACTGAACAAATAAGGATATAACATTGATTGAAAGGATCATCACTTTGATGAACAACCATATGTATTATGAAATCTTTCTTATGATGGACGATCTCGCTGGCAGTTTTTGAGCTTTATAGCACAGGTAAGAGTCCCCTATGTTATTCTTAAAATTGTAAAAATTTTGTCTGAATTTTATTTTAATATTTACAATAAATTATGCCCGAGCAGCAACTCTACAGTCTACTCTATCAATTTTCAACTGTCAAGGATTCTTTTACGCGCTAAAACTGACCACAAAATATATGTTTTATAGCCTATATCTGATATGGTTAGGAACTCAATCTCACAGTGAGATTCGGGATCTCTAGAAAATGATACTGATCGTTCTATGTGGGAAGCGAACCGAGTACCTTCAGAGTAAGAGTGAGCCCCTTACCTCCATGCCATGGAGAATCGTTAGAAATAACAAGAGAGACAGAGCAATAGATGACTGTAAGAGTTAAATGATCAATTACTAAGGATGGTACGGCTAAACAACCATGTGGCGTCGACTACCATGGGTGGCTCCGATTACAATGGAGAGCACAGACAACTAAGGACAGCACCAACTACTATAGATAAAACTACAAATATTACCATCTTCACAACTGGTGTTAGAACAGATCGAACAAGTAACATTGTTTATCTGTTCTTCTCTGGAGTCAAATACACATTTCTGGTTCCCTATAACATCTGTCCATTTTCGTCCAGTGCAGCTTGTCTGGTCAGGTACGTATTGAGTCAGCTTGTGTTTCATCAACATACTGACAGTGCTCTGTACACAGAGAGAGAGATACGGTTACGAGAAATAAATAATAGATAGTATGTGTGCATCAAGACATAATATGATACAGTAGAAGCGACTAAAAACTAGGAGCACATTGAACAGTGCAAACATTTGAAGGATATGAGATGGTACATGCAACATGGAGAGCATGAGACAGTACAGGCAACACAAAACAGACACAAGACTACAGGCAACATGGAGGAAAGGAGACAGTATAGTCAACATAGAAGACAATACAGATTACATGGAGGACCTGTGACAGTACAGAAGTGATGATGCTCGTCCATCACGAGTGATGATGACCACACAATTTTCATCCAAGGGAATGTAGTTGTGTTATGTTTGTCTGTGTGTACGTAGTACAGTCAACATGGAGGACACGAGACAGAACAGATTACATGGCGGACCTGTGACAGTACATGAGTACATGCAGCATGGAGGACATGAGACAGAACAGATTACATGGCGGACCTGTGACAGTACAGGAGTACATGCAGCATGGAGAACACAAGACAGAACAGATTACATGGCGGACCTGTGACAGTACAGGAGTACATGCAGCATGGAGGACATGAGACAGAACAGATTACATGGTGGACCTGTGACAGTACAGGAGTACATGCAGCATGGAGAACACTAGACAGAACAGATTACATGGCGGACCTGTGACAGTACAGGAGTACATGCAGCATGGAGAACACGAGACAGAACAGATTACATGGAGGACCTGTGACAGTACAGGAGTACATGCAGCATGGAGGACACGAGACAGAACAGATTACATGGAGGACCTGTGACAGTACAGAGTACATGCAGCATGGAGACACGAGACAGAACAGATTACATGGAGGACCTGTGGAGCAGTACAGGAGTACATGCAGCATGAGATGACACTGCAGACAGAACAGATTACATGGCGGACCTGTGACAGTACAGGAGTACATGCAGCATGGAGGACATGAGACAGAACAGATTACATGGACCTGGACCATGAGAACAGGCAGCAGGATGTGACATGAGCATGGAGGACACGAGACAGAACAGATTACATGGAGGACCTGTGACAGTACAGGAGTACAGGCAACATGGAGGACATGAGATAGTACAAATGGGACCTGAGTCAATGCAAGGTGAATATATAAATGAATAAAGTGTTAATTAATATTTTGGATGTGAGAGATTAACAAATTATCATATCTTCTATGTGTATATAAGGCAAACAAGTGCTGTCAAGTGATTGAAAAAGAAAAGCGTTGCATATCCTTTACAGAACGTAGACATCAACTACAGTAAACGAGTCGTTGGTTTTCTAGGCACCATTTATACATTTAGTAGTTTATTATTTTCTGAACGGTGAGGTATATCTTTTTCGTTCACAAAAATCCAATGGAACAAATTTGCTTCCAAATTGCCCACCGTGGAGTTTGAACCAGGTACTCTTGAGTTATGATAAAGCTCACTACCACTGATAAGTCAACTGATTACCTGTATCAAATGCTCCGCCTCTAGTGTTGTTTCCTGAGCTGCAAGTGCCAGCTCTATGAGACAGGCTGAAAAGATGGCCCTCCTGAAACAAATAATAGCACACACATTATATACAGAATCACACAATCTTGTAATACATATATCAAATGAACAAAGACAACACTGTAACTGTCGTTACTGTAATACCACTTGTTAGAGCAGTGAAGGACAGGGACATGAGCCTGGGAATTTAATAGCTGCATGGCTAGTGTAATCGCGAAGAGACTGTTCAGGTTAAGATTTTTTCTTTATGCCTCACAGAAAAAAACATTGGCAGTACCGCAGATTGAACCTAGATCTCTAGAATGGGAGCATGTGTCCTAGTCCATTCGGCAAGACGCTCCACTCAACACACATATGACACTAATATATACAATCTTGTAATAAACATATAAAATGTAAAATATAGACAACACTGTAGCACATACATAATATCAAGACACATACAACACACATTAACAAATGACAATGGCAACAATTATAATTCTAAGAATCATTTTATCAAACAAATCTAGACACAATTTTTTACAAAGATGCCAAAAAGTTCTTTTCTACTTCACCTAATTCCAACCAAACATTCTTGCACATAATTTTTCACCGGAAAATTGTGATTGATGGGTGGTGGGGTGACAACACACTACAACAGTAACAAGTGGTCACATTACAAGACAGGCAATGTTTTGGAACCTGCAGGGAAAGAGGAGTATAGGAACGCCTAAACATACCTGGAGAAGAGAGTTGGAGACTGATATGAAAAGGATAGGTAAAACATGGAAAGAATTGGAAGGGATGGCAGGAGAGAGGAAGAGCTGTAAGAAGTTTGTTGAAGACCTGTGTTTCATTGGGAGTTGAAAGGTAAAGAAGAAGTAACAAGCAGTCACTATAAAATGTCAGCATTGCTGTCAGACAATCACGCACAGATTAAATAAATATTCTAAATAATAAGTCTCAGCAACAAGGTTTGAAAATACACAGGAAAAAGCCAAGGCTGTAAGAATAAATGCAGTAAATGTAAATCAGATTATGCTGGACGAAACAGCTCTACATGATGTAGAATCAGCAGCATAGACATAAAAGGAGGAACAAACAAAGATGTCAAAATAAGAATACAAAAGCAAGGGAAACTTTATTGCACTGAGTAAGATATGGAAGTCAAAGAAGATCAAAACAAAACAAACACACAAAGCTGAGAATCTTTTGATCAAATGTGAAATCAGTGCTGTTCTATGGCTTGGAAACATGGAGGACAACAAAAGAAACCACCAGAAAAGTACAGACCGTAAATGTTTGTTTACGTAAAACAAAACTGAGATGGTATGATAAGATTACTGACGATGAGTTCAGAGAAAGAACTGAGCAGATACCAGTGGAGAAAGAGCTAAGGAAGAGACACTGGCGATGGATAGGACACGCATTGAGAAGACCGACCTGAAGCATAGCAAGACAGGCACTGTTTTGGAACCCAGAGAAAGAGTAGTTGGGAAAACCATAAATAGCTGGAGAAGAGAGCTGGAGACATATTAAAAGGATAGGTAAGACAATGAAAGAATTGGAAGGGATAACAAGAGATAGAAGTTGTTGAAGACCTGTGCTCCATTGGGAGCTGAAAGGTGAAGAGAGAAGAATGTCAAGCAGTAAACATGCACACACATACACACCAGGTCACCAGCAAGAAGTGATTAGCCATGACCAGGCCTTCTGTGAGATATGTCTTGGCATATTTAGCATTCCCTATGTGCAGGTATAAGTCTCCGTATAGCTTGAGAGATAGCAAGTATTCGTGAATGACATGCCAAACTTCAAATGATGAACCTGTGATGAAGAGAATATATTATTAGAAATGAATTTATTTATTAGTGCTGTTTGCTTATAATTTGAAGATGGAACTACTTCTTCTTCCACGCTCCATTTGACCATTTGTTAACCACTCTTTGTGAACTGCATGTGATCTGAGCCTAAGAGTGATTGTTCTAAATAAACACGGATAAACTACAACAAATACGACTCACCTGACCCTGGAACGCAAATTAAAGCTCCTACGATTAATGGCAAGAGTGGACAACCAATTTCATCATTCACATGGGAAAGACAATAGATAAAGAAAGACAGCCTCACAATAAGTGAAACTATTAACTCAGTCATTCTAATCAATCTCAAAGTACAATAGTGAAACTATTAACTCAGTCATTCTAATCAATCTTTCTCAAAGTCACAATAAGTGAAACTATTAACTCAGTCATTCTAATCAATCTTTCTCAAAGTCACAATAAGTGAAACTATTAACTCAGTAATTCTAATAATCTTTCTCAAAGTCACAATAAGTGAAACATTAACTAGTCGTTCTAATCAATCTTTCTCTAAGTTAAGAACATAGTCCACACAGACATGTTTATAGCAATAAATTATTCTTCAACTTTTCAATTCTGAATTTTTATGTCAATCAGAAAATATGTGTGCTCATCTTCAGGTGGGTGACTGAAGAGTTGCATGTACCAGGAATTGAACACTGAAGTCTGTGCACAAATTCAGCTCATCGCTATTGAACTGCTTCTTCTTCTTCTGCGATCAACTTTGCTATGTGACTACTCCGGTATGTGTCATAAACAGGGTGGTGCACTTGAGGTCTTCACCGGTTCCCCATAGTCTGTCTTGTAGTGTTGTTTCTGTTGGCCAGATCTCCAATCTCTCACTACTCAGACTAGGGCAGTCTTGCAGGATGTGCTCTGGGGACTGCTTTGGTGCTCCACAGGTGCAGGCTGCCGAGTCCCTGAGACCCATTCTGTGGAGGTGTGCTCTGAGACTGCAGTGTCCGTTCTAAGTCTGAAGACTGTGGTCTGTGCTTTTCTGTTTAGTGTATTTATACTGCTGTGCTCTGGGTTGTATCCTCCATTTGTTTTTCTCCAGATCAATATCCTGGATTGTTTCAGGAGTCTTTGCTTCTGTATTGTGTTGGGTGGTGTTGTGTTAGGCTCCACCCAGCCCTTGCGAGTTTATCAGCCTTTTCGGTTCCTGGTATGCCACAGTGAGCTGGTATCCACTGTAAGACCAGTTCGGATGTTTTTCACAACAAGCCGATATTTTGCCGTATGTCCTGAATGAGCTTGTCTTGCCTGGGACATGAGATAGCCTGGAGAACGGATCTTGAATCGCTAAAGATTGCAATATTTTTTCTGACACTTGCTGGTCGTTGAGAATCTGTATGGCTGCAAAAAGGGCTGTTGCCTCTGCTCCAAAGTTGGTGCATGTTGCTATTGAACTGCAATGACTCCTGACCCACATGACAGTGACTCAAGACACATCGATGTCACATGTTCCAATGACTTAACTCTTTCCATGCTTTTAGCCGCACACTGCATCACGGCGAAAGTCTGTTGCACACTATTAGCCGCACACTACGTCATAGAGTTGCTTTCCTTATAAGAAGTCTTTCTAGTTTTACTTCTACTGTTTTACTTATACTACTTTTCAACCTTGTTATTCTATTGGTTGTCCAGTTTTCTTCAATTTAGTATATAATAATATATATATGTTTATTTATTGATGAGTAGTTGGGATCGGTTTTTAACCTCCCTTGAATTAACTGTTTAAAAATTGAGGAAATAACTCTGCGTGGAAAGCGTTAAGACACATTGATGTCACATATTTCAATGACTCAAGACACATTGATGTTACATGTGCACTTACTTTTAGTGGCAACATTCTGAATATCCTCTCCAAGATGAAATGCTACCACACTTTTGATATTCTTCAGGGACTCTCCTGCCAACTCAAGTGGGTTGTGTATGGGTTCTGTATTGCTTACTGGAAATAGACAGACACGAATACATCAGTAATATAAGATGTATGATTAAAGTCAAGTAGGTGAGCTATGGCACAGCAAGCAGGATAAAAATGAGCATACACTACTTGTTCTTCTTCTATGATCCAACGGCGCATGAGCTCTTGCCCTTCGCCCAATGCTATGTAGTGGTATCTGCATGTGTTTGTAAGTTGTTCTTTTGTTCCATATGTGTTCCATTTATCTAGCCATGGAGGAAGGAAGATCTTCCTGATATCTAGTGCTTGGCACCTGAAGAGGTGAGCGTGAACGGTTTCAAGATGATGTGCACACAGCTGGCACCCTGGAGTGTGTTGTGATGAAATTCTGTTAATGTGATTATTAAGTGTTATGTGTTGGGTTCGGAGTCTAAAAATGGTGCTCTGATCTCTTCTTGTAAGGTGGTTGATGTTGTCATTAAGGTTAGGGCTGGCCATATGACTGTACACCTCTCTTCCCGTGTCTCCCATGGCGCATCTGTTCAGCCAAATTTCTTTATTTGTTGTCATTAAAATTTGCTTTGCTGTATGGAGAGTTGTTGCTGTGATTGGTTGTTCCTGTGTTGACCCTTTCTTGGCTAGCCTATCGACTTTATCATTTCCATGTGTTTGATTATCCAGGGTCCACTTTTATGCGCCTACAAGCAGGCCAGCACATCCACTTTTTATTTACTAGGGTAGCTTCCTATACCCTACATCAGCGCCTCTTACGACATGCCTTGAAGATCCCAGTGTTACTATTCTTTGCTTACCTTGAGGGCCCCGGCAACACACAGGCGCATGAATAACTAAAGTTGGTTCAAAGGTATTGAAATAAACAGAATTTAGATCAATAAAACAAGTATTATAGCATTTAAAAAGTTTATACAAATGCTGTTCATCATGTACAATGTTGGATAACAAGTCAGAAGAACCCTTTTCATTCCTAGATGTATATTGGGTAAGGCCTGTATTCTTCATTGACTGTCGGCACATGATCGGTGACGTTGTCAACATCACGTCGCGCTTTTACTCCCCAATGCTTTTCCTGGTACCCAATTGAGGCTGGAGAGCCGCTGTAGCGTAGTTGTTAGTGAACTCGCTCGCAAGGCTGGTGGTCTGGGTTCAGCTCCCGCAATGCGCATGGAATTTTTTCCCGACCACGACGGCTCTCAGGTCGACCCAGCCTCAACTGGGTACCAGACATGCTCTGGGAAAGTAAAGCCGGCCGGCATGATGCTGACCACATCACCCATCGTGTGCCGACGGTCAATGAAAATACAGGCCTAACACTGTATTGACCTATATACCACGAGGTATGAAAGGGTTCCTTTACTATTTTACTTAATTGAGGCTGGGTCAACTTGAGAGCCGTTACGGTTGGAAAAATAGATATAAGTAGTTAGCATAAATGGATGGTTGGATTAGCAATTTACTTGCCCATGAATGTACCATGAGAGAGATACATGTGTACTAATATTAGTTTTACTTACAAGTCTCACCATCTGTTGATGTCAAGCTGTTGGAGCCTGGCAAGGAATGAAACTCTGCATTAAGTCTACTGAGTACAGCAGTTGCAGTATAAATAGTGCTTGTCGAAGACCCTTTTTCTTGAGTCAGTAATCATCTTGGATGCTAGATCACGGGTGATAACAAACTTGTCCAGCTGTGAGAAATGTAGACATGAGTTTAACTTGAGAGATGGGAATCATTAAACAGTTTAACTTGAGATATCAGATAGCAATCTTTAAGGGGGCACCACACCTTACATTTAACTATTTTCCTGATAAAATAGTAATTTGAGTTCATTTATATTTTAGGTAATACATCCAATGAGTGGAAAATTATAATGACACAGATGAGGTGTCTTAGAAGAACTGAACGCAAGAGTGGTTACGGGCCCAAATTGGGGTGTAAAGAATAGAACCACTGTTACCTGCCATGCATGTCGTAAGAGGTGACTAAGGAAGCTTGACTGAAATCGGATGCACATGTCCTAAATGTGTAGAAGTCAACCTGCTGCCTTGCAGGACGGTTGGGGACAGCCAAAGGCTAACGGAGAGTGAACCCAGTAAATGCTGGCTGAATCCGGACACATAAACGAAGGATAAGCACTAGAGCTTCAAATGGCGCTGAAGATGTGACAAAACCCACCCATGCTAAGGCTGCATGAATTAGATTTCCACATGAATGAATTTATGGAGAGATCTGGTATATCGGTCTTTTAGGTGATTGCGAGAGAGAGAAGAACTGAGGTGTGACAATAAAAGACAATATTAGAAATGAAGAAATCAGAAGAAGACTGGATGTGAAACCAGTCATGCAATTCATAAAGAACAACAGATTAAATGGTTTGGACACCTGACAAGATTGCCCTGGTATCATCTACCACAGAGAGCCACATAGAAAAAGTGTGATATGATATTTTTGTTTTATTTAGCTTTTCTTTCTAAAAACATTCAAAATTTCTATATTGCTAACCTCAGTAGAATTTAAATCATCCTGTATTTTGCAAGGTTACTTCTTGTAGCTCACCACGTGTGAAATGAAATACTTGAGGAATGCAACGGGGATCACCAGGAAAGAAAGACTACGAAATGAGGACTTCTGTAGCAGAGTGGGCATAACTTCATGCAACGAAATACAACAAATACAGTGGTTTGGACATTTAATGAGAATGGAATACAACCAACCCCCAATAACAACATAAAATAAAAAGAGATCAGGTACTAGAGCCAAGGAAAACACCAAGAAAAATGGATAGACAATATCAAGACAAATAAGCAGGAATATAACACAACAAGGGCAACTTAGCTGGCCCTGGAACACAAATTAAAGCTCCCACTCCTATGCTTAACAGCAAGAGTGGATAACCAATTCCATCATCCACCTGGGGAAAGACAATAGACATAATTGTTGTACCTTTTTCCATTTTTTAAACCTCTATAATTTAAAAAAAAAAAGGTGACCTCTGTGGCTTAGTGACTCGGTCTATTAACCCCAATGTTCTGAGTTCGAATCACGTTGTGGACAGTTTGGTTGCAAATTGTTTCGCTGGATTTTAACAAAGGATGATGGCACCACCCGTTCAGAAAGCAACAGCAAACTACTGGACGTAATAATGCCTAGAAAAATCACAAACAGCGTTAAAAGCTGAGGTTGATTCACAAAGTCCTGTAAAGGATATGCAATTAACTTTTTTTTATAATAAAAAATGTTCATATAATATTCATAATTGGATTTTTTGAATATTTTTTTGGGTTTAACATCAAGTTGATAGTTTAGAATCATAAATGAAACCTGATTTCAAAACTTCTGTTTATGGATGTGATCTGGCCGTAAAGAGTTTAACTTGAGATATAGAATAGCAGTTACAGATATCTGACAAACAAACAGACAAAGACAGCCCTCGTAACATCTCTCAAACTATACCATTACCTGTTCAGTCTTCAGATAATGTGATGCAACTGCAGTTAGACACATCAGGTTTCCAGAATGTCCAACGTTCTGACCATCTTTTAGAACATCTTTACTATTTAGACCAGGGAGATCTGTGACAGATTCACACCTCAGTCCAAGCACAGGTAGGATGGAGACCAGAGTTTGCATTATTTCTCCAACAATATCAAAACGTTCCATCATGTTGGCAAGGCGATGAGCGTGACATAATGCAGTTACAGCAGTCGTTGTCTAAGATCACGATAAAGATAAGCAATGTAGATAACTTAAGCAGACATATACAAATTCCTACAAACATAATACAGACATATATAAATTCATACAGACATATCTAGAACTATAGACAATATCAAGTGTCCATGTCTTTTCTTCTTTTTTTCATTCGTTCTTTACGACCAATTTTAATCACTCTTTGTGATATGTTTGATCTTTGCCAAGAACGTATCTATATTGCACATTGGTAACAGTGGTTCTATTCTTTACACCCCAAATTTGGACACTGGTAACCACTCTGGTGGTCCATGTCTTTTAAAACAACATGCATTTACCTGTCAACAATCTACAAACGTTTTTTTAAATGAACAGCGACCCCCTCCCCACCACAAGACTAGAATTGTCAATGAACTATTTAATTAATGAACTTACACTCCTTCCTCCCTGATTATAAATGAAATATTTCTCTCACAAGATTATAATTATGAATGAAATATTCCCTTACAAGATTATAATTATGAATGAAATATTCCCTTACAAGACTTATAATTATGAATGAAATATTCCCCTTACAATATATTAAAGAATTTAATTTGAATGAAATATTCCCCTTACAAGATTATAATTATGAATGAAATATTTCCACATAAGACTAGAATTATACATGAGCTATTCCCCAACACAAAAAAATTAGAATTATCCTTGAACTTGTCCTCACAGAAGATGTTAATTATCAAAGAACACACTTTCCCACACACAAACACCACAGATTACAAAATGACAATGAACTCGTCAAAGCGCACACACAACACAGACCACCTAAAAGAAAGCTTGCAGAATGTGTAAACTCACTTTATAATTGATGATAGCCAATTCAGCCAGTCTCTGCAGAAATCTCAAGCTGGTCTCCATTCGGAATACTCCTTCCTCTGTCTCTAAAAACTTGTCACTGACCGAAGAGAACCACACGGTCCAAACACTGAGACAAGTTGCAGTTTTCAGCATTAAAAATTCACCATCCACCTGTCAAAGAATTCACTTGTTAAAAGTTTATCTGTCTACAGAAAACACAAAGTCATCAAAGATGAAATGCAATGAGAATCTGCTAGCAATTTTGTCATAGTAAGACTATTTCACGGAATCTCATATAACATAAACTATATTTCACACATAAGTCAGACTCAAAACAAACTATTAGTAGACACATAACACTTACCTGCTCAACAGTCCCTGACTCTGCCATACTGATGGCCACATCAAGTTTTGATGGGGATGCTAGCCCAAGCTGTGATCGTTGATCTACTGGGTCACTCAATGAGGTCTCAGAGGTTTCATTTAATGAGCTTGTGAGTGAAGGTGATGACACATGTAACGAGGCATCTGTCCTTGAACTGACCTGAAGTATATCACACTGAACAATTTAAGTCTTTACTGAGTTTCAAAACACAATCAAAAGGACTTGGTTTCAAAACTAAACTCAGAATATTCCAAAGTAACATTATCAGAATACTGCTATACAATAACAAGTGATATAAAATTATTGTGGGCATTACATATTAGTTAATGGCTGTTCAATATGCGAATATTATGCCAGAAAAGTACACAAATGATGAACTGCTTGACATGTTTTGGGTGATGGAATTCTTGTGGTGCATTACATTCTAGCATCCAAAATTTTGAATAAATTTCTAGATAGGCTGCCGAGTCAAGTTGTCTTCCGCCCACATGTATCCATCAAGTAGTATTCCATCCCCAAATGCTTGTCAAGTATTCTTCCACTAACATGGGAACTAGTTAGGCATCCATCAATCTACATGTGCAGACAACTAACCTTCCCACATGTGTCCAGTCAAGTTGTCTTCCACCCACACATACCCATCTTCTTCTTTGAATGCTCCATATTGACCACTTGTTAACCACTTTTTGTGATTTGTATGTGATCCGAGTATAAGAGTGATTGCATGCTGTGACAATTATGCGCACACAAGTAGGCCAGCACATCCAATGTCTGCGATGCTTTTTATTTACTAGGCAACTTCCCCTAGGCCCTTACCTCAGTTGCCTCTTACAACATGCCTTGTAGGTCGCAGTTTTACTAATATTTTTCTTTGCTCTCCTTGCGAGCACCGAAAACACAAGGGCAACATACCCATCAAGTAGTCTTCCATCCACAAATGCTTGTCAAGTATTCTTAGACTAACATGGGACTAGTCAGGTATCTATCGACCTACATGTGCAGACAACTAACTTTCCCATGTGTGTTGAATCAAACTGGCTGCCCAAGTGTACCCAGTCAACTAACCTTCCCATGCGTGTCTAGTCAAATTGGCTGCCCAAGTGTACCCAGTCAACTAACCTTCCCACAATGATCAGTCAAATCAACTACTTAAATATCTCTAATTGACATTTGACGTACATGTATTGGCTGGCTACTCATGTCCAGATTGGATACTGTACCCAGCATACCCCAGTACAGGAAGGCAGCTTGGGCCAAAATATCATCAAACAAATGGTTAGGATCTGCCAGCAAAGCTTTGATGGCCTTCCTTAGTAAGTCAAGACATTCCCTACAGGTAAAATAAAGAGAAAACATGTATATCATTAGATAACAAGGTCAGGTAACTTCTAACTTCTCTTGTACACAATGCAATTTTGAATGTATCTTGTCAAACCTTGTGAGAACACAGATTAGCTGTGTATGTCTTGTCAAACCATGTGAGAACACAGATTAGCTGTGTATGTATCTTGTCAAACCATGTGAGAACACAGATTTGCTGTGTATGAATCTTGTCAAACCATGTGAGAACACAGATTACCTGTGTATGTATCTTGTCAAACCTTGTGAGAACACATACGCTTTGTCCGTCTCACAGTTATTTTTGTCATTTCCTTTAGAGAATAGTTTTACATAAGTAATGCTATCCAGAATCCTGTTATATACACTTTTTTTAAACATTTCCTTCAGTTCATTTAGCCCAACTATTATGCATGAAGGATTGCTTTCTTTATCACCAGTGTCCCTTGCCATTCCGGAGAGCCTTATTCTAACTTCAGAGGTATCTGTAATTTAGATCCTCAAAGGATCAGGTTCTCATGTATTTCAACCGCACAACGTGTGCACACCGAGAATGCATGGGCCATGACATTGATCATATAACATAACACCATAAAATTTAAAGCTGATGAAAGTCACTCACCCTGACACTGAAGTCTTATCATCAGCTTCAAACCAAAGAGTCTGTGCTAAGAGAAACTTGTGTGTAGCCCGCTGTGTATCAGCTAGAACTTCATGATGGACGAGACAGCGTAGAATGGTGGAGGCATGTCTGAGAGCAGACGGACTGAAACACATTATTTAGATCACGATTTGAGACAGTTCAGCCATATCCTATTTTTAAGATTTCTTCTAAGATCAACGTCAGATATGTTTCTATTCCAGCAAGAGTTACAAACACCGAATCACTACAAGCATTAACAATTTACAGGATTACACTTACATTTGTTCCGGGGCACATGGGTGTTGTTGGCAATAAGAGAGCAGACAGGCTGGCTGGCTCTGCCAACATTTCTGGAGGCCAGTAAATAGAGAGTTCACATTCTGAACGTCTCTCATAGAGTATGGCTGCAAAGAGAATTTTCATTTAAACCAATCCACATCAACTGCTAGATTGCAAGAGCTGGGATTGAAGATTGGAGTGGCCAGAAAAGAACAGCACAACAGGTATATCTCTCTCGATCCCGCCTAGACTGATGAACCAGATTTTATCATGATGCTACTGTGGTTTTAAGGGACTCCGTACAGCTTCTCGCGAAGCTCTGTGTTTCGGGCCAGGTTTCTTTTCTTAGGCCTGCTATCAATTGGCAATCTTGCAGTATGTGCTCTGCCGTTATGTCCGCCTTTTCGCAGGGGCACAGGCTAGTTGTGCCAATTTTAAATTTGCTAAAGATGTGGGCGCGGAGCTTGTTGTGGCTGGTACGGAGGCGGAATATAGCAACTTGGAATATGAGTAGGCTCATCAATCAAAATCAAACTGGTATGGTCAGTCGCTGTTGGAGATATTGCACAGGAGATCGGAACATCTAAGAACATGTCCGGAGTGCAATGAAGATATTCAAACTGAAACTGAATTATAAATAGGAAGGATCACCTGGTGTATTCATCAGTGCCCAGCAGTTTATCTTGAAGGGTTGCTCCCTTAGGCTAGACCTCAGTTCTTTGGCATGTAAGGATAGAACAGTCAAGCAATATGTGTTCATGGGTGCTCTGAAGTCACAAGAAGCAGTCTCTGACGTCCATTTTGTGCAAACAGACTTTGAGAGAACAATGTCTCATTCTGAACCTGACTATCTTTGCCTGTTCATTTCTGCTGAACCTGTTATCTGTTTTACTTTAGCTTGTGAGCTTTACTTTTTTTTTAAAACTCTGGTGTAGGTTAGGTAAAGTTATTCTAAGTTTCCTTCACCCTTTGTCAGTTCAACTGTCTTCTCATTTCCAAAAATACTTAGTACACTAGGAATAACTGCAGGACTAGTTCTAGTTTGGAAAACATGTGAAAAAACAAAAGGACAAGTGAATAAAATCAACCGCTATGAACTCAGCATGTTTTGCAGCCAATTGGTCCTTGTCGGCTGGCAGAAAGAGAAACAGAAAATATGTGCACCTGTTCACAACTTGGTTTGCTGTGAGAATCCACCGCATCCAGAATCTTATGCAGGTCGAGTAAATCAAACAAGAGACCATATAAGAAATGTAGAGATTAGAAGAACAGTCGGAACAACTTCTGTTGTTAGATTCATTAAAAAACAAAGACTCAAATGGTTTGGTAACTTAGGGAAGGAACCAGACTACCACCGTGTTGCAAGACCGTACAATCTGAAAATGAAATCATCAAGAGCAAAGAGCACACAAAGAAAAGATGGATTGATGGAGTTACAGACATTGTAAAACTCCACAATATCAAAGCAGATCAAGAAACCGAGCTTGACTATCGTGAAACCGATCATCAGTTAAACATAAGACACTTAAATGCAAAAAGCAGAGCAGGACAAAAGAAAGGAGAATGGGCAGACTTGGCAGACTTCAGAACAAAAACCACAAATAAAGTAAGTTCAGAACCACAAAATGAAGAGATGAGGCTAATGAGACCACAATAACATAACTAACCTTTGACTCAAAGCCAACTTTCTGGCAACCATTGCTAGCAAGTGTGCATGCTTTTCATGGTCCTGGCAAGGTTCAAACAGCTTCAGCACTGACCTGTAACAGATAACTCTATATTGTGATACCTTCAATCTGGGTCACTCTATCATGTTGCTCAGACCATCATGTCAAATATATCTATCAAAATCTGGTTCACTCTATCATGTTGCTCAGACCATCATGTCAAACATATCTATCAAAATCTGGTTCGCTCTATCATGCTGCTCAGACCATCATGTCAAACATATCTATCAAAATCTGGTTACTCTATCATGCTGCAGACCATCATGTCAAACATTCTATCAAAATCTGTTACTCTATCATGTTTCAGACCATCATGTTCAAGATATCTATCAAATCTGTTCATCTTATGTCTGCTAGACCATCATGTCAAAATATCTATCAAAATCTGTTCATCAATAAATGGCTGTAGACCATCATGTCAAACTTATTATCAAAATCTGTTCACTCTATCAGTGCTGACCATCATGTCAGCACTATATCTATCAAAATCTGGTTAACTCTTATATTTGCCAGACCATCATGTCAAACATATCTATCAAAATCTGGTTCACTCTATCATGTTGCTCAGACCATCATGTCAAACATATCTATCAAAATCTGGTTCACTCTATCATGCTGCTCAGACCATCATGTCAAACATATCTATCAAAATCTGGTTCCCTCTATCATGTTGCTCAGACCATCATGTCAAACATATCTATCAAAATCTGGTTCACTCTATCATGTTGCTCAGACCATCATGTCAAACATATCTATCAAAATCTGGTTCACTCTATCATGCTTCTCTGATCATCATATTAAACATATCTACCCAAGTCTGGGTAACTCTATCCTGGCACTCCTGCCCTGAAGCGGAGCCCTTCAGGATTTAGGTTCAGATCACCAGAGGACATGTGACTTTCTTATTTATAGGTGGGTTGTATTTTACCACAGTATCACTTTTGGATGAGACATTTACATCATCTTTGGTGGCTATGTCAAACTTGTACCCAAATCACTTGTACACATGTCCCAAATAAATAGTTCTACAAAACAAAAACTTCTCCCCAAATCAATCAATGTGTGCATGGTTAACAACTTACAGTGATGTTTCCTGCTTCAGAATTTTTACAATAGTGTTGACAACAGACTCTGACACAAGGCTGAAATCAATCATGACAGCTTTACTGATGACATCCCAGGCCTCCTTCGGTTGTGAACTCTTGAGGTAACTCTCACACAGAGCCCCATGATGGCTGATGGTGGGAAGCTGGTAAAACATCAATAGAACTTGATACAGATCATCTGGCATGCTGTGTCTGTCTGGCTAATTTCATATTTTATTTTATATAGAACTTTAAACATAATTATTGCCCGAGTGGTTACCAGGGCCCAAATTTGGGATGCAAAGAATAGAACCACTGTTACCTGCCACGCATGTCGTAAGAGGCTACTAAGGAGGTTTGGCTGAAATCGGATGCATGTGTCCGCTAGGAATGTTAACCAAACAAATGCTTGCAGAAAACCGATGCACCAGGCTGTAAGAAGCATAACATGGTGCAATGACCCTCACAATGAGGAATGGGATAACGGATTCTACGGCGCCAATCTGCCTCAGAGATTTAGCCACGCGTAAGAATGTCAGACTCACCATCACGGGGTGGCAAAACTTACTGCAGGAAGAGGTCGGCACAAACGGGAAGCAGAAATCATAGGAATTATATCCTACAGAACTGCCCCCAGTATGCAGAATTGAGAAGAAAGAGGTGGCCCACTTACACTAGTGTCCAAGACAATGATGGGTGGCTGATAATCTGAGACAGACGGCTGCCTTTATTAGAGAATCTAAATCCAATCTGTGAAGATGAAGAAAAACATAATTATCACCAGTGTGTTTCGGGGCTTTCAAGGGTAGCAAAGAATAGTAACACTGTGACCTACAAGGATGTTGTAAGATGAGACTGAGGTAGGGGTCTAGGAAGCTACCCTAGTAAATAAAAGTGTCCAGAAATGGCGGCCAGAATACTGGATACTTGTAGAATGGCTCTTAGGCTTGGATCACATACAAATCACAAAGAGTGGTTAACAGGTGGTCGATATGGAGCGTTCGAAGAAGGAAACATGAAACAAAAATCCTGAAACAGTCACAAAGTGCCTTACAAAGAATGGAGACAGATTGAAGCATTTGTTTCCACATTTCAAGATACTTGTTACATTTTGAGTACCGTCTGATCAAACTAGCAGTTGAAAAGAGACTTTACTCCAGGATGGAGTGGCAACATGAATGAGCTATGATCACCTTCTAAGTTGTAGTTAAAATATATAATGTTATTGTATTGAACTGACATCACAGCGCACTAGGCGACCATAGTATAGTTCACAACAGATGTAAGTATGCATCTGATGGTCCTGAAGCTCTTTACAAAATGTTGATTTGCTTCAACTACCTTTTCTGCATTCTTCCGCTGTGAATTCAGGCATTTTGTATGGCGCTCTGGCCGATTTTTGCATGAAGGCCTGCTTCTACCATTTGACTGGTGTCCCTCGCCATGCAGGTGAGCCTGCGCCGACTTCAGAGGTACTTGAAGATAGATCTTCAAGTGTGACCGTTTCAGGAAACCTGTAGTCTGAAACCACTCTGCGTGAGTCCTCGCACCCTCTGAACTTTTATGGCCAGTGACAATTGGTGAAGTGCGACTATTCTATCGGATTTCCCACTTTTTCTGCATGTGGTGAGGTCATTCCTCTTTCTACCTCAAACCTAGTCCTATGCATGTTTATGAGCTCTGCTTTCAAATTTCTCATCTGTGTGTCATGCCTCACTTTTCCCGTGTCCACTAAATTGAATGTCTTCTTTTCATCCTGAGGACATGTCAAATCCATCACCACCGAGTGGTTACAGAGGCCCAAATTGGGGTGTAAAAAATAGAACCACTGTTACCTGCCACATATGTCGTAAGAGGCGACTAAGGAGGTTGGGGGTGAGGTTAGCTGCCCCATACCGTAAAAACACCAGATGGCTACAGAATGGATAGCGACCCAGTAAACGCTGGCTGAAACCGGGACACATTGCGAAGGATAAGCACCAGAGCTCCAAATGGTGCCGAAGATGTGACGTAAAACACACCAATGCTAAGGCTGTATGAATCAGATTTCCACATGAATAGAATTTATGGGGAGATCTTGTACATTGGTCTGGGTAGTGATAGCAAGAGATAGAGAAATCTGTCATCAACCTGATTTGTTTACTTGTCATATACCAACTTGAGACACACTTGATACTTGAGAATATTGCATGAGAGCATTGAGGGCACAGTAATTCTCAAGGAAGTATGAGAACACAAAACATGACTTACCAGTTCCTTCATTCTGGTTACTGGCCACAGCGGTGAGAGCAGTGCGATAACAACAGAGTGCAGACCTAGGCGTGTCAATTTTCGTCCTACTGTGCCAACATCTGACACTGGAAATAGTTTGACAAGCTGTAAGTAAAACTGTTAACTATTACAACTAATAGTACAATATTATCATCAGACAAGATTATGACAATCACCACAACTTGACAGTGTAATGCCATCATAATAGACATGATTATGACAGTCACCACAACGCCATCATAGATAAGATTGCAACAACCACAACTGATAGTACAATGCCATCATGATAGAAGGGGTTACAGCAACTACAACTAACAGTACAACTCTACCATAACAGACAGTGTTATCACTATGTACATATTCTGAGATGCTGTACCACGCATGTTAATTGTGTAGTCTGTGCCAGTCTACCAACAACCTACAGCTAATCAACTCTACACACGAAAAAAACAAACACTGAAGGATTGACCTCATTGCACCGGGTTTTATTCCACATGGCTCAGTCCCTCTCCGCATAAATGGCACCCCAACTGCCAAGAATATTACACAAAGTACAAACTCTGTAGCTTCGGCAACAATTCTAACAGTTTCTGGAAAAATGTTAGTGAACAAACGATGCAGTCAGATTCAAACCCACATCCTTCAGAGCGCAAGGTGAGGGCATAACCACTTAACCACGAGACCCACTACACAATTACAACTGTACTTACTTGCTCTCTGTAGGATGGTAAAAGTATACTTGGAAAGTTCAGGACGGAGCAGTTTCTTGCTGCCAATAACTTCAACCAAACAATGGAGTGTCTTCAACATTGACTTTAACATCTCTGATAATTCACTCACTTTCTCTTGATCTATCAATAAAGCAAGCAAATTGTTTTTGTTACGGAAAATATAAATTTAAAGTTATAGCATAAGTGACATGGTTCATTGATTGGACCATCTTCATTGCACTTTGGTGAATAACCATGAGTGCTCCAATCTCTTTCTTACACAAGAAGATCTCAGTGGCAGTAAACCGGATCCCCGATGTAATTTAGTAAGTAAAAGTAAAGGAACCCTTTCATACCTTGTGGTATATGGGTCAATACAGTGTTAGGCCTGTATTTTTCATTGACGTCGACACACGATGGGTGATGTGGTCCACATCACGCCGGCCGCCTTTACTTTCCCAGAGCATGTCTGGTACCCAGTTGAGATGGGTCGACCAGAGCAGCGCATGATCGGGATGTAATTTAGAGGATAATGAAAATATTTTGTAGGTTTGTTTTTGCCTAATGAATTTTACCTGGGCAGCAACATTCCAGACTGCTCTTCTCAATTTGAACTGCCTCTAGAGTTATTTTACATGCTTAACTTAAACACAGAACCTATGTTTTATCATCCGCTCTGATATCAGGGATGTCTGGAACAATATCCAGATGGCTCCACATGGGAGTGGGCAGAGTACCTTCAGAACAAGAGGCGAGCACCAAACCTCTATGCCATAGAGACTCCTAACATGGTTCAAAAACATTATAGCATAAATAACTATCATGGTTCAAAAATGTCAGTAACAGAATGTATCAAAATGTGCTCTCTACCAATTTAATTAGCCAAACTTTACGGTGTCAGATTTTTATGTCCCTGTAGCAAATTCTTTGTTCGTTGCATAACCTTGTTGTCAAATGTTGCTGTATTGTCATTGTTTTATAATTTTAAAACTAAGTACTGATTCATGTTTAATAAATAGTTTTAATTGCAGTCTCATCATGTTGTTGTGGTATTTTAGCAAATTCTTGCATAATTACATACAAAATATAGTCTCTAAAACAGAACATCAGAAAAAAAATAAGAGAAGACACAAAAATGATGGTTGATGACACTAGCAATTGTTTCAAAAATAATCGCCATCACCCAAACCACTAGAACAGGCAAGACACAAAAATGTGACATTGAACAAAAACCGTATTGCAGATGTGTGACTACAAATAAAAAAAATTCACGATTTTCTTCTTCTTGATAGTAAATTTCACTGTCATTTTGTTTTAAATGGTGACTCACATTTTTAAACACTCTACTTGTCAATATTTCACATTCATTTACTTCCTTGTAATGAAATCCTAATGTCTGGTCAACTACTAGTGACAACTGTTATAGGAAAGAGAAGATGGAGATATGATCTTGAAGATATCAAGACAGGCATTGAAGCGGGATGCAAAGGGTTCAAGAAAGAGAGGATGACCTAGGGAGACCATGAAACAAACTTTGCTGAGAGGCAAGAAATATCGGTCTCAGTTCCATGGAGGAGATTGAGGAGTTGCCCAGGATAGAGCAGTATGGAGAAAATGCTTGCATGCCCTATGTAACATATAGCGATCGAGAGGAATTATTAATGAAACCCTGCTCTGAAGATTTCAACAAAGTTAAAGAGTATTCTCTATCTCGACTGCTAGGCATAACGATTGGTGCAGCAAGATGGGAAAACAATATGAAAAAGTCCACTAGATACATCAACCAGCAGAGAACGGGAGTTGTTAGTCTATACACACTGAAAGACATGCTTAGAAGGAGATTGGAGCAATTATGGACATGTCCAATGGTGCTCAAAAGAACAATGAAACTCTGTTGTGATTTTTTTCTCAGCAACATTTAAGGCACTTAGAACATCGAAGAATGACATACATGCAGGTACTAACCTAACTCGTTCCTGCATAGAAGAATATCAAAGAGTGACATGATGGTTGTGGTGGCTACACCTATCGTATTCAATCTCTGAACGACCGTCTCCTCCTGCTTCTGTTTGCATGCAAAAATGTCCCGAACAAAGACATCCACAGAGAGGGAGGTCAGCTTGATACTTGTAACAATGACATCTGATCTTGCATGCTTGTTTCTGGGCATTGAGTGTGTTAGTACCACAAGGCATTCATTGACAGCTCTGGTGAGAGGCCCAGGTGCCTCATCCAGCCAGGTCTGGATGTTGATTATGGCTGAGTGAACATCACTGAGAGGCTAAACAGAAACAGACATGTACAATACACCATTAGTTAAACCAAATACAGAAATACTTCACAGTTTCAACTGAGTATGGGCCATAGTATAGTAGAAAACTTGAATCATTTTGAATCATGGTCGTTATTTAGCTAGCTACTTTAATAAGGCATAGGCAACATGAAAATATAAATAATGTTTGTTGACTACATTGAGAATCATATACATTATCAGAGGACTATCAACATATCTTTCTGGACATGCCGATAGGTGCTATGATCTCCACCTCAACAAATTCAGCAGCATCCAGCGGCCGAACATGCCAATTAGATGTTGATTAATCAATCTTTACACATATTTGGTATGTCTTTCTTTTCGGGCTGTACCAATATCGACATCCATCTTTCTCAATCTGGTCAGCGACTGGAATTCATAACCCTGAAACTTCTCTATTCCGAAAGACTCTCTCAGTGAATTAAGAATGTCATTTCGGTCCATTGTGCACATGGACAAAAATGAAGGTGATTTCTCTGATCTCTGCCTGTACCAGTACATCCAACCAGTTTCCTCTCACCATCCTGTTTCGACTTTACGAATCATACTCATGGAGTCACCGAGTATGAAAACACAAGAGTAGTTATAATTTTGAATCATAATTGTTATTTGGTATGCCACTTCATTTAGGCAACTCTGTAACTACAAACCATCAGTCAACAAACATTGCTGCAACATATGCATTTTTAATGTCAATCCTAGGGTTGGGGGGTCTCTGTAGCGTAGAGGTTAGGTGCCCGTCTCTTGTTCTAATGGTAATCGGTTCTCTCCCTCATTGAGCCATCAGGATATTTCTCCAGAGATCCCAGATCTCAAAGTGGGTTGAGATTGAGTTACTAGTGCTATCGGAGACGGGTGATAAAACGTTGGCCCTGTGTTCAATTTGAGCATGTAAAAGAACACTTGGCAGTTCAAAATCGTGAAGAGCAAGCTAGAAAGTCGCAGTTCAAGTAAAATTCAGTAGTAAGATTAACAATCAAATTCTTACAAATATTTTCACCATCTACAAAAAATACATCGGGGACCTCGCTGTGCTGCGGAGTTAGTGCACTCCGCTGAGATCTTCCAGAGTAAGAAAGAGATCAGAGCACACATTATTGCTCACCAAAGTGCAATGATGATGGTCATATCAATCAATCCTACTTTTCTATTTTTCATCATCATCATGTATCACAGAATGCAAAAACAGCAAAAAGTCAGTCAAATGAGTGAAGCAAATGATTGAATCTGGAATTAAGGTTATAACTGAAAACAAAAGAAATCTTTGAGTTTATGGATCTTAAACTCCTAGTGTACATGCTTCGGTTCTGCAAAAGCTTATTAGAGAGAATTGGCTTTTAAAGAGCCTAACATCAAGGAAAATTAAATATTTCAGACACATCATCAAATGACATGAGTGCCTAGAGAAGATAATTCTGGAGGAATGGTGCCGGAAGAAGAATGAGAGAAAGATCTAGAAGACTGATGGGTGCAAGATGTCATTGATGATCTGAGAATGACTGCTGCTGACGCTAGCAACTTGCACAGAACATAGTTTGTCAGAATTGCCATCATGGGAGCCAAGTTCCAGAAGGGATAAGTTACTTGATGATGGGTGTACATGGTCAAAAACCACATTTTCACAAGTTTGTTTTGTTGAGGTTTGACTAACTTTACAAATCTTATCCCCAATATTTTTTATATTTTTGGCTTTAATCCTTTCATTCTTCTTCTTCTAACGCTCCACATCGACCACTTGTCAACCACTCTGTGTGATTTTATGTGATCTGAGCCTAAGAGGATTGTGCGTGAGCCAGTTCTGCGCCCACAAGTAGGCCAGCACATCCGATTTCTGCGCTGCTTTTATTTACTAGGGTAGCATCCTAGGGTCTCATCATCGTCCTACGACATGCATTGTAGGTTGCAGTGGTACTATTCTTTGCTTCCTTGCGGGCCCTGGCACCACAAGGGCGATCCTTCCATTCAAAAAATGTTTTCACCTCCAGTGGAAGTTATATTGAAGTGTAAACTAAATTTTTATTCAAATAAACAATTTATAACTAGTCAGTTGCCGTGGCAGCCTATATGATACTATTTAGATTAAAATCATATAAACAAACATACCTGTGACTGAGAGTCAGTCTTCTTAGAAGTCTGTTCTATACTCCCAGACCCGACATCTCTTGAAGTTCATGGATAAATGTTAGGACTGACAGAATAACACTTTGAACTAAAATAGAAATGGAAACAATGCTGAATGAAGTTGATATCATGAGATATATCTTTATACTTTTCATGTCCAGTTTGACACATAAGGTTTCTCAAGAGTTCGTTGTGCTTTACTACCAATTATTTCATCGATATAAGGGAAGACTGCAGTAAACATGTAGCAATGGTGAAACACATCGATATAAGGAATACGCATAACTATGTAGCAATGTGAACATGTAAAAATAAGTACTGTACAAAATACAAAACAATACACGCAACGTTTCACTAAAGCCCTTTCTCAATTGAAACTACAGTACTTGATTTACGTTTACCAATTGTTCCTGTCTAGTCCCAATCTTTCAACTTTGTTTCACAGGTCTTTTCCATGTTTCTAGCCCATCAAAGCTCTTTTCCATCCGTGTCGGAGAACTATCTAGCTAATAACCTCATTGGAATATGACATTCCAAGCCCTCCCAAAATTAGTATGTGCCAGCTACATTCTATATATGCATATGGTTAGAGGCGCAACATATGCACGTTCTCACCACAAACCACACAGATCATAATGTGTGGTTAGCTTGGCTGATAATAACAAACACAAAGAAGAACTAGCTCGCATTAAGTTGAGAAAATGTCTTACCTGTACTGTGTACTTTCTGATTGGCAGTAGATGCTGCAATGTTACAATCTATGATAGCTTGTGTACCATCAGCTGGGAAGTCATTTGTATCTTGACTGAGACTGCACTGAAACAAGTTACCACCACAAGCCAAAAGTTGTTCTTGCATCAGACGATCACCAACTACCAATCTGAAAACACACTTTCAGTATTACACATCTCAGGCAACACTAGGCTACAGAGAAATGGTACTATAACTTTTCAATATGATCATGACACATGTCTAGATGACTGGTTACTGAAATGATGTCACAGCACTCCGGACAGACCCATAGGTGAGTAGACCTCCAACAGATGTTGAAGGGTGTGCATGTTGATGGCTCAAATGGCTCGCTGGTTAAATATACTCCTCTCTCTGCCCCTCAAGCAATCAGCTATACTTGTACAACAGGCAATTCCAAACTCCTTAAATCTCTGTATCGCCCGAGTGGTTACCGGGCCCAAATTTGGGGTGTAAAAAATAGAACCCCTGTTACCTGCCGCGCATGTCGTAAGAGGTGTCTAAGGAGGTTTGGCTGAAATCAGATGGATGTGTCCGCTAGAGAATGCTAACCCGAAACAAATGCTTGCAATAAACGGATGCACCAGGCCATAAAGCGCGTAACATGGTGCAAGGACCCCTCACAATGAGGAATGGGATAATGGATTCCACGGTCGCCAATCTGCCTCGGAGATTTAGCCACGCAGTAAGAATGTCAGACCTACCATCATGAGGGTGACCAAAACGGGAAGCAGAAATCTATATCCTACAGAACTGCACCCAGTATGCAGACTTGAGAAGAAAGAGGTGATCCACTTACACCAGCGTCCAAGACAAACTGTATGGCGTGGCTGATAATCTGAGGCAGACGGATGTCTTTATTAGAGAATCCGAAATCCCAATCTAGTGAGAACGCAGAGGAAGAAATCTCTGTATTGATTCAACATCAATGTTATGATGTCATTATCCAACAGTAGGTCACCAATATTACCAAGATTCTATCACCAAGAGACAGAAGAACATTCCTCTTATTCATCCTAAACTCCCCAAAAATCGGTGCAAGTCTGTCCGATCTCTCTGGTTGCCATGAACACCTGCATGTCCAGGACAGTAGATCCAAGTCAGTTTCTGGAGGTTAGAAACCTCTATAGACAACATCCAGTCATACAGCAACTTGCAATTCTGGATATTCCAAAGCATCGAATGAGTCAGAAACAACAACCCCAGTAAATGGAGCCACTGTAGGGCAGAAGTAACGGCCTGAACCTCTATCCTCTTACTGGAAGTAGTATTTCTGTATGTTCCGCTTTGCTCTGTGATGACCCTTTCATACACGCTCGCCAAGAAACCAGTCTGATGTCTCACCTCGATGCACAGATTCATCGGCATAAACAACAATATCTAGACGATACTAAAACTTATCAATACAATCATGACGTGATTCTTCTTCCAACTCCCAACGAAGCACAAGTCTTCAAAAAACTTCTTCCAGCCCTTCCTCTCTTAGGCCATGTTGTCCAATTACTTCCATGTCTTGTATATCCTTTTAATATCAGTCTTCAGTTCTCTTCTCCAGGTATTTATGAGGTTTTTTCTTTTCGTTGTACTATCCATGTTTGCTGAAGTTCTTGTATTGTCTTTCTTAGGGGACGTAGCCAGCCTCACCATCAATCCTCTAGTCACCTCCTACGATATGCTTGGCGGGTACACATTGATGCATATTCTTTCCTCCCCTTTCGGGACCCGACAACACACAATCGGCTCCTATCGTATGACATACCTTGTTGGTCGCAGTGTTACTATTCTTTGCTCCTCCTGCAGGCCCGGCGACACATGGGCGATGACATGTAATAATGACTGTTGATCTTTCAAGAAAATAAAAAAGTTATACCTGAACATTTCCACATAAAATGAGAGACTTGTATCAGCAGCAACATCACGAGGTTGTAATGAGTATACAGTTATAGCCATGTTCACTATCTTTGCTAGACACAACTCCATCCCACATCTAGCTGGTGATGCCCCTTTTTGTTTGGTGTTTGTTGCTTTTGGCTTGTAAGATCGCACATATGCAGACAAGAAATCTTTAGCTAGTTTCAAACCATCCCCACTTTTGCCTGTGAGATCAAGACTAACAATGGCAGCACTTAGAAGATAAAGTTCATAACACAGATGAATGCTGGTAGGTTTCTCAAGTTTGAAGATCAATTCAGCTTTCTGTCCTACAGAGCGAAGGATTTTATAGCCCATTTGTGCAATGTGTGCTGTGTATTCTGGTCCAGGTGACGGAAGCTGTGAACAATGTGCCAAGATTTCTAACACTGCTATCCAGATTAATCTGTGCCACTCAAGAGGGATCTGCAATAGAAGGAACAGTTAGCATGAACTAAGATCATTATATTAAAACTGTTCTGCACATCATTAATGTACAACACCATTTAGTTTATTAACACTGCCACTTTCAGTTATTGTCATCACATTATTAGTTATTGTCTGATGACTGCGCCCGCTTACTAACTCTGAGGAAGATATGCAGACCTACATGGACAGGTTTTCCAGCCTGTGATATGTTTGGCTTTACCATTAACATCAAGAAAACTGAGGTCATGTTTCAGCCCACCCCTAGAGAGCAGTACTATGATCCAGTCATCAATATTAAATACTAGTTTCTCTTGCCAGCGGACAACTTTGCCTATCTTGGTAGCATCCTATCCAGATCAGCAAACATTGACACTGACATCAGCAATAGGATTTCCAAAGCCAGTGCTGCGTTTGGAAGGCTATGTGTCACTGTGTGGGAGCGGAAGGGGATGAGCGTACCCTATAAAGCTGAAAGTTTACCAGGCCATAGTGCTAACCACGCTGCTGTACGCCAGCGAGACATGCAAAATGTATAGCAGACATGAAAGAAAATTAAACCACTGCCACACAAGTAGTCTGTGTAGACAACTTGTATAATTTTTTTAAATAAACTGGCAGGACAAAATTTCAGATACCGAAGTACTCATTAGAGCAAAGATCCCAAGTGTCAACACCCTGTTGCAGAAGGTTCAAGCGAGCTGAACCAGTCACATTGCTTAGAAGCCTGATAAATGCATCCCAAAACAGTTGATGAATGGCAAGCTTGAAGGTGGCAGACGTTCAGTTGGTCAGGAAAACAGTTGTTAAAGACACTCTTAAAAGTGTCTCTAAAATGCTTTGATATAGAGACCATGTGCTGGGAATCCCCCATGCAGGATCGCCAAATATGGCGATATAAAACATATAATGTAACACAAGATGTACTCGCATAGCTGAGAATTGGCGCGCCACTAAGGCGAAGAGAAAGTAAGCTGTGCAAAAAGACAAAATACACAACATCAACATGTCTAACCTTGACCATGTATGCCCCACCTGTGATTAGGGATTGTGTTTGAGGATTGGACTCTACAGTAACCTCTGCACATACCAGAGAGGTGCAGCAGCACATGTCTGAGGCTGTCATCGCTTGCGATGGACGGCTATTATTAGTATTAGTTATTGTCACCACACTATTAATTAATACCTTAATACCACCACATTTTTAGTTACTACCAACATACTTATAGTTATTACTACTACGAGACAGTTGAGTGTTACATAGATAGTATTTCTTCAGGAGGACACTATAATATAAACAATCATAGTTCATATGTACGGTTCCAACTTCATTGCAACCGGTCACCCCATAATTGTTCCATTTCTGTGCCAACGAAAATCACACAAAATGCTAACAACTGTCTCCTGTGTAAACTAATTCCAGAATGAAACAGCAGTACCGCCACAAAAAGCAACCTCATATGGCAGTCGCTAAAGCGTCAACACAAAACCGTTAATCACTTGAATTGCAATTCATATCGAAGGGAACATCAATCACGACAAAATCCAGCTTTCTGCAAATGCGATATCACTGCATATAGCAGATTGAATCGGTTCGCATAACCGCTGTCCGCCATTTTCTAAATACCACAACGCACGGTTGACTATAGCAAAAGCATTTCATGTAACATTCATAGCTCACAGAGTTATTCAATCACTAACTCAATAGCTCGGCAGACGAAACCGGAAAATACCCGATCAAACAAGGTGAAAATGCGTTAACAAAGTCGTGTCCAGAATCAAATAGTCCTGATTCTGAATGGCCCTCTTGCATTCCGCCATTGCTGGCCAGATAATCAATCATAAATGAGGAAAACTATTACTACTACCAGGCAACAAAAGCTGACATACCTGTTGGACTGTTACACCAAGGAGTTTAAAGCTGATGTTGCTGAGGTAACTTATGAGGTTCTGTGGAGAGAGGGACTTGTGATCCCAGTCACTGCGGTGCTGAAAGAGTACATGGATGACTTGGGACAAAACAGAGAACCAGTCAACCAGTTGTACTTCTTGTTTGTCATCAGCTGAAAATTAATGAGTTGCATTTAGCATAACTGATAGATTAACGGAATGTAGAGATTGGGGTAACTTGAAAGATGAGCTCGAAATTAAACAGATGATAAAAAGATAATGCAAAGGATGATGAAGATGTTTATACTGATGGGTCTGCGCATTGTGAAATCAAAGCAGAGCATACAGGACAACTGCTTCCAGTATGAGGATGGAGGTTGAGACTGTTGCTGCTGCCTCTTGGTTGATGCTTCGGAAGATCCAGAATGACAGGCTGTGGTATAAGTGATGTCGCTATAGAGGTTTCCAACCACCAGTCACTATGTGACTGCTCTGTTGCTTATACATTCACCTTGCTGAAAATGACAGGAACCATAGGTTCTCAGTGAGTGCATTCATGTAGATTATATTCAGTTTTCAATCCACTAGCAAAATAGATTTATGAGTTTGACAAAATGTTTCAGATAGACCTGTCCTACATGCGTAGGTGCCTATGAACCAGGTCGCAGTGTATTAAACTTCTCTGTGCATACCACAAAGATCACAATGAGTGGTTAATTAGGCTTATGAGAATGAACACAAAGATAATGTATGAGTCAACCTGATGTTGCATTAATCTACAGGTAACTAACAAACTGTTTGAACAGTGAACCCACACACTGTTTGGACAGTGAACCCACAAACTGTCTTGACAGTGAACCCATAAAATGTTTGGAGAATTGAACCCACAAACTGGACAGTGAACCCACAAACTGTTTGGACAGAGAATCCCAAACTGTTTGGACATCGAACCCACAAACTGTTTGGACAGTTAACCTGAAAAAACTGTCTGGACAGTGAACCCACAAGCTGTTTGAATAGTTAACCCACAAACTGTATGGATAGTTAACCCACAAACTGTATGGTAAACCCACAAAATGTAATAGTGAAACCACAACTGTTTGGGCATTGAACCCACACACTGTTTGGACTGTGAACCCAGAAACTGGGCAGTGAACCCAGATATATTTATGGGTCAATCTGATAATGTATTATATACAAGTACCTACCACTTGGTGGACAGTGTGAAGCCACATAGTCAATGCTGTAATAGAGAAATTTCTGGAATAGTGCTGAATCTATGGTATATTTTTCCTCTCCACACTTTGAAATTGCCTGCAGTTCTGCTTGAATAATCTAAGAAAAACAATATAATCATCAAGTTTATTTATTAAATACACCAGCATTACATTTTCTGATATTTATCTCAAGGATGTAGAGATTATCAAATACATTGTATGTAGAGAAGTTGGTATAATAAACAGCAACATTAACAGAGAATGATTGATTGACCATCATCATTGCACTTCGAAGAGTAACCATGTGTGCTCCGATCTCTTTCTCACACAAGAAGATCTCAGTGGCAGTGCGCAAACTCTGTAGCATCACCGAGGGTCCCCGATGTTATTTTTAAAGATGGTGAAAATATGTAGGAATTTTACTTTTAATCTTTCTAATGAATTTTGCCCAGGTAATGGCTTTCCAGCTTGCTTTTTTCGACTTTGAACTGCCAAGGGTTCTTTTACGTGCTCAACTTGAACATGGGATCTACGCTTTATCGTCCGTCTCCGATAGGACTAGGAATGTAATCTCACCTACACTGAGATCAGGGAAGAGAGAACGATGGAAATCTGTATATACTAAGCTAGTAAAGTTCCAAAAATAAATTTTCCGCAACGCCAACCCAGAATCTAGATCAATTAAAATCTGTATTGGATAGTTGCCACGATATCCTATTTCATTTGGGGGTGACTCACACAATGTGTGGCTTTGTCAAACTCTAAAATAAGATACGTCACAGGTACTCTGGTTAAAGTTCAAACTTTTTCATCAATTCCGTTGAAGGCCACTGTGATGTAAGAGGTGTTATTCATTTCCTGCACTAAGCAAGTTTCATTTATTGTACTAAGTAACTTTGACAAAAGATAAATGAATTGATCAGAGCACTGATCATGCATGATGAACACACATTTTAAATTGTTATGCGGTATTCAACCATGGCTGGGTTGACTTTAGAGCCACTAGTTTAAAAAACACTCCAACAGATGAATTTGATTCTAGGACTATGTGCCTACAAAGCAAGTGCACTAACCACTATACTATTTAGGCTCTAAAATAGTGGTAACACATAGCAAAATTGTGAGACAAATTATAAACCCCATCCTTATGTCAACGAAGCAACTACAAAATTGTCAACATTTGATTACGGCAACATTGGATTTTCCTGAGTAAAAATGTGAGTGACTTCTACCTAAACTAGCTAGAAAAATTAGAAACATCAAAGAGTTCTCTATATACCATGGACAGAACATAAGATTTACCCAAAAAGAACTTGAAATCAAAGAAAAACTAGCCGATGCTACAAATAAGAAAAATGAAATATTTTGGACATATAAAAAGACACGAAGGGTTAGAAAAGACCTTTGTAAAAGGAGGCATCCAAGCAAAGAGAAGAGGAAGACCACGGATTCAGGATGCGACTCATGATTTGAGTGGAGATCCTCGCCCGAGTGGTTACCAGGACCCAAATTTGGGGTGTAAAGAATAGAACCACTGTTACCTGCCACGCATGTCATAAGAGGCTACTAAGGAGGTTTGGCTGAAATTGGATGCACATGTCCTAAACGTGTAGAAATCTTTGCGTTTAGGGGCCTACCAAACCAATGTGCAACGTTAACATGTTCTTGGCAAAGATCAAACATATCACAAAGAGTGATTAAAATTGGTTGTAAAGAACGAACGCAAAGAAGAAGAGTGGAGGTCCATGAGAGAGAAAAATCCTGAAGGACTGTTAGGGTGGCAAAGTTCTGCTTAGGAAAAGCTATTTGATGATAATGACATATCAACACCAGCAAAAAAAGGGTTAAGATGCACACCACCAAAATATGACTTACATCAAGACCAGCTAGAAAGTTTAGAAACCACACACTCAAAAAATGTGAGTAATGTCAACACCACTTAAAAGATTATCCAACAAGACAGACTAAAGAGAAGCCATGGTATGTTATACGGGCAAGGTCATGGCACATTCCCATTCGTGCTCTGTCCTCCGCTGCAGCAGCCATTCGTTCACTGTATCCATGAGAAATTGATTAGTATACCATCGATCTCTACTGCAAGGACAACATTGTCTGACATGTTCGAACAACTCTTGCTTCAGTGTCTGAGACTCACCCATATCACATAAATGAGAGTGTACAGCATTGATGACATCGGCTCTGTTTATACTTCTGCTGATTGAGCCGGTGCATTGTTTGCAAGAAAGTCAGCATGCTTGCTACCCTGCACTCCAGCCAAGCGATTTTCTTGAGATGTGATCTCTGAATGCTGTCCACCCATTTCATGCGCAGACTTCCAAATTCATTCCTTTGAAGCATATTCATTGAGTCTGATATGACAATAGTATAGGTTACCTGTTGCTCAGCCACCCATGAGAGAACCCTGGAGGTATCGGTGATCTCCGTGGTCAAAATCAATGTTGCTGTAATGAAAGTGCCATAGCCTGACCATCTATTTCATAGCAAAATTTAAATTATGCTCATAGAATCATGAAAGTCAACTAACTTAAAGATTAGCGACAGTCCCTAACAGTATTAGTATAACTAAGCTATTATTATATGAGTTGTAATTGAAAGTTGTATATGGCCTTTGTCATCTTTACAGATGGTCAACTGTTTTACAGTGACAATGATTTTACTTCTGAGTTTGCGCTGGTCTCTCTTGTCTTTCAGCTCATCCCTAAGTCTTGTGACTGTTGTATTCCATGTTGTTTCCGAGCTGAAAGCAAGAACGAAGTGTCCTTTCCATTTATTCCTAGCCTGGGCAGCTGATATTGGTGGAATGTGCCTTGCCCATTTTACTGTCTCATCCAAAGGATTACATTTACTGAACCTCCCAACCTGAGTTTAAGTCCACCTAGTCTCCCTCCATTTGGTCGTCCATTTGTGTTTCATTTTAATTTGTCACTCCTGTTTGTTCGTTTGCTTGATAAAGGCCTTGTTGGTCGAAACGTTGCTGTATAATCGCCATATATTTTGTCATTGTTTTTGTAATTTGTAAAACTACAGTACTTTGTAATTACGTGTTTAGTCTCCCTCCACAAGGCAGTGTAAGTGCTGAATTCCAATTATACAACGACGCAAATAAATAGAAGCTACAAATTATACTAGCTAGCACACACTAAAATTATAGAAGTGTTTACGTCAAGTCAACTTAGCTTCAGCCTTCAAATGAAAATCAAATCCCACGTTATCGGAAATAGGATAACACTTTATCACAATAACAGCTAAAAATATTATTTTTACATATTCGCTTACCTTGATATATTTGTAAAATGCAGTTAAATTCGACATTTTGATTCACTTTATTTCACCTTCCATTAATATATTCAACTTAGAAAAGTTATCACGTAAAATCGCTTATAGTACTTGTACACAATTGATATTTCCAAGTTTAAACTAAGCAGATTTTCAAGTTGTCGCTGATTAGCGAGGATTCTACAATTAAACTGTTTCTGTTCCACAAGAGCTTGTCGATACCGTGTTCTGTTTTTAATTTCCTACTCAATCTTTTTGTTTCCATTATCAACCATCTCACATCCATCTAGCTATCTAAATTGTTATGTGATTATAAATTTAAAACATAAATTGCCTTTCTAAACTATAAGTGCTCATATTTCTCTATAAATGTGAAAAGTTTTGTGTATAAGGGGTATATAAGTCAGTTTTACATAGAAAATATTCGATCCAGAAAGAGAGAAAAATTATAAATGAAATTGATATTAGTTAGTTGTATTCTGCGATCAGTTTTTTATGTTCAGAAATCTAAACATAGGTAGGCACCTATTCTTCTTAATTCACTATCATGCGCCAGCTTGAATGTGTTTAAAGAAAGCAGAGATCCGCCTTCGGTTGTAGAGATCTTTGAAGAGCTTTCATGCAATGGCACTATAGTGACTGCCGTATTAGTCTTCTGTTCATCACACACCGGACAGCTTTGTAGAAGATCGGAAGTCACTTTATCAACATCACCGACACGCTCACCAAAACCTATCTATCTTTGCTTGTAAAAAGATGGCATAGCTTGTGGAAAGTCTGGATATCATGGATTGCTCTTTTCTGTTGACCTGGTAACATGGTTTGTTTGTCTTGTAGGATTCATATTCTGCTTTCCATCGTGAATTTTCATGCGAACAATCTTTTTGCAGTTTATGCTAATATCAGGTTGTGGTTGAGTTATCTTCATAAGTCCAGTATGATCCACAGCGGCAACCGCATTTCGTTCAAGGTATCTAAACACAGTAATGTTTCATGTTCATTGCTGAGTATTCACGCCTGCTAGGTCTGACATGTTCCATCTTTACTTATGGAAGTTATAGAGTCTTGGTGTCAATTTTCTGTATGTGTAAACACTACCTACAAGACATCGGAGGTTTGTTACGTTCTCTTTACGTGTTTAGATGTAATGTCAGTCTTGGTTGGAATCGCAGCATGTTCTCGTGTCGGCATCGCCGCATATATTGGAGGACTTGCTCTGATCTCACCGTCTAGAACTGAGGATCTCGGCCTGGAAGGCTTGCCTCTTCACGGAGGCATGATGCAGTGTCAGGGGAGGCTTATGGCAGTATCAGGGAAAGCTTAGGGCAATGTCAGGGGAGGCTTGAGGCAGTGTTAGGGTAGGCGTGGACCGTTAAGAAAATTTAGTGTATTTTGCGTTGTAATAAGTTATTATACACGATTGCATTTGTAACTAAAATATGTTTTCACAAAATTTGTAAGCTCAAAATTTCTTTTAAAATAACAGTATTATTTTTCATAAGCAGCTTGAAATCTACAGTTTAATAATCTCGAGAATCTGATAAACGGACATTTATTTATAGATTAAACATTCTGATCAAAACGCCTCCTCGTCATTTCTATTTCGCAAATTGATTCGGCGCATGTGCATCTCACTTTCAGGAAGTATACAACGTAAGCATTTTTCAGAAAAGTTTGCAGTGTTATTTTTTAAAAGAATGTTGCTATACTCTTCAAGCAGAGCCAACAACAAACTTATCTAGAGTTGGCTGTGCTTCAAGCTGGGTGTTTCGATTTGATTGTTCCCCATTATCCATTCTAAACTCTCCAATAATAAACGCTGTCGTTACAAGTCTGTCGTCCGCGCTCTCAATGCTACCAACACCCGCATGTTAGGACAGTAGATCTACGTGAGCATCTGGAGGTTGGAAACTAAAAGATATTTTTAATCCAACTCAGTCCAGTGAAAGAACTTGAACGAGTAGCCCAGAATATAGTTGTGTAAAGAAATTGCTTGCAGGCCTGCATTGTCCAAGGTTAATGTTGCTCTGGCTCTTCTAGAGGGACAGACCCCAGAGCCGGATTAGCATAGTAGCAGAAGTAGCAAATGCTACGGGCCCCGCGCTTGGGGGGCCGCGCCTCTGGAGCTAAGTTGTCACTAGTCATAAACAAGGAACCAAGTTTGGGAGGTGGGTAATAATTTCCCCCTTTCATTTTTATTGAGGTTAGGGCCAAGGTCATGTTTACTCAATTTCGGACTTAATTGGGCGGTCACACTGAGCTCATTAACAACGTAACAGTTTTTTTACTTTTTGTATAGGAGTGTCTCTTGTGTGCACACGCTTCTAATAAACAAAAACTTGAAAGCTTGAACAAAAGAACAATTAAATTTGACTCATAACCCAGTTCAAGTCTCTGTTCGTTCAGTAGTTTTTGCGCGCGAAACTTAGTTTAAAATAAATGCAAGTGGGCGTATGAAATATTGTTCTAAGACATGTGCAGATCTGGGCACTCCTAAATAAATTTCATGTCATTCACGTTTTTGTGAGAAACTGTTTTGCACTCGACTAGATGTCCCAGAAAATAATGCGAGGAAGGGCCAAATGATTAAACAGAAATCTTGGACACACTTGAAGGAGCCGCAACAAGAAGCCGCAACACAGAGCTGCATAATTTTACAGAGAAGCACACAAACGGACACAGAGAGTAATTTTTATTTGTTCTGCTAACTTTGAATGTATTTAAATCCTCCCATCTTGTTATTTTATTATTATTTTATTTTACATAGCTAATTTTATGTTTCAGTGAGAAATTATTTTTTAAATAGTTTCTATCATTTTCGTTTTCAATGAATTCAAATGTTTTAAATCAGAGTTATAGTCATGTTAAGTGGTTAAATTACGAAGCACCCTGTATATAATATATCATCATGAGTAAATTGTTATATCATAAAACGCTGTCCAAACTTTCACATTTATATGTTATATTAGTAGAAAGTAGAAGAATTACGTTTTATTTGTAAATTCATTTTCTCTTCCCAGATTGAGATAGACATCATGAGCAGCAGAGCCAGAGATGCGGGTCGACATTACGCTTCTGGAAGTGCAAAGCGTAAAGCACAAGATGAAAAGGAAAAATATAACCAAGTTCTTGTATCAAAAACACGCAAGCTGTCTGAATTTTTAATGTCGTGTGTAATGGTGCTGAATCCAAAGAAATCGAAGCAGAAAATATAGAAGTCGCGTCTCACAGTATAGTAGATGAAGATAGTGATATAGAACAATCATCATTACCAATATTAAGATCAGCAACTCTTCACGATTTAGCCACATTTTCCACAAGACAAACTGAAGTCAAATGTACAGCAAGTCCTTCCAATTTAGCCATATCATTTTCAAGACAAAGAGAGGCAGAAAGCACAGCACATGCTTTCAATGTAGCAACATCTTCTACAAGCCAAAAGCACAACGAAAATAAAATGTACTCCAACGATATTGGTGAATGGCCAATCAACTTCAATCGAGATTATTGGATTACGAAAGGAAGCAGCGAAGTGCAACATATGAACAGTGATTTCTTGTCTTCCAAAAAAAACATACGATAAAGAAAACAATCCACGAATTTGTCGAAAATCGTTTTCACATATACACATAAACCAACAAACAAAACTCATGTGAGAGATTGGTTGTGTTATTCAGAAACTAAAGGACAACTGTTCTGTTTTGTTTGCAAAGTTACTGATTCAGACTGTTCGTCACGGTTTACGAAAGAAGGATTTGCCGATTGGAAAAACGCAAATAATTTGTTGAAAAGACATGAAAAGCACCCCCCATAGACAAGCGATAATTTCTCTGTTAGTTTGCAAAAGAAAGATGCTCGTGTCGATTCTCAACTTGTAAGCCAAATTGAGACCGAACAAACATATTGGCGGACACTTTTGGAGCGAATTACTTCAGTAATCCAATTTTTAGCAGAACGAGGTCTTGCATTTCGGGTAGGGATGAAATTATTGGTTCACCTAATAATGAAATTATTTAGGTTTGTTGGAATTAATAGCCAAATTTGACATTTTCTGGCTCAGCATATAAATACTTATGCAAATAAAGGAAAGGCACATACATCATACTTATCAAAAACAACATGTGAGGAATTTATCCATCTAATTGCATCAAGCTTACTGGATCATATTATTTGCGAAATTAAGAAATGCAAGTACTATTCCGTATCACTGGACTCTACTCCAGACATTTCGCATGTGGACCAACTCACTCTAATAGTGCGCTATGTGTTACCATCTGGACCAGTGGAAAGGTTTGTGAAGTTCTTGGATATGGAAGGTCATACTGCTGAACAACTCGCCCAAAGTTTACTTGATTTTTAAAGGAAAATGGCATTGATATCAAAGACTGTCGCGGTCAAAGCTATGACAATGCCAGCAACATGAGTGGGAAATACAACGGCTTACAAGCACGCATTAAGGAGATAAATAAGTACGCAGAATACATTCCCTGCTTTGCACATTCACTGAATTTGGTTGCGAAGTGTGCTGCAGAATGTTGTATAGAAGCATCCATTTTTTCGATTTTGTTGAAAGTCTCTATACATTCTTTTCCGCTTCTACCTATCGATGGGGCATTCTTACAAAAGCACTGGAAGATACAGGTTCAAAACTCCCGACTTTGAAGAGACTGTCGGACACCAGGTGGTCTTCCCGAGCTGATGCGACAAAAGCACTTTTATGTGGTTTTACCATTATCAAACAAGTTTTGGATGACATCTCAAATAACATGGATCAAAAGGTAGAGTGTCGTAATCAAGCGTATGGGCTAGTTTTGGAGATGAGTAAGTTGGAAACAGGAATAGTTAGCATTTTATGGAACGGAATTCTAGAACGCTTGCAAGCGTCTAGCGCTTCATTACAGTCACCTGATCAAGACCTTAACACGGGATATGCTCTTTATGAATCGTTACACGGGTACGTTCAAGCAATGCGGCCTACATTTTCAGATATTGAGGCCAAAGCCAAAATTCTGACTCACTGTCAAGAATATCAGCAACAAACTTCACGACGACGCAAGCGAAATACTAAGTACGACGATTTTAGTGGCTCTACTACGCTCGATGAAGTTGTAGAAAATCAAACACCCAAACAAAAATTTGAAAGTCAGGTGTTTATTGTCATAATTGATAATGTACTCTCTGCCTTAGCTAAACGCATGGAAGCGTACCATAGAGTGACTGATGTATTTGGAACATTTCGGCAGTTAAAATCTCTTACAGCAGAAGAGATCTTGAAAAAAACTCCAAATATTGTCAGCTCTTAACAAGAGGATTTGGAAGAAAGCCTAGGCGACGAACTTGTGCAGTTCGCTGAACTTCTTAAAACTAATGTAGCTGCTGCTATTAGCAACGAAAAGAATGAGGCCCTTGAACTGCAATTTTATAAACTTATAATGGAAAATTCATTAGAGTCGTGTTTCCCAAATGTAGAAATAGTCTTACGAATTTACTTGTCTTTAATGATTACTAACTGCAGCGGAGAACGTTCTTTTTCAACATTAAAGCGTATAAAAGTGAGTTAAGAAACATGATGGGACAAGATCGTCTAAGTAACCTCACCTTAATGAACATTGAATGTAATTTACTTAGAGAAATTGATTTGTCTAGTATTATCTCTAAATTTGCTCACATTAAATCGAGACAAGTTTGTTTGTAAAATTTATGTTTTATTATTTATTATCATACAAAACTTAGGGCCCGCGCTAAAATTTGCTACGGGCCCCGCGCTGGTCTAATCCGGCTCTGACAGACTCTACTATGTTAGTTTTTTTACACAGGGAGGCGAGACCGAATCACGCCAGTGTGTTTCTGGGGCCCACAGTGGGAGCAAAGAATAGTAACACTGCTACCTAAAATGCATGTCGTAAGAGGCGACAGAGGTAGGGGCCTAGGGAAGCTGCCTTAGTAAATAAAAAGCGTTGCAGAAATCGGATGTGATGGCCTACTTGTAGACGCATAACTTGTGCAACGTGCAATTGCTCTTAGACTCAGATCCCATACACATCACAAAGAGTGGTTTAACAAGTGGTCGATCTGAAGCGCTCGAAGAAGAACCCGAATAAAAAGCATGCGGAAACCGGATGTGATGGCCTACGAGTCTGTAGGCGCTAAACTGGCGCAACAAATTGACGTTGTAAAGCACAAATCACAGAGAGACCACAACGAGTGGTCCAACAAGTGGCTGATATAGAGAGAACAAAGAAGAAGAAGAAGAACTGACCTTCTACTACTGGTTCCAACAATTGAATATACATTTCTTTGTACTTTCTGATTGGTTTTTTAATAAGGTCATCATTGCTGCATTTTTGTTCAAAACCACGTGTGCTTCGATCTCTTTTCCGCACAAAAATATCTCAGTGATAGTGCACTGAATCCGCAGCATCGGCGATGTTCTCCTATGTAATTTTGGTGATGGTGAACATTTACAGGAATTAAATTAATTGTTATTAGCGACTTTTGTCAAGGCAGCGGTTTACAACTCGCTCTTTTAGATTTTACACTTTTTTTTTTTTTCTTTCGTCCGCTTTCAACTCAGACGAAGTTTCATCTCTGAAACTGATTTTTGCGTGAAATTCCGTTTTCCAATTTCTTACAATGGCAGCAGCCTGCACATTGTAAATTACTTTACACTGGCAGCCGTGTGCTCAATGTACTCGTAATTAGTATTCCCTCGCCATACAGGCAGATTTTCTCCGACTTCAGAGGTACTCACGTTATCGTCTGAGTAAGACCAGGGGACTCGAACAAATGCCGGACAGTAGGTTCGAACCCGAGCTATGAGGCGTCTCACAGCTAGCAGGCCGAGCTACTATCAACTACTCTAGGCAGTCCCCCGATTTTACACTATCAAACATTGCTTGTTTTTATTTTCAGTTATTATTGTTGCTTTTGTCTCTAGAAACTAGCTAAATCATTTCTCATTTTTATTCACACAACATTCCCGATATTTCGATACACAGATATATATTTTTTTCCGATCCAGAAGCACTTGAGCTTTTCAGCTCTTCGGCTAGGTGCCATTGACATCGTAACCCTTCGGTTCGGTGCCAGGATACCTAAATCTGGAGAACCCATGGCTTTTCTGCCAGCCCGCGGAATTGAGCCGCACTTACAGGGGCTTGTCACATGTCGTCCAACGCGCTACGAACACGCTGGGCAGGCGGGCACACAGATATATAAAAACGCAGATACACTGACATAGAGACATACATATAGTACAATATAGATACACACGCATATGGGTTTAAAGACAAAACGACATTGAAATACAGGTACAAACACATACATATTTCTAAGGATATAGACAAGCACATACACATACACCGAAATAAATACATATAAAGAGACGTACAGTGAGAGTAAGAGAAACAGATGGCAGGAAGAAAAAAAAAAACAGACTCAAGCGGTCAATGCAGTGCTGCTCTCTTGTATTTATTTTCAAACAGATATAACCAAACACTAAAAGACTGTTTTGTTGTCAAAGCTGGTAGCAAAACAATTTAACACAGATCGACAAATTTTGTCCGATGTTCTAGAAGATATTGTTGTTCATACGTGATGTCAGAGCCCACATCCTAAATAGAAAACATTTATAATTATTAATTGTAGCAATGCTGGAGTGCAGTGGCGGCTCGTGATCATTTTTGTTGGTGGGGCCAGACAAACATTTTTGGAAAAATCATGGTTTTGGATTGTTATATTTTAACTTATAAAGTAATAAATACACGTTACATATTATTTTTGTTGGGGCCCGGTCCCACTGGCCCTTAATGACCAGTCGCCACTGCTGGAGTGTAAAAAACAGTATGACCAACATTGACATAATAACAGTATGACCAACATTGACATGATAACTGAGAAATCTAAGACTGAATGTACAACAGTAAAGCAATAATTTTCCTCTTCTCTTCTACCATTTACTTCTTTATAAATTGTTGGGAAACGTAGTGATTTTGAGTGTGCTTGTTTTAAGGCACTTTGTAAGCTAATATTAATTTTCGTGAGGCTGTTCTTGATGCCGTCGCTAAATCTTTTGCGTGGTCTTCCTCTTGCTTTCTACTCGTTATAATTTTTCTGTGTGACTCTCTGTTGTAGAGGGTACCAGGACAATCTTCAGGGTGTCCGAACCATTTAGTCTGTTCTTTCATGAATTACATGACTGGTTTCACATCCAGTCTTCTACTGATTTCTTCATTTCTAATTTTGTCTCTTATTGTCACACCTGGAGCTCTTATAAGACACCTCATCTCTGTTGTTATGATTTTCCTCTTATTAGCTGTTGTTATTGACCAACGATAACTGAGTATGTTAATAATGTATGCAACTATGAAGGTTGAATAAGATAACACTGTTAGTACATTAGTGTCTTTTGTGTTCAGGAAAAATGCATTCAGGTGTAGTTATGGCGCCTGTTAAGCGTCGATTGATTTTTGCGTGAATGCTTTTTCCCCGTATCAATTCAGTGTCCTCTGCGGTTTAGACGAGCTTTACTTCGATTTCAGAAGTACTTGTAATTTAGATCCCCAATTCGTCCGAGTGGTTACCGGGGCCCAAATTGGGGTGTAAAGAATAGAACTACTGTTACCTGCCACGCATGTCGTAAGAGACGTCTAAGAGGTTGGTCGTGGGGCTAGATAACCCACACCGTAAAAAAACACTAGATGGCTACAGAATGGAGAGCGAACCGAGTAAACGCTGGCTGAAACCGGACACATCGCCGAAGGATAAGCACCAGAGCTCCAAATGGTGCTGAAGATGTGACGTAAAACACACCAATGCCAAGGCTGCATGAATCAGGTTTCCATATGAATAGAATTTATGGGGAGGTCTGGTACATTGGTCTGGGCAGTGATCAGAGAGAGAGAGATCCCCAAGTACCTCTGAAGTCGGAAGGCCTGCCTGAAGGAAGGGCGTGGAAACCAATAAACAGGTAAGCAAGCTTTCACGCAAAAATCAGCCAGAAGCGCCATACTTGGCGCCATGGCTACGCCTGAATGTATAGCGGGAGAATGAAGAAGAAGATCCCTAAGTAAAGGTTCAGTGTATCCTATAGAAACGATTAGGGTCTGTTGTAGTCCAACAACGCACCTTATGCATACCGCCAAGTTTTACAAGCTGGCCTCGAAGCTTGGAACTTCTCCGGCACATGTTCACTAGAGCAGAATGATATCAACTTCACTATCGATGACACCGACTGTGATATGATAACTGCGTCTAATAATACTGTATAACGGAGAAATAAGATAGAGATATGTTGGGCATACTCTGAGAAAAAATGATCAAAGTATCACAAAAAAGGCATTAAAGTGTGAGTCAAAGAGTTCAAGAAAGAAATGACGGCATTGCAAAACCATGAAACGAACTTTACTGAGTGAGGCGACATATATTGTACTCAGTTCCATAGATGAGATTGAGCGAGTTGCGCTGGACAGAGTGGTATGGAGAAATTACTTGCAGGCCCTATGTAACATATAACGGTACGCGAAGAATATATATAAGATAAAATGATAACTGAGTAAAGTACAACTAGAGCTTCAAGATTGTAATGATAAAATAAAACAATCCCAACAAAAGTGTATAACTTAGTTTTTCCTACCTAAACTTGGATATTTATCTATATACAATTTATTAGAACTGAAACGTCCGAGTGGTTACCGGTGTCCAAATTTGGGGTGTAAAGAATAGAACCACTGTTACCTGCCATGCATGTCGTAAGAGGTGACTAAGGAGGTTTGGCTGAAATCGGATTCATGTGTCCTAAACGTGTAGAAGTCTATGCATTTAGGGGCCTACCAAACCAATGTGCAACGTATACACGTTCTTGGCAAAGATCAAACATGTCACAAAGAGTGATTAAAATTGGTCGTAAAGAACGAACGCAAAGAAGAAGAAGATTAGAACTGAAATGATTGAAAACTACAATTGGAAATTATATCTTCTTTCTCTCTCTTCTGTTTATATCATAGAAGGATATGTAACCATCTCTCTTCTGTCTATATCATAGAAGGATGTGTAACCATCTCTCTTCTGTCTATATCATAGAAGGATGTGTAACCATCTCTCTTCTGTCTATATCATAGAAGGATGTGTAACCATCTCTCTTCTGTCTATATCATAGAAGGATGTGTAACCATCTCTCTTCTGTCTATATCATAGAAGGATGTGTAACCATCTCTCTTCTGTCTATATCATAGAAGGATGTGTAACCATCTCTCTTCTGTCTATATCATAGAAGGATGTGTAACCATCTCTCTTCTGTCTATATCATAGAAGGATGTGTAACCATCAACCGACACTAACAGTTCTTATACTGTGCAGTTCTCTCAAACTGTTCCCTGTGCTTTCTTCTTCCTCGGCGTAGTCTTCTTTCTAACATTGTTTCACTAGGGCAGTGATTTTGTTTGCATGGCCATTTGGCCATTTGGAGTTGTTCGTATGTGTCGATTCCTCCCCGCCAATAATGGCTGACACATTCCGTTTCTGAGGACATCTTTTTTTGAGGTTGTTCTCTAGACAGTTGCAGTCCCCTGCTGACGAGATCTGTCTTCCCGGGTTTGTCTGGAGTCGTCCTACTCTAGATGACTTCCAGCCTTCTGTTGCCGGGCTCACCAACCCAGGCTTTTTTGCAGGGTGTGCTTCCTGGACACTGTAGTTTAATCCCTTATGCTTAAGGGAAAGTGTCATAGAAGTAGAAGACAAGACAAGAAAAGGATGCCCTCCTCAAGAGAGAGAGGACAAGTGCTATTTGTCCCATAGCTGGGGGATGGGTTGGTTGCAGCCAGAGCATTTACCACTCGCCGGTGGGTTCTGCACTGTCACCTTATGAGGCCCCATCCTGCTCCCCGCCTTTTGGTCTGGCCTTTCACCTTCAGTCTGTTCGGCTTGGTTAGACCTGCCAGGAGTTAGACTCCGCCGACATAGCCTGAAGGATCCTAAAAGGCACACAAACCCTCCAACCACGATAAGGTAGGCTAATATGGAGGGGATTTTGTTTCATTATATAATATCTTGTCATAGTCACCAACATCAGAATAAGGAAGAAAGTTGGGACAGAACTGCTTGAAGTACATAGAGAAACAAAGAATGAAGTGGTTCGGCCACTAAATAAGGATGCAACTAAACTACATTGTATACAGAGTCTTCTACAACAGAACATCAGGAGAGAAGACGAGAGGAAGACCAACGTAAAAGATGGTATGATGGCATACCCGAATCCTGTTAATTAAAAATAAGTAAAAATAACTAACACCAAATTCACTAGAGCAGCGCAAGACAAATAAAGAAACCACGACACTGAGCAACAAACCGGTAGCAGTGTGACGACACTGAGCAACAACCCGGTAGCAGTGTGACGACACTGGGCAACAATCCGGTAGCAGTGTAACGATACAAGAAGAGAAAACAAAAAGAAGATATCCTATCTGGGGTAGTCTTTAAATATGTATTCTGCAGTCTGGGATGCATGTTCACATATACAAATGGTTGAATCGCCAATCTTGACGTTTGTACACGTGTGGCCGCGGAGTCCATTGTGTCCTGTTCTGAGGCGTAGAAGGATAACTTGTTGGAATCTGCTCATAGATATGCAGGGTCGTGCGGTATATTTCCTTAGTATGATGCAAGTCTTCGAAATGTCGCCCCTTAAATATTTTTTTCCTTAAAATAACCTTCAATTGTAATTTTGATTTTGCTGCTTATGCCGCCCTCCTTACGGTTCCGCCTGATCGGCCGCCTCTTGTATCATAGCACGGCACGGCACGGTCCTGTAGATATGTTTACACAAAGACAAGACACACATTTTGTGAACGATTCACAACTTACAAGTTGACAGTTAAATGTGAATTTTTGTTCATCCCCTGGAAGCATGGAAGCCTTGGTGAGGTTGTCTTTTCAACTTTTCAGCAACTGAAGAGCAAACAAAAGTAACCAAAAATTATTTAAGGAGTCCATCTTAGTGAAGACGAAGATGCATTCATGAATTTTTGATGGTTTCACAAAGTATAACAACGAGACCCAATTAGGTGTTTTTGATGGTTTCTACAAAGCGGTATAATATAAACGAGACCCAATTAGGTGTTTTTGATGGTTTCACAAAGTATAACAACAGAGACCAATTAGGTGTTTTTGATGGTTTCACAAAGTATAACAACAGAGACCCAATTAGGTGTTTTTGATGGTTTCACAAAGTATAACAAACGAGACCCAATTAGGTGTTTTTGATGGTTTCACAAAGTATAACAAACGAGACCCAATTAGGTGTTTTTGATGGTTTCACAAAGTATAACAACAGAGACCCAATTAGGTGTTTTGATGGTTTCACAAAGTATAACAACAGAGACAATTAGGTGTTTTTATATTCTGTGTCATCTTCTTCGTGTTCTACGTTAGTTCTGAAAAGTGTTTTTGTTACGTGGCCCCGCAGTGAAGTGGTTTAGCCACTTAATAAGAATGCACCCAAACTCCACAGTATACATAGTCTTCTACAACAGAACATCAGGAAAGAAAGCGAGAGAAAGACCACGAAAAAGACGGTTAGATGGCATAGCAGAATCCTGGGAAAGAGCTGAAATAACAATCACCGAAGCTACCAGAACAACGCAAGACAAAAACAGAAAACCACAACACTGGACAACAGCCCGGCAGCAGCGTGACGACAAAAGAAGAAAATGAAGCCCATGCGATATTGGTTTTTTTGGGACAGAAAGCCATCATCTTCCAGTACCGCCCGAGTGGTTACCGGGGCCCAAATTTGGGGTGTAAAGAATAGAACCACTGTTACCTGCCATGCATGTCGTAAGAGGCGACTAAGGAGGTTTGGATGAAATCGGATGCATGTGTCCTAAACGTGTAGAAGTCTATGCGTTTAGGGACCTACCAAACCAATGTGCAACGTATACATGTTCTTGGCAAAGATCAAACATATCACAAAGAGTGATTAAATTGGTCGTAAAGAACGATCGAAAAGAAGAAGAAGATCTTCCAGTACTAAATACTTTGGAACCGGGTTTCCCTTCACATTTAATCCATATTTGTTTAACAGACTACAGTCATGCATTGAGTAAAACATGGAGGTCAAAGGAAATGAAAACAAACACAAAGCTGAGAATCTGTCAATCAAATGGAAAGTCAATGTTGTTCTATGGCTCGGAAACATGGAAGACAACAAAAGAAAGCACCAGAAAACTACATACCTCCATACATGGATGTTTACGTAAAATAAAGGAACTGAGATGGTATGCTAAGATTACGAACGAGGAACTCAGAGAAAGAACTAAGCAGATACCACTGAAGAAAGAGCTAAGGAAGAGACGCTGGCGATGGATTGGACACACACATTGGGAAGACCGACCGGAAGCATTTCAAGACAAGCTGTGTTTTGGAAACTGCAGGAAAAGAGGAGTAGGGAAGACCTAGACAAACCTGGAGAAGAGAGCTGGAGACTGATATAAAAGGAAGGTAAAATATGGAAAAAATTGGAAGGGATGGCAGGAGAGAGGAAGAACTGGAAGACGTTTGTTGAAGACCTGTGCTCGTTGGGAGTTGAACGGTGAAAAAGAAGTCATTCAGTACATTACAACAGCAATTGCTCGGATGTGAAATTATGTCTCATCTCTTATGTGATAACCATGACATCTTCATGAAGGACATAACAAAGAATTGCACCAGAATTTATCCCATATGGCTCAGTACATATACACAGTCATCTGTATACAATGGACAGAGAAGAGAGCAAATAGATCTATTCAAAAAGAACTTGAAATTTAAAAAATCTTGCTAATGCTACATACATAATTTTAAAAATTTCAGTGTACATGAGATCGAGTTCCTAGTCCTGTCGGAGACGGACGATAAAATGTAGGTCCCGTGTTAAAATTGAGCCCGTAAAAGAACCCTTATCAGTTCAAAATCGAAAAGAGCAGGCTGGAAAGCCGCTGTCCGTCCAAATTAATTAGAAAAGATTTAAAATAAAATTCTTTAAAAAAATGTCTTTTCCATCTTCAAAATTACATCGGGGACCCTCGCCTGTGCTACAAAGTTCGTGCCTGTCTCTAAGATCGTAGTGTGTAAGAAAGAGATGGGAGTACACAGGGCTACTCACCGAAACGCCGTGATGATGGTCCTATCAATCATTCAATCAATCAAATATAAACATATGCACACACAAGCATTCAAACAGACACACAATCACATATACATACACAAACAGGTGTACACACATATAAGCAAATAGAAACACAAACACAGATATTTACTCTGATAGTAACGGGCCAGAAGTAGAGACTCTAGACCAGGAATGAACCTCTTGCCTCGGCTTCCAAGGTAGCCTGACGGTTGGTATCTTCTCTCTACATCTCCAGCTAAATGTGAGGCTTGGGCTAACATTCCATGTTTAAAACCTAGCATCTCTTCCTTCAGCCTCATGAGGCGAGCTTCTTCTTGCGCTGTATGAAATTGGAAACTCTTATCATCGTATCCTCGTTATCTTCCGTAATGGATGCAAATTAGATGCCTGAAATAGATAATTGCAAATTAGATGCCTGAAATAGATAATTAATGAAAAATTAAAAACTGTGACAACTGAATCGTCCGACAATTGATTGATTGATTGATCTATTGATTGATTGATATAACCATCATCCTTGCATTTCGGGAGAAACCATGTATGCTACGATCTCTTTCTTACACAAGAAGATCTCAGCGAATGTGCACTAATTCCGTAGCGCCGGCGAGAATTTCCCGATGTAATTTTAAAAACGGGAAAAATATTTTGAATTTTATTTTAAACCTTTCTATTGAATTTTGCACCGATATTTCTCAATTTTGAGCTGTCAAATGTTCTTTTATGTTGTCAAATTTAACATACAGCCACCTCTGAAGTCGGAGAAGATCCGCCTACATAGCGGGGGACACTATTGATAAGGAAAGCAGACATTCATGCAAAAATCAGACAGAAGCGTAATACCAGGCGCGTTGATTACGACTAAATTCATAGCAGTCGCACGCAGAAGAAGATATTTACAGAGAAGGACCAAACGGTTGTTGGTGACGAACTACAGATCCGCCCATGCAGATCACAACGTCACCCTCACAATATTTTTCATTTTAAACTATTCATGCATAAAATACTATATTTTAACCATGTCACATCAAAGTGATAAGTCATATTTTAACAGTAGTTCTAAAGCAAATGAATATATTTAGCCTTTCAAACTGAATTGTCACATTTTAACGATCTGTCTAAATGTCATGTCATATTTAACAGTCTGTCTAAATGTCATGTCATATTTTAACATTAGTTCTAAAGTAAATGTACATTCTAAGCCTTTCAAAACGAATTGACACATCTAAACGATCTGTCTAAATGTCATGTCATATCTTAACGATCTGTCTAAATGTCATGTCATATTTTAACTTGCCGTCTAAGTGCTCTAACAAAGATAACAGAGCGAAAATGTTGGATGTTCATTAGATTCTCACATTTGATGCGATGATAGCAAGTGAACTATAATAATAATTTTTTATGATTAAGTGCGATACCTTGAAGAGATGGTTTGATTCGAATCTTGCAGCACGCGCATGGCAAATGGCGATCAATGCCAAGGTCACTGTGAGAATTGCTGTCAAGGTCATCATACTTTAGGAGAATCTGAGAATCGGATATGCAAAATAATTAGTTAAATTATCTTTTCTGTTTGACAACAAAGATGAAATCAAACTTTCAAATGTTGAAATATGAGAACATAGTCTTCGACTTGAGTTAGATTTATAATATCAAATATCTAATCTTCTTATTCTTCTTTTCTCGTCATACTGTTACCGGGTTGTTGCCCAGTGTCGTGGTTTTCTGTTTTGTCTTGCGCTGCTCTGGTGGCTTGGGTGATTGTTATTTTTGCTCTTTCACAGGATTCTGTTACGCCATCTAACCATCGTTTTTGTGGTCTTCCTCTCGCCTTTTTCCTGATGTTCTGTTGTAGAAGAATCTGTATACTGTGGAGTTTGGATGCATTCTTATTAAGTGGTCAAACGACTTCATTCTTTGTTTCTCAATGTATTTGAAGCAAGGTTGTATGTTATCGGAGGTAACTGTTATAGTCACATGTTCCCTTAAAAACGGAAAGTATTAGACAAGGAGAGAGAGAGAGAGAGAACGAGTGAGAGAGAACGAGAACGCGCAGAGTGTGTGTGTGTAAGAAAGCGAGAGAGAGAGAGAAAGAGGGGTGGGGGACATAAAACCGAATAAGTAAAATAGAAGTAGAGTTTCAGAATTAGCTGAGCCATCCCCAATCATAAGATGGGAATTTCAAATAAATAATTAAACAGCTTAAAGTGAATTTCTAGCGACAAGTATGGGGTAAATGTAGATTGTTCACAGAAAGTAGACACATTGTTCAGTGAGAGAAACTTATGCATATTCAATGGCGATATAAACAATTACTATGATAGATAATTACAAACAGTGGCGGACACCTTTATGTGTGAACACTTTAGACTTTCAAATGAGAATAGGGGTAGCGTTGTGACGTATTATCTTATCAGGGGCGGACAGCATAATTCTGTTTATGTCAGAAGGCTTCCAATACCAATGGACTTGGAAACACAGAAATTTTGTTCGTCATTTTTATCGTCGCAATGTTACAGTGTTGTTGCACAGTGTCGTGGTGTCTGTTTTTGGCTTTCGCTGTCGTAGTTTCTTGGATGATCGCTATTTTTGTTTTTTGACAGGATTCTGCTATGCTATTTATTCATCTTTTCGTGGTCTTCCCCACGCCTTCTTTCCTGATGCTCTCTGTACCAGTTAAATGAATTTCTGCACCAGTTGACGCTACAGTTTAACATGTCAGTCACATAATTCCTGCCGAAGTAAACGGTACAGCTTAGCGTTATGCCAGTCAGCTGAATTCCTGCCGAAGTAAACGGTACAGCTTATCGTTATGCCAGTCAGCTGAATTCCTGCAGAAGTAAACGGTACAGCTTAGCGTTATGTCAGTCAGCTGAATTCCTGCCGAAGTAAACGGTACAGCTTAGCGTTATACCAGTCAGCTGAATTCCTGCATCAATGGACAGTTTCATGTCTCGGTAACAGTGGATGTTCGTGTATAGGCACTGAAGAACTGCAGCACCCACTATTTTCACTCGATTCTATCGATAACATTCAATATAATGAGCCTTAAATGTATATTACATAATCTTCAAGCTAAATGACAGTAGCAATCTCCTAGTGCATGAACAAAATTACAAAAATGATTGTATGGAACTGTGTGCTTCACAGTTCCAGCAACATGGTGTTCGGCTATTGTGCTCATGCGCACATTTCCAATAGAGATAAGAAAGCTGCAATGTATAACTTTTCTTTATATGTTTGTGTCGTTTTTCACAATATTAAAACAAGGGCTAAACATTTTTAAAGCAGCACCTTCCCCCAATAATGTTAGCAACGAGCCGCCACTGCTCGGTATATTAGATTTATGCGAAGTAGTGATCAGAACCAATGTGCAAGTGAAGTGTCACTGAAACGTTAAAAGCTATTTTACAGGGATGGAGTAAATGTGTGGGTCGTATCAAACTACAATGTACTTTACACAAGTAGGGGCCTACTAAGTGGAGTTTAACGTTAGTCGTTCCTATCATAGAGCAATTAGGGGACTGCATAGAGTAGTTGATAGTAGCTCGGCCTGCTAACTGTGAGACGCTTCATAGCTCGGGTTCGAACCTACTGTCCGGCATTTGTTCAAGTCCCCTGGTCTTACTCAGGACGATAACGTGAGTACCTCTGAAGTCGGAGAAAATCTGCCTGTATGGCCAGGGAATACTAATTACGAGTACATTGAGCACACAGCTGCCAGTGTAAAGTAATTTACAATGTGCACGCTGCTGCCATTGTAAAAAATTGGAAAAACGGATTTTCACGCAAAAATCAGTTTCAGAGATGAAACTTCGTCTGAGTTGAAAGCGGACGAAAGAGAAAAAAATAGAGCAATTATATATCATAATAAGAATGTTTAAATTAGTTGAATAGAAAAACAAACGCGAAAAAGAAGAAAATGAAACTACAGCAAACTTGATCAAAGTGAACTTGTCTGTACAGACTATGCAGGAGTACGAACAGCATTGAAACACTTTATAACTTGTAGCTACAGACTATGCAAGAATACGAACAGCATTGAAACACTTTGGAACTTGTAGCTACAGACTATGCAGCAAAACACAAACAACATTGAAACACTTTAGAACTTGTAGCTACAGACTATGCAGCAAAACACAAACAACATTGAAACACTTTAGAACTTGTAGCTACAGACTATGCAGGAGTAAGAACAGCATTAAACACTTTAGAACTTGTCTGTACATACGATGCAACAATACACAGACATCATTGAAACACTTTAAAACTTGCCTGTACAGACTATGCAGCAATACACAGACATCATTGAAACACTTTAAAACTTGTCTGCACAGATTATGCAGGAATACAGACACCATTGAAACACTTTAGAACTTGTAAATGAAGTTTGATCAAACTTTGAGTAAAGTCTTCAAGAATAAAACTGTTTTTTTCCGATCCAGAAGCACTTGAGCTTTCAGCTCTTCGGCTCGGTGCCATGGACATCGTAACCCTTCGGTTCGGTGCCACGAACACCGTGAATCTGGGGAATCTGTGGTTTTTTCTGCCATCCCGCGGGATTGAACCCACACACACAGAGGGATAGTCACCCGTAGTCCAACGCGCTATGAACACGCTGGGCAGACGGGCAGAATAAAACTGTTAAAGAGTACTAGTTGCAGTTTTATGTTGCAGTGGGCACCAGGAAGAAAAGCAAATAACAAGCATGGGCATCTTCGAGACATACATTTATATTATATTCTACAAGAGGACCTCTAATAAAGAATAATGAAGACTAGAAATACTAGAAACTGGAAGTAATGGAAGCTTGGAATGTTGAATACTGAGAAAAATGGATACTGGAAATGTGGAAAACTGGGAATAATGGAAGATTGGGATGCTGAAAACTGGGAATAATGGAAACTATGAGTAATGGAAACTGGGAATACGGAAAACTGGGAACATTAAAACTTGAAATTCTGGGAATATTGAGGCTTGGAATACTGGAAACGTGAAACTGGGAATACGGGAATCTAGGAATACTGCAAGTCTTTATCTAAAGTAGGTATAGAACATTAGACTTCAAGCTGCAACAATCTAAAGTACATATAGACCATTAGACTTTAAGCTGCAAAAATCTATATAAGGTATGGAACATTATTGAAACGGATGCAAGTCTGTATCGTCTGTATCTAAAGTAAGTAAATAATATGAGAGCTCGGTCTGCAATCTGTGTTTTTCGCTTGGCTCTGCATCCATCAGAACTGGAATTAGTTCATCCTCATCAGGTGCCGTGCCGGCTGGCGTAGACGATCATGGATCTCCACAAATCTATGTCGTTGGTGTTTGCTATCAACTCAGATGTTGACGCTCTACCGTGCCATGAAGTCAGGCCATCCAACATTTTCTCTCTCTGTCTTCCCTGTCTCGTCTACCCTCAATTTTACCGGTTGTCACAATGTGTTCTAAACCACTCCTCCTCATCACATGCCGAAAAATGATGACTGCCTCTTTCTTATATTGATGATATGGGATTAGTTAGCCTTTCTAAAAAGGAGGAAAAGTGAAAATGAGTGACCTGCTGATGACCCGTAGAACACACAAGTCAAGCCCACCTCCCAGATGCGTAGAGTGGAACACTTGTCCCTTAGGTTCAAGGCTAATGAGGATATGGCTTGCCTACGGACATGGACTTCTTTATGTCGGTTTGTTTTTATTTGAGTCCTCAACCCGCGTCTTAGGGAGGCGAACTAAAATAAAAGGCATGCATAAGATGGTTGTGATGACCTAAGGATCTGTAGGCGACTAACTGACTCAACGAACTCACATTTCAATGCGCAAATCGCATACAGTCCACAAAGAGTGGTTTTAAAAAAAAGGTTGATGTATGGAGAACGAAGAATACAAACATCAGAGTTCAGACTGCAACATATATATATATATATATATATATATATATATATATATATATATATATATATATATACATATATGAAGTAGGTATGGAATATCAGACTTCAAAACATAAATATACCTACATAAAGTAATTATATACTATAGACTCAGACTGCAATATATATATATATATATATATATATATATATATATATATATATATATATATATTACATTGCAAATTCAATGAAGATTATCTGAGCTACATGATCCTAGCTACAAATTCCATTTCACATCTGTATTCCAGAAGATCATCTGAGAATCTAGAATTCATAACTATATTGATGACTGTGCCTCCCTAAGGAAGTTACGACTCTCCTAAAGAAGTCAGTGCTTGTTGTATAGGGACGTGATCTCCGATTGTGTATAACTCAATCAGAAGTACATTGGAGTAGACGGAATAATAGACTAGCGATTTTCTTGTGTGGTATTGGGTTGGTGAGACAGTGTGACAATTATATGCATGAGGAGATATTTGATGACAGTCAGGGCCGTGCCGTGCTATGATACAGAGAGGCGGCCGCATCAGGCGGAGCCATGAGGAGGGCGGCATAAGCAGAGAAATCAAAATCACATTGAAGGTTATTTTAAAGATATAATATGCCCGCCTGCCCAGCGTGGTTCGTAGCGCGTATAACGAAGGGTGACAAGAACCTTGTGAGTACGGTTCAATTCCGCGGGCTTGTAGAAAAGTCACAGGTTCTCCAGACTTATGGTGTTCGTAGCACCGAACCGAAGGGTTACGATGTCCGTGGCACCGAGCCGAAGAGCTGAAAAGCTCATGTGCTTCTGGATCGGAAAAAATATACCTCACGGCCTGACAAGTTTCAGTGTGCACACAGTACGAGGTAGGACTGCAAAAAAAAGCCCTGGTCCTTTACTTAGAGATCTAAATTGCAAGTACTTCTGAAGTGAAGGCGTAGTAAGGATTGCAAGAATGGCAAGGCGCCCTGGAGATCAGATAAGCAAGCATTCACCCAAAAATTAGTTAGATGCACCAGAGTGTACACCATGACTAGGTCTAATTTTGAAACAAATTATATTTTCTAACAAATTGTATTCGCCCGAGTGGTTATCGGGGCCCAAATTGGGGTTAAAGAATAGAACCACTGTTACCTGCCACGTATGTCGTAAAAGACGATTAAGGAGGTTGGAAGTGAGGCTAGCTACCCCACCCCGTAGAAACCACTAGATGACTACAGAAGCCACAACCAGGGAAATTCATAGCTCGCCAACCGAGGAGCAATAGAGGTAGGGGAAGAACGAGGAACACTTGGAGACGGGAGTTGGAGACGGAATGCAAGACAATGGGGAGAGAGTGGAGAGATCTAGAAAGAATGGCCTTGGATAGGCGGGTTTGGAAGGCCTTGGATAGGCGGGTTTGGAAGGCCTTGGATAGGCGGGTTTGGAAGGCCTTGGATAGGCGGGTTTGGAAGGGTTGGTTGCGGACCTATGCTTCCCTAGAGGCGAAGGGTGAAGAAGAAGAACAAATTATATTCTCTTGCAAACTAAATTTTCTGCTAATTTATATATTTTGGTAGATAAGAAAGCAGTGGCGGCTCGTGATCATTTTTGTTGGTGGCGCCAGACACGTTTTTCCGGATAAATCATTCTCTTTGGTTGCTATATTTTAATTTATAAACAAATACATACACGTTATAAGTTATCTTGGTGGGGCCCAGCCCCACTGGCCCTTAATGACGAGCCGCCACTGTAAGAAAGCAAAGGAAAACATGGTCTGATAACATCAAGGATTGATCAGAAAAGAAATTATCCATACTCCTCTGCCTCCCACAGAAACAGCATCTTTTGAAGAATTTATGTTTTAGCTGTTCAATTTTAGCACTGCTACTACCATACCTGGTTAAGAAAGTAATTAAATCTTCAACATTGTATTTTTTCTAATTATTATTTTTAGACAAATATGTTCTAAACGAAAATAATTTGTTGGATGAAAAACGATATTTTCTTTAAAAGTTATTTCTTTCTAATAATTTTGCATTTTTGTTTTGGTTATTCAAAGGAAAGATATTCTCAGAAGACAGGAAAATTAGTTTTACCTGGTGCGAAAGACGAGCTCATTGAAAGATAATTGGCTGCAGAGTCTGTCAACACCTGAGCAGTGTAAAAACTTCTGTCCAGATACAGGCCAAACTAATAGAAATTGTTAAGACTTGATTTCAGGTTAGAGGATCGCCCGAGTAGTTACCGGACCCAAATTTGGGGTGTAAAGAATAGAATCACTGTTACCTGCCACAAATGTCGTAAGAGGCGACTAAGGAGGTTTGGATGAAATCGGATGCATGTGTCTTAAATGTGTAGAAGTCTATGCGTTTAGGGCCTACCAAACCAATGTGCAACGTATACACGTTCTTGGCAAAGATCAAACATATCACAAAGAGTGATTAAAATTGGTCGCAAAGAACGAAAGCAAAGAAAAAGAAGAAGATTTTGTATTATCGACATAATTACATAAATTTTAAATGTATACCGTACAAAGCTTCATCCAATATTTTCGGTGAATTGGTTCGGAACATGTTTTTAACGAAATAAGTGTCCATTAGTGGACATTTAATAAAGCAGTGGAAAAACATATATGTGCTTTGAATATAAGTGTTACAGGAGTCCTCTGTATATCTTGGACAGAGAAGAGAACAAATAGATCTATCCAGAAAGAACTCAAAATCAAAGAAAACTAACTGATGCTACAAATAATAAGAGGAAATTGAGATATTTTGGACATATAAAAAAAGACATGAAGGGCTGCAGAAGACCATCACGGAAGGAGGCATACCGGCAAAGAGAAGAAGAGGAAGACCACAGAGAAAAATCGATTCAGGATGTAACTGATGGTTTGAACATGACGGCTGCAGAGGCAGGACATCTGGCCCATGAGAGAGAGAAATTCCAGAGGACTGTTGGGGTGGCAAAGTTCTGCTCAGGCAAGCTATTTGATGATGATGAAGTGTCCATTTGTCTCCACGTGGTTCACGCGAACTATCATTAGGAGTAAACATGTGAAGAAATATACTTTAAGTCACGATCTTTTCTTTAAAAAAAAAATAAACTTCGGAGTTTAAAAAAAAGGTGCAAATTGTGTAATTACAACTCCCAGATGAATTATTCAAGTCTGGTAACTACGTACTGGGCATTGTATGGACATCTACAAATCCGAGGCGGTCAGACCGGATCAGATCAGATCTGGAGAAATCCGAGAGGAGGCTGCGGTGATACTTAATAAATTGGCGTTTTAGGATACAGACACGTATGTATGGTATCACATAATAATAATAATAATTCCTCTCGTACCGTTATACGTTACATAGGGCCTGCAAGTAATTTCCCATACCGCTCTATCCTGGGCAACTCGCTCAATCTCCTCCATGGAACTGAGACGATATTTCCTGCCTCTCTCAGCAAAGTTCGCTTCAGGGTCTCCTTAGGTCGACCTCTCTTTCGACCTAAGGAGACCTGAAGCGAACTTTCTGAGAAGGCAGGAATCACATATCTTATTCATATTCTTATTTTGTATCCTTCTCTGATTTTGTTGCCGTTAGGTTTAACTGGTGATCGGTTTCCGAGATAGTACACGTTCGTTCGCTTGACATGATGTAGTATTGTGGAGCTTTAAGGTGTCTGTAACTTCCTCAACCCATCATTTTCGTGGTCTGTCCCTTCCTCTTGATGATTCCATTTTCAGGTTGCACGCTCTTGCAACTGGAGTATTCGGGTTCATTCTCATCAAGTGGTAAACTATTTGTGTCTCTGTTTTTTCAATATATCTAATCGCCCTAGTGGTTACCGGGGCCCAAATTTGAACCACTGTTACCTGCCACGCATGTCGTAAGAGGCGACTAAGGAGGTTTGGCTGAAATCGGATGCATGTGTCCTAAATGTGTAGAAGTCTATGCGTTTAGGGGCCTACCAAACCAATGTGCAACGTATACACGTTCTTGGCAACGATCAAACATATCGCAAAGAGTGATTAAAATTGGTCGTAAAGAAGAAGAATGAATCTAATAGCAGGTAATGTTCCGACTGTTCTTCTAATTTTCTCATTTCGTATATGATCAATTCTTGTTTTATTTACCGCTTTCTTCAACAGAGATTTTCACTTCATAAATAACAGAGCAACTTCAAGTACACTATCACATTCAAGATTGCATTCAAGAAAACACATCTGAAGTTCTAAAACAGTTGAATCTGCACAATCAAAAGCGAAATCTCATTTTACGACAAGTAATGGCCATATTTTGTGAATTATGAAATAAATCAAGCTAATTAAGAATGAGAGAAATTTGAACAAGCTCCGTGATTAATGCTGAATTCAAATAAAAGAAACACACAAAATTATTTCGTTTTAGAACAATAAAGAAACTTAGTGCTTAAGGTCATGGATGTCAAGGTTACGATGTCATGACTGTTCTCCTATTTTGCAAAGAATATAAAACGGATTAAGGTAATGCATAAGAAGTTGTTCGTCGACTAGGATGCAAGTGGGTTGCGGGTTCAATCCAAAACTCGACACTCCAGACGTGAGGAAAGGAATTGATACTCCTACCTCCTGCACATTAGGGCTTAGAAATGTGAAGGAAGTGACTTATGTACTAAGTTCTGAAAAGGTTACGGGAAATGTATTTATTTGTTTATCTTCTTTTACGAGCGATCCATATCGATATTTGTTAACCACTTTTTGCGATTTGTATGTAATCTGAGCCTTCGTGACAGGCTCCCTGTGAGTGTGGGTTCAATTCCGCGGGCTGACAGAAAAGCCACAGTTTCTCTAGATTTACGGTGTTTATGGCACCGAACCGAAGGGTTACAATGTCCATGGCACCGAGCCGAAGAGCTGAAAACTCAAGCTTCTGGATCGAAGAAGAAAGAGCCTAAGAGTGATTGTACGTTGTGCCAGTTATGCGCTTACAAGTAGGCCAGTACATCCGATTTCTGCAACGCTTTTTATTTACTAGGATAGCTTCCTTAGACCAATACTTCAGTCACCTCTTACGACATGCCTGTTAGGTCGCAGTGGTACTATTCTTTGCCCCCCCCCTCCCTGAGGGCCCCAGCAACACAAGGGCGCATTTATAAAAACAGACGCACTGCAGAAAATCGACATAAATGTACGCGCATATGACGTTCTAGTGTTGTGTTCTGGTAAAAACATTTGCCAAACTAATTATTTTGAACCTGGTCAAACCTAACAGCTAGAAGACAGAATTGATGCATCTGAGATGTGGATATATAGAAGAATAGGCAGAGTTTCATGGACAGAAAAACAGACAAATAAACAAGTTTTAGGAAAAATAGGCATGAAGAAACAATTATTAAGTGAAATAAAATTCAGACATATAAAGTATTTTGGGCACATAAAAAGACATGACACCATGGTAAAATCTTTACTAGAGGAAAGTTGAGGGAAGGGGAAGAGCAAGAGGAAGACCGAGAGATAAGTGGGAGGAAACTTTAAGAAATGGACAGGTTACAGTCTGGCAGTGTGCAACACTAAGGCGAAAGACAGAGGATGCTGGAGATTCAATGCAGCCAACCTTTGATGTGGAGACGGCACATGATGATGATGAGTGAAACCTGTTAGACCCCTATGCATGTCTGAAAGGAAGTCATAAAAAAAGCTATCCTCATTATTCTTTCGAGGTTGTGTGTGAGTCAGTGGAAAGTCTCCTCCGAAATGGAAGACTGAATAATTCAGGAAAGTGTATCTTTCTCACTTTGAAATACATTCCACATGAATTCTTTAAATATAAGAGGAAGCTCTGAATCTGACCACATCAGAAAGACGAAACATAAAAGACAGTGGCGGTTCGTGATCATTTTTGTTTGTGGGGCCAGACAGAAATTTTCGGATAAATCAATGTTTCGGTTTAATTTTAATGTATAAAATAATAAATACACGTTACACCTTATTTTTGGTGGACCGCCCACTGGCCCTTAATGACGAGCCGCCACTGATTAAAGAGGAAGATCGTCACGAAATAATCCATACTACTGTTATTATTTCTAGTCATTTAAAAAAAAAAACAATCTTTGAGATATCTCTTTTCTGTAGAAAAATATCTTAGGAAAAAACAAAAAATGCGTTCTCCAATTGCAATTACAGTTATGTTAGAAAAAAATTAAATTAAAATATTTAGAATGAATGAAAAAATTTGCTAATCAGTGTCAACAGAACAACATGCCCAGATCCTGTTACAGTACTTATGTATATATACACACACACAGTATGTATAGTAGGTTATAAATGCAGTATATATATATATATATATATATATATATATATATATATATATATATAAATAATATATATATATATATATACAAAACATATTTACAGTAATAAATTTCATTTTTCCATCCAGAAGCACTTGAGCTTTCAGCTTTTCGCTCGTGCCATGGACATCGTAACCCTTCGGTTCGGTGCCACGAACACCGTAAATCTGGGGAACCTGTGGCTTTTCTGCCAGCCCGCGGAATTGAACCGCACTCACAGAGGGCTAGTCACCCGCAGTCCAACGCGCCACGAACACGCTGGGCAGGCGGGCAAGTTACAGTATATAAAATCAGTGTATCAACGCATGCGACATATGACCCAACTAATGGTGATTTGTGTATTATATATGTGTGTGTGTGATGGGTTATGGTTGGATTGGTTACTAAACTGACGTCATTTCACTCGGGCAGCCTGGCAGTCTCCCCAACAGATATCGAAGAGCTTACATACTGATGGTTCCCGTGGCTCGTTGATTAAACACACCTTCCACTCTGCCTCTCAGGCATCCAGTTCGACTTGTACAACGGTAACTCCAAACTGCCTAAATCGCTTGATCGATTCAACATCGATATTAATGCGATAGTGAACTCGATCACAACCCAAACATACTTAATTCAAACGGCCGGCAGTTTGGAAGCAACTTTCTTCGGGTGGATATTTACGAAGGTAAAAACCTCCGCAGTTACCGGGCCCAAATTGGATAGATATACCTGTACGCCAGCTGTCAGAAAGACTAATTCGCTACTACCATAAAACACGATACTCGAACCACGATGATAAAGCGCACCCGAAGAAGGTTGACATGCTTCCTAGCAAGAAATCTGCGAAAATCACTATAGTATAATCTCATGAACTTGATTGATGCGAGTCCTATACAGGATATGCCACGATTTTCATTTTTTTCTCATGAATTCATGCACAGTCATGGCGCATAATATGGCTCTTTTTGCTGAATATTTTCCGTTAAGGATTGCTCTCTTATCACCAGTGTCCCTCGCCATTCAGGAGAGCTTTATTCTGACTTCAAATGTACTTGTAATTTATATTTGCAAATAGAGGATCAGGGTTTACTGTAGTTCAACAGCGTCATAGTCACATCGAGAATTTTACTCAAGTTAGCCTCGAACTCCGGAATTTCGCGGCACGGATCACTAGAGCAGGCTGTTATCAACTTCGTTATCGTTGACCTTACCGCAAACCCCTTCTAATAGTCATTATTCTTTGCTCCCCATGCGAGCCCCGGCAACATATGGGCGGAGCTGGTCATTCATCTTCTTCTTCAAACGCTCTATATATTTTTTTTCTGATCCAGAAGCACTTGAGCTTTTCAGCTCTTCGGCTCAGTGCCATGGACATCGTAACCCTTCGGTTCGGCACGAAACCGTAAATCTGGGAATCTGTGGCTTTTTCTGCCATCCCGCGGAATTGACCCGCACACACAGAGGGATAGTCACCCGTAGTCCAACGCGCTACGAACACGCTGGGCAGACGGGCGAACGCTCTATATCAACCACTTGTTAAAAAGAAGAAGAAAAAAAAAGAAAAGTTAACCACTCTTTGTGATTTGTATGTAATCCGAACCTAAGAGCGATTGTACGTTGTACCAGTTATCCGCCTACAAGTAGGCCAGCACATCCGATTTAGACGACGATGTTTATTTACTAGGGTAGCTTTCCTAGACCCCTACATCAGTCGCCTCTTACTTCATGCCTTGTAGATCGCAGTGATGTTCTCTTTGCTCCCTTGCGAGCTCATCGTAGCTTGTCATTAAAACATGTTTAACTAGTTTTCATAATCAAAGTATCATATGAAAGGTTAAAGTTTTTTTAAAACTGAGATTGAAACTCAAAATGTTGCAGAAAAATTTAAAAATTGGAAACGCTAATAGATTAGTGAACAAAAAACACACAAAGTTGTGTAAATAACAAAATGAAAAAGAAGAGAACAGGATGTAATCAAGAATCTTCGAGCAAAACAGCGCGCGAAGAGTTGTGTGAATAGTCAAATAAGGCAACAGCAATCAACTTACTTAAACAGTGATCGCTTCTTGTATCTGAAATTTAACAAGAGTAGTAAAGAGGATGCGGAAGTCGTTAATGCGTGACTTGGTTTGCCCCATCATGCTCTAATCAGATTTAGCGGAAACAGAAAAGTGACTCTGCTGTTTACATTTCATTTTAGAACACTCAACGTATTTGACAGTTTCCCGTTTAGGTTGTGTCCCTTGAGTTTGCCCATATTCGTTTTCCGATGTACAAATCTAGTTTAAGTTCACCCTTCATATAGATTATTGAACTAAAATGATTCCTTGATAAAAATGTGTATAAATTTAAGAACGACTAACTAAAAATGACTATTTTTTATGCGTGTTTGTGAAACGAAGTATTAGGTTTGGTTAATGAGATTTATAAATACAAATTTCAGGAGTAGAGTAATCGAATCCCACCCTCACATAATCACACTTTCAATACTAACCATCCATTTCCTCTTGACGAACATTAAAAATGATCACTGGAAAGACACGAACGATACCAAATAGAAACGATACAAAGATATTTTTAAAGTAAAAAAATAACCGCTAAAGCAGGTGAGAAAATTCAAACACCTTGTAAGTATCTTCACATCTGATAGTAGACTGGACAGAGAGATCGAAACTAGAATCCATCAAGCCAACAACATTACATACCAACTTACCCCAATCTTGAAACGTACAGCAATTTCAGTAGAGAATAAAAGACAGATTGTAAATGCAATCTTCTACCAACACACTACTACCAGTGCCAAACATGGACACTGACAAAAGAACAAGAAAGGAAAATTACCACATGTGAAATGAGATGCTTGAGGAAAGCGGTAAATAAAACCAGAAGAGGCCATATAAGAAATGAGGAAATTAGAAGAAAATTCTGAAAAATACCTGCTATTAGATTTATTGAACAACAGAGACTCAAATGGTTTGGTCACTTGGTCAGAATGAATCCGAATAGACCCGTTGTAAGAGCTTACAACCTGAAAATGGAATCATCAAGAGGAAGGGGCAGACCAAGAAAAAGCTGAATTGATAGAGTTACAGACATCTTAAAACTCCACAATACCACAGCATATCAAGCGATCGAGCGTGCACTATACTATCTCGGAAACCGATCATCAGTTAAACCTGCTACGCCTAACGGCAAAAAAGCGGAGAAGGATAAAAGAAACGAACAAAAAAGCAAAGGAACTCTTTTTATACCACGTGGTATATAAGATAATACGGTGTTAGGCTCGTATTTTTGAATGACCACCGGTACACGGTGAGTGATGTGGTCAACATCACGCCGACCGCCTTTACTTCCAAGCATTTTCCTGGTACTCAATTGAGACTTTGGTGACTGAGAACCTTTAAAGTCGGAAAAAAGTAAACGACCACTGTGGAATTAAACCTGTACCACTAGCATAAAAAGCAAGCTCACTAACAACTACATTACTGCGGTTCTCACCATACGATATAATGGATATAAATTAATAATAGATACACGAAATTGTATGATGGATACCATATTCTTCTGCAATCAGCTTCTGCTATGCGACTACTCCGGTATGTGTCGTAAACAGGACTGTGCGCTTGAGGTCTTTACCGGTCCCCCAAAGTTTGTTCTGAGATGGTCTTCCTGTTGGTCAGATTTCCATTCTCATGCTGGTGCAGTCTTGTAGGATGTGCTGTGGGGAGAGCTTTGGTGCTCCATAGGTGCAGGCATACAAGTTTGATCTGACCAATTCTACGCAGATGCGCCCTGAGACTGTCCCGTTCTAAGTGTGAAGACTGTGGTCTGCTCCTTTCTGCTATCTATTTATGTAATATATAATCTTCTTCTTCTTCGAACGCAGCATATCGACCACTTGTTAACCCCTTTGTGTGATTTGTATGTGATCCGAGCCTAAGAACGATTGTACGTTGTGCCAGTTATGCGCCAGCAAGTATGCCAGCACATCTGATTTCTGCGTCGTTTTTTTATTTACTAGGTTTCTTCCTAGTGGCCTACCTCAATCGCCTCTTACAACATGTCTTGTTGTTCGCAGTGCTGCTATTCTTTGCTCCCCTTGCGAGCCCAGGAAACACACGGACGTAATACCTAATGATATAATGGATGCAATGTTCAAGTGATTGTGAAGTTGAATTCTGTTCAAGCGGTTGTCAGGTGATATGTACTCAGCTCGGAGCCTAAAGTGACTTCTCTTTTTTTGAATGATGGTTTCAGTAATTTGAAGGGAAAAAAAATTAAATAGTCACATATTTGTGAGTAGAAATCCGGAGTGGTTAAGCCATTGCTTTGCGAGTCGAAGGTAATCGGTTCGAATTAGGACTGCGCCGCTCTGTTCACGAGCGCGTTTTTGTTTGTTTTTTCCCGATCCAGAAGCACTTGAGCTTTCAGCTCTTCAGTTCGGTGCCATGGACATCGTAACCCTTCGGTTCGGTGCCACGAACACAGTAAATCTGGGGAACCTGTGACTTTTCGTCCAGCCCGCGGAATTGAACCGCACACAAGAGGGCTAGTCACCCACAGTCCAACGCGCTACGAACACACTGGGCAGGCGAGCTGAGCGCGTTTTTTAAAAAACAGATACCCTAGTGTTACAACTGCCTGTACCGTTATGCTGACCTCCACTGGGGATACAGCGATTCAGAACAGTATGTCACAGCCAGGTCTTCTAGCACAGGCCAGACAACTGGCCGGGTATTCCCTGACCTATATAAGAAAAGGGATCTGGAAATTACAGATGTTTGATAGAACACTGCACGCTCTTTTGCAATTTTACTTAATTCTGTGAGTCTATGGTTATTTACTGGTGAAAAATATTTATAATATTGCTATTCCTTATTGTTAAACTTAACTTGTTCATAATATAACTTCGAGTTAGCATTTTGTGTTGATTTTAAAATGAATTCGTCTATATACACCAATACTGGAATGCAAGGTCACGTGGCGTAGTTGGGGTCTGATTTTCCACAATTCTTACTTGAGCCCGAAGGCCCAGTAGTTTATAGTTGGCTCTGAATCACTTCTCCTATTTCTGACATTCCACAAATAACAGACGCGAAGCAGCCATAATTGTTGTAGGCAATAATGTGAAAGTTTCACATCCGGGGCAAAATAGCTATTTGCTGTTATGCCCCTTTTTTATTGGACTTTATCCAAGCTTTGCTGTTAGAAATGTTTCAAATCCAAATTAAATGCGTTCTCGCTTATCGTAAAGAGCTGCCATTTGTTTCCATTAGTGAGGTATTATTAATAAATTATATTTTCATCTGTATTGGCACCAGCGATTAATAATTAGCCACGCATACAACACGCGCTCTTCAACAATATCATGTGATATAATATGTATCATATATATCACTTTCATCGGTAGAAAACGCCCGTGTCGTGCTGAGGCCCACAAGGAAGCAAAGAATAGTACCACTGCAACCTAAAATGCATGTCGTAATAGGCGATTGATGTAGGCCCTAGGGATGCTACCCTAGTAAATAAAAACAGTGCAGAAATCGGATGTGCTGGCCTACTTGTAGGCGCATAACTGGCACAACGTACAATCGCTCTTATGCTCAGATCACATACAAATCACACAGAGTGGTTGTCAGGTGGTCGATGTGAAGCATTTGATGAAGAAGAAGAAGAATGTGTAGAAAAGATGACAGATGAGTGACTGGTACCATAATGTGTTCTCACACGTTACTATTACCTTAGTTTATTTTAGTTTAGTCGTCGGATCATCATGACTGCACGTCGAACCTTCTACTTCTTTAACAATTCATGAAAAAAAATTAATACAAAACTCGTCAATCCAGATACTTACCTTCATCTTTGTCCCGGGTCATGCTGGGATGAAGGGCAATGAGAGAGCAAATGGACTGGCGAGCAATGCTACGATTGAGAATGGGTTTTCTATGGACAGAAGCGATATCATCAACGCTCTCAGAGAAAACAAACGCTCTGAAGATTTCAACGACAAAGATAAAGGGTATTCTCTATTTCGGTTGCGCAAGTTGTGCATACCGATAGGTGCGGCAAGACGGGAAAACCACGAGAGAAAACCCAGTGAATACATCAATCAACACAGAACGGGAGTTGGGACCGCGTAAGCACAACATATTATCAAAACGTGACAGTGTAAGGACAACATGTTATCAAAACATGACAATGTAAGCACAACAGATTGACAAAGCGTGATAATGTAAGAACGACATATTGACAAAGCGTGGCAATGTAAGCACAACATATTGATAAAACGTGACAATGTAAGCACACAATATTATCAAAACGTGACAGTGTAAGCACAACATATTGACAAAACGTGACAATGTAAGCGCAACATATTATCAAAACGTGACAATGTAAGCGCAACATATTATCAAAACGTGACAATGTAAGCACAACATATTGACAAAACGTGACAATGTAAGCTCAACATAGTATCAAAACATGACAATGTAAACACAACATATTGACAAAACGTGACCGTAGTTTAACAAGAAATGCACGAGATAGTTCAAACTTTCAAAATACGCTTACAATATGCTCAGAAAACACATACATAACGCATACAGGACGTACAAAATGCGCATATAACAACAAGAAAACGCACTTACAGAACAACATACCGGCGATGTACGGAAGCCTTCAGATATAAGATTGTCAGAGCGAATCGGATCAGATCTGGAGAAACCGTGGGAGGCTGTGGTAATATTGAATAAACGGACGTTATGGACAAGAACACGTATACTGTAGTATTACAGAAGCAAAGACAATTTTTAATTAAATATGTAAAATTACAGAACATACTCACAAGCGCACACACATGCGCACATGCACACACACACACACATTTATACAGCAGCAAACGCGCACATTATAGACAGAGAACCCCACACAAAACAGGCATAAAACAGACAAAGCACAGACATAAAACAGACATAAAACAGACACAGGACAGACACAAAACAGACACAACCCCCCACCCCTAACCTAAAAAAAATGTCGTTACTGCATGTAATACCACTTTAGGGCGGTGTAGGACGATAGGGACGTGAACCTGTGGAATTTAACGGTCGCGTGGCTAGTGCAGTCTTCGCGAAACTGTTCAAGTTTGGAGGTTTTGTTTATGCCATCGTAAGTGGATTGAACCCGGGTCGCCCGCATGGAAGCCGCTCTCTAATTCCTTCCTTTTCCTTTGCGTTCCCGGCCTAGCCTGATGGACCAACTTCTATCATGAATTTAACTGTTGTTTTTTGGGACTCCGTTCCTCCGTACAGCTTTTCCCGAAGCTCTGTGTGTTGTGGCCAGTACTCTTTTCGTATACCTGCTAAACGTGGACAGTCTTGCAAGACGTGTTCTGCCGTCATGTCTGCCATATTGCATGGGCACAGGCTAGTTGTGCCAATTTTAAATTTATGGAACATGTGGGCTCTGAGCTTGTTGTGGCCGGTACGGAGGCGAAATATGGTAACTTGTTCCCTGCGCGAGAGACCATAGTATCCGTCACTGTCTGTGTACTGCGGGTGGTCTTTTGCCCACTTGCTTCGATAGTGCGAACCGATGGTTGTTTTGACTTCCTCATAGCTGATCTCGAGATCAGTCTGGGGTAGTCGCCCGCCCTCTTGGCTAGCTTGTCGGCCGCTTCGTTTCCCCTAATGTTGCAGTGTGACGGTATCCACTGGATGACAGTGCGTTTGAGTGAACTCGTTAGTTCAGCGAGGGACGTTTTGAGCTCATTCATCTCAGTTTTGCCGACGCATTTGAGTGCCGTGATGACCGATAGAGCATCGGTGAATATCACGACCTTGTTGCGTGTAGTGTTTCTTCTCTCCAAGATCATTTCGGCCGCCTTTTTGATTGCCTCTGCCCCAGCTCGGTAGTTATTCGAGTATTTGCCAGTTGCAATCGCTTTCTTGACCGTGACTTTCTTGGAGATTTTAAGCACTATTCCTCCTCCGCCATCGCTTATTGCGTTATTTGCCGATCCGTCCGTGTAGACGTGCGTCCACTCATTTTCAGGGTACTCTGATTCTCTGTGCTCTTCTGCTGCAGTTTTTCTGTCGAGGTTCGTTTGGTCCCTTTTGCTCATTATGCCTGGGATTGATTCCCTTAGTTCTGGCATTTTGTTTTCCATGGCGGGCACTTGTCGATTGCCGGGATTGGTTTAGCTGTGCATTTGGACAGGACTGGGTGGTCTGTGGTCAGTGCGTTAGAGATTCTAACGAAGTTAGAATTTCATTCGGTCAGACGCTCTCCGACACAAAACATACACAGAACATGGAAGAAACAGTTGATGTCTAATTTAACGCTTATGTATGATGACTATACCGTCCAAGAATCTTCTGCTGTATGTCGCTCTATCTTATCTTATCTTATCTTATCTTAACCACATTTGCCGTGAAGCGACGTGGGGAGAGTTAGTTTCTATCTTGTGCTAGGTGTGTTGCGCTTGACGTTGCCAGTCCATGCTTTCGCAGGGACTCTGAGATGTTATCTATCCATCGTGTTCTTGGCTTGCATCGTGCTCTGCGCCCTGAGTGTCGATTATTGTAGGCACGTGATGGTAGTAAATGTGGTTCCATTCTCATTAGATGGCCGAACCACTTGATTCTTTGCTTCTCGGTGTACTGTATGCATGGTATCAGTGGCGGCTCGTGATCATTTTTGTTGGTGGGGCCCGACACAAATTTGCGGAAAAATCATGGTTTTGGGGTGTCATATTTTAATTTTAAAAATAATAAATGCACATTATATATTATTTTTGGTAGGTCCCGGCCCCACTAGCCCTTAATGACGAGCCGCCACTGCATGGTATAGTACCAACGATGCTTCTGACATTCTCGTTTCTCACTCTATCTCTCCTTGTTACGTTGACAGCTTTTCGTAGACATCTCATATCATGACTACATTCAAAACTACACGGCATCAGAGATGAGCTCCAGACAACAGTTGACGTCATCATCAGGACCGTTAGGAATGTATTGTCATATTCTATATGTTCTGTGACGTGTGAGAAGTGAATTTCTTCACTTCAGTTGTATTCTTTGCTTGATAAAGGCATGTTGATCGAAACTTTGCTGTGTATTGTTATTGTATTTTGTAAAATTCACACCCGTCATGCTAAGAAGCTGAACCATTTTCACACAAATTGTCTAAGAATGCTGCTGAAAATCAAGTGGCAAGACAAGATCCCAGATACCACTGTTCTTGACAGAGCTGGTATTCCCAGTATTAACACCATACTTATGAAACACCAACTTCGCTGGGCTGGACATCTCGTCCGCATGCCTGATCACAGGATGCCAAAGATATTATTCTACAGTGAAATGTCGAGTGGCAAACGCTCCCGAGGGGGCCAAAAGAAGAGATTCAAAGACACGCTCAAGTCCTCTCTAAAATCCTTCGAAATCAAGATTGATACCTGGGAAAAAGCTGCACGGGACCGAACATCCTGGCGTTCACTCCTACGAAAGGGTGCAAAATCCTGTGAGGCAGCACGTCAAGCAGCATCAGTACTGCGTAGACAAAAGAGAAAGGCCAGTGCACACGAGTCCCAGACTGTAGCAACAATCTCATGCCCACACTGTCCACGACTCTTCAAGGCACGCATCGTACTGACAAGTCACCTACGTGTCCATTGACTGATACTACATTTTGTTTGTTGGATGAAGTAACTATGTGGTTATAATCATATTTGATTGACGAACATTATTTTGTAAAATTACAATGCTTTGATTTTACATTTCTCGCCATTGCTACATAGTTTAACTGCAGTCTTCCCATATATCGACTTCACCACAAGAACACATCTGACGCTATAATGATCCACATAGCGATTTTTCTTCTTCCTTTGTCGTCACACTGCTATAGGTTGTTGCATAGGGTCGTGGTTTTTGTTGTCCTGCACTGTTCTGGAGGCTTGGGTGATTTTTATTTTGGCTCTTTCACGGGATTCTGATATGCCATATAACAATTTTTTGTGATGTCTTCCTCTCTCCTTATTTCCTGATGTAGAAGAATGTATACTGTGTAGTTTGGATGCATTCTTATTAAGTAGCCAAACCACTTTATTATTTGTTTCTCGTAATTGAAGCAAGGTTCTGGGCTAACTTTCTTTCTTATGCTGATGTTGGTGACTTTTATCTTTTCTAGTGATGATGGTAACTTTTCGGCAGCACATTTCACATGTCGTTATTTTGTGTGACTGTGCTTTGCTCATTGTCCATGTTTAGATCTGGTAACACGAAGTAGGTATGAAAATGATGTTGATCATCTGTTGCTTAGCTGTCAGTAAGCTTTTGGCTGCATTAACAATGGGGCTAGCTTATAGATAAAGCTAGGGCCCGCCTGCCCAGCGTGTTCGTAGTGCGTTGGACTACGGGTGACTAGCCCTCTGTGAGTGCGGGTTCAATTCCGCGGACTGGCAGAAAAGCCACAGGTTCCCCAGATTTACGGTGTTCGTGGCACCGAACCGAAGGGTTACGATGTCCATGGCACCGAGCCGAAGAGCTGAAAGCTCAAGTGCTTCTGGATCGAAAAAAAAAAATGAAAATAAAGCTAGGAGATAAAGCAACAGAGATAGTAGAATATATGCTACAATGTGCGGAAACCTACAAATCGTATCTAGTCAGAGCGGATCAGATCAGATCTGGAGAAAACCGAGGAAGGATGCAGTGATACGTAATAAATTGGCGTTTAGGGACAAAGACACGTATGTACGGTATCACACAAGCAGGCAAAAATGAATAATAAAATAATAAAACTCACAAAAATCTAACGTGTCGACTATAAGTCTTCTTCAAGGAACATACAAAAACACACAATGAATCCTAAACGAATTAAATCATCCATCCTATTTAGATCAATGATTTAGGATTTATTTTGTAGAATATATGATCAGAAATAAAATCACAATAATGGGAGAAGCTGATACTAGAAGAAAGGGACAGGGTATCACAAATGTAAAACAGAGATCACAGAAGAATATCAAATATAGATATAATACAGAGTGTTCAAGATAAAAGTAGCCCGATTGACAAGTTTTCATTTGTCAATTGGGCTACTTTTATCTTGAACACCGTGTATAACAGCTTTACACACACGGTAGTATCTTACCTTGTGTAGATGATGTCACTTCTGCAACACTTCAAACTTGCTTGTCAGTCAAAAGTATTTTCTTAATATCTATGTTTATATTTCTTTTTTCCTAAACAAAAATTAAATTTACTTTTAATGTTGTTGCAATTTATTCTTTCACTTGTTCAGAAGGTTAGTATAAAGAGAGGGGGAAAAAAAGAAAATGTCTTTGAATGTAAAGCTAAAATGTGGAAGCTAAGAACAGTTTCTTCTTTATTTCGAGTTATTCGGTTCTGAAACTCGTTCTTAAATGGCAGCAGACAATGCCCACGTTGACTGTGACGTTCTGGTAGAGATGCGGGGGCGGTGTTTCCTTGACGACGCAGTAAATCTTGATCAGTTGCCTAGGTTTCGTTGACAGCTGGATTCGGATTGGAGAAGTTACATCACGTGATTTGCTTAGAAGCATAAATTTGGTACACATTTCCTCTCACAGCACAAATGTCGACCAATGGCGACAAAGATGGACACACCTACAGAAATTTGAAACCAATTCTGTTCTTTTAGTTTTGGAAGACGCTAAACAAATGTGTCTGGGATAATGATGATGTCAAGTTTAATAAATGAGACCAGGTGGCTTTTTAGTTAAACTGTTTTCGCGTTTGATAAAATCATTGCGCATACCTGGAATATTATAATCAAATAAACACATTTTTTGTATTTGGAAAGTTAAATAAATGTTTTCTTAGAATCCTTCTGGGATGGGGCGGGGTGGGGGGTTATATAGCCTTGAAGTTAATTAAAATAAGAAGTCAGGGCCCGCAAGGAAACAAAGAATAGCACCACTGCGACCAACAAGGCATGTCGTAACTAGGAAGCTACCTAGTAAATAAACAGCATCGCAGAAATCGGATGTGCTGGCCTACTTGTAGGCGCATAAATGGCACACTGTACAATCGCTCTTAGGCTCAGATCACATACAAATCACACAGAGTGGTTGATATGGAAAATTCGCAGAAGAAAAAGAAGAAATAAGAAGAGTCTGAAGGCGAAGGGTTTACTTTATTTCACCGGGTTTCCCCATATGGCTTCATCCAGGGAGGATGACATGACACGTCATCTACCGAGCATGTTACTCAAAGAGCAAGAGCTCGGTAGTTCCAGCAAACATCATAGGAATCTCATGACAAAACAAATTTCACATGCGACTCGGTCAGAATTCGAACCCACAATCTTGAGGACGACAGGCAAACGTCTTAATTTATCATCAAATAGCTTGTCAGGAGCAGAACATTGCCACCCCAACAGTCCTTCGAAATTTATCAATCTCATAGGCCAGATGTCCCGCCTGTGCAGCCGTTATGTTCAAACCATAAGTTACATCCTTACTCCATCTTTTCCGTGGTCTTATTCTTCTTCTCTTTGCAGGTATGCCTCTTTCCATGATGGCCTTCTCTAGCCCTTCATGTCTTTTCACGTCTTAACTACTTCGCCATAATGATGATACAACTAACCAATGCTATCTTCGATCGCTCAGTAAAGACAAAATTGCTTAGTTGTGTCACAGTTTACAGCAGTATACTGGTGTTTTTTCTTCAGATATATCTATATATTTTTTTTTTTAACCGATCCAGAAGCACTTGAGCTGAAAGCTCTTCGGCTCGTGTCATGGACATCGTAACCCTTCGGCTCGGTGCCACCAACACCGTAAATCTGGGAACCTGTAGCTTTTCTACCAGTCCGCGGAGTTGAACCCGCACTTACAGAGGACTAGTCACCCGTAGTCAACGCGCTACGAACACGCTGGGCACGCGGCTATATTTTTTTAAAAGGCGGAGATATGTTGGACATACTCTCAGAAGAAATTATTTTAAATCCACAAAAGAAAACACATGCAATGAAGTGGGAGACAAGGGTTCAAGAAAGAAAGAAATGTCCTAGGGAAATCGTGAAACGAACTTAGCTATGAGAGGCGAGAAATACTGGACTCGATCACATAGAAGAGATTGAACGAGTAGTTCAGGATAGAGCGGTATGGAGAAATTGCTTGCAAGTCTATGTAAAGTATAACGGTACGAGAACAATATAATATAATAATACTCGTATTTATCCATTTCTTCTTCTTTTTTTTGTTACAGTGTTACCGGGTTGTTGCACAGTGTTTTGTTACAGTGTTACCGGGTTGTTGCACAGTGTTTTGTTACACTGCTACCGGGTTGTTGCACAGTGTTTTGTTACAGTGGTACCGGGTTGTTGCACAGTGTTTTGTTACAGTGTTACCGGGCTGTTGCACAGTGTTTTGTTACAGTGTTACCGGGTTGTTACACAGTGTTGTGTTACAGTGTTACCGGGTTGTTGCACAGTGTTTTGTTACAGTGTTACCGGGTTGTTGCACAGTGTTTTCCTACAGTGTTACAGAGTTGTTGCACAGTGTTTTTTGCTTACAGTGTTACCGGGTTGTTGCACAGTGTTTGTTATAGTGTTACCGGGTTGTTGCACAGTGTTCTGTTACAGTGTTACCGGGTTGTTGCACAGTGTTTTGTTACAGCATTACCGGGTTGTTGCACAGTGTTTTGTTACACTGCTACCGGGTTGTTGCACAGTGTTTTGTTACACTGTTACCGGGTTGTTGCACAGTGTTTTGTTACACTGTTACCGGGTTGTTGCACAGTGTTTTGTTACAGTGTTACCGGGTTGTTACACAGTGTTGTGTTACAGTGTTACCGGGTTGTTGCACAGTGTTGTGTTACAGTGTTACCGGGTTGTTGCACAGTGTTTTGTTACACTGTTACCGGGTTGTTGCACAGTGTTGTGTTACAGTGTTACCGGGTTGTTGCACAGTGTTTGTTACATGTTACCGGGTTGTTGCACAGTGTTTTGTTACAGTGTTACCGGGTTGTTGCACAGTGTTTTGTTACAGTGTTACCGGGTTGTTGCACAGTGTTTTGTTACAGTGTTACCGGGTTGTTGCACAGTGTTTTGTTACACTGTTACCGGTTGTTGCACAGTGTTTTGTTACAGTGTTACCAGTTGTTGCACAGTGTTTTGTGGAGGTTCACGCTATAATTATGGGTGATATGTACATCATATGCTAGTTTGGCATTCTTTGCACTTCTTATGTTTGTGAAATCTACTGCACGATGAAAGGAGGGGGAGGGGTAAAATATATTTTAAAGAAAATTAATAATTTTTGAAATAAATAATTACAATGTATACACTAAACCAGGGGCGGCTCGTCATTAAGGGCCAGTGGGGCCGGACCCACCAATAATCGAAAGGGGATAACATCCCCGAATAGACAAATAATAGTAAATACTTCAAAACCCATGATTTTTCCAAAATTGTGTGTCTCGCCCCACCAAGAAAAATGACCACGAGCCGCCACTGCACTAAACGTTGTTTATCATAAAAAACAATGTCTTTTGCAACATGGCGTCAAATTATATGACAATATGTTTGTTAATTTTTTTTATTTTAATTTTACAAAAAGACAACACTTGTTCTGGGTGGGGTTTCCCTCCTTAAGTTACCTGATACTGGGAAAACATATTTTGTTATTTGATTTTATGATTTTTCTGTATCGAAAATGTACATTATATTTTAGAATTTGCTTTGATAAATATTTTATTAGCGGACAAGTGTGTGTGTGTGTGTGTGAGAGAGAGAGAGAGAGAGGAACGAGCGGCGAGATGGAAGGAGAGAGAGAGAGAGAACGAACGAGCGAGATGGAGAGAGAGAGAGAGCAGGAGCGAGATGGAGAGTGAGAGAGAGAGAGAGAACGAACGAGCGAGATGGAGAGTGAGAGAGAGAGAGAACGAGCAGCGAGATGGAGAGTGAGAGAGAGAAAAGAGAGAAGAGCAGCGAGATGGAGAATAGAGAGAGAGAGAGAGAGAGAGAACGAACGAGCGAGATGGAGAGTGAAGAGAGAGAACGAGCGAGCGAGATGAGAGGAGGAGAGAGAGAGAACAGGAGCGAGATGGAGAGTGAGAGAGAGAGAGAGAGAACGAGCAGCGAGATGGAGAATGAGAGAGAGAGAGAACGAACGGCGAGATGGAGAGTGAGAGAGAGAGAGAGAGAACGAACGAGCGAGATGGAGAATGAGAGAGAGAGAGAGAAGAGACGAACGAGCGAGATGGAGAGTGAGAGAGAGAGAGAGAACAGCGAGCGAGATGGAGAGTGAGAGAGAGAGAGAGAGAAGAAGGCGAGATGAGAGTGGGGAGAGAGAGAGAGAGAACGAGCGAGCGAGATGGAGAGTGAGAGAGAGAGAGAACATAAAAGAATGAGTCTGCGAGAGAGACAAATGGAAGAATTAGTGAGGTAAGTGAGGGGATAATTATGGTTCGAGAGTCGGAAGGGAGAAAATTAGATTTTGAGAAAGACTAGGGTTCATATGAAGAACGAGAGTGTGAGACAGAAGGGAGGGAAAGTGTGTGAGTGAAAAGGAATGAAGGAGTGGAACAGGTTGAGAGAGAGAGAGAAGAGGGTGCGGAACTGAGAAAATGAAGTGTATAAGAGATATATGGAGTTAAGAGAGGGGTCAAAGGCGCATGGGGGACAACGCCGAGTTAGGATTAGTGAGCTGACACTAATCAAGATCATACCCAACCTCCACGTGGTGACCCTGGTAACAGACATTGGTTCATGTCTGGTTAAGCGGGTAGGGATCGATGGAGAACTACCATGGTGGTGGTAGAGATGCAGACGTATTCATGTTGGATGGGATTCGCTCGCAACACAGACGAGATGACTTGCATGTGGGCCCACATAGGGCGAAACTCGGAGCCCTGAGGTGGGGGGTTCGAGTTAAGCCCTGGGTCCGGACAACCTAGAGGTAAATGTGAGCACGATAAGAGCTGATGGAGATGGTGAGGAAGGCACCAGGGCAAAACGAGCCCGCATGCGGATGATGCATGGATGGACTCACCGCTTGGCAGACGTGCACGGCACTTATGGTGTAGCGAAGAGAGGGCGTGGCAGGTGTGAGGGTCAGCGGACCATCCATATGTACAGAAAAACTGAAACGCCCAGCAGAGGTTGAAACCAGTACGCGTTCACGCTACTGCTGCCTTGTAGTTTGGTAGGGGGCAATCAAAGCATAGCGGAGTAAACCGTACATAAAACTGGACGGCAAGAAAACTAAGTAATCCAAAAAAGACAGGTTTTCTGGGTAGATGACGCTCAACAGCCCGGGACGGTAGGTCGTCTGAGGGTCGCTACCCTAAAAGAAAATAGCAACCTGTTGCCTTGCAAGTTTGGCTGGGGACAGTCAAGGCTAACGGAGAGCGAACCCAGTAAACGCTGGTTGAAGCCGTACACATCACCAAAGGATACGCACCAGAGCTCCAAATGTTACTGAGGATTGTGAACGTACACCTGTTCTTGGTGTTAGGCTGTCAATATATCACAATTAGAAGGATTAAAACGACCGTAAAAGAATGGTCGCGCGAGAGAGGGAGAGAGAAAGAAAGAGAGAGTAAGATAGAGAAAGAGGGAGTAAAGTGAGATAGTTAGGAAGACAAAGTGAGCGAAAGGGAGAGGAAGTATAGTTGGAAAAAGAAACGGAGATTGAAACGCGGAGATACAAAGAACAGAAAGGGGGGAAGAGAGGTTAAACACTTGAGAGCGATAAAAGAACTAGCTAGACATGGAGAGTGAGTGAGAGAAAAACCAGAGTGGTAAAAGAACTAGCTAAACATGGAGAGTGAGTGAGAGAAAAACCAGAGCGGTAAAGAAGAAAGGAAAATAAAGACAGATAGAAAGAAGATAAAAGTGAGAGAAAAAAGAGTAATAGAAATGATAGAGAAAAAAAGAGAACAGAAGAGAGTAGACATAGCTAGTGGAGAGAGAAAAATGGAGAGTGATGGAGAGAAGGAAATAAAAAGAGGGAAAAGAGAAAAGGTAAAAGGAATAATGGTGAGAAAGGGGAGAGAGAGAGAGAGAGAGGGAGAGAGAGTGAGAGAGAAAGTAGGACAATAGAGAGAAGAGAGAAGAGTAGGCAAAAGAGATTGACTGAGAGGAAACAGCGGGAAAGTGTGAGGAAAAAAGAGCGATATAGATGAAATAGCGCGAAAGAGGAAAAGCAAATAAAGTAATAGAGAAGAAAGTAATAGAGAAGAAAGTGCAAGAGAGAGAGAGAGAGAGAGAGAGGAGAGAGGAGAGGGAGGGAGGGAGAGAGAGAGAGAGACAGAGCAATAAAGTGAGAACGCAAAAAAAAAACAACCACCGAAGCATATGCAGGAAAGAGCGTGATAGAAAAACGAGATAAACAGAAGAGGGTACAGAGCGAGCAAGAAATAATATAATAAAAGTGTGAGGGTGGGCCACATGAATAAAAAAATTACAATGATCAAGATAAAAAAGGATGAAAAACTGAAAACGAGAAGAAAACGAATGTAAAGCAAGAGAGTGTGAGAGAGAGAGAGAGAGAGAGAGAGAGAGAGAGAGAGAGAGATTGTGAACACGAGAACAGCAGTTGAAGAAGCGAGCAGCAAGAAACATAGACTAGAAATGTGAGTGGTGACCTCTCTATATCTGCTGTTCCGTCCATAACAAGTTGACATAAACAAAGCAAGTTGACATATAAACAAAGCAAGTGGACATAATTAATATTTAACGAGAACATGAGTTATACCAGGACAACGTCTGCGAGCGGGTCGGTCGAGTAGAGCTGGGTCAGTTTGAATCTCTTCAGTTAGATTGCTGCAGTTGTTTGTTAGCCGCTATAAACGCAGGCGTAGTCATGATGTCTAATATAGCACCTCTAGCTGCTTATTTCGTGAAAACTTGCTTTTAATATCACCAGTGTCCCTCGCCATTCAGACTAGCCTTACTTCGACTTCAGATGTTCTTGTAAGTTATCGTGAGCGCACCGATAATTTGTTTATTCTCAAGCTGGCTTCGAGCCCAGAATTTCCCGTAATGTTAGAATGCGTTATGCTAGCAGTGCCAAACGTGGAGGCTGACATCAAATGATAGAAGAGAACTAGTCACGACAGAGATGAACTGTCTACGCAGAATGCTGGCAGTTTCAAGAAGAGACCAGTTTAGAAAGGAAGACATCTGGGAAAAATGGGTATAACATCAGTACTGAACTTCATCAAGAAACAACAAATTAAATGTTTCGGCCACATAAGCAGACTACCAACAGGCAATGTTACTCCGGTACAGTGGATGCAAAGCAAAAGGCTGGCCACGCAAAGGTGGACCTCAGAGATAACAGAGGCGACGAAAGACACTGTTTATGTAACGTACACAAAAGCCTGTTCTAGAAATCTCTTCTTATCTTGACGTTGTGAAGTAAAACAGAACTACAGAAAAGAAAGAAAAATTAGAGTGCAGTACGTTATCAACTACGCTATTGACGACCTCATTGGAACAATAAAATTAATGTACCTAGCAACTGATGATGTAGAGAGAATAATAGTAATCTACTCATTAAGTGGTGACGTTTGTAGACAATTATCATCTATTAACCTTCTTCGTTTCTTCTTCTATTATCTTATCTTATCTTATCTTATCTTAACCACATTTGCCGTGAAGCGTCGTGGGAGAGTTAGTTTCCTATCTTGTGCCAGGTGTGTTGCGCTTGACGTTGCCAGTCCATGCTTTCGCAGGACTCTGAGATGTTATCTATCCATCTTGTTCTTGGCCTGCCTCTATTATCTAATCCTGTTTTGTCTCACAACGTCAGGATAATATATAACTGGCTTTCGTGTGCGCTTCATAAACAGCGTTTTTAAGTACCTCTGTTATCTCTGAGGTTCACCTTTTGTGTGAGCGACGTTTTGCTTTGTATCCCTGTAACAGAGTAGCATTGCTCTTTGAGGTGCACTGTCTGTTGGTAATCTGCTTATGTGGCTGAACCAATTTATTTTTTGCTTCTTGATGAAGTTTAGTACTTTTAGTACTGATGTTGTACTCATTTTTTTCATTGTCTTAATTTCTCAACCGGTCTCTTCTTGTTACCCCCGGTATTCTGCGTAGACACTTCATCTCTGTTGTGATTAGTTTTCTTTTATCGTTTGATGTCAGCATCCAGGTTTAGCACTAATAGCATAATATGGGGAGAGATAGTGTTGAATAATGCTCTTTTAGTGTTCACGGTGACATGTTTTCGTTTCAAAGTTGATGTCACCTGCCTGCTGATTTGATTTGCTTTATTGCATCTATGTTGGATTTCGTTAGTTGTTCTACTATTTGATGACAAATATGCTCCGTAGTTTGTAAAGTCTTTGACTTGTTTTCACTGATGTCTGTCGATGGGGATAGTGGTAGCTATTTCTTCTCTAGCGAATGTCATTACTTCGGTTTTGTCAATGTTTAATCTCATATTGTATTCCTTGCATGTTAACTGGTGTCTGTTAATGTGTTGCTGTAAATGTTCCTCTGTTGTTTATATGATTGCCTGATCGTGAGCAAAAAGATATTCGTTTAAGTATTCCCCTATTGAACATCTATCAACCGCACTGCGTGAAAGTCCCTTACTCAAGAACTGTAAAATGTCTTATAAATATCCTACTTGCAGCGAGTGGTCGTTCTTGGTGCTAGACTTATCAGAGAGCTGTAAAAGACATACCCAAACTTTAGTGATAATTGTTCTTCCCTGCTTGGGATCCCTGGGCGATGTCGGTCACATTTATTTGTTCCAGGTGGGGCACCCGTAGATACGACATCTGTCCATCTGCCCAAGCATGTTTATTTGTGAGTTACCGGTTTCCTTGCTGAGGCTTACAATAGATTTGAGTGGGTTTGTTGACAGAACGAATGAACGAAGAAAAACTGATCGACTCAACGAAGAACTGTGATTTTCATTATATTTGATTTGATGTGATTAGCTATCATCATTGCATTTCGGTGAGTAAGAATGTGAGCTTCGATCTATTTTTTTACACAGGAAGATCTCTCTCTCTCTCTCTCTCTCTCTCTCGATCCCCGACTAGACTGATGAACCAAATTTTATCATGAATTTTATTGTTGCTTTTAGGGACTCCGTCCCTCCGTACAGCTTCTCTCGAAGCTCTGTGTTATTGGGAGGAAGATCTTAGCGACAATGCATATTTAAAAAAAAAAAAATTTTCCGATCCAGGAGCACTTGAGCTTTTCAGCTCTTCGGCTCAGTGCCATGGACATCGTAACCCTTCGGTTCGGTGCCACGAACACCGTAAATCTGGGGAATCTGTGGCTTTTTCTGCCATCCCGCGGAATTGAACCCGCACACACAGAGGGATAGCCACCCGTAGTCCAACGCGCTACGAACACGCTGGGCAGACGGGCTGCGACATTGCACAAACTCTGTATCATCGGCGAGGATCTCCGATGTAATTTAGAAGACTGTGAAACTATTCTGTAGGAATTCAACTTTTTAACTCTTTCTATTGAATTATACCCGGACAGAGGCTTTGCATTCTGCTCTTTTCGATTTTGAACTGCTAAGAATTCTTTTACGTAGATCCGAAATTGACACGGGACCATCACGTTATCGTCCATCTGATTTGGGACTAAGAACTCGATCTCACCTACACTGAGATCTCTGCTAAAATATCCCAATAGCTCCGCGACTGAGCGAACATAGTACCTTTAGAACGAGAGGCAACCACTAAACCTCTACGCCACAAAGACTTATTATTTATTTCGACGTGACGCGCTGAAAATAAATGTGTACGCGTTGCGTCTGTTGTCTCACGGGATGAAGGTTAGAATATGTGACAGTTGTTTCAACAGACTTGAAACAAAAATAGGAACTCTCCAATCTCTCGTCTCACAAGAAGTGTTAGTCTATTTATTCATTTCTATTTCTCATATTACCTTTTGCTGTTGGTACTGGTTTTCTTGTTTACATTTGGTTTCTTTAGTCTTTGGTTTTTTCTTTTGTTTGTATTGGGTGCATAGTTTGTTGTGTGTATTGGATCTATTGTACGAGATGTAGCGTGTACTGGGTCTGTTGTATGTAGCGTGTACTTAGTCTATTGTGTAACGCGTACTGGGCCTATTGTATGTAACGTGTACTGGGCCTATTGTATGTACTAGGTCTACTGTTTGTAACTTGTACTGGGCCTATTGTATGTAACGTGTTCTGGGTCTATTGTCTGTTGTGTGTACTAGGTCTATTGCTAGTACTGGATCTATATATTGTCTGAGCGTGTTTTGTTTATATAACTTTTTTTTAATATTTCTTGAGGTATTTAGGATATATACAAAATGGGGCTAGCTGGTAGGTTACAGCATTTGCTTTTTGCACTCTACCCTCTATCTCTCTATCTAGTCTTCCGTCTTCTGTGAATATGTTTTCCTAAGTATTTGAATTCTTTCATTTGGTTTATTATAGTGCCATTGACATGGATGTCTAGTTTATTATGTTTTCTTCCCATTTTCATTATTTCAACAACACTAAAACAGAAATAATGAATATGGGAAGAAACATAATAAACTAGACATCCATGTCAATGGCACTACAATAAACCAAATGAAAGAATTCAAATACTTAGAAGCATATTCGAAGACTCGTTACTTTATACCAGAAAAGAACACCACAACATGTTTATGAGTAGGCTCATCAGTCAAAATCGAACCGGTACGGTCAGTCGCTGAACGCTGTTGGAGTTGGAGACTATGCAAAGGAGATCGGAGCACCTATGGACATGTCCGGAGTCATCATCACAGGTGCCGTCTCCACATCGAAGGTTGGCTGCAATGAATCTCCAGCATCCTCTGTCTTTCGCCTTGGTGTTGCACACTGCCAGACTGTAACCTGTCCATTTCTTAAAGTTTCCCTCCCACTTATCTCTCGGTCTTCCTCTTGCTCTCCCCCCCTCAACTTTTCCCTCTAGTAAATGTTTTATCAAGGTGTCATGTCCTTTTATGTGACCAAAATACTTTACTTGTCTGAATTTTATTTATCTTAATAATTGTTTCTTCAGCCTAGTTTTCCTAAAACTTGTTTATTTATCTGTTTTTCTGTCCATGAAACTCTGCATATTCTTCTATATACCCACATCTCAAATGCATCAATTCTGTCTTCTAACTGCTTGTTCATTGTCCATGTTTCCGAGCCATACATTAATATAGGATATATATAGCATTGATCATTCTCATTTTTAGCCTGTTTGTAATTTGTTTGGATGTCAGTAACTTTCTCATACTATTGAAATTATCCTTGGCCATTCCTATTCTCTTTTTAATTTCTGTTATACATCTGCCATCATCTGTTATCATCTGACCAAGATATAAGAAACTTTTACTTGATGTAGTAATTCTCCATGTATTTTTATATTTATTTTAGGTTTTCCATTTCCTTGTTGATCACCATAGTTTCTATTTTCTGTATGCTAATGTCTAATCCATATTCCATAGTTATGTCCAATTGCAATGTCCGGAGGGCAATGAAGATATTTCAAACTGAAACACGTTACTTTTCGATACCCAGAGCTATTCGATATTTGGGTATTGAATACTTACTATTCGCACATCCGAGGTCAACGGTAACTAGTTAACGAAGGCTTCGGCACATCACTACTTTAGCTATTGCGGGAAGATCCGATTGTATGTGTCATGCTGAAAACCCCACCAATAATGAACTAAAACAATAAATAATAATTTTTAAGTTAATAAACATTATCAGAAACAATAAAGCAAAAATAATAACGAATAATGATAAAACTTTGAAGCTGAAGAAAAAAATGCATATATTTATTCTGGAATTCCCATAAATGACATGGATAGAGTTGTCGACCACCGTTACTAGGAAACAGAAGCTAGGTGTCGCCAAGACATGATATCTATCAATCATTGCCTTCTCGATTTAGTTCAAGTAGGTCATGCTACCAATGTAGAGGTAAGGTTTTAAATGCACAGCAAACGGAAAGTATTTGCTAACTGATATTAGATTATATATATATTTAGATTGCTAATATGAATGTTGGTTTATATTTTTTTTCTGCTCTATATATATATTGTTGATAACAGACAAGATTCAGGGAAAGAGATATAGAGGTCGACATAGGGAGAAAAATTACGAATTTTCAATTCAAATGTTGCATCAATCCTAACATATGCTAGCAAGAGTTGGAAAATGACTAAAGATATAGAAAGCAAGTTGAATGCATTTGCAAATAGATGTCTGCGAAAAATAATGAATATAAAATGGAACGAATTCAGAAGAAGTGATGAAATCAGAGACATGTCTGGTCAACCACTAGTGACAACTGTTATAAGAAAGAGAAGATGGAGATATGTTGGGCACACCTTGAGGAGAAATGATCAACGAATATCAAAGCAGGCATTGAAGTGGGATGCAAAGGTTTCAAGAAAGAGAGAACGACCTAAGGAGACCCTGAAACGAACTTTGCTGAGAGACAGGAAATATCGGTCTCAGTACCATGGAGGAGATTGAGTGAGTTGCCCCGGATAGAGCGGTATGAAGAAATTACTTGCAGGCCCTATGTAACATATAACGGTACGAGAGGAATTATTATTATAGGGAGAAAAGATTCTAGACACTGTCAACAGCTTAAGGGCTCATGCTACAGGATTTCGCCACTTTCTTATCTCTCAGTAAAATTAGGTGATTCATAGCAGTTACTACTAGGTTGGTCTAAAATGAAAATTTATATATCTTTCGAATTAATAAATTATCGGGTTGCCATGGAAACAGCAGGCATCTTTGATTGTAAACAATGTCGTACGGTCTCCAAGCAGAGTGAAATAAATAACAATAGCAATTTTTTTTGACTGCACAGCCTAAATATACCAATATTCTGGCCCACTGACAACTTTAAGTTGTTCTGTAACATGTAACTGATCTCTGGGGGTGGAACGAATAAGACCTACCCAATTCACGGCCAAAGAGAGGACACACTGGCTCATTAAAAAATTCATATAAATTTATTTGCTTGAGAAAGGTGGATTTTCTGTTGTCTAGTCCCTTCAATATTAATAGATGTATATCAGGTCCAAATCTCATATTCCTATTTTGAAGATTCCTTTCGCGGTGGAAAACGTACATTACCCACATTAACAAAATTTACAAATAGGAGAAAACTGCATTTTAAAAATGTAATGTGAATTCAGTCTAAATTGTCAGAGAAATCGTCCGTTACATCATACAATCATTGCCTAGACTAATTAAATCTAAACTATTTGTTAGTACTCAGATCAAGCTTTACAACGATATATAACACGATTTGGTTTATTGAACTCCATATAGTATATCTAGGGACCAAACAAAGACAATTGTAGACATTTTCTATAAAGAATTTTTCGAGGGTTCAAAAATAATTTTGAAGCATATTTCGTGATCACAAATAAAAACTCTTTGCGTAATTCGATAGTAGAGATGCAATACTAACATAATATGATGAATTTCAAAAATCGATATCTGGAGGCTAAAAGATCCAATCGTCTGTAACATGGTGCCTAAACAATATTCAATATGGCGCTTCAACGTCAATAACTACAATAGTACAGTTACAGTATCATAGCCAGAACATGAGACAGAGAGTTTGTGGAAGAACATGATCTCTTCTTCTTCTTTGTGTTCGTTCTTTACGAACAATTTTAATCACTCTTTGTGATATGTTTGATCTTTGCCAAGAACGTGTATACGTTGCACATTAATTTGGTTGGCCCCTAAACGCATAGACTTCTACATGTTTAGGACACATGCATCCGATTTCAGCCAAACCTCCTTAGTCACCTCTTACGACATGCGTGGCATGTAACACTAGTTCTATTCTTTACACCCCGAATTTGGGCCCCGGTAATTACTCGGGCGGAAGAACATGATAACATACATCCACTGGCACGGCACTTGATAATGGTATTCTTGATATTTGAAATAAACTACAATGCTCGACATGTTCTAGACAACACAACTACAGATACACACACAAGGTCGTGCGGTATATTTTCTCGTATGATGATGCAAGTCTTTGAAATACCGCACCTTAAATGTTTTTACTTTCAAATAATCTTCGATTGTGATTTTTTTTAAACTTCATAAATGTACGAATACCATTTTTTTTGGTTGAAAATATAAACTACTTTAAAATAATGATATCAAATGCAACAATCTTCTACAGTTTTACTCTTCTAACTTTACCGAGAACAGCATACAATAAAAAGAGATCAGGTACTAGAGTCAAGGGAAGACAAAGAAAAAGATTGATACACAATACCAAGCCCACACTAAATAAACAGGGGTATAACACAACATGGGCGACTAATCTGGTTCTGGAACACAAATTAAAGCTCCCACCCCTAGGATTAACATCAAGAGTGGACAATCAATTCCATCATCCACCCACGGAAAGACAATATAGTGTAATTATGGTGAGGGAAATGATGAACAATTGTGATGAAAGGACGAGCTAGTCAGAACCGGTTTAAATAGTAAACAGACAAAATGCAATGTGTACTAGGCAACTTTTGATTGTCAAAGGAGCTGCTTTTATCTTGAATTCCCTTTATACATATATTACTAGACCACACCATTAAAAAAAATTACAACTGCCAGACCAAACTCCATATATAAATTGTGTTCCTCTCTTACCATTACACATGACATATTTCCCGCCTTGCTCAGTAAAGTTTGTGTCAGTGTTTCCCTAGTGTGTCTGTTCTTTCTTGAATTATATGTATTTCACTTCTTTGCATGCTTTTGTGAATCTTTGATCATTTATTCTCAGAGTATGCCCAGCAAATCTCCATCTCTTTTTTATAACAGTTATTACTAGTGACTAACCAGATATTTCATCATCTCTCCTGAATTCCTTCAATTATATGTTCATTATTTTTAACATACACCTATTTTCAAATGCATTCAACTTACTATTTATATATGTAATCATTTTCTAACTCTCGCTGACATGTTCGGATTGAGTTTTCCCTGGAATTGAAAGTTCTTATTTTTATAAAATTCACATGGGAAATAAGGTCATATGAATGAATGAAAATCTGGCATATCCTTTACAGGACGTAGCAATCAACCATAGTAACAGAGTCGTTGATTTTCTAAGCACCATTTATATGTTCAGTAGTTTGCCATTGCTTTCTGAACGGTGAGGTTATTTTTACCTTTCGTAACAATCCCACAGAAACGAATTGCTTCCAAACTGCCTGCCCCAGCATTTGAACCAGGTACGCTTGGGTTCTCCATCGATATCTCCATCGATAATCACCTACTAAATCAAGTAAAAGATTTCACATACCTGGGAGCATTTTTTCAGCAAATGGAAGAATAACTAATGAAATTCAACACAGATGCAACAAAGCAAATCAAATGATAGGGCAAATGGTGCCAATTTTAAGATGAAAACACGTCACCATAAACACAAAAGAGCAATGTTCAACACAATCTTTCTCCCCACATTATGTAACCAGTGCCAAACCTGGACGCTGACAACAAACGATAGAAGAAAACTAGTCACAACAGAGATGAAGTGTCTACGCAGAATGCTGGTGTAACAAGAAGAGACCGGTTGAGAAATGAAGACATCAGGAAAAAGTGGGTACAACATCAGTACTAGACTTCATCAAGAAACAACAAATTAAATGGTTCGGTCACATAAGCAGATTACCATCAGACAGTGCACCTCAAAGAGCAATGCTGCTCCGATACAATGGGTACAAAGCAAAAGGCCGGCCACGCAAAAGATGGACCTCAGAGATAACAGAGGCGACGAAAGAGACTTCTACGAAGCGCATACTAGAGCCCGTTTTATAAATCTCTTCCTGACCTGACGCTGTGAGGCAAACAGGATTCGAGAAAGAAAGAAAGACGCTTGGGTTGTGATCGAGTTCACTGCTGCTTAAGCTACAGACGCGCACAAAGTCATATAATAATAATAATTCCTCTCGTACCGTTATACGTTCCAGAGTCACTTTGGCACCATCCAATGTGGCCGTCGGCGCTGTAATACATGTGCATATGTAATACAGACCCGTACTGTCTCTTTTCCAAAAGCTACCTATACCATTCAAGACAGTTTCACGTGTGAGTTCCGCAATATCATCTATGCTATCACCTGCAAACGATGCCATAAGGCCTATATTGGTGAAACCGGTAAGAGGCTCAGTGACCGATTCGCCCAACACTTACGCGATATTCGCCAATGCTCTGGGACTCCTGTGGCCACTCATTTCAATGATACTGGCCATTCAGGAGTTGACGATGTCCAGGTCACAGCCATCCGATCATGTTCCTCCGATGATCGCAGTCGATTCGCCCTGGAGAACCGTTTTATTTCATTATATGGCACCTTGCGACCTCTTGGACTCAACGCATTACATTCCTATGCTTCTTAGTACTGTCTTATCTCGTGCCTTGTTATCTATATGTGTGTTGCTCCATATATGTGTCATTTATCCACTATATTGTTTATTGTTCCTCTCCTTTTCCACTTTCGGTTTTTGTGTTGCACTCATTTCGTTGTTCGTTTTTATTCCCAGATTTTCATCAGATAGGTTTATGTTTCCACATGTAATCGTCCATTTGTAGTGTTCCTCGAAATTCGTCATTCTTGTTGTATTGTTTGCTTGATAAAGGCCTTTTGGTCGAAACGTTGCTGTTTATCGTCACTGTTTATGTATTTTGTAAAACTGTAGTACTTTGTTTTACGTGTTTACCTACGTTACATAGGGCCTGCAAGTAATTTCTCCATACCGCTCTATCCTGGGCAACTCGCTCAATCTCCTCCATGGAACTGAGACCGATATTTCCTGCCTCTCTCAGCAAAGTTCGTTTCAGGGTCTCCTTAGGTCGACCTCTCTTTCTTGAACCCTTTGCATCCCACTTCAATGCCTGCTTTGATATTCGTTGATCATTTCTCCTCAAGGTGCGCCAAACATATCTCCATCTTCTCTTTCTTATAACAGTTGTCACTAGTGGTTGACCAGACATGTCTCTGATTTCATCACTTCTTCTGAATTCGTTCCATTTTACATTCATTATTTTTCGCAGACATATATTTTCAAATGCATTCAACTTGCTTTCTATATCTTTAGTCATTTTCCAACTCTCGCTAGCATATGTTAGGAACAAAGTCATATAGCATCCATAAAATATGATTTTATAATGAAAGACAATAAGGCAGTAACCTATAAAATACATAAATCGCTTCTTTACCTTTTGGCCAAGATCAAACTGAAGTGCCCATTGCTTGGTCCAGGCTAGAAAATGTGAGCCTTCAAATAGCTAACAGGACATAGAAAATGGCTTCCAAGAAAAGAAGAAAACCCTCACAGTGTTCTTCGACATGTCTAAGGCCTTCGACAAAGTCTGGAAAGATGGTTTGCTACTCAAGCTCTTACGCAGTGGAATACGGGGTAGAATGTACTATTGGATAAAAGACTTTCTTACCCATAGACAAGCATCTGTAAAATTGGATGGAGTGCACAGTCCCAGATTCAAATTAAGAGCAGGAGTCCCACAGGGCAGCGTACTGTCCCCTTTGCTTTTCCTGGTATATATCAATGATCTGCCACAAACTCTGCCCAGACATGTATCACACTTTCTCCATGCTGATGATCTAGCTGTGTGGTACACCTCCGAGTTTCTGGGTCCTGCCATCTTTAAACTCCAGGCCAGCCTGAACAGCGTCATAATGTGGGCAAGTAACTGGGGTCTAGAAATAAACAGGAGCAAAACTACAGCAACGCTTTTCTCATTGTCAACAAAGGAAGAACACTTCAGACTGAAATTCAACGATGATATCGTTCCCCGTTCCCATACTCCAACCTTTTGGGAGTTAAGCTTGACAGTCGTCTGACATGGAAACATCACATAATGGAAACAAACAGAAAGGCTATGAGGAAACAAAGTGTGATGCGGAAGCTGGCTGGAACTACCTGGGAGCTGATATTCGAATCCTGAGTCAGGTGTACACTGGTGCAGTTAGACCGACCCTCGAATATGCATCATCGACATGGATATCAGCAGCCCATTCAAACAAATCGATGCTGGAAAAATACAAAACAGGTGTCTGCGTACTATTTTGGGAGCCATGAAATCTACACCAATTGTAGAAATGGAAAAGGCAGCCAACATCCAGCCCTTGGAAGACAGAAGAAGGAGAAAAGTGATTCTACAGACTGAAAGGATCAAAGAATGCCTCACCATCCACTGCATGAAAAAATGGCGGCTAGAACAAAGAACAGACTAAAGCGCACAAGTCTAAACCACAAAGCAAAAGAAATAGGAAAGTCATACTTGGAACTACTAAATCATAATTCCATACCTGAAGAATTGCTTTTGATCACTGGGAACCAGACTCAGTACCACTAAACTTCTCAACCTCCATCCCTAAATTATTAAGCAAAGATGCCGAGCCTAATCTAGTGAAAAAGCAATTACAATGGAACATCTCCATTACATGTTTCCAGAAGACAGCTGGATAAGAATTTACACAGATGGATCGGCAATGGAGGCAACCATGAATGGTGGAGCAGGAGTGTACATTAGGCACCCAGATGCTACTACTGTGTCTCTAGCGGCCCTACTGGAAGAATATGTTCCAACTACAAAGCAGAACTCTTAGCCCTTCTGATGGCAGCACAGCACATGAATAAGATGCAAGCAGCTGCAGGCAAGATGGTATTTCTTACAGACTCACTGTCAGCTATACAAGCCCTGGAGGCTAAATCCACTGACAGCACAGTACAAAACCTAAAAGAGAACTTGCTCAGCTTTCAGAAAAGGCAGAAATTCACTTGCAGTGGATTCCATCTCACTGTGGCATTGCAGGCAATGAGAGTGCTGATGTCTTAGCTAAGGAGGGCAGTGCCAAAGAGCAAATTTACCAACCCTTGTCTTTTCAAGAGGTCAAAACCCTCATACAGAGAAAATCTGCAGTAGACTGGAAGACAAACACTGGATATGATTATGGAAAAGACTCCTCAAAGACCTAAGCAGAACAGACCAGGTCATTATATTTCGACTACGCACCGCATCACTGCAGACTCAACAAACACTTATACAGACTAGGAATAAGTCAAACAGCTCTCTGCCAGTGTCAGCAGGCAGAACAGACACCAGAGCATATCCTGCAAGACTGTCCTCTTCTGTGTGAGCTGAGAAGCAACATGTGGCCACACCCAGTCGACCTGAAAACTAAGCTTTGGGAAGCCTGACAGACCTGAAGCTGTCTGCCCAGTTTGTGGTCCACAGTAAATTAAGCGCATGACCAGAGATCGCTGAAGAAGAATGAAGAAATAGCCAATTCACCCATGTGTTACCAGGGTCCGTAAGGAGAGCAAAGAATTGTAACACTGCAACCTACAAGGCACGTCGTAGAGTTGACTGAGGTAGGGGCCTAGGAAGCTACCTAGTAAATAAAAAGCGTCGCAGAAGTCGGTTGTGCGCATTACTTAGAAGTGCATACTTTGCACAACATACAGTTGCTCTTAGGCTCAGATCATGTACAAATTACAAATAGTGGTTGAACAAGTGGTCGATACAGAACGTTCAAAGAAGAAATAGCCAATTGGCACACTCTTATAAACAAGCTTTAAGCAGCTCTCTATTAAAAGGATCAGAGCTTAGTCCATCTATTGTACTGGGTTGGCGCAATGCAGTACTGGCAGATATAACGCGATTAAATGAAAAAAATTAATATATTTAACACCAAAATGTTTATAATTATTTTGTCAGCCACTGCTAGGACCAGAAATAAAACCACAGTAATTAGGTTGACTGTATCACAGACATCTCAGCAATTGATATACAGTATGGCAGCAATGGCATCGCAAGAAGACGTACAAGGTATACGTTTTTTTGTGTGTGGGTTAATTCTTATTGCACTAGGAGTTTCATATATCAGTGGTGCTGGTAGTTGAGTAAGTGATGGTGGTAGTTAAGTAAGTGATGGTGGTAGTTGAGTAAGTGATGGTGGTAGTTGAGTAAGTGATGGTGGTAGTTGAGTAAGTGATGGTGTAGTTGAGTAAGTGGTGCTGATAGTTGAGTAAGTGATGGTGGTAGTTGAGTAAGTAATGGTGGTAGTTGAGTAAGTGATGGCGTAGTTGAGTAAGTGATGGTGGTAGTTGAGTAAGTGATGGTGGTAGTTGAGTAAGTGATGGTGGTAGTTGAGTAAGTGATGGTGGTAGTTGAGTAAGTGATGGTGGTAGTTGAGTAACTGATGGTGGTAGTTGAGTAAGTGATGGTGGTAGTTGAGTAAGTGATGGTGGTAGTTGAGTAAGTAATGGTGGTAGTTGAGTAAGTGATGGCGTAGTTGAGTAAGTGATGGTGGTAGTTGAGTAAGTGATGGTGGTAGTTGAGTAAGTGATGGTGGTAGTTGAGTAAGTGATGGTGATAGTTGAGTAAGTGGTAGTGGTAGTTGAGTAAGTGATGGTGGTAGTTGAGTAAGTAATGGTGGTAGTTGAGTAAGTGATGGCGTAGTTGAGTAAGTGATGGTGGTAGTTGAGTAAGTGATGGGGGTAGTTGAGTAAGTGGTAGTGGTAGTTGAGTAAGTGATGGTGGTAGTTGAGTAAGTAATGGTGGTAGTTGAGTAAGTGATGGCGTAGTTGAGTAAGTGATGGTGGTAGTTGAGTAAGTGATGGTGGTAGTTGAGTAAGGGATGGTGGTAGTTGAGTAAGTGATGGTGGTAGTTGAGTAAGTGTTATTGGTAGTTGAGTAAGTGATGGGGGTAGTTGAGTAAGTGATGGTGGTAGCTGAGTAAGTGTTATTGGTAGTTGAGTAAGTGATGGGGTAGTTGCGTAAGTGATGGTGGTAGTTAAGCAAGTGATGGTGGTAGTTGAGTAAGTAATGGTGGTAGTTGAGTAAGTGATGGCGTAGTTGAGTAAGTGATGGTGGTAGTTGAGTAAGTGATGGTGGTAGTTGAGTAAGTGATGGTGGTAGTTGAGTAAGTGATGGTGATAGTTGAGTAAGTGGTAGTGGTAGTTGAGTAAGTGATGGTGGTAGTTAAGTAAGTGATGGTGATAGTTGAGTAAGTGATGGTGGTAGTTGAGTAAGTGATAGTGGTAGTTGAGTAAGTGATGGTGGTAGTTGAGTAAGTGATGGTGGTAGTTGAGTAAGTGATAGTGGTAGTTGAGTAAGGGATGGTGGTAGTTGAGTAAGTGTTATTGGTAATTGAGTAAGTGGTGGTGGTAATTGAGTAAGTGATGGTGGTAGTTGAGTAAGTGATGGTGGTAGTTGAGTAAGTGGTAGTGGTAGTTGAGTAAGTGATGGTGGTAGTTGAGTAAGTGATGGTGGTAGTTGAGTAAGTGATAGTATTAGTTTATGGAAGTGATAGTAGTATTGGTTGTTGGTTACTAAATTGACGTCATTGCACTCCTGGCAGACCCATAGGTGCTCAGTCTCCCCAACATATATCGAAGAGTATGAATACTAATGGCTCCCGTGGCTCACTGATTAAACACCCTCCAACTCTCCCCTAAGGCATCCAGATCCACATTTACACCGGGTAACTCCAAACCACCTAAATCGCTGTATTTATTCAACATCTATTTTAGTGTTCTGGTCCAACAGACAGTTGCGAAGAGACCGAAGAATACCCCCCTTATCCATCTTCAGCTCCCCAACAACCGATGCTGTTGATGCTATAATCCGTTCAACTTGTCATGCCCGCAGATAAAAATGTGTATCTTTGAAACCATTTAATTAAATAACTTGAAAACTTGCATGTGAACTCCACATGTTCAGGACGCTACAAAATATTTTTTGCCATTCTCTCTCTCTCGCGCGATCAACGCCTAGTCTGATGAACCAAATTGTATCATGAATTGTACTGTTACTTTTAGGGCCTTTTTTGTCATTCAAACAATCATACCATCTAGAAGTTTCCTTATTTGTGCTATATATTTAACACATCCATTGGTATAATAATGAATAATAATTCCTCTTGTACTGTAATACGTTACATAGGGCCTGCAAGCAATTTCTACATACCGCTCTACAACTCGCTAAATCTCCTCCATGGAACTAAGACCGATATTTCTTGCCTCTCTCAGCAAATTCGTTTCAGGGTCTCCCTAGGTCATCCTCTCTTTCTTGAACCCTTTGCATCCCACTTCAATGCCTGCTTTGATATTCATTAATTGGTATGGTTGAACAAAACTAATGCCCGCCTGCCCAGCGTGTTCGTAGCGCGTTGGACTACGGGTGACAAGTCCTCTGTGTGTGCGGGTTCAATTCCGCGGACTGGCAGTAAAGCCACAGGTTCCCCAGATTTACGGTGTTCGTGGCACCGTACCGAAGGATTACAATGTCCATGACACCGAGCAGAAGAGCTTTCAGCTCAAGTGCTTCTGGATCGAAAAAACAACAACAAAAACTAATGTTTACAGCCATTTAACACATTGATGAAGAAAATAGCAACATTCAGGACGAAATCTGTGGTTTTTAAATTTTTGCATTTCCCGTGCAGCAAATCAAAACGCCGTTGATCGTGGTAAACAAATGACGTAATTAGTGCGACACAGACTTTTAGTTAAAGGCGTATATCAAAATTAGTGTGAAGCTATTGGGTAAAATTGGGTTATATTGTTGACTTCGCAAAACAGACACTAGCATTTCTAATGAGTTTGAAGTTACAATGCAAAAAGTGTCATTAATACTATTCGAGCATTTTCGCGAAGAGGCACATATAGGTCATCTGTACTACAGTATACAAGAACCAGAGAAAAGAGCTATTTTATTATAGTGATACCTCCCTACAACATATGTTAACACACGATCATTGTACCGAGGGATGGCATTATGACATGGAAGTAACTTTAACTGTAATGTAAGTTATTTAAAAACAATAATACAACTATGTCTTCATTTTCTGTTTATTTCACGACTCTATTGCAAATATCAACATTGGCCCCCACGTATATGCTGGGATGATACGCCTTTGCATGAGACTTGTCTTCAAATGTCATATTGGTGGGTTTACTGTAAAAACTAAAATTATGTATAAGACTAGCCAAATATGCCGCCAACATCAAAGGAAACCGTTATATTACAAAATCCAGGTTTCCTATAGCAATTTCTTCCAGACATTTGCGTCTGCATAATTCTAAGGTTGGGCGCAAAGTTTCGCTACTGTGGAACTGATAGTTGTGCTACAATTCGCATTGGACTGTGGGCATGAGTTGTTGAACGAGCTATAGTCTGTCCGCTCTCTCATTACCGTAAACACCCTCACGCCCAGGACAGTATATCCACGTAAACCGCTGAAGGTTAGAAATTTATATAGACGACACCCATTCATACAGAAACCTGCCCTTCTGGATCTTGTGAAGCATCGACTGAGAGTCAGATACAACAACGGCCACATAAATGAAGTCCCAGAGAGCCAATGAAGGGCAGCAGTAATGGCCTCAACCTCCATCCTCATACTAGAAGTAGTTGTCCTGTACGCCCACTTTGCTCTGCAACAACCCTACCATACACATTAGCCAAGAAACCCCAGCCTTACTTTTCACCACGATGAACCGACCCATCGGTATATACAACAACATCATCATCCCTTGCATTATCTTGTAACAGCTGCTTAACTGCGAGATCAGCCTTCATGTTGCCCCAATCTCTACAATCTCTTCCAAGAATAATGATAACGTTGAGATAATTGGTCATGCTACCATCTATTGGGATCCATTCTTCCCCGTTTGGTAGAGTTGCAGCCGTGATCACCTAGCCAATTGTTCTCTCAGCCTGGGCCATCCACGACATGCCACGCTTGATTCTCGTGCCTTAACATCATTAGTGTTCTTGTGCAGTGGATGTCTCTTATCTGGACTAACCCGCATATATGCCTTCATTTGGGAAGTTGCATTACGAGAGCGTAGTGACAGAAGGCCAAGCAAATATCTCATTTTCACAATGGGGTTATCTCTAGTGGAGCCAAGGACTATTCGCATACCTTCATTCTGAACATGTTCAAGTCGTTAACATTGGGATCTTGATATCGTAAGAATTCCGAGTCCGTAATCTACCACTGACATAACCAGAGTCGCTCGAACAAAATGACAAGTAGTCTCTGCTCAAGGTGTGCGGCTACCATAACTTTGAGAACCACAAGACCACGCTTGCAACCTTGTATCGTCTGTTCAACATGGTGTTTGAAAGATAAAGATTGTAGTAGAGATGGAATTAATAGTGGTAGTTGAGAAATGAATGGTGTACTTGAGGCAGTAATGGTGGTAGTGGTAGTTCAGGGAGTGATGGTGTAGCTGATTGCATGCTAGTGTTGATAATGATGTGGACGCTGACATCAAATGATAGAAACAAACTAATCATGACAGAGATGAAATATCTACGCAGAATGCTGGGAGTAACAAGAAGAGACCCGTTGAGAAATGGAGACATCAGGAAAAATACGGGTACAACATCAGTACTGAACTTCATTAAGAAACAACAAATGAAATGGTTCGACCACATAAGCAAATTACCAACAAACAGTAAGCCTCAAACAGTAATGTTACTCCGATACAGTGAGCCTCAAACAGTAATGTTACTCCGATACAGTGAGCCTCAAACAGTAATGTTACTCGACATGAGCCTCAAACAGTAATGTTACTCCGATACAGTGAGCCTCAAACAGTAATGTTACTCCGATACAGTGAGCCTCAAACAGTAATGTTACTCCGATACAGTGTATACAATGCAAAAGGCCGGTCTAGCAGAAGGTGGATCTCAGAGATAACAGAGGCGATAAAAGACACTTTATAAAGTGCACACAAAAGACTGTTCTAGAAATCTCTTCTTTTCCTGACGCTGTGAAGCAAAACAGGATTGGAGAAAAGAAGATTAATGGAAATAAAAACAATAAACAGTCGTAGTACAGTTACAAAGGATGGCTTTAGATCAAGGTGATCGGAGAGAGATTTTTGGTACCCTATACAATGTTAAAGATTAATCAATCAAGTGCCATGTCTGTCGGCGTAGGTGATCATGTCTGTCCACAACTCAACTCTCTCTGCTTGGTGCATGTAATCAGTTCTGACGTCGATCTTGTGTCGAACCATGATGTCAGGCTATCCAACATCTTCTCCCTCTGTCTTCCACGATCTCTCCACTGAATTTTACCTGTTGTCACCAAATGTTCTAAACCTTCTCTTCGCTTTATATGCCCGAAGAACCTTGATTGCCTGATTCTTATTCTTTTGATAAGGTTTGTTTGTGTGCAGGCCTGATTTAAAACCTCATCATGTTAATGGTGGTTATTGATTAATTTGTTGGTCTATGATGATTTGTTCCTTCCTTTCGTTCGCTTGAAATATTGTCTATATATTCAATGTTGTCTCTTGTATGAACTTCCCTTCCCTGTTCTGTTGAGTGTTGTTTCGTTGTGATGATTTGTTTCTCATAAAGGCATTTCTTAAACATTCGTGTAGGTTTTGTCTGTTGTATTTAATTGATATGTGATAATTTATTATTGCAGGCTTATGTGAAGCTGAAATTAGTTGCTGTGGACATGAGGTTGACCTGTATAGACATTTAGAAAGCTGTGAAAAAAATCCAGATCACAAGATGTTTATACCCCCAGACAAATTTACAGTAACTGATCTTCCAGCTCGTTACCGTGACAACAATATTGTAAATTTAATCAAGGCACTGTCAGATTTAACAGTTCGTGTCGATATCAAGTATACAAGTTTTCAGAGACCAGATATCTGCCCTGTACATAATAAACCATACCCATTCTCCAACCTGAAAGGGCAAAATACTTTGAGGAATGGAAGTGGGTGGGTAGGGCAAGTGGAAATATACTCAAAGAAGAACTATAAAAGTAAGTCATGTCCGTGTCACGAATGTCAAGGAAGCAGTAAACCAGCGCTGACTTGGGCAGTTATTGAGATCTGCACAGCTATACACGTGGTCTACGATGAAATCGAGGGAGAGCACACCACATGCCGCTTTTTCTATGACAAGAATGAAACTGCTATAAGTAGTTTACCCATGGTTTGCAGGGCCACACGTGTTGTTAAGGATGTGGATAAAAGTGACAAATGTACAATGACATTTATAACACACAATATTAATTTAGGAAATATGCTAAAAACTAAGTTTGAACTTTATAAAAAGCTACACAAAGAAGTTGGAGATAGGTACAACATAAAAAAACAAAACGGTCAGATTACAGACACAGAAGATGACCATAAACTGACCATTATAGTGTCCCACCCTCATGGTTGCAGCAAAACAATTACTATCGGGCAATACGAAGAAAGAATAGAAGATAAGAACAATGATGCATATGTTTTTTACAAATACACAACAGCGACTTGTACAGGCAGCAGTGGTGCTCCAGTTTATGTACTCAGTCGTTGGTGGTGGTGGGGATGTGACCACCCTCACAGTGGGCAATTGGAGGACAATGAGAAACTTAATTATAGCGGTAAGGCCATGTATTGATGATGGTGATGGTATCCTGTTAGTTTCAAGATGCAATGGCCCATGGTGAATTTTAATTCTGCTTTTTTTCTGTTTTGTATCAGAAAGCTGTCTTAGCCTGGCTTTACCAGTTCTCCGAGCCTGTTATCAGATCCTATGTCAATCTAGATCCGTCTCTGGCGAGCTCCTCCAAGTCTTGTGTTATTGATGTCAAAGCGCCTTTAAGTAACTCATGCATTAGTTTAGTCGTCGGATCGTCACTCATCACTGCACGTCAAACAAATTAGTCCATAAGTGCTCCGATCTCTCCCTCAGTAGGTCCCCCAGCATGTGGTGACTAACGACACCGGTTCTTTGTTGGTTTACAATTCTTTTTTCTCTGCCAGCATAGCGTTCTTGTCGAGCTACACCACACTTAACTTTGAGTTCTTGCAGTCTGGTTAGAGTTGTAGATTCACCTCTATTACGTGAATCATGTACACAGCCTCTCTCCTTTAGGGAATTTATAATATCAGCCTGGTCCATTGGTCGCCCGCTTTGTATACATCAGCCATACCTACAAGCCTATCAGCACGTTAATTTCCCCTTACACCTGTATGCCCTGGCACAAAAATAAAAATAATTTAAAAAACCCATGCATATATACTTGTAACCAAGAAAGGGTAACTCCACCTTTTTTTTTGGGCCAGAAACCAGCCTCCCGTGTAGAATATCCTTTACGATTCCTCCATCATCCATTTGGGTTAGATGACCCAGCCATTTTAAGTGGTGTTGGTGGATAAGTGTAACTCTCTGGGACTCTGTTTACTGGGCGGTTGTTGTGTCTGACTTTCACACAATGCTTTACAAGATCGATATAAGGGAAGACTGCAGTAAAACGATGTAGCAATGGCGAAACACGTAAAAACAAAGTACTGTAGTTTTACAAAATACAAACAAATAACAATACACAGCAACGTTTCAACCAAAAGGCCTTTATCAAGCAAAGGATACAAGAAAGGTGAAGAAGGGAGCTGGATGGCTAGAGATAGGAAGACTTGGCATGAGTTGGTTGAGGGCCTATGCCCCAATCTGGTTAAAAGGCAGAAAGAGAGAGTGATCTGAAACGCAAGGGTAAAAATACTGAACATGGTGCATACCTCCTATTTTATCATACCTCCCGTTTATCTATACATATATACTATATCCCTCCATCTTATCGTATATCTATGCATATATACTATATCCCTCCATCTTATCTTATATCTATACATATATACTGTTTCCCTCCATCTTATCGTATATCTATACATATATACTATATCCCTCCATCTTATCGTATATCTATACATATATACTATATCCCTCCATCTTATCGTATATCTATACATATATACTATATCCCTCCATCTTATCGTATATCTATACATATATACTATATCCCTCCATCTTATCTTATATCTATACATATATACTGTTTCCCTCCATCTTATCGTATATCTATACATATATACTATATCCCTCCATCTTATCGTATATCTATACATATATACTGTTTCCCTCCATCTTATCGTATATCTATACATATATACTATATCCCTCCATCTTATCGTATATCTATACATATATACTATATCCCTCCATCTTATCGTATATCTATACATATATACTATATCCCTCCATCTTATCTTATATCTATACATATATACTATATCCCTCCATCTTATCGTATATCTATACATATATACTATATCCCTCCATCTTATCGTATATCTATGCATATATACTATATCCCTCCATCTTATCGTATATCTATGCATATATACTATATCCCTCCATCTTATCGTATATCTATACATATATACTATATCCCTCCATCTTATCGTATATCTATGCATATATACTATATCCCTCCATCTTATCTTATATCTATACATATATACTATATCCCTCCATCTTATCGTATATCTATACATATATACTATATCCCTCCATCTTATCGTATATCTATGCATATATACTATATCCCTCCATCTTATCGTATATCTATACATATATACTATATCCCTCCATCTTATCGTATATCTATGCATATATACTATATCCCTCCATCTTATCTTATATCTATACATATATACTATATCCCTCCATCTTATCTTATATCTATACATATATACTATATCCCTCCATCTTATCGTATATCTATACATATATACTATATCCCTCCATCTTATCGTATATCTATACATATATACTATATCCCTCCATCTTATCGTATATCTATGCATATATACTATATCCCTCCATCTTATCGTATATCTATACATATATACTATATCCCTCCATCTTATCGTATATCTATGCATATATACTATATCCCTCCATCTTATCTTATATCTATACATATATACTATATCCCTCCATCTTATCGTATATCTATACATATATACTATATCCCTCCATCTTATCGTATATCTATGCATATATACTATATCCCTCCATCTTATCGTATATCTATACATATATACTATATCCCTCCATCTTATCGTATATCTATGCATATATACTATATCCCTCCATCTTATCTTATATCTATACATATATACTATATCCCTCCATCTTATCTTATATCTATACATATATACTATATCCCTCCATCTTATCGTATATCTATACATATATACTATATCCCTCCATCTTATCTTATATCTATACATATATACTATATCCCTCCATCTTATCTTATATCTATACATATATACTATATCCCTCCATCTTATCTTATATCTATACATATATACTATATCCCTCCATCTTATCGTTTATCTATGCATATATACTGTATCCCTCCTTATCTGATTTTTTCTTACATTACTTCCTAAACCCCCCAAGTATTTTTTTGCATTCTCATCCAATATTAACCACCACCACCCTCCCTCTTCTACTTCACCTTCTATCTTATCTACTACTTCACCTTTGCTATTACCTTTAACTTTATCTCTTCTCTATTACCTTCCACCTCACATTGTCTGTTATATTTAGAGTTCTATATTCTAGAATGTATTCTTCTCATTGTTATGATATTATCTAGTTGTGAACAAATTATCTGATTTGTAGTATCATTAATCTTGATTAGCAACTCTATTAAATATGTATACATTCTTTTGTCTTATTTTTGTTTACTGTATACAAACATGTCCTGTTGTCAACTTGTACATATTTTGTTATTAATATTTTCTAACTACTACACATAGTTTGTTGTCGACTTGTACTTGCTATTTTGTTGTCCAATTGTAGAAAAGGTCATGATATGATAGCGAAATGGTTACGGAGGCGGTGAAATGGTTGGCATCTCACAACTACTCTTGTGTTTTCATACTCAGTGACTCCATGAGCATGGTTCGTAAAGTCGAATCAGGAATGGTGAGACGCAACTGGGTGGAGGTACTGATACAGACAATGATCAGAGAAATCACCTTCATTTTTGTCCCTGGGCACGCAGGAGTTAGGGTAATGAACGAGCTGATAGATTGGCTGGCTTGGCTACAATATCAGAGGGACTGCCATGGATCGAAGTGACATTCTTCACGCATTGAGAGTCTTTCCGAACAGAGGAGTTTCAGAGCTGTGAATCCCACTCGATGACTAGATTGAGAGAGATGGGTGTCCATATTGGTGCAGCCCGAAAAGAACGACATACTAAATATGCAAGGAGATTGATTAATCATCATCGAACTGGCGTGTTGGGCTGCTGGATTTGCTGAGGCGGAGATCGGAGCACCTATGGACATGTCAGGAGTGTTATGATGATAGTCCTCCTATAACTGATAACTGAACACGCTGCGCTAGAAACCATGTGTCAAGAAAATTGCTGGTGGATGAAGCGAGAGAACTTGCTAGAGACAGAGTTTTTCAGGCAGGCTGTGATGAAAGAGACGTTCCGCATGCTACTTGATGATGATGGCATGAAATATGTTGACACCATCTACAAACTCGTATACACTATTACTGATAACCCGTACAATCTTGTGCAAACGTTTTGTTGCCAACTTGCGGATACCTGAAATGAAACTCGTGGCATGTCCTTTACATGACGTTACAACTGATAAACTGCATATTTATTCCAACGCTCTGCTATCAGAGCCAAGCATGGCCACTGACTAAGACCCAAGAAAAAAGATTACAACATGTGAAATGAGATGTCTACGAAAAGCTGTAAACGTTACAAGGAGAGATAGAGTTAGAAGCGAGAATATCAGAAGCATCGTTGGTACTATACCATGCATACAGTACATCGAGAAGCAAAGAATCAAGTGGCTCTGCCATCTAATGAGAATGGAAGCACATTTACTACCATCACGTGCCTACAACAATCGACACTCAGGGCGCAGAACACGAGGCAGGCCATGAACAAGATGGATAGATAACATCTCAGAGTCCTGCGAAAGCATCGAACTGGCAACGCCAACTGACACACCTGGCACAAGATAGAAAACTAAATCTCCCTACGTCGCTTCACGGCAAATGTGGTTAAAATAAAATAAGACGTTGCAATCAACCACAGTAAACGAGTCGTTGATTTTCTAGGCATCACTTTATACAGTCAGTAATTAGCCATTGATTTCTGAGCAGTGAGGTATATTTATACCGTTTGTAAAAATCCCCGGGGATAAATTTGCTTCCAAACTGCTCGCCGCAGAGTTTGAACCAGGTACTATTGGGTTGTGATCAATCTTACTACTGCTAAGCCACAGATGCATACAAATCTACAAAACCATAAAAAGGACAGAAAGAAGTTGATACGCACAAGTTATTGTCTTTGTTTTGTTGACACAAATATGTCAATGTTTTAAAAATGTTTCAGAGCAAAGAATTGACTTCATAGCACCTGGTTTACCTATGTGACTCGGTCCCTGTCTAGAGAAATAACATGTAATCTGCAGAGAGTATTGCACAAAGCACAAACTTTGTAACTATAACAATAATCCTAGGGACGTCTGGAAAAAAATTCACTCATGAGCCGAATGACATGGTTTAGATTAGAACCCACAGAGTTTAGAACGCAAGGCTACGGCTTGACCATCTCGCTACAGAGAACCCCTAATATGTTAATGTCATTACGTTGAACTAATACTTATGTTTGGTCTGCTTGGACCAAATAATTAGCCTATGACTAATTTTCGAGGAACATATTGAAAAGCACCAACCACTTATACTAAATTTCATCGATTTTAAAAAAGCCCTTGATAGTCTACACAGAATCTCCCTGTGGAATATTCTGAGTTTCTATGGAATACCAGACAAAATAATAAACATTATCAAGAGCCTCTATGATAGTTCACAGTGTGCAGTTCGCACTAATGGTGGACACAGCGACTGGTTTATGGTTGAAACCGGAGTAAAGCACGGCTGTGTTCTATCTCCGTTATTGTTTGGAGTGACCATTGACTGGGTGATGTGAAAATGTTGCAGGGGCGAAACTGGAATTTATTGGGTAGAAAATAGTCAACTAGAAGATTTGGATTTTGCAGATGATATTGCCTTGTTAAGTAGAAACAACCAAGATATGCAAAGAAAAACAGACAACTTGTCATCTATAGCATCAAAAGTTGGACTGCAGACAAGCTATGAAAAAACAAATATAATGAAGACACCTATGTCAAGTAACGCAGATATCACACTGGAATCTAAAATGATAAACATAACAGAGCAGTTCACCTATTTAGGTAGCAACTTTGATTGCACAGGAAATGTTAAAAAGAAATTATAATACGAATTGGCAAAGCAACATCAGCTTTTAAAAGACTAAACAAAATATGGAACTGCAAGTTATATAGTATTAAAACTAAATTACGAATTTTAATGCGGTGCGCGCTCACTTATGTGGTAAGTACGAGTCTCAGACACTGGAACGATTGCGAGAATTTGGAGTTTGGACATGCCAGACAGTGTCGTCTTCGTGGTAGAGAAAATAAACTAAACAACTTCTCATGGGTACGGGAGCAAGTGGACTTTAGGATGGCTGCTGCAGCGGAGGATAGAGGAAGCACCGGAATGCCCAATGTACCATGACGTCGATCGCATAACATAACCTATCATAGTCAATCAATGAAGTGTCATGCCTGCCGGCGTAGGTGATCATGTCTCTCCACAACTCTCTTCGCTTGGTGCATGTAACCATTTCTGATGTCGATCTTTTGTCGAACCAAGATGTCAGTCATCCAACATCTTCTCCTCTGTCTTCCACGATCTCTCCTTCCCTGAATTTTACCTGTAGTCACCAAATGTTCTAAACCTTCTCTTTGCATTATATGCCCGAAGAACCTTGATTGTCGGATTCTTATTCTTTTGATGTTTCTTTGTGTGCAGGCCAGATTAAAAACCTCCTCCACTGTTTTCTTCGATGGAAAATGGAGTTTTCAGCATTCTTCTGTAAAACCACATCTCTGTGGTTTAACATAAATCTACATATATCATAGTGAAAATCGTATCCTTTACAGGACGTAGCCATCAACCACAGTAAACGAGTCGTTGATTTTCTAGACACTACTTATACATTCAGTTGTTTGCCATTGCTTTCTGAACGGTGAGGTCTATTTTTACCTTTTGTAAAAATCCCACCGACACGAATTTGATTACAAATTTGACCACTATGGGGTTTGAACCAGGTACGCCTGGGTTTGTGATCGAGCTCCCTACCACTTGAGCTACAGGTAAGGAATGAATGTTTTAATGTTCCGTGGCACATGGGTATCGTTGGCAATGAGAGAGCAGACAGGCTGGCTGGTGAATGCTACCATATCAGCGGGCCAGCAAATGGATAGCGCTGATATTTTGAACACTCTCATAGAGTATGGCCGCAAAGAAGATTTTTAATTAAACCAATCCATGTCAACTACTAGATTGCAGGAGCTGGGTTTGAAGATTGGAGTAGCAAGAAAAGATTGGTTATTGGTTACTAAACTGACGTCATTGCACTCCGGGGCAAACCCATAGGTGCTCAGTCTCCCCAACAGATATCGAAGAGTATGCATACTGATGGTTCCTGTGGCTCGCTGATTAAACACACCTCTCACTCTGCCTCTCAGGCATCCAGTTCGACTTGAACAAAGGGTAATTCCAAACTGCTTAAATCGCTTGATCGATTCAACATCGATTTTAGTGTCCTCATCCAACAGAGAGTCTCGAAGAGACCGAAGAATATCCCCTTATCCATCTTCAACTCCCCAACAATCGATGCTGTTGATGCAAGCCTGTCCGCTCTCTCATTACCGTAAACACCCGCATGCCCAGGACAGTATATCCACGTAAGCCGCTGGAGGTTAGAAACTTCTATAGACGACATCCACTCATACCGAAACCTGCCCTTCTGGATCTTGTGAAGCATCGACTGAGAGTCAGATACAACAACTGCCCCAGTAAATGAAGTCCCAGAAATCCAATGGAGGGCAGCAGTAACGGCCTCAACCTCCATCCTCATACTAGAAGTAGTTGTCCTGTATGCCCCACTTCGCTCTGCAACAACCCTACCATGCGCATTAGCCAAGAAACCCCAGCCGGATTGCTCACCACGTTGAACCGACCCATCGGTATATACAACAACATCATCATCCCTTGCATTATCTTCTATCAGCTGCTTAACTGCGAGATCAGCCTTCATGTTGCCCCAATCTCTACATTCCCTTCCAAGAGTAATGATAACGTTGAGATAGTTCATCATGCTTCCATCTGTTGGGATCCATTCTTCCCTTTTGGTAGAGTCGCAACCGTAGTCACCTGGCCAATCGTTCTCTCAGCCTGGGCCATCCATGACATGCCACGCTTGATTCTCGTGCCCTTAACATCATTAGTGTTACTGTGAAAAGAACAATATAATAAGTATATGAGTAGGCTCGTAAATCAAAATCGCTGTTGGAGATATTGCACATGAGATCGGAGCACATAAGAACATGTCCGGAGTGCAATATATTCCAAACTGAAACTGAAACAAAACACGTTACTCTTCGATACCGAGAGTAATTCGATATTTGAATATTGAACACTTACTATTCGCACATAACTATCTTTAGCGATTGCGGGAATATCCGATCATACGTGTCAGACTGTGAACCCACGAATAATAGGACTAAAACAAAAGATTTATTATTATTCTTGTATTTAATAAACATTACTAGAAACAAAGAAACAAAAAAGAAAAGCAAGAAATAATAATAAAATTTTGAAGCTCAAGCAAAAATGGCGATATTTAATCCGGAATTCCCAAAGTTGACGTGGCTAGAGTTAACGGTTTCAGAAAGGCGTAGTCTCTAATAACGATAGAATATTAGAATTGGCTGTACAGAAATGTCACAGTGTCGCTACAAGCCAAGCACATGACATCTACCAAGGTACAGGTAAGGTTTAAATACACAGCAAACGGAAAGTATTAGCTAACTGACATTAGATTATATATATATTTAGATTGCTAATCTTTCTTTCTTCTTTCTTTCTCGAATCCTGTATGCCTCACAGCGTCAGGTCAGGAAGAGATTTCTAAAACGGACACTAGTATGCGCTTCGTAGATAGTCTCTTTCGTCGCCTCTGTTATCTCTGAGGTCCATCTTTTGCGTGGCCGGCCTTTTGCTTTGTACCCATTGTATCGGAGCAGCATTGCTCTTTGGGGTGCACTGTCTGATGGTAATCTGCTTACGTGACCGAACCATTTAATTTGTTGTTTCTTGATGAAGTCTAGTACTGATGTTGTACCCACTTTTTCCTGATGTCTTCATTTCTCAACCGGTCTCTTCTTGTTACACCCAGCATTCTGCGTAGACACTTCATCTCTGTTGTGACTAGTTTTCTTCTATCGTTTGTTGTCAGCGTCCAGGTTTGGCACTGGTAACATAATGTGGGAAGAAAGGTTGTGTTAAACATTGCTCTTTTTGTGTTCATGGTGACGTGTTTGCATCTTAAAATTGGCGCCATTTGCCCTATCATTTGATTTGCTTTGTTGCATCTGTGTTGAATTTCATTAGTTATTCTTCCATTTGCTGAAAACATGCTCCCCAGTTATGTGAAATCTTTTACTTGATTTAGTAGATGATTATCGATGGAGATGTTGGTAGTGTTTTCCTCTCTGGCGAATGTCATTACTTCTGTTTTGTCGATGTTAATTCTCATGTTGTATTCGTTACATGCTAACTGGAGTCTGTTGATGTGTTGTTGTAGCTGTTCTTCTGTTGCTAATATGATTATGAATGTGGGTGGAGGAGAAGACCATCATGGAAGGAGGCATACCGGTAAAGAGAAGAAGAAGACCACGGAGAAGATGGATTCAAAATGAAACTGATGGTTTGAACATGATGGTTGCATATGTGGGACATCTGGCCTATGTGAGAGAAATTCGGAGGACTGTTGGGGTGGCAAAGTTCTGCTCAGGACAAGCTATTTGATGATGAATATGAATGTTAACCCGTTCACTGCGTAATTATTTGTTACTCCCAAACGCACATAATGCAATGTATGGTATAATGTATAAATATATAGATAATATACTGTAAGTGTTTATAAGCTCTGAGTTTTATTAAAAAACACAGAGAGCCAGTATATCAGCTAGGAAGAGCGAAGGGGTTCATTTATATTTTATTCTACCATATATTTATTGTTGATAACGGACAAGATTCAGGGGAAGAGATATAAATAGAGGTATAGGGGGAAAAGATTCTAGACACTATCAACAGCTTAACAACATTGACGCTGTAACGGCAACAACTACAACAGTATCAGAGCTCATATATAGAACAAGAAACAGAAAGTTTGTGGAAGAACATAACATGCACCCACTGGCATATTGCTAAAGACAGCTTTGAGAATAAGTCTCCGAAAATTACTAAAAGTAAAATGGAGTGAATTCGTTTCGAACAACACATTGAGAGATAAAACACAGCAACAACCCGTATCAAATATTATAAGGAAATGAAGGTGGAAATATTTAGGCCATGTTCTTTTTTTTTTTTTTGGATCCAGAAGCACTTGAGCATTTTAGCTCTTCGGCTCGGTGCCATGGACATCGTAACCCTTCGGTTCGGTGCCACGAACACTATAAATCTGGGGCTTTTTCTGCCATGCCGCTGGAATTGAACCCGCACACACAGAGGCGGGGTCATGTTCTTAGATCAGATGAAAAGAGACTAAATCGACAAGTCCTTATGGGGTCACCAGTTGGGAAAAGAAAACGTGGCAGACCTAAGACCACTCTTCGAAGAACAATCCTACAAGAAAGTAAACTATTGGGATGTAAAACCATACAAGATCTCCAATTGCTAGAAACGAACTGCATCACATGGGGATCTAAAACCTCTGTCCTATGTACTGCCTTTGGCATGAAAGGAACAAACTAACTAACTGGCATGGCACTTGATAATGGTGTTCTTGATATTTAAAAACTGCTATGCTTGACTTGTACTAGACAACACAACTACACATATATTATATATATATCATCCATGTATATTGTATGGCATGTAACTAAGCAACTAACTAGTTTTAAATTAGGTAGCAAAATAAGAATATAAGATACAATTTATTTGTTAAATATTTGATAATATTCATCACAGACAAATTATTAGACCTGCCATTATACAGTTCAAGATAAAAGCAGCTCATCAAGAGAGCCAATCTGGCATATGTTTATGAAAATGAGAAAGTTCAATTATGTCATAGTACAGGTCAAGTAGGCCAGTTATTTTGTGATTGTTGTAAGTACAAAACGAGATATCAGAAGCAGAGTGTGCATAACTTCATGCACCGAATACATTGAAAGACATAACTTCATGCACCGAATACATTGAAAGACATAACTTCATGCACCGAATACATTGAAAGACACTAACTTCATGCACCGAATACATTGAAAGACAACAAATGCAGTGGTTTGGACATTTAATGAGAAAGGAATACAACCAACCACCAATTGCAGGATACAATAAAAAGAGATAGGTACTAGAGCTAAAAAATGACAGAAAAAAGAAAGAACACTGATGTCCCGAAAGAACTGAATGTTAAAGAGAATTGACTGATAAACAACATACAATACAGAAAAATTACATACTTTGGTCACATTAAGCGCCACGATGGCCTGGAAAGAACAATACTAGAGGGCAGGGTCCCAGGACGCAGAGGGCAGACCAAGAAGAAGATGGCTACAAGATATTAAAGAAACCATGAACATGACCATCGATGAAGTGGGCGAACTGGCAAGAGACAGAGTGAATTTCAGATGTGCTGCAAAGAGAGCAACGTCCTATAAAGGATACGCACCTTGATGATGACTAGAGCTAAAGGAAGACTAAGAAAAAGATGGAAAGACAATATCATGACCACACTAAATAAGCACAGATATAACACAACAAGGGTGACTCATCTGGTCCTGGAACACAAATTAAAGCTCCCTCCCCTAGGATTAACAGCAAGAGTGGACAATTAATTCCATCATCCACCTGGGGAAAGACAATAGGGTGTAATTATGGTGGGGAAGGCGATGAACAATTGTGATGAAAGGACAAGCTTATCAGAATTGGTTTAAATAATAAATAGATAAACTCAATGTGTACTTGGCAACTTTTGATTTGTCAATGGAGCTGCTTTTATCTTGAACACCCTGTATACATATATTACTAGATTACTAGACTACATATATAAAAAACGTTACACTGCCAAACCAAATCCCATATATAAATTATATTGTGTTCGTCTTTTACCTTTTACATCACCTATCAAGGGGACTGCCTAGAGTAGTTGATAGTAGCTCGGCCTGCTAGCTGTGAGACGCCTCATAGCTCGGGTTCGAACCTACTGTCCGGCATTTGTTCGAGTCCCTGGTCTTACTCAGGACGATAACGTGAGTACCTCTGAAGTCTGAGAAAATCTGCCTGTATGGCGAGGAATACTAATTACGAGTACATTGAGCACACGGCTGCCAGTGTAAAGTAATTTACAATGTGCACGCTGCTGCCATTGTAAGAAATTGGAAAAACGGATTTTCACGCAAAATCAGTTTCAGAGATGAAAGCTTCGAAAGCAGACAAAGAAAAGAAAAAGAAAGAAAACATCACCTATTTCCTATCTCGCTCAGTAAAGCTTGTGTGAGTGTTTCCCTATGGCGTCCATTCTTTCTTGATTTATATGTCTCTCACTTCTATGCATGCTTTTGTGAATCTTTGATCATTTCTTCTTGGAGTATGCCCAGCAAATCTCTTCTCATTTCTTATAACAGTTGTCACTACTGGCCGATCAGACATTTCTCCAATTTCATTATCTCTTCTTCTTGTGTTCACCCGCTATAAATTCAGGCGGGGTCAGGGTGCCTGGTATGGCACATCCGTCTGATTTTTGCGTGAAGGCCTGCTTTCATTTTTATCAGTGTCCCTCGCCATACAGACATGCTTTCTCCAGCTTCAGAGGTGTCATCTCTCCTGAATTCCTTCAATTATACGTTCGTTATTTTTCACATACACCTATTTTCAAATGCATTCAACTTACTATCTATATATGCAATCATTTTCTAACTCTCGCTGACATATTAGGGTTGAGATTTCATTGGAATTGAAAATTCTTATTTTTATCAAATTCACATTTTATCCACATGGGAAATAAAGTCATATAGCATCCATAAATATGGTTTTATAATGAAAGACAATAATGCAGTAACCTATAAAACACATAAATCGCTTCTTTACCTTTCGGCCAAGATCAAACTAGGGTCCGTAAGGAGAGCAAAGAATTGTAACACTGCGACCTACAAGGCATGTCGTAAGAGGTGACTGAGGTAGGGGCCTAGGAAGCTACCCTAGTAAATAAAAGCGTCGCATAAATCGGTTGTGCGCATTACTTGAAGGTGCATAACTTGCACAACATACAGTTGCTCTTAGGCTCAGATCACACACAAATTACAATGCAGTACTGGCAGATAGAACACGATTAATTAAAAAAATAAAGAGATCTAACACCAAAATGTTTATAATTATTTTGTCAGCCACTGCAAGGACCAGAGATAAAACCACAGTAATTAGGTTGACTGTATCAGACATCTCAGCAAGTGATACACAGTGTGGCAGCAATGGCATCGCAACAAGCCGTACAAGGTATACGATTTTTGTGTGTGTATTATTTTTTAATGCAAACTTAACTAGGAATTTTATATAATATCAGTGGTGGTGATAGTTGAGAAAGTGTTGGTGGTAGTTGAGTGAGTGATGGTGATAGTTGAGAAAGTGTTGGTGGTAGTTGAGTGAGTGATGGTGATAGTTGAGAAAGTGTTGGCGGTAGTTGAGTGAGTGATGGTGATAGTTGAGAAAGTGTTGGTGGTAGTTGAGTGAGTGATAGTATAAGTTTATTCTAAGTGATAGTAGTAGAGATGAAATTAATGGTGTAATTGAGGCAGTAATGGTGGCAGTTCAGGGAGTGACAGTGTAGCTGATTGCTAGTGTTAATAATGATGTGGAAGCTGACATCAAATGATAGAAGAAAACTAGTCATGACAGAAATGAAGTGTCTATGCAAAATGGTGGGAGTAACAAGAAGAGACCGGTTTATAAATGAAGACATCAGGAAAAAGTTGGTACAACATCAGTACTGAACTTCATCAAGAAATAGCAAGTTAAATGGTCGGTCACATAAGCAGATTAACAACAGACAGTGAGCCTCAAAGAGTAATGTTACTCCGATACAGTGGATACAATGCAAAAGGCTGACCTCGCAGAAGGTGGACCTCAGAGATAACAGAGGTGATGAAAGACACTGTTTATAAAGTGCACACAAAAGACTGTTCTAGAAATATCTTCTTTTCCTGACGCTGTGAGGCAAAACAGGATTGGAGAAAAGAAGATTAATGGAAATTAAAATAACAACGATAAACAGTGAGTTACAAAGTACGTTACAAAGGATGGCGTTAGATCAAGGTGATGGGAGAGAGATTTTGGTACCATACACAATGTTAAAGATGGTTATTGATTTATTTGTTGGTCTATGTTGATTTGTTTCTCATAAAGGAATTTCTTAAACATTCTTGTAGGTTTTGTCTGTTGTATTTAATTGATATGTGATAATTTTTTTTTCCAGGCTTATGTGAAGCTGAAATTAGTTGCTGTGGACATGAGGTTGACCTGTATAGACATTTAGGAAGCTGTAAAAAGAATCCAGGTCACAAGATGTTTACACCCCTAGACAAGTTTACAGTAATTGATCTTCCAGCTAGTTACCGTGACAACAATATTGTAAAGTTAATCAAAGCACTGTCAGATTTAACAGTTCGTGTCGATGTCAAGTATACAAGTTTTCAGAGGCCAGATATCTGCCCTGAACATAATAAACCATACCCATGCTCCAACCTGAAAGGGCGAAACACTTTGAGGAATGGAAGTGGATGGGTATGGCAAGTGAAAATATATTCAAAGAAGATCTATAAAAGTAAGTCATGTCCGTGTCACGAATGTCAAGGAAGCAGTAATCCAGCGCTGACTTGGGCAGTTATTGAGATCTGCACAGCTATACACGTGGTCTACGATGAAATCGAGGGAGAGCACACCACATGCCGCTTTTTCTATGACAAGAATGATACTGCTATAGGTGGTTTACCCACAGTTTTCAGGGCCACACGTGTTGTTAAGGATGTGAATGGTAGTGACAAATGTACAATGACATTTATAACACACAATATAGATTTCGAAATATGCTAAAAACAAGCTTAGATTGTATAAAACACTACACACTGAAGTTGGAGAGAAGTACAATAGCAGAAAACAGGATAGTCAGATCGAAGACACAGAAGATGACCATAAACTGACCATTATAGTGTCCCACCCTCATGGTTGCAGCAAACAAATTTCTATCGGGCATTACGTAAGCAGACATGAAATGAAGAGCAATGATGTGTATGTTGTTTACACCTACACAACAGCGACTTGTGAGGGCAGCAGTGGGGCTCCTGTTTATGTACTCAGCCGTTGGTGGTGGTGGGGATGTGACCACCCTCACAAAGGGCACTGTGCTGACAATGAGGAACTTAATTATAGTGGTATTGCCATGTATTGATCGCATCGTGTTAGTTTCGAGAGACGATAGATGGAAAGATTATGGTGGATTCTATTTCTGTTTTTCTTAGCACGTTTTGTGAAGAGAACAAATAGATATATCCAGAGATGAACTCAAAATCAAAGAAAAACTGGCTTATGCTACAAATAGATATATCAGAAATTGAAGTATTTGGACAATAAAGAAAAAAGGTTGGAGTAGCCACGCTGAAAATAGATATATCCAGAAATGAACTCAAAATCAAAGAAAGACTCATGCACAAATAAGAATAAGAAAATTGAAGTATTTTGACATATAAAGATCACAAAGGGCTTGAAAGACCACCAATTAAAGGACATCTGGCAAAGAGCAGATGAGAAGACCATGGAGAAGATGGATTCAGGATTAACTCATGGTTTGAGCAGAAGGTGGCACATCGCCATAAAGAAATTTAAAGGACTATTTGGGCCTTTCTTACAAGAAATGTTGGCTCAGAAACTATTGATAAGTTGTGACAGAAGTAACAAAGGATCAGTTTGAATATAAGAAGACAAATTATGATCATACAAAAGCAATCTTGCCAATCCATCACAGTAAATGGGATTGATCTAAGACAAGTGCAGCAATTTAAATACCTCGAGTCCTGGTAACATCAGATGGCAGATGCCGATCAGAAATAAAGAGCAGAGTAGGGCAAGCGAAAACATCGTTCATGAAAATGTCCTTGTCAATTGCAATTAGAATGCGAGTTATTCAGTACTACATAGAACCAATATTGACATATGGATGCGAGTCATGGACAATGAACACACAAATCAAAACATCTCTGAGGGCCAGAGAAATGTGGTTTTACAGAAAAATGATGAGAATCCCATGGACTGCTAAAACGACAAATGTTGAGGTGCTGAATGAGATCAAGACACAGAGAAAGCTTATCATCAATATAAGAAAGAGGCAGTCATCATTTTTCGGGCATGTGATGAGGAGGGAGGTTTAGAACACATTGTGACAACGGTAAAATCGAGGGGAGACAGACAGAGGAAGACAGAGAGAGAAAATTTTGGATAGCCTGACTTCATGGCATGGTAGAGCGCCAACATCTGAGTTGATAGCAAACACCAACGACAGAGATTTGTGGAGATCCATGATCATCTACGCCAGCCGGCACGGCACCTGATGATGATGATTTGGGTGGCAAAATTCTGTTCGGGACAAGCTATTTGATAAGTTTTGGTCGACCCTGATAGTTCTCATCTTGTGTTCTGCATATATGTTTAAATAAATAAGGGAAGAGAATGCAAATGTGTCTTACTTCCCTCAGCACTACGTACTGTTCTGATATTTTGGCAGCAACTTTATCTGCCTTATATCCTTCGTATATCTTGGACAGAGAAGAGAACAAATAGATCTATCCAGAAAGAACTCAAAATCAAAGAAAACTAGCTGATGCTACAAATAAGAAAGAGAAAATTGAGATATTTTGGACATATAAAAAGACATGAAGGGCTGGAGAAGACCATCATGGAAGGAGGCATATGGGCAAAGAGAAGTAGAGGAAGACCAAAGAAGATGGATTCAGGATGTAACTAATGGTTTGAACATGATGGCTGCAGAGGCAGACATCTGGCCTATGAGAGAGAGAAATTCCAGAGGACTGTTGGGGTGGCAAAGTTCTGCTCAGGACAAGCTATTTGATGATGATGAACTTTATCTCCTGCTTGTTGTTCATGATTTAGTATTTCTGATATTTTATTGTAGATATCTGAAACACATGGGTAAAAATGACTGAACATGGTGCATACCTCCCTTCTTTATCTTATAGTATATCTACATATATACTGTTTCCCTCCATCTTATCTGGTTTTTAACCTTTTCTTACACCCGCCTGACCAGTGTGTTCGTAGGACTGCGGGTGACAAGTCCTCTATGCGTGCGGGTTCAATTCCGCTGACTGGCAGACAAAGCCACAGGTTCTCCAGATTTATGGTGTTCGTGGCACCGAACAGTTGCAATGTCCATGGCACCGAGCCGAAGAGCTCAAGTGCTTCTGGATCGGATAAAAAAACAACCTTTCCTTACAGCTTCTTTTGTTTTCTGTAACCTTTTTATCTTCCATCCTTCACCTCATATTCTTCTTTTTCTCCTCATAGCCCCCCATCTTTTCCTATATTTCTACTCTCTCTATATCATCTCTTCTCTGTTATCTTTCATGTTCTCTATTCTAGAATGTACCCCTCTTACTGTTATGATATTATCTAGTTGCGAACAAATGATCTGATTTGTAATATCATTAATCTTGATTAGCAACTCTATTAAATATGTATACATTCTTTGGTCTTATTTTTGATTACTGTATACAAACATGTCCTGTTGTCAACTTGTACATACTTTGTTAATGTATTCTAACTTGTACATCATCATCAAATAGCTTGTCCTGAGCAGAACTTTACCACCCCAACAGTCCTCCAGAATTTCTCTCATAAACCATATCTCCTGTCTCTGTAGCCGTCATGTTCAAACCATCAGTTACATCCTGAAACCATCTGCTCCGTGGTCTTCCTCTTCTTCACTTTGCTTGTATATACTATGTTGTTAATATATTCTAACCAGTACACGTTTTGTTGTTGACTTTCGTGCTATTTTGTTTTTGTTGTCCACTTGTAGTGATATGTCATGATGAGATAGCAAGCTGCGCTAGAGATAATGTGTCAAGAAAATTCTGTGGTTTGAGGCTTGGGTCAGAAATTCTTGGTGCATACACAGTTGGAACTACAAGAAACCCTCCATCACAAGAATACACAGTTGGAACTATAAGAAACCATCCATCACAAGAATACACACCCTCACACAGTTGGAACTACAAGAAACCACCCATCACAAGAATACACACTCTCACACAGTTGGAACTACAAGAAACTATCCATCACAAGAATACACACCCTCATACAGTTGGAACTACAAGAAACTATCCATCACAAGAATACACACCCTCACACAGTTGGAACTATAAGAAACCATCCATCACAAGAATACACACCCTCATACAGTTGGAACTACAAGAAACTATCCATCACAAGAATACACACCCTCAACAGTTGGAACTACAGGAAACATCACAAGAATACACCCTCAACAGTTGGAACTACAAGAAACCCTCCATCACAAGAATACACACCCTCATACAGTTGGAACTACAAGAAACTATCCATCACAAGAATACACACCCTCACACAGTTGGAACTACAAGAAACCCTCCATCACAAGAATACACACCTTCATACAGTTGGAACTACAAGAAACTATCCATCACAAGAATACACACCCTCACACAGTTGGAACTAAAAGAAACCCATCACAAGAATACACACCCTCAACAGTTGGAACTACAAGAAACACCTACCCATCACAGGAATACAGACACCATCTACACTAAAAGTTGGAACTACAAGAAACCCTCCATCACAAGAATACACACCCTCACACAGTTGGAACTACAAGAAACTATCCACCACAAGAATACACACTCTCAACCAGTTGACACTTCCAGACTTCAAATCAGAAAACCAGACAATTCTTCTGCCAGACCTCACAGGAAAGAACAAATTTTGATCATGTTAAATACTATTAATTTATTCATTTGACCTCTGTTAAAATATAAAAGATATATAAAGCACCAGATCAGAGAATATAAAATAATATAAAAAGAAGAAACTGGCACAAAAATACATTTGAAGATTTGAGACAAAACAAAAGATCCACGTGAACCCAATGTCTATCCAACTTTGCAGCATGAAACCTTATTGGTAGCAATATTTTAATCATCTAGTAGATTACAATGAGTATCCTTGCCGGTGCTACACAGTTTGAGCACTGCCGCTGAGATCTTCATATGTAAGAAAGAAATCGGAGCACACATGGTTACTCACCCAAGTGCAATAATGATGGTCCAATCAATTATTGGTAGCAATGAGTTTTGCGACAATAATGTTCGAACTGATGGTTGTATAATTCTGTCACAGTAGTTGCTACCACAATGACATTTGCGACAATAATGTTCAGACTGAAAATTGAACGCTGGTTAAAACCGGACACATTGCGAAGGATAAGCACCAAATGACGCTAAGATGTGACAAAACACACCCATGCTAACTAAGGCTACATGAATCAGATTTCCACATGAATAACAAGTTGTACAGAGGGACGGAGTTCCAAAGACAGCAGCAGAATTTGTGGGGAAGTCTGGTACATCGGTCTAGGCGGTGATTGCGAGTGAGAGAGAGAGAGGGGACTGAAAATTGCATAATTCTGTCACAGTAGCTGCTACCACAATGACATTTGCTACAATAATGTACAGACTGATGGTTGTATAATTCTGTCACAGTAGCTGCTACCACAATGACATTTGCTACAATAATGTACAGACAGGTGGTTGTATAATTCTGTCACAGTAGCTGCTACCACAATGACAGTTGATACAATAATGTTCAGACTGATGGTTGTATAATTCTGTCACAGTAGCTGCTACCACAATGACATTTGCTACAATAATGTTCGGATTGATGGTTGTATAATTCTGTCACAGTAGCTGCTACCACAATGACATTTGCGACAATAATGTTCGGACTGATGGCTGTATAATTCTATCACAGTAGCTGCTACCACAATGACATTTGCTACAATAATGTGTTCAGGGTCACAGATAGTGAAGTTGATATCCCTCTGCACTGATGGCTATGTGTCATATAAATACCCAGGTTCGAGGCCAGTTTGGGCCAAATATTCTCGATATGCACACATTACATGGTTGGACTACAGGTTACGAGTACATGTGAATATAAACCCATGAAAGCCAGCTTCTAGCCTCTGAAATGAGATTTCTAAGAAAGGTGGTCGGAAGGACAAAGTTCATAGCCAGGCAGTACATCATCATCATCAGGTGTCGTGCCGGCTGGCGTAGGCAATCATGGATCTCCACAAATCTCTGTCGTTGGTGTTTGCTATCAACTCAGATGTTGACGCTCTACCATGCCATGAAGTCAGGCTATCCAAAATTTTCTGTCTCTGTCTTCCCTGTCTTTCTACCCTCGATTTTACCGGTTGTCACAATGTGTTCTAAACCTCCCTCCTCATCACATGCCCGAAATATGATGACTGCCTCTTTCTTATATTGATGACTTTCTCTTTCTTATATTGATGATAAGCTTTCTCTGTGTCTTGATCTCATTCAGCACCTCAACATTGGTCATTTTAGCAGTCCATGAGATTCTCATCATTCTTCTATAACACCACATTTCTGTGGCCCTCAGAGATTTTTCAATCTGTGTGTTCATTGTCCATGACTCGCATCCGTATGTCAGTATTGGTTCTATGTAGCTCTGAATAACTCACAATAAATAATGATCTTAAAACCCAGACCCTTCAAAACTGTTAATGTTTTGTAGAAAAATTGAACAATCACAACTGCCATGATTTGGACCTGTATGCAAGAGGAATGGCTACCACAATATTTATAGGAGACAAAGATACAAAGTGCTTGTAAAGTCTCACAACACTATATGTAGAACAAATGTGGAAAAACAAAGTACATGACGTCATAAAAAAATGTGTTCCAGAGTCATTTGTGGTGCAATACGCGCAGTGAATGATTGCTGTCTGCTGGGGTAATTCTTTTCACTCAAACCATAATGGTGTTTTCATCTGAAGAAAGAATATTTGACAATATGAAGAAACGTCTACAGATATATCCTGACGCCCATGATGGATATTTCCAACATCTGTTATAATGAATATTTTATTTGTTCTTTCTAGTTTATCAAGAACAGTAGACCATAGCAGTTACTATTGTGACTAATTTCACTACTTTGTTTTAGCACATTTTTGATGATGCCGAAGTACTACATTTTCAAGCTGACTACATATGAAGTGTAGTGAGACTTTACAAACATCCTGTACAAGGGTTCAGGTTGACCAAAGTAGTGCTGGGAAGACAACATTCAACAGTTTCTGACCAACAGAGGACAGGACTTGAACATAGACAAAAGGAAGTCTAGCAGTCCCTTGTGCAAACCCTCAGCACTTCAAGGTAGAATAGGAGTGATTAAGTAAGTAAAAAGGAAAGCAAGTTGAATGCATTTGAAAATAGATGTCTCGAAAAATAATGAATATAAAATGGAACAAATTCAGAAGTGATGAAATCAGAGACATGTCTGGTCAACCACTAGTAACAACTGTTATAAGAAAGAGAAGATGGAGATATGTTGGACACATCTTGAGAAGAAATGATCAATGAATATCAAAGCAGGCATTGAAGTGCGATGCAAATAGTTCAAAAAAGAGAGGACGACCTAGGGAGACCCTGAAACGAACTTTGCTGAGAGGCAAGAAATGTCGGTCTCAGTTCCATGGAGGAGATTGAGCGAGTTGCCCAGGATAGAGCAGCATGGAGAAATTGCTTTCAGGCCCTATGTAACGTATAACAGTACAAGAGGAATTATTATTATTAAAGTACCTTCTGAAATAGGCGAAGGCCAACCTGCATTGCTAGGGACACCAGTCAAATGGTAAAACAGGCTTTCAGGCAAAAATCAGTCAGAAGCTCCATAACAGGCAGCATGGCTAACACCCAAATTCACAGCGGGAAATGCAGAAAAGATTATTGAAGTAAGTCAAAATATAATTTCTTAAAAAATAGATACACCTTGGTTTTTTTTTTTAACCGATCCAGAAGCACTTGAGCTTTCAGCTCTTCGGCTCGGTACCATGGACATCGTAACCCTTTGGTTCGGTGCCACGAACACCGTGAATCTAGTGAACCTGTGGCTTTTCTGCCAGCCCGCGGAATTGAACCCACACGCACAGGGAGCTTGTCACCCGTAGTCCAACGCGCTATGAACACGCTGAGCAGACGGGCTATACACCTTGGTTAAATTTGGTCTTAAATAGATGTGCCAACATTTATTTCAAACGGATATGAGAAAATTTCTTTATAAATACGAGATATAACATTTCTTTTCAAATATATTTGTAAACATTTATTTGATTTATTTATTTGATTAGTAGATTTGTAAACATTGATTGAATGACTGGACCATCGTCATTACTTCTTCTTCACCCTTCGACCCCTAGAGAAGCATAGATCCGCAACCAAGGCCTTTCAAGACCGCCTATCCAAGACCAACTTTTCCAGATCTCTCCACTCTCTCTCCATTCCGTCTCCAGGTGTTCCTGGGTCTCCCAACCTCTACTGCCCTGGGGTTCCATCGGAGAGCCTGTCTTGTGATGCTGTTAGGGGGTTTCCACAGTGTGTGTCCTATCCATAGCCACCTTCTGCTTCTTATCTCTTGTTCCACCTGTCGTTGCATAATCATTACACTCCGGTGAATAACCATACGTTCTTCAATATCTTTCTTACATAAAAAATCTCAGCGACAGTACTCACAATCTCTGTAGCACCTGGAGAGTCTTCATGTCATTTTGAAGATGGTGGAATTAAAACATTTCTTCTATCATATATATATATATACATATATATATATATACCCTAGTAAATAAAAAGCGTTGCAAAATCGGATGTGCTGGCCTACTTGTAGGTGCATAACTGGCACAACATACAATTGCTCTTAGGCTCCGATCACATACAAATCCCAAAGAGTTATAGATATATATATATGGTACAACATACAATTGCTCTTAGGCTCCGATCACATACAAATCTCAAATTATTTTGAAATAATATATGTAATAATTTACTTAAATGATCAACAATTTTTTTGAAATCAATATATAAATATTTCTCTTAAATCAATATGCAAATATTTCTTCTTAAATCAATATGCAAATATTTCTTCTTAAATCAATATGCAAATATTTCTTCTTAAATCAATATGCAAATATTTCTTCTTAAATCAATATGCAAATATTTCTTCTTAAAATCAATATGCAAATATTTCTTCTTAAAATCAATATGCAAATATTTCTTCTTAAAATCAATATGCAAATATTTCTTCTTAAAATCAATATGCAAATATTTCTTCTTAAATCAATATGCAAATATTTCTTCTTAAAATCAATATGTCGACATTCATCTTAAATCGCTCATTTGTAGGGCTAGGCAATGGGTGCCATAAGAAATAAGGGTTTGAGTTCAAATACGGTGTTTGGTAATTTGTTTTCCCAGACGCCTGTAATACTTGTTCAGTCTCTATTTATTGATCATATTCATTAGCTCTCTTGGGGCTCTTAATACTTCTTATTCTCTATATTGATAAATCAGCATTTCATCTTAAAATAGATATCGCCAATGTTTCTTCTCAAATAGCTATGTCCACAATTATTCTGAAATCGATGTGCATATATTTCTTCTCAAGGCTGCAGTGCCATTATAGGTTCTGGTAAAATGTATTTATGGAATTATGCAAGCCAAACATAGACAAAATTCAAAAAAAAGCCATACAAAGACTTGCTGTGATGAAGAAACTAGCTGGCACGTCCTGGGGCACAAATTCAAAAATATTAAAGCAGGTCTACATGGGAGCAGTCAGACCCATCATGGAATATGGCTCCAGCTCTTGGACAACAGCAGCCAAAACAAACACACACAAACTAGACAAGGTACAAAACATTGGCCTAAGAATAACTCTGGGAGCAATGAAAAGCAGTCCTATCGTAGAAATGGAAAAAAAACCGCAGACATAGAGCCTCTAGAACTCCGCAGAAAATTCAAAACACTCACCCAGTTTGAAAAACTAAAACCGCTAAAAGAACACCCTCTACACACAAAATTCCAAGAGAAAACAAAAACAGACTTGCAAGGAAAAGTCCCAACCATCTGGCCAGAGAATTTCATATGCAACATTCAGACATCTAGAAACTGACCCAGAAATGTGGGAACCCATAATACCAGAGCCATGGACACGCTACCAAAACACGGCCCAAATACACCTAGAAGTCTCAGGAATAATCTCCAAAAAAATACAAACAGAGATAGAGCAAAGAGCCATTTCACTCCAAATGCTACGAGAGCAACATCCCACCAGCACATGGACACATGTGTTCACAGATGGCTCAGCTACAGATGCTACCAGAAAGAAAGGCAGCGGAATCTACATCACTCACCCTCAAGGAAACACAGAAACAGACTCTCTGGCAGTAGGTGAAACATGCACCAACTTTAGAGCAGAGGCAACAGTCCTTCTTGCAGCCATACAGAATCTCAACGACCAGCAAGTGTCAGCAAAAATTATTGCAGTCTTTAGCGATTCAAGATCCGTTCTCCAGGCTATCTCAAGTCCCAGACGAGACAAGCTCATTCAGGACATACGGCAAAATATCAGCTTGTTGTCAAAAAAATCCGAACTGGTTTTACAGTGGATACCAGTTCACTGTGGCATACCAGGAAACAAAAAGGCTGACAAACTCGCAAAGGCTGGGGAGCCTAACATAACACCACCCAACACAAAGTTTTACAGAAGCAAAGACTCTCCTGAAACAATCCAGGAAAATGATCTGGAGAAAAACAAATGGAGGATACAATCCAGAGCACGACAGTATAAATACACTAAACAGAAAAGCACAGACCACAATCTTCAGACTTAGAACGGAACACTGCAGTCTCAGAGCACACCTCCACAGAATGGGTCTCAGGGACTTGGCGGCCTGCAACCTGTGGAGCACCAAAGCAGTCCCCAGAGCACATCCTGCAAGACTGCCCTAGTCTGAGTAGTGAGAGATTGGAGATCTGGCCAACAGAAACAACACTACAAGACAAACTATGGGGAACCGGTGAAGACCTCAAGCGCACCGCCCTGTTTATGACACATACCGGAGTAGTCGCATAGCAAAAATTGATCACAGAAGAAGAAGATCGAATTATGCTACCAACAAGCCCCCATGTGAGTGCTGTTCAATTCTGTGGGCTGGCAGAAAAGCCACATGGTCTCCAGATTTATGGTGTTCATGGCACCGAACCAAAGGGTTACAATGTCCATGGCACCGAGCCGAAGAGCTGAATTGCTTCTGGATCTAAAAAATAAAATAAATTATGCTACCAAATTAGTATCAAATAGGAGCCATATATGCACAATTAAATAAGGTGAAAAAGTAGCACCAGAGTGAGTGAGATGACACTGATCAAGACACTACTCCACCTCCAAGTAGTGACTCTGAAAACAGATTGTTGCACTGTAGTCTAGTAAAGCAGGTAGGGATCAAAGGGAAGCTGCCAATGAGATACGGTATTAGTGTATGTGTAGCTGCAAATGGTATGAGAATGCTCATACAACAGAAAAGCAATATCTCATAGTGGCTGCGCATACACAAGTCTACTGGCCGAAATAACAACATTGCTATCAGGCAAAGAAGAGGTGCAAGTGTTCGAGATGCTAGTTCTGGCAATCGTGCCAAAAGTTGTAGTTAGTGGAAAGTCATGCTGGTTGGTCATACCATAATTGTCCAGTATAGGCAAAACTCTATTTAATGTGAATGTTCCTGTACTGCTGATTGAAAATGCTGATTCCATTAAGGCGTCGTGAACAATGTTTCAAAATACTTCAGTGTTCTTCATCCAAAGCGGTCTCACTGGGTGCAAAAATTGGCATTTTCCGCTGATGCTCTTTTAGCTTAGACCACTTACAAGTCTCAAAGGAGAGGCCAAAAGGTGATCACTCTAGAGCAAAGGTAAATTTGCTTTATGTCTGAACAGGTGGTTGCCCAGTATGACTTCTAGCACAAATCACATGCAGACTATAGGGCATGATCAACAAGTGATTTGAAGAAACTGCATTCTGAACTCTTTGGAATAAGGCCACATATGGACCACTGTGATTTACTGCTTAAAATGATGTACCACTGTGCTTAAAGAGCACCTACTGTGATTAAACCAAGAGAAAACTGCAGTGACCACCAATGTATTTCAACCAAGTAGGATCATCCACAACTCAGTCTAGCACTACACACCGATGGCTCTTGGATCTTCTGAGTGTTAAATAATCTCACTATACAACAGACAGATCAAACACAAACAGTGCAGTACAACAACCAGACCAAACACAAACAGCGCAGTACAACAACCAGACCAAACACAAACAGTGCAGTACAACAACCAGAACAAACACAGAGAGTACAGTACAACAACCAGACCAAACACAAACAGTAAAACAGTCTGATCAAGAACAGGAGTTGTTGCTTGAATGCTAGCATACAACTAAGGCACTGATATCTTCAACAACTGAAATATAATCAACAATATTATGTCATAATTACAGCCAACCTCCACTTAATATTATATATATATAGTGATATATAAATAGGTAGAGAAATAGAAACTGAGATTATTATACACAGTGACTAGTCTCTCCCATGAGCAAACAGAAATTATCTCTTTCCTTCTGCATATCATCTTCCTTGAGCTACGAATTTCTGAGTAAAATTCTCTGGAAATACACCATGTTCCCCAGTGGATGCTTTGATTCCCATTTGCCAACCAACATCCTGAAAGTAGAATATAACCAGCTCTTAGTCATGCATATTGTCAGTACTTCTACTTCATAGTCACAACACATTATTAACACACACAAAAATATATATATGCCTGTGTGTTGCCGGGCTCACAAGGGGAGCAAAGAATAGCAGCACTGCGACCTACAAGGCATGTCGTAAGAGGTGACTGAGGTAGGGGCCTAGGAAGCTACCCTAGTAAATAAAAAGCGTAGCAGAAATCAGATGTGCTGGCCTACTTGTAGGTGCATAACTGGCACAACATACAATTGCTCTTAGGCTCCGATCACATACAAATCACAAAGAGTGGTTAACAAATGGTCGATATGAACCGTTGGAATAAGAAGATATATATATAAAGGGAAAACAAAAATTGAAAGTTTTTTTCCGATCCAGAAGCACTTGAGCTTTCAGCTCTTCAGCTCGGTGCCATGGACATCGTAACCCTTCGGTGCCATGAACACCATGAATCTGGGGAACCTGTGGCTTTTCTGCCAGCTCGTGGAATTGAACCCGCACTCACAGAGGGCTAGTCACCCGCAGTCCAACGCTACGAACACGTTTAGGCAGGCGGGCAAATTGAAAGTTTAAGATCACCTCTGGCAACTTCAACCATCCCATTTTGTTATCTCAAAATGTAAGATCTGGCTATAAGAGAGAACAGATTAGCTGATAATACTCATCATTGTCCTACTCCATTTTTGATTTTCTGGAAAGTTTTCATCTTTTGTCTACTCTTTCTCTCTAGAAAAAGACCAGTTTGGAAATGAAGACATCAGGAAAAGAGTCAGAGAGTACAACATCAGGAAAAGAGTGGGTACAACATCAGGAAAAGAGTGGGTACAACATCAGGAAAAGAGTGGGTACAACATCAGGAAAAGAGTGGGTACAACATCAGGAAAAGAGTGGGTACAACATCAGGAAAAGAGTGGGTACAACATCAGGAAAAGAGTGGGTACAACATCAGGAAAAGAGTGGGTACAACATCAGGAAAAGAGTGGGTACAACATCAGGAAAAGAGTAGGTACAACATCAGGAAAAGAGTGGGTACAACATCAGGAAAAGAGTGGGTACAACATCAGGAAAAGAGTGGGTACAACATCAGGAAAAGAGGGGGTACAACATCAGGAAAAGAGTGGGTACAACATCAGGAAAAGAGTGGGTACAACATCAGGAAAAGAGGGGGTACAACATCAGGAAAAGAGTGGGTACAACATCAGGAAAAGAGTGGGTACAACATCAGGAAAAGAGTGGGTACAACATCAGGAAAAGTGGGTACAACATCAGGAAAGAGTGGTACAACATCAGGAAAAGAGTGGGTACAACATCGGGAAAAGAGTGGGTACAATCGGAAAGAGTGGTACAATAGGAAAAGAGTGGTAACATCAGGAAAAGAGGTGCAACATCAGGAAAAGAGTGGTACAACATCAGAAAAGAGTGGGTACAACATCAGAAAAGAGTGGTACAACATCAGAAAAGAGTGGGTACAACATCAGGAAAAGAGTGGGTACAACATCAGTACTGAACTTTATCAAGAAACAACAAATTCAATAGCTCAGCCACATAAGCAGATTACCAACATAGCAATACTACTCCGATACAGTGGATACAAAGCCATCCACATAAAAGGTGGACCTCAAAAATAACAGAGGTGGTGAAAAACACTATTTATGAAGTGCACACAAAAAGCTAGTTCTAGAAATCTCTTCTTATACTGGCACTGTGAGGCAAAATAGGATTAGATGCCCGAGTGTTACCAGGGCCAAATTTGGGGTGTAAAGAATAGAACCACTGTTACCTGCCATGCATGTCGTAAGAGGCACTAAGGAGGTTTGACTGAAATGGATGCCCTGTCCTAAACATGTAGAAGTCTGAGTTTAGGGGCCTACCAAACCAATGTGCAACATATACACGTTCTTGGCAAAGATCAAACATATCACAAAAGTGATTAAAATTGGTGTAAGAACTAATGCAAAGAAGAAGAGGATTAGAGAATAGAAAGAAGAAAATAAACAATAATTATGGTTGAATGTTTACTCTCAATTGATTTGTTTTCTCTCTACAAAGAAAACATTGAGGTTCACATAGTAGAGGACAGCTCTAGACAGCACCGATGAGATAAGACACAATAAGGAACAACATTCTAGAAGATGGGAATGACTTACTTGTTCATCAATATTGTCAAACTCTATGACATAGATGATGTCACCTGGTTCGAAACTCAGTTCATCATCATCTTCACCTGTGTACATGTGAGTGGCTCGAACCTGTTGAACAGAACATAGACAGCATTAGTCTCTAAGCTAACAGATAAGAGATCATCACCTATATGTAAGCTAACAGATAAGGGAAGAAACCTATATCTAAGCTAACAGATAAGGGAAGAAACCTATATCTAAGCTAACAGATAAGAGATCATCACCTATATCTAAGCTATCAGATAAGGAAGAAACCTATATCTAAGCTAACAGATAAGGGATATTCTTCCTGTGTGTGTGCGCTTCATAAAGTGTCTCGTACCTCTGTTATCTCTGAAGTCCACCTTTTGCTTTGTATCCATTGTTCTTTGTGGTGCACTGTCTGTAGGTAATCTGCTATGTGGCAAACCATTTAATTTGTTGTTTCCTGATGAAGTTCAGTACTGATGTTGTACCCACTTTTTCCTGATGTCTTCATTTCTCAATCGGTCTCTTCTTGTTACCCCCAGCATTCTGTGTAGACATTTCATCTCTGTCGTGACTAGTTTTCTTCTATCATTTGATGTCAACGTCCAGATTTGGCACTGATAGCATAATGTGGGGAGAAGGATTGTGTTGAACATTGATCTTTTGGTGTTCATGGTTTGTATTTTAAAACTATGCATGGTAAACATGGTAAAGAGTCTTCTTGGTGATGCAAGTAAGCCTGCATGAACTAAATTTGATTAACCAAAGTTCAAATGAGAGAGGAAAAGAAGGAAGGACATTTGTATTCAATTATATGTTGTTATGCTATGAAAACTGGCTAATGCTACAAATAAGAAATAGAAAATTGATGCATTTGGACATATAAATGGACACGAGGGCTGAGAAGACCATCATGGAAGGAGGCAGAGGCGGCTCGTCATTAAGGGCCAGTGGGCCCCACCAAAAAATAATGTGTAACGTGTATTTATTATTTTATAAATTAAAAATAACAACCCGAATCCGTGATTTTTCCAAAAATATTTGTCTGGTCCCACCAGCAAAAATGGTCACGAGCCGCCACTGGAAGGAGGCATACTGGTAAAGAGAAGAAGAGGAACACCACGGAGAAGATGGATTCAGGATGCAACTAAGGGGTTGAACATGACAGCTGCAGAGACTGGACATCTGACCTATGAGAGAAATTCCAAAGGACTGTTGGAGTGACAAAGTTGTGCTCAGGACAAGCTATTTGATGATCATGCTTTGTATACTCACTGTGTAAAGAGTGTTAGAAGGTGGAGATAACAATGGATATCGTGAAGGTGGGTTGCTATAGAATGGCTCCGACTGCCCTTGTTCATCATTACTTGAAACTGAGTTCCCATCACTGTCAGTCTCAGCATGGCTCTTGATATGGGCTGCACTAGAGCCAGCGTTCTCTGGCTCTTCACGTAGATTATGTCCTCTAATAAATACATCACACACATCTCAGTCATTTATAAATAGCATAAATCTCATCTATAAATAGCATAAATCTCAGCCACCTATAAACTAGTACATATCTCAGTCATCTATAAAGTAACTATAGAGTTGAGAGTCTCTGTGGCGTAAGGTTCGGTGCTCACCTCTTGTTTCAAAGGCACTCAGTTCGCTCCTTCGTGGAGCTGTTAGCATATTTTTCCAGAGCTCCTTGATCTCAGTGTATGTGAGATCGATTTCCTAGTCCTATCGGAGACGGACGATAAAACGTAGTTCCCATGTTCAAGCTGAGCACTTAAAAGACCCCTTGACAATTAAAAATCAAGAATAGCAGGCTGGAAAGCCGCTGCCCAGGCAAAATTCATTAGAAAGATTAACAAATCAAAGTCCTACAAATATTGACACCATCTTCTAAATTATATCGGGGAACCTCATGCATATGTGATTTTATAATGTGCATCAAGGAAGTACAATGGTTAACTAAATTTTATTTTAGCTACCTTGATCGTAACGGCAGAGTTGTTCTCTATTGTGTCAAACTTAACTCCTAGTGGACCAGGGCAAAAGTCATGTTTTTACAAGCGCTTTCATGTTTTGATAACCAAGCGCCACTTAGCGTGGCGGAATGTAAAACGCGTTCTTCAAACGCCACTTAGCGTGGCGCTTGGTCCACTAAGAGTTAAGGTGAGAATCAAAGAGTGCAGTGAATTAGAACTAGATAAGGCAACAGATAAGAGAAGTACTAACCACAGATACTTGTAGACTGTGTTCACGGAAGATTGAAAAGTCAACCTGGGACAAACAGAGATCTGTGCTGTTTTTTTTTTAGTGTTGTTTCACTAGGTTAGTGATTTTTGCCTCAGTATATCATTATATCCCATAAATCAACAAGCACCAAGAGGAATAAGATGGACCCCTTTCGATATGCTTGAGGATCTGGACTTTGCAGATGATATAGCCCTGGTGTCACACAAATATGAACATATACAAGAGAAAAGTACAATACTTCACAGCATGGCAAAGACAGTAGGCCTCAAAACAAACACAGGAAAAACAAAAATTATGACAAACAGTGAAATCCAACAACCAGTAATGTTAGAAAATGAAACACTGGAAAGGGTTGAGCAGTTTACATATCTTGGTAGCGTACTGACACTAAATGGTGGCACAGAGGAAGATATAAAATCACGTCTAAGTAAGGCCAGAACCGCTTTTGCCAGAATGAAACCAGTATGGAAGTCCAAAATCTACAATAGGACCACAAAGCTTAAACTCTATAAAAGCATTGTTTTGCCAGTTTTGCTCTACGGATCGGAATGTTGGAGGATGACCAAAGGAGATACTAGCAGGCTGTCAGTTTTCCACCACTCTTGTCTTCGCAGAATCTTGGGAATCTTTTGGCCAGTAAAAATATCCAATAACCAACTACTCCAAGATACAAGACAAGAGGCAATGAATGACATACTCAAAAGAGAAGATGGAAATGGCTCGGACATGTTATGAGAATGAGACAAGAAATGCCTGCAAGAGTAGCCCTCACTTGGACACCAGAAGGAAAGAGAAAGAAAGGCAGACCACGGACAACATGGAGCGCATGATGGAAGAGGAACTGGACACCGCATCTCTGACGTGGGGCTCTGCGCTGAAGGTTGCACGGACAGGAGAGCATGGAAAGTCCTTTCTGAAGCCCCATGTGTCACTAGGCATGACGGGATTAAGTAAGTAAGTAATATCATTATATCACTGCGAAAATGATTACTCCAGTGCTATATTGATCCAATACTTCTGTATGGCAGCAAATCATGGACAATGGATAAACAATCAATATACGATCATTGGAAGCCACAGAGATGTGGTTTTACAGAAGAAGGCTGAAAATTCCATAGACAGCGAAGAAAACAAATGAGGTTTTAAATCAGGCTTGCACACAAAGAAACATCAAAAGAATAAGAATCCGACAATCAAGGTTCTTCGGGAATATAATGCGAAGAGGAGGTTTAGAATATTTGGTGACAACAGGTAAAATTCAGGAAAGGAGAGATTGTGGAAGACAGAGGGAGAAGATGTTGGATGGCCTGACATCATGGTTCGACACAAGATTGACATCAGAACTGATTACATGCACCAAGCAGAGAGAGTTGTGGAGAAACATGAGCACTTGATATACCTGCAGGCATGGCATTTGATTTATATCATATTCGAAAGACAGCCTTCAAGTATTTACTCTGCTGTTGAGGTGTCTGTAAACATGGCGTAGGCCCGTCTGCCCAGCGTGTTCGTAGCGCGTTGGACTACGGGTGACTATCCTCGTGTGTGCGGGTTCAATTCCGTGGATGGCAGAAAAGCCATAGATTCCCCAAATTTACGGTATTCGTGGCACCGAACCGAAGGGTTACAATGTCCATGGCACTGAGCCAAAGAGCTGAAAAGCTCAAGTGCTTCTGGATCGAAAAAAAACCAAAAAAACACATGGCGTAGTTTTTTTAATACATTTGGCTGTCGAGTCAATTGTGTTAGGTTCGGTGGCGTAGAGTGACAATTTGCTCTAATCTACAAACTAGCACACAACTCAGTAATCTATAAACTAGCACGCAACTCAGTAATCTATAAACTAGCACACAACTCAGTAATCTACAAACTAGCACACAACTCAGTAATCTACAAACTAGCACACAACTCAGTAATCTATAAACTAGCACACAACTCAGTAATCTATAAACTAGCACACAACTCAGTAATCTATAAACTAGCACACAACTCAGTTATCTATAAACTAGCACACAACTCAGTAATCTATAAACTAGCACACAACTCAGTAATCTATAAACTAGCACACAACTCAGTAATCTATAAACTAGCACACAACTCAGTAATATATAAACTAGCACACAACTCAGTAATCTATAAACTAGCACACAACTCAGTAATCTATAAACTAGCACACAACTCAGTAATCTATAAACTAGCACACAACTCAGTAATCTATAAACTAGCACACAACTCAGTAATCTATAAACTGACCAACTCAGTAATCTATAAACTAGCACACAACTCAGTAATCTATAAACTAGCACACAACTCAGTAATCTATAAACTAGCACACAACTCAGTAATCTATAAACTAGCACACAACTCAGTAATCTATAGACTAGCACACAACTCAGTAATCTATAAACTATCAATAAATAAACAGTAAACAAATAATAGGAGCTGCCGAAAAAAACAAAAACTTACCAAGCACAGGATTCGAAACATAAAATCCTTATTTCTTACGGTACCCATTACCTAGCCCTACAGCCAAGCGTTTTTAAGAAATACAACGAGCTAGCTCTCCAAACCAAAAACTAGCACTGATCTGAGTTATCTATAAGCTTTGACACATTCTGATGTTTTGTCAGCTAGTGCAACTTCTGTTTCTTGTCCATAATCTTCTTCTTCTTTGCATTTGTTCTTTATGACCAATTGTAATCACTCTTTGTGATATGCTTGATCTTTGCCAAGAACGTGTATACGTTGCACATTGGTTTGGTAGGCTTGTCCATAATATAATGGGGGTCTCTATGGTGGAGTGGTTAAGACATTTGTCTGTCGTTGTGAAGGTTGTAGGTTCGAATCCGGACCGAGTCAGATGTGTAATTTTCTCATGAGGTCCATATAATTGTTACTGGAGCTATGAAGTTAGTGCTTTGTGCAACACTCTCTGCAAAGGGTGTGCCATTTCTGTCAAAAGAACGGAGCCATAAGGGAATAACCGATGCAATAAAGTCAATACTTCGCCTTTAGATGCTTCTATAACATCTCTTGTGAAATGTAATACTTGAGAGTAGGCAGAGATGAAGAAATATATCCTAACATCTCTTTGATATATACATAGAGTAGGCAAATGAAAAATACCTTCGAAAAAGAGTAGGCAGAGATGAAGAAATATATCCTAACATTTTCTGTAATATGTAAGCAATACTTAAGAGTAGGCAGAGATTTTTTTTCCGATCCAGAAGCACTTGAGCTTTTTCAGCTCTTCGGCCGGTGCCATGGACATCATAACCCTTGGTTCGGTGCCATGAACACCGTAAATCTGGGGAATCTGTGGCTTTTTCTGCCATCCCCGGAATTGAACCCGCACACACAGAGGATAGTCACCCGTAGTCCAACGCGCTACGAACACGCTGGGCAGACGGGCAGGCAGAGATCAAGAAATATGTACTAACAATTCCTTGGTACTACTTCCAGGATAACTCTTCAAGATATTCTCTGTCTTAGCTGATTTACTGTCAGGAACACGGGACAGCCTTGTGTCTGCTGTCTCTGGCTGGATAGAACTGGTACCATTATGCTGGGATGAAGGAGGCTTAACCTTCTGAAAATTAAAAAAAATTAAAACAAGTTATGAGCAAGTATGAAAAGTTGTCTGTTTATTTGAATCTACTTCATCTTCGACCGCTTCAAAATGACCACTTGTTAGCCACTCTGTGTGATCTGAGCCTAAGAATGATTATACATTGTGCCAGTTATGCATCTATAAGTAGACCAGCACATCCGATTTCTGCAATACTTTTTATTTACTAAGGTAGCTCTCCCTACTGGCATGCTTTGTAGGTCGCAGTGGTACTATTTTTTGCTTCCCTTGTGGGCCCCCGACATCACACAGGCGGTTTATTTGAACAAACACATGGCATATACGTACAGGACGTCACCATCAACACGTAAACGAGTTATTATTTTCTAGGCACCACTTATACGTTCAGTAGTTTACCATTGCTTTCTGTTCATTTACTATTGTTTTAAGTCCTTATCAGTAACTCATCCGAAAGTATTTGTGTGTCCTATTGGATAAAATCCTCCCAAGGTTATTCAGGGTGTTGACAGCTGCAGTAGCTTAGTTGTTAGTGAACTTGCTTGTTAAGAGCATGAGCCGGTTTTATTTTTTAGCGGAATATTTGTTACATCGTAATGGCTCTCAGGTTGACCTAGCCTCGATTGGGTAACAGGAACAGCGCTGGGAAGTAAAGGTGGCAGACATGGTCTTGACCAGATCTGTCAAAATTCAACGCAAAATATGTCTAACATCGTATTTCCCGATACACCTTGAGGTATGAAAAATGGTTCCTTATTTTATTAATTTTTAATCGTTGGATAAAAAAGAAAAAAAGTAAAGGAACCCTTCATACCTATGGTTATAGTGTTAATAAGTGATAGGCCTGTATTTTTTGACACATCGGCACACGATGGGAGATGTGGTCAGCATCACGCGACGCCTTACTTTCCCAGAGCATGTCTAGTACCCAGTTGGGGTCTGGCTGACCTGAAGGTCAGGAAAATTCCACGCATTGGAGCTGAACCCAGACCACCAACCTTGTGTCTCAAACAACTAGCTACAGCGGGTCTCGGGTGTGGGGTGTAGGTGGGTAAAAAAATGATCTAGCAACCCACAGCAAAAAAATATCTCTGTTACAAAAACTGTAATGAATAAAAACAACTAACATAATGTTGGAAATAATAAAGCACTATGTTCCATTATAAAATCTGAATTTTACAAATAATATCAATATTAGTGATAACCTGCAGCCATATGCTCTATTGAGAAATAGAAATAGACAAGTGAGAGAGAAAAGATTATAATTAACATGTCTACATAATAAAAAAAAAAAAAAGAGTAAAGGAACCCTTTCATGCCTGGTGGTATATAGGTCAATACAGTGTTAGGCCTGTACTTTTCATTGACCTCGGCACACGTTGGATGATGTGGTCAGCATCACGCCGCCGCCTTTACTTTCCCAGAGCATGTCTGGTACCCAGTTGAGGCTGGGTCGACCTGAGAGCCGTCGCGTCGGAAAATTCAAGCGCATTGCGGAGCTGAACCCAGACCACCAGGCTTGAGAAGCAAGTTCACTAACAACTACGCTACAGCGGCTCTCATGTCTACATAATACTGATACAAATTGTTTCAATAAGATCTGTAATTTAACAAAAAAGGTAGGTTCCATCAAAATGCACCATCAAAGTTAACCCTTGCCATCCGTAAAATATTTACTACATCCAGCGTATTTATATATGTTATGTACTGACAAAAATGGGTATGAATCATCTTACAAAGCATCACGAGCCGGTACATCAGCTAAGAAAAGTGAAAGGGTTAATTGGACGGAGCAATGTTGCAAATAAACAGTAACACTTTATATTAGTATACTTTTATACTTCATGGCAGATGGAAGTATCGATAGCGAAATGAGCAATCAATGCACAAAAGCTAACCAGGTACTGGGACAGTTAACACCACTGTTGTCACATAAAGAGATACCGTTAAAAACTAAAGCAAATCTTATAAGAACGATTTTCCGACCAACACTATGTTACCAGTTTCAAATATGGCCAATAACAGCAGTAAATGAGTGGAAAATCATAACAATGGAGATGAGGTGTTTTATAAGAGCTGCAGGTGTGACAATAAGAGACAAAATTAGAAATGAAGAAATCAGAAGAAGACTGGATGTAAAATCAGTAATGTAATTCATAAAAGAACAACAGATTAAATGGTTTGGTCACCTGACAAGAATGCCCTGGTAATGCCTACCATAGAGAGCCACACAGAAAAAGTATAATGAGTACAAAGCAAGAGGAAGACCACGCAAAGTATGGAGTGATGGTATCAAGAACATCCTTACGAAAATGAATATCAGCTTACAAAGTGCCTTAAAACAAGCACACACAAGATCACTCCTCCCCAATATTTCTATAAAGAAGTAAATGGTGGAAGAGAAAAAATACTTTTATAAACTTGGCAATGTTGCAAATAAATAGTAACCTTTTCTGATAGTTTCAGTTTGGAATATCTTCTTTCCCGGACAAGTCCATAGGTGCTCCGATCTCCTTCGCAATATCTCCAATAGCGTCCAATCATACCAGTTCAATTTTGACTATACTTGTTCTGCTATTCTTAGTAGTTGATGTGCATTTGTTTAAATGAAAATCTTCTTTGCGGCCACACTCTAATGTCAACTCTATCCATTGACTGACCTCCGGATATGGTGGCAGAGTCAGCCAGCCTGTCTACTCTCTTATTGCCAATGACACCCATATGTGCAGGAACGAGATAAGTGTATTTCGCAAATTTTTGATGCGTGTAGTGATTCAGTCCATAGCATGTGCACTGAACTAGCCCCCACCTTTCGGATCCTTTCTGATATGTTATAATTTGGCAATGTTGCAAATAAACAGTAACAACAAGTGTAATCAAACCACAAATATAACCAACTTTCTATGCAACAAATCAGTTTTATTGAAACAAGAGAAACAAATGGTCAAATATAGAACACAAGCTGTTCCAACAAAACTAATTTCTCTAAAGTTCAGAAAGGTTAACAAGAAATGTGCAATTGTTTGGTGAAACTCAACACATTTACCTTTCATTTGACAAGAGTTTATGTTGTCATTTGTTATGTTACGTCTTCATCTTTGAAGTTTTGTTGCTTGTATCAATCTTATGTTTGAAGTTAGTTTATGATTGCTTGTATCAATCTTCATCTTTGAAGTTACTTTAGATTGCTTGTTTCAATCTTCATGTTTGAAGTTAGTTTATGTTGCTTGTATCAATCTTCATCTTTGAAGTTAGTTTAGATTGCTTGTTCAATCTTCATTTTGAAGTTAGTTTAGATTGCTTGTATCAATCTTCATGTTTGAAGTTAGTTCAGATTGCTTGTTTCAATCTTCATGTTTGAAGTTAGTTTAGATTTCTTGTATCAATCTTCATGTTTGAAGTTAATTTAGATTGCTTGTATCAATCTTCATCTTTGAAGTTAGTTTAGATTGCTTGTTTCAATCTTCATGTTTGAAGTCAGTTCAGATTGCTTGTTTCAATCTTCATCTGTGAAGTTAGTTTAGATTGCTGGTTTCAATCTTCATCTTTGAAGTTAGTTTAGATTGCTTGTATCAATCTTCATGTTTGAAGTTAGTTTAGATTGCTTGTTTCAATCTTCATCTTTGAAGTTAGTTTAGATTGCTTGTTTCAATCTTCATCTGTGAAGTTAGTTTAGATTGCTTGTATCAATCTTCATGTTTGGAGTTAGTTTAGATTGCTTGTATCAATCTTCATCTTTGAAGTTAGTTTAGATTGCTTGTTTCAATCTTCATGTTTGAAGTCAGTTCAGATTGCTTGTTTCAATCTTCATCTGTGAAGTTAGTTTAGATTTCTTGTATCAATCTTCATGTTTGAAGTTAGTTTAGATTGCTTGTATCAATCTTCATCTTTGAAGTTAGTTTAGATTGCTTGTTTCAATCTTCATGTTTGAAGTCAGTTCAGATTGCTTGTTTCAATCTTCATCTGTGAAGTTAGTTTAGATTGCTGGTTTCATCTTCATTTTTGAAGTAGTTTAGATTGTTGTTTCAATCTTCATGTTTGAAGTCAGTTCAGATTGCTGGTTTCAATCTTCATGTTTGAAGTTAGTTATGTTGCTTTATCAATCTTCATCTTTGAGAGTTAGATTGCTTGTTTCAATCTTCATGTTTGAAGTTAGTTTAGATTGCTGGTTTCAATCTTCATGTTTGAGTTAGTTTATGCTTGTATCAATCTTCATCTTTGAAGTTAGTTTAAGTTGTGTATCAATCTTCATGTTTGAAGTTAGTTTAGATTGCTTGTATCAATCTTCATGTTTGAAGTTAGTTTAGATTACTTGTATCAATCTTCATGTTTGAAGTTAGTTTAGATTGCTGGTTTCAATCTTCATGTTTGAAGTTAGTTTAGATTGCTTGTTTCAATCTTCATGTTTGAAGTTAGTTTAGATTACTTGTATCAATCTTCATGTTTGAAGTTAGTTTATGTTGCTTGTTTCAATCTTTATGTTTGAAGTTAGTTTAGATTGCTTGTATCAATCTTCATGTTTGAAGTTAGTTTAGATTGCTTGTATCAATCTTCATGTTTGAAGTTAGTTTATGTTGCTTGTATCAATCTTCATCTTTGAAGTTAGTTTATGTTGCTTGTTTCAATCTTCATCTTTGAAGTTAGTTTAGATTGCTTGTTTCAATCTTCATCTTTGAAGTTAGTTCAGATTGCTTGTTTCAATCTTCATGTTTGAAGTTAGTTTAGATTGCTTGTTTCAATCTTCATCTGTGAAGTTAGTTTAGATTTCTTGTATCAATCTTCATGTTTGAAGTTAGTTTAGATTGCTTGTATCAATCTTCATCTTTGAAGTTAGTTTAGATTGCTTGTTTCAATCTTCATGTTTGAAGTCAGTTCAGATTGCTTGTTTCAATCTTCATCTGTGAAGTTAGTTTAGATTGCTTGTTTCAATCTTCATCTGTGAAGTTAGTTTAGATTGCTGGTTTCAATCTTCATCTTTGAAGTTAATTTAGATTGCTTGTATCAATCTTCATGTTTGAAGTTAGTTTAGATTGCTTGTATCAATCTTCATCTTTGAAGTTAGTTTATGTTGCTTGTATCAATCTTCATCTGTGAAGTTAGTTTAGATTGCTGGTTTCAATCTCCATCTTTGAAGTTAGTTTAGATTGCTTGTATCAATCTTCATGTTTGAAGTTAGTTTAGATTGCTTGTTTCAATCTTCATCTTTGAAGTTAGTTTAGATTGCTTGTTTCAATCTTCATCTTTGAAGTTAGTTTAGATTGCTTGTTTCAATCTTCATCTGTGAAGTTAGTTTAGATTGCTTGTATCAATCTTCATGTTTGAAGTTAGTTTAGATTGCTTGTATCAATCTTCATCTTTGAAGTTAGTTTAGATTGCTTATTTCAATCTTCATGTTTGAAGTCAGTTCAGATTGCTTGTTTCAATCTTCATCTTTGAAGTTAGTTTAGATTGCTTGTATCAATCTTCATGTTTGAAGTTAGTTAGATTACTTGTTTCAATCTTCATCTTTGAAGTTAGTTTAGATTGCTTGTTTCAATCTTCATCTTTGAAGTTAATTTAGATTGCTTGTTTCAATCTTCATCTGTGAAGTTAGTTTAGATTGCTTGTATCAATCTTCATGTCTGAAGTTAGTTTAGATTGCTTGTTTCAATCTTCATCTTTGAAGTTAATTTAGATTGCTTGTTTCAATCTTCATCTGTGAAGTTAGTTTAGATTGCTTGTTTCAATCTTCATCTGTGAAGTTAGTTTAGATTGCTTGTATCAATCTTCATGTTTGAAGTTAGTTTAGATTGCTTGTTTCAATCTTCATCTTTGAAGTTAATTTAGATTGCTTGTTTCAATCTTCATCTGTGAAGTTAGTTTAGATTGCTTGTATCAATCTTCATCTGTGAAGTTAGTTTAGATTGCTTGTATCAATCTTCATGTTTGAAGTTAGTTTAGTTTACTTGTTGCTAACATGGATACACCTTGACTTCCAACAGATTCCCGACTAGAGGATATCTGAGCTTGTGAAGAAAATGTCTGAAGATTGTACTAGATTTCTGACTAGAGAATATCTGAGCTTGTGAAGAAAATGTCTGAAGATTGTACTAGATTCCTGACTAGAGAATATCTGAGCTTGTGAAGAAAATGTCTGAAGATTGTACTAGATTCCTGACTAGAGAATATCTGAGCTTGGGAGAACATGTCTGAAGATTGTACTAGATTCCTGACTAGAGAATATCTGAGCTTGGGAGAACATGTCTGAAGATTGTACTAGATTCCTGACTAGAGAATATCTGAGCTTGGGAGAACATGTCTGAAGATTGTACTAGATTCCTGACTAGAGAATATCTGAGCTTGGGAGAACGTCTGAAGATTGTACTAGATTCCTGACTAGAGAATATCTGAGCTCAGGAGAACATGTCTGAAGATTGTACTAGATTCCTGACTAGAGAATATCTGAGTTTCAGGAGAAATGTCTGAAGATTGTACTAGATTCCTAACTAGAGAACATCTGAGCTTGGGAGAACATGTCTGAAGATTGTACTAGATTCCTGACTAGAGAACATCTGAGCTTGTGAAGAACATGTCTGAAGATTGTACTAGATTCCTGACTAGAGAACATCTGAGCTTGGGAGAACATGTCTGAAGATTGTACTAGATTCCTGACTAGAGAACATCTGAGCACTGTTTCTGTGCAAAGATCTCTAAACTTTCATGCTCATCTTGCACTGGCACAGGGCTTTCAAGTTTTCTTACATCAGATGTCTTAGAACAGTGTGGACATTTTTCATCTCTACTACATGTAGGGCAATCTTCACTTTTACAAGAAATACAATCTTCACTTTTACAGGTAATACAATCTTCAAACTTACAGGTGTAACAACCTTCACTTTTACCAGAAGTACAATCTTCACTTTTAGAGGTACAACAATCTTCACTTTTACAGGCAATACAATCTTCACTTTTACAGGTAGCACATTCTTCACTCTTACAGGTAGAACAATCTTCACTCTTACAGGCAATACAATCTTCACTCTTATAGGTAACACAATCTTCGCTTTTACATGTATAACAATCTTCACTCTTACAGACAGTACAATCTTTCTCAATGCAGACATTACAATCTTCACCTACACCGGCAGGCAGATCTCTGTCTAAACAGGTGGTACAGTCTTCACGTACACAGACAGTACAACCTTCATCTACAGAGGTAGGGCAGTCTTTACTTATACAAACAGGACAATCATCATTTATAGAGGTAGGATGGTCTTCACAGATATAGGTAAGACAGTTTTCACCTTTGGAGGTAGGACATTTTTCACCTATCAAGGTAGGACGATCTTCACAGATATAGGTAAGACATTCTTCAACTATTGAACTAGGATGGCCTACACATATATAGGTAGGACATTCTTCCCTTACTGAGGTAGCACGATCTTCACAGAAATAGGTAAGACAGTTTTCAGCTGTAGAGGTAGGACATTCTTCCCTTAATAAGGTAGGACATTCTTCACAGACATAGGTAAGACAGTTTTCAACTATAAAAGTAGGGCATTCTTCCGTTACTGAGGTAGGATGATCTCCACAGACATAGGTAAGACAGTTTTCAGCTGTAGAGGTAGGACATTCTTCCCTTAATAAGGTAGGAAATTCTTCACAGACATAGCTAAGACAGTTTTCAGCTGTAGAGGTAGGACATTCTCCCCTTACTAAGGTAGGACATTCTTCACAGACATAGCTAAGACAGTTTTCAGCTGTAGAGGTAGGACATTCTTCCTTACAGGCAGGACATTCTTCACAGAATAGGTAGACAGTTTTCAGCTGTAGAGGTAGGACATTCTTCCCTTAATAAGGTAGGACATTCTTCCCTTAATAAGGTAGGACATTCTTCACAGACATAGGTAAGACAGTTTTCAGCTGTAGAGGTAGGACATTCTTCCCTTACTAAGGTAGGACAGTCTTCACAGACATAGGTAAGACCGCTTTCACCTATAGTAGAAGGACATTCTCCCTTATTGAGGTAGAAAATCTTCACAGATATAGGTAAGAATTTTCACCTATATAGGTAGGACACTCTTCAGTTATTACGGTAGGACAGTCTTCACTTATAAAGGTAAGACATTCTTCACATATACAGGTAGAACAATCGTCCCTTTTAAGGTAGGATGTTCTTCACAGATCAGGCATGACAGTTTTACATATAGAGGTGGACATTCTTCCCTTATAGAGGTAGGACATTCTTCCCTTATTGAGGTAGGACAGTCTTTACCTATATAGGTAGAACAATTTTCACATATACAGGTAGAACATTCTTCCACTATTGAGGTAGGACATGCTGCACTAATACAGGCAGGACAGTTTTCACCTATATAGGCAGGACATTCTTTGCTTATTGAGGTAGGATGGTCTTTACTTATATAAGAATGACAGTTTTCACCTATAGAGATAGGACATTCTTCACCTATTAAGGTAGGACAGTCTTCACATAAACAGGCATGACAGTTTTTACCTATAGAGGTAGGACATTCTTCCATTACTGAGGTAGGACAGTCTTTACGAATACAGGTAGAACAATTTTCACCTACATAGGTAGGACAATTTTCATTCACACAGGTAGGACATTTTTCCCTTATTAAGGTAGGACAATCTTCATTAACACTGAATGACATTTTCACTTATTGAGGTAGGACATTCTTTATCTATACAGGTAGGACAATCTTCCACTATTGAGCTAGGATAATCTTTACCTATACAGTTAGGGCAATCTTCCACTATTGAGGTAGGACAATCTTTACCTATACAGTTAGGACAATCTTCCACTATTGAGGTAGGACAGTCTTTACCTATACAGGTAGGACAGTCTTTACCTATACAGGTAGGACAATCTTCCACTATTAAGTAGGACAGTTCTTATCTTACAGGTAGGACAGTCTTTACCTATACAGGTAGGACAATCTTCCACTATTGAGGTAGGACAGTCTTTACCTATAAGCTAGGACAATCTTCCACTATTAGGTAGGACAGTCTACCTATATAGCTAGGACAGTCTTTACCTATTAGGTAGGACAATCTTTACCTATAAGTAGGACAATCTTTCACTATTAAGGTAGGACAGTCTTTACCTATACAAGTAGGACAATCTTCCACTATTGAGGTAGGACAGTCTTTACCTATACAGGAGGACAATCTTCACTATTGAGGTAGGACAGTCTTTACCTATACAGGTAGGACAATATTCCACTATTGAGGTAGGACAGTCTTTACCTATACAGGTAGTAGGACAATCTTCCACTATTGGGTAGACAGTCTTTACCTATACAGGTAGGACAATCTTCCACTATTGAGGTAGGACAGTCTTTACCTATAGAGGTAGGACAATCTTTCACTATTGAGGTAGGACAGTCTTTACCTATACAAGTAGGACAATCTTCCACTATTGAGGTAGGACAGTCTTTACCTATACAGGTAGGACAATCTTTCACTATTAAGGTAGGACAGTCTTTACCTATACAAGTAGGACAATCTTCCACTATTGAGGTAGGACAGTCTTTACCTATACAGGTAGGACAATCTTTCACTATTAAGGTAGGACAGTCTTTACCTATACAGGTAGGACAATCTTCCACTATTGAGGTAGGACAGTCTTTACAGACTAAACTGCTGTAAACCGTAGGGACCCTTGAAAATTCTCCTAGAAAAACTGGACAATGATGGTCTCCTGTTGATCTGAGAGCACTTTGACATGAATGGGAGCACAGATCACTCTCATCCTGGGAAGAGCTGGTCTGATACTCATCATCATCCTGCACTGTTTCTACAGCAGTTCGTCTTTGTGCCAGACATGCTTGAAGATTCAAATGCGAGTGATCCTGAGGATTATTTGAAGATTTCCCTGAAATTCTGTCCCTGGGCTCATCAGCTATCTCTGTTGGTTCAATAGCTTCATCGGTTCTTTGGACAATCTCATGGCAGCTCTTAAAAGATTCTTCATTCATTTCTTCCAGTTCAACCTTGCTGCTAACGATGTTCTGGCTATGCAGTGACTCTTTGGATAATGTCCAGCTACTAAGGGAGACATCCTCACTAACTTGTGCAGATGCTGGTCTACTCTGTGATTTGGCCATGACTGGAACAGACATCTGAAGACGATTTAGCATAGCATCATGCAAGGACATACTTCTTTCTTTATCACATTCATCACCAGAAGAGATGATATCTCCAGACATCACTGTCACCAACCCACTTTCTCCATGTCTCTCAACTTTTTGAGATTTTGGACAAGGTGAAGAACCTGGAATTCCGTCCCCAACCTTCCGTAAGCGTGAAGACCCTTTACTGATAATGTCTTGAAGGACTGTCTGAAAGTGCTGTTCTAGTATTGCAATATCTGAGTCTTGGTTTCCTTGATGATTTTCAAGTAATTTCTGTGAGGTAGTGTCTTCGGTTGTAGGTTTTAGTCCAAGATATGTTCGTTTAACAGAATTTGGATCAGGACATGGTGTCGTTAGCTGGCTAGAAGTGAAGAATGTATCCTTATCTGAAGTCGAAACATCGGACTGTACCAGCTTGACTTCCTCAATATTTATGATCTGAGAGAGAATATTCTCACAATGTAGAAGATGTGGTGGACTAACCCCCTGAATGTCAATATCCACAGAAGAACCTTCACAACTTTTATTGAACAAATTCTGATACTCCTCTGAGTTGAGACACTCTATCACAATTTTATGAATTTCTTCAAGATGTTTTTCTGAAGGTTTAGCATGAACACAGCTGTTAATGTATGACTTGGTGTGAGATGCCAGCACTTGAACTGTCTGTGGTAGCAACATATTGACAAAACTTTTCAAACTCCAAACGTTACCATCACCAACATCTGATTTAGCTTTGGCAGCTTTCTTCATTACATTTGTTTCTTCTAGTTTAAGTCGGTGTTCGATATCAATATCCAAGGAGATAGTTGAGTTGGTTAAGCTGCATTCATCTTCTGTTTCATTTTTAGATATAGTTTTCTCACTGCTTTTAGTGAAACGGACACAGTCTAGACTCCATCTTGTTGACGGAAGTAAAGGAGATACATTTTGTGGTGTTGGTTTCATTTTATCGCGGTCTCGGAAAGCCGCTTTTACGCCATCCTTACCCAGGATACACTTAGCAGACGAGGAGAAAGTATCTGCTTTAAGAGCAGCTGCAGTTATTTTTTTAAGTATATTATGAGTTTCTGATGTACTGTGTTGTGTTCCTACTTGATAATTCCAAGCTTCTAACATTTTCTCATTATTGTTTCTCTCAACGGTTTTGACACTGAGAACAGGTATTCTGTCCAAAGAACTATTTGGAACTGTTTCTGATTCAAGAGCATTTTCAGAATGTTCTTTATCCTTGATGTTTGAGCCCATAGATCCATGTTCTTTGACCCCAGCCACAATGTCTTGTTTAACCTTGTCATTTTTCCATACACCTGGTAACAGATCCATAATCATGCAATGAAGTGATTTATGCTTCTCCGATATGGCCTCACTTTTCTCTTTGCAATGTACACTGACATCTGAGACTCCTGTGTCAATTTGACAGCCAGGAGTGCTATCGTCAGGATCAGAATCCTCATTTCTCTGAACATTCTCAGAGGCTATAGAATTAGTAAATAAGATTTGAGATTCCTGGGCAAGTCTCTCTGATGTGCTATCTGTCCCATCATCTTTGTTAATGATGTCAGGTTGTATCTGCTCACTTAATGATTCTTCAGCCGTGTCTGGGTTTCTGGGGTAGAGAGCATGCTTCTTAATCAAGTGCAGAGTCAAGAAATGTGACTCGTTATGTGAAATTGAAGAAAGAGCATCATTTTCTTGATGTCTTGCTTGACAAATTTTTTCTGGACCACTCTTATGAACTGTAGTTGATGTCGCAAAAGTGTCTGACCTCTTATCACTGGTTGACTGCTCAGCAGACCTATCAACAGTAGTTGATCTCTCAGCAGCAACCTCAGCAGTAGTTGACCTCTCAGCAGCAAATCTATCAACAGCAGTTGACCTCTCAGCAGCAACCTCAGCAGTAGTTGACCTCTCATCAGTAGTTGACCTCTCAGCAGCAATCTCAGCAGTAGTTGACCTCTCAGCAGTAGTTGACCTCTCAGCAGCATCCTCAGTAGTAGTTGACCTCTCAGCAATAATTAACCTCTCAGCAGCAATCTCAGTAATAGTTGACCTCTCAGCAGCAATCTCAGCAGTAGTTGACCTCTCAGCAGTAGCGAACTGCTCAGCAACAGCTGGTAAACTATTTGGATATGAAACCAAATTATGTTTTTCATTAAGTGCTGAGATAAAAATTGAATTTTCATTTCCAAAAGCCGCAGACTTCTGAGCTGATACTGATGTCTGTGATTCATCAGAACCAGTGTGATGGGAAACTAAATCTGGGTTCAAGAAAGTTCTTTCTTCAAGTGATTCGGAAAGTGATGCTTTGTGGGTCTGGTCATCTGGAGATGAAGAAATGTCTACATAAGCCACTCGGTAGTAGTCCTTGGTTTCAGCAGTGATCAACTTAGGAAAGAGGTAGCTTCCACTTCAACATCTTTAAATGTTTCGAGGTCTTCAATAGCCTGACCCGTATCTAGGTTGTTGTCATTACCAAGATCCTGATATTCTTCCTCGTTTTTCTCATCATTGAAGTCATCAAGCAGAGGTTTCTTGTTAAAACACTCAGTATCATCTTCATCTTCATCTTCATACACCATCTTTAATGTATCATCAGATCTAACGCTAGTAGAACCTCGTTCTACCACATCTACAACTTCCTGAAGTCTGTCTTCCTGACTGTTACAGATAATTTCTGTCTGATTATCATCTACTAAATGTCCATCCTTGCAGTCAGATGTTGCCACATCCAAAGTCTTTAGCTGTAAGATGTGGAGACATTTAGGGCGTTTTCATCATTCAGAGGCACAATTATATCTGCAGAAACACATTTTACTTCCTTGTCATTCTGAGATTCTTGTTTGCCTTCAGTTCTTAGTATGACTTTGTTTTTTGGGACAGCTAGCATCTCTGCACTTGGCTCAGAAGATGTTGATTCCTTCTGATCCGATTCATCTTGAATGTTTGAATAGATAATGGTTTGTCATTTAATCCCTCACTCTTGAAGGATATCAGACAATAAAATGCTGCTGAAGGTGGTGCTTATCTTAACTACTGAGATTATGGCTGGAGCTGCTGTCTGGGTAGATGGATCTTTCAGTTCGATATCGTAGGATCTGAGATGTGAGCTTAATTCATAATCTGTTTCTGGTATATATATGTTTAGAATCTGTCTAGAGTGAAGAGATTGTGAACACTTGTCACAAAGTCAAGCACTGATTCAAGCATATGAAGTCAAACACTAACTCAAATGAGTCGAGCACAGAGTCAAACTTTGACATCTACCAGTTTGGAATGTATGCTGGTTTTGTGTCCTGGTTCAGACCCCAGAACGGACTCATCTGGAATGAGTTTATAATCGTGTAGAATTCTTCATTATTGCATCATCTCACATCGATGATGATATTGTAGATGGTTCACTATCACTTCTCCATCTTCAATAAATGTAAACTTTCAGCATTTAAATCCAGATATTTTTTATTTTCATTGTCAGCGGGTACAGTATGTGGCATACTGTAAAATATTTTGATCCGTTCTGAGATGATTTTCTGTACAGGACAACCTGAGTGTCTGGCTTGTGAGGGTACTCAGGAATGAAGTAGTTGGATATCAGGCTGTAATATCATTTTTACATATTATCTCTTTAATTAAGTTGCTCCTGATCTTTAGTAATATTTATAAAACAAGCTGATCCACTTGCAGATGTTCTATAGTGATAGTAGTTTGACTCACCTTGCTAGATATGAGTTTCTTTTGAACTTAAAAAGGTCAGCATTAATTCTGAACATCTAACTTCTTCATGTTGGTTCTCCATCTTATTTTCTGGGATTTCTGCATCATGTTAGTACAGGTGTCTCTCAGATTGACAGTGTTGAAGTAGCATCTTTCTGACAAGGATTTGAAATGAATTAATTTCTTCATCTGCTAAAAATTTGTAAGCAAACTCGGCAACTGGACATGTCACTGGAACTATTATTGTGGATGGACTTTGTATGATGTCAAGTGGTAAATGAGATTCTTGAATGTTTTCTAAATAGTTCCCATGTCCTGGTACAAGTGGACTTTGTTTAGATGATAATATGTTAGGGTAGACATGGTGATATATGTATATTACATGGGGAATGTGATATATATAGACGATATGTGATAGTGGTAGAGTGATGTATGGATATGTGATAGTAGAGTGATGTATGGATAGTGATAGTGGTGATGTATGGATAGTGATAGTGGTGATGTATGGATAGTGATAGTGGTGATGTATGGATATGTGATAGTGGTAAGGTGATGTATGGATATGTGATAGTGGTAGAGTGATGTATGGATATGTGATAGTGGTAGAGGTGATGTATGGATATGTGATAGTGGTGATGAGGTGATGTATGGGGATATGGATAGTGATAGAGTGATGTATGGATATGTGATAGTGGTAGAGTTGATATATGAATATGTGATAGTGGTAGAGGTGATGTATGGATACGTGATAGTGGTAGAGGTGATGTATGGATATGTGATAGTGGTAGAGCTGATGTATGTATATGTGATAGTGGTGAGTGTATGGATAGTGATGGGTGGTGATGTATGGATATGTGATAGGGGTAGAGGTGATGTATGGACATGTGATAGTGGTAGAGTGATGTATGGATATGTGATAGTGGTAGAGGTGATGTATGGATATGTGATAGTGGTGATGTATGGATATGTAATAGCAGTAATGTTGAGATATGTATAGCAGTAATGTATGGATATGTGATGGCAGTAATGTATGAGATATGTGATAGTGGTAATGTATGGTTGTGTGAAAATAGTAAGATACGATGACATTGGAAAACATAATTCCAGGCTGAAGACGGATGATATTCTTTTAATCTCAAATAGAACAACAGGAACTATCCATATTTTATTGAGATATGAACAAATTTTGAATATCTTGGTTCATGCTAACAAAGATGGAAATGGGTTGAAGGAAATTAAAAGAAGAACAAACATGGCTTTACAAAAATGAAACAACTAAAAATAGTATGGAACAAACTGAAAAGAAAACAAAGATCAGAATACAAAGAGCATGTATATTCCCAGTGGCAACGTATGGGTGTGAGGCTTGGACATTTAACAAGACAGTGGAAAAACATATGTGCTTTTGAATATAAATGTTACAGAAGAGTGCTCCGTATATCATGGACATACAAGAGAACAAATAGATCTATATAGAAGGAATTCAAAATCAAATAACACTGGCTAATGCTACAAATAAGAGAGAAAATTTATGTATTTTTGACATATAAAGAGACAGGAAGGGTTGGAGAAGACAATCATGTAAGGAGGTATTTCTGCAAAGAGATGAAGAAGACCATGAAGACGATGGATTCAGGATGTAACTGATGGCTTGAGTATGACAGCTACAGAGGTTGCACATCTGGACCATGAAAGAGAGAAATTATGAAGGACTGTTAGAGTGGCAAAGTTCTACTCAGGACAAGCTTTAGGGTGGCAAAGTTCTACTCCGGACAAGCTATCTGATGATTGATGAACAAATTATTATTAAAGACACCTAGAACAACAAATGATGCTAAAATATAAATAAATAGGTACGTTTCAACAATAGTTTCCTACCTGCAATTTATCTAGCATATCTTGGTTTTTGTACACAGGGGAAAGATCTGTAGGAACAATAAGAGAAATATGAAAAGAGATCAGAAGAACATGAGAAGAAATAAATGGGACATAAAAATAATAAGGGGACAGAATAAGTAAGGGAACATGAGAAAAGTAGGACATGAGAATAAGTAGTGGGACATGGGAGCAAGTAGGGACAGGAAGTAAGGGACATGGGGAAACAGGAGCAAGTAGGGACATGGAGCGAGGACAGAGATAGAAGTGGGACATGGGTATGGACATGGAGCAAGTAAGTGGGACATGAGAATATGTAAATGGGACATGAGAACAGATAATAATTATAAGAAAAGAAATAAGTGGGACATAACAGAAGAATTAAGTGGAAGTGAGAAGAAATGTGAGACATGAGAAAAATAAGTGGGACATAAGATGAAATAAATCATACATGAGACAAAAAGATGGATGAAAAGAGAGAAGATGATATTAAAATTTTATGACAAGAGCTAAATTTTATACAAGAAAACTTAAAGACGAGATAACTTTACTAACATGAAAACATTAAATTATATGAGAGTATCTTACCCTTGAGAGAGCTGCCACTCACTGAACCCTGGGATACTCTGGCCTGTGTGTTGTGGTGACACGGCACCTGATCTCCTCACTGCAATCAACTTCACCTGAGCTATATAGTGAAAGAAAATATGGTTAGTTTCGATCTACTAGATCTACTAACACACACGATCTACTAACAAAGATCACACATAATTGCGTATATAGTCTGTCTATTCTTAATCCTATTTTGCCTTTCAGTTCAGATCGAAAAGGAGACACTGAGCAAGCCCTCTATACGCCTTGTCTTTCTTCTCTCTCCAGTCTGATTTGCTTCAGGGTATGAAGAGATTTCTAGAACAAACTTTTGTGTGTGCTTCTTTCTCTTCTCCAGTCATGATTTGCTTCAGGGTATGAAGAGATTTCTAGAACAAACTTTTGTGTGCGCTTCCACTAAAAGTGTCATATTGTTCGTTAATTCTGGGTTCACTTTTTGCGGTGGTCTCTTCCTAGTATCCCTGTATTGGAAAATTGCTTCTGTTAGAAGTCTGTTGGTAATCTGCTTTGTTGGCGTCATTTAATTGGTTTCTTGATGAAGATTGTATGATGTTGTACCCTTTTTTCCTGATGTATTTCTAAACCAGTCTCTTTGTTCCAAGCATTGCAGCATAGACATTTCATCTCTGTTGTAATCTATTTCTCTGTCATTTAATGTCAGTCAGGTTTGTTACGATAACTAAATGTAGAAATATTATAATGTAAGAGAAATATTATAATGTAGGTAACAGTTATAGTAATAATTAACATATACATTATGTTATAGAACAATTTTTTTTAGATGATTAAACCCAACACAAATATAGGAAAATGAGAAAACTCATAATTCTGGGGTTCTACCAACAAGAACCAGAATTATCAGAGAAGAAAGATTCTAGAAGTTTGCGTGGCCAAGATTGGGTGTAGAAGATTGAACCACTGTTACCTGGATTCAGAAGAGCGACTAAGGAGGTTGCTGGCGTCTACTCCCAATACAAAAACTCTAGAGTTCAGACAAACGGAGTGAACCAGTACGCATATGCTAGCAGGACACATCGCTGAAGGATAACATGAGCTCAATGGTGCTGATTAGTATGTTTAAACACACCAATGTAGGCATGAATCAGATTCCACTTGAATGGATTTCTGAGTCTAGTCATGATTGTTAGGGTATGAAGAGAAAGAAAAAATAAAGATGGAAATGACTTCTTCTCCAGCAGTAGAACATAAGAAAGAAAAATTTCAAAAATTAAAGAAAGCAAATGATGATGATGTATCATAATGAGATGCATGTTAGATGCAACTCTTGATGAGATGGATCTATGACCACTTTTTCTCAGTCATATGTAATGTTAAGAATTTTGCAAATCTTGCATATTCTCTTCTTCTCATTCAACTAAACTATAGAAGAGAGTATAAAAACATGTGGTGAAACTAAATTTATCGTAACCCTAATCATTTTTTATTGTCTGCAGATTTAGAATCATTTGAGCAGTTTTGGTGCCTCTTTGCCGTCATGATTTTTGTGTGAAGTCTGTTTCTAGACAACTATCTCCTCATCATTCAGGTGGCTCTTATTCCAACTAGAGGTACTTGTAATTAGATTCCAGAAAATTTTGGGTTTCCTGTAGTTAAATCTCCATCGATTGCCCAAGACTTTAATCCCAGCTAGACAACTTGCGCAATTTCTACAACTATGTCATAATGCAGGGTATCAAGATTTCAATCTCTAATTTAGATGAGTGTTTGTATTATCCAGTTCTTCCACTTCTCATGAGCATGTTAAAGTTTCAATTGTGTGTCTGTCATTGTCTTTGTCATCTTTGCCTCATTTTACATGAGCCATGGCTTCGACTATGCTTCTCTTAAACCACTAGAATGTTAAATAGATAAATTATTTCACTTAAAATATTTTAACAAACTTTAGCACTCATCTCATCAGTATTGTGTTGATATAAAATAATGAAATTCAGCAGCTGAGATCTTCGTGTAAGCAGCGATCAGAGCACATGTTACTACAGAGTATGAAGAATTTAGACCTATTCAGTTAATCAATCAATCAATGCAAAAAGTCAGACTTTTCTAGGCAGTATTGTTTTCAGCAATTAAATATGTTAGCAATTTCTACAGAGCATGTAATTAAATAAGACCAGCTAACAGAAGGCAATTAATTTTTTAATAAGTAATATGTATGGTGTTGTGCTAGGGATAGGACTCTGTCTATAACTTGCGTTTGGTTCAATCTACGTCATTGCGTTTGGCTGAAATTTCTAGACAGATTTTAGTGTGTGGCCTCCCGTTCATATTTGCTAATGGAATACTGAATTAATAAACCTAGAAAAATCCCAAACATCTTAAAAGTTGTTGATTAGAAAGATTCTAAAGGATAACTATTAACTAACTTAAATATGTATGCTGCATCAAAGACAGTGACAAGCAATTAGTAAGATTCTCAAAGCCAAAATGTGGTTTATGGAACAATTCTTTAAATGCATTGGTAGTAGCAAAGAAATTAAATGATGATGTTACTTAAAGGCTGCACACAAGAAAAATTATCAAAGAATATAGAATCAGACAACCATATGCAGCGGAGGTTTAGAACATTTGTGACAAGGTAAATGCAGGGAAGTAGAGAATGTGGAAGGCAGAGGGAGAAGATGTTGGATGGTCTGAAATCGTGGTTTGACAAAAGATCAATGTCAGAACTGATTAACTGCACCAGGAGAGAGTTGTGGAGAGACAAGATCTCCTACCCCGGCAGGCATGGTACTTGAATGATTGAAGGTACTTGTATGAGAAGGTATACTAAATATACATCATTTGATATATCAAATACAATCTAAACAATTTGTAATTTTTTTGGTTTTATTTTTTTTTCGATCCAGAAGCACTTGAGCTGAAAGCTCTTGGCTCGGTGTCATGGACATCGTAACCCTTTGGTTCGGTGCCACGAGCACCATAAATCTGTGGCTTTTCTGACAGTCCGCGGAATTGAACCCGCACTCACAGAAGACTTGTCACCTGTAGTCCAACGCGCTACGAACACGTTGGGCAGGCAGGCAAATAATTTGCAATCAAACAGAAGACCAACCATATTCAAGCAGTTTCCGTTTGGAATATCTTTGTTGCACTCTGGATATGTACATAGGTACTCCGATCTTCTTCCTAATATCTCCAACAACACCCATCGACTAACCAAACCAGTTTGATGTTGATTGATGAGTCTACTCATAAGCCTGCGGTGTTGCTATTTTCTGGCTACTCCAAACTTTAACCCGAGCTCTTGCAATCTAACTGTTGACACAGATTGGTTTAGATGAAATTCCTCTTTGCAGCCACACTCTATGGGGGCATTCAGTATGTCAGCTATATCCATTGTCTGATACTTTGGTATGGTGGTAGAGTCAGTCAGTCAGTCCGTTCCCTCATTGCCACCAACACTTATGTGCCCAGAGGAAGAATATAAATTTTTTTTTTTCGGATCCAGAAGCACTCGAGCTGAAAGCTCTTTGGCTCTGTGTCATGGACATCGTAACCCTTCGGCTCGGTGCCACGAACACTGTAAATCTGGGAACCTGTAGCTTTTCTGTCAGTCGCAGAGTTGAACCCGCACTTACAGAGGACTAGTCACCCGTAGTCCAACGCGCTACGAACAAGCTGGGCAGGCGGGCTAATATGAATGTAATTCTGTTAATTGCTGACTCTTGTATGGACTCAGACCATTGTCTGCGTACCGAACCAGCCTCCACCTTCCAGATTATAATCAATCTAAAGGGTCTAAGGCTGAAGGGTTGACTTCATTGTACCGGGTTTTAAACCATATGGTTCGGTCTCTCTCCACAGAAATGGCGCGCCACCTGCCGAGAGTATTGCACAAAGCACGAAATCCGCAGCTTCGACAACAATCGTAGGGGTCGCTATAAAAAATGCATGTATGAACAGAACAGCGCGGTCCAGATTCAAACCCACGACCTTCAGAACTCAAGGCAAAGACTTAACCACTTAGCCCCAGAGACCTCTTAAATGAATTGAATAAATTCAAGCATTTATTGTGTAACAATGACAAATTATGAAAAGTTATAAGTAACTCAAATGAAGAAGATATCTTACCTTGGCAACTTCAGAATGGAAGATGTACTCAGCACCGAACAGACTAGATAACAGAGTGGCTGTGAATGTGACACGACTGGCAATAGAGGGAGTAGAACTCAATCAATGTGGCAGAATTATCAAATGAGCATCTGTGATACTCGCAACAACAAACATAACTATAGTCGCACAGCTACTCGTATAATGTTATTGGTCAGTATAAATATCTGTGTACTTGGTTAGTATAAATATCTGTGTACTTGGTCAGTATAAATATCTCTGTACTTGGTCAGTATAAATATCTCTATACTTGGTCAGTATAAATAAATATCTATATACTTGGTCAGTATAAATATCTCTGTACTTGGACAGTATAAATATCTATGTACTTGGTCAGTATAAATATCTATGTACTTGGTCAGTATAAATATCTCTGTACTTGGTCAGTATAAATATCTCTCTACTTGGTCAGTATAAATATCTCTGTACTTGGATCGTACAAATATTTCTGTACTTGGTCAGTATAAATATCTCTGTACTTGGTCAGTATAAATATATCTGTACTTGGTCAGTGAAAATATATCTCTACTCTTGGTCAGTAAAAATATCTCTATACTTGGTCAGTATAAATATCTGATTTGACAAAATATTCGTACTTGGTCATATAAATATTCTTACTTGGTCAGTATAAATATCTGTACTTGTCAGAAATTTTCTCTACTTGGTCAAAATATCTCTATCGGTCAGTATAAATATCCTTATTTGGACTAATATCTGACTTGGTCAGTATAAATATCTCTGTACTTTCAGTATAAATATCTCTGTCTGTCAGTATAAATATCTCTATACTTGGTCAGTATAAATATCTCTATACTTGGTCAGTATAAATATCGGCACTTGCCTGTTGTTGAACTCTGGTAGTTCTACACGAAGCTCACTGTTCAACTCTTCATAGATTCTCTTTGTCTCTTTCATTTCCTCCTGGGCCTGTCAGAAAAGACATGAGACATCTCATAAACAATTGTATAAACATGGAGTAGAGAGGAGAAACATTACAAACTACTGTCTAAACAATATTCTTCTTCTTCTCCAAACACTTCACATCGATCACTTGTTAACCACTCTTTGTGATTTATATGTGATCTGAGCCTAAGAGCGATTGTACATTAAGCCAGTTATGCGCCTACAAGTATGCACATTTGATTTCTGTAATGTTTTTTATTTATTAGGATAGCTTCCCTAGGCCCCTACCTCAGTGGTCTCTTGTGACATGTTTTGTAGGTTAGAGTGTTACTATTATTTGCTCCCCTTCTGAGCCACTGCAACAAAAGGGTGGTGTTTTAACAATATAATGGCAAAAGACACCATCAAAACTGTTATTTCAACATTGAGAAGACAAAAAACACCTAACAAACTATTATATCAACAAAATAATGACTAAAGAACGTATGGGTAGGAAGCATGGACATTTACAAGGCAGTAGAAAAACATGTATGTGTTTTTGAATATAAGTTTTACAGAAGAGTCCTCCGTATATCATGGACAGAGAAGAGAACAAATAGATATATTTTAAAAAAACACATCAAAATCAAACTGGCTGTTGCTACAAAAAATGAATGAGAAATTTGAAGTATTTTGGATATATACAAAGACACAAAGGGTTCAAGAAGACCAGTATGAAAGGATACATCCCGGGAAAGAGAAAAACCACAGAGAAGATGGATTCAGGATATAACTGATGATTTGAGCATGACGGCTGCAGAGTTGAGACATCTGATCTATGTGAGAGAGAAATTTAAAATCTATCAGGGTAGCAAAGTTCTGCACAGGACAAGTGATTTGATGATGAATGACCAGAGATATTCCACAAACTATTGGAAATTGTGGTTAAATGACAACCTCTCTAACAATAATTACATAACGTCCAAACATACAAGCAAAAAATCCTGCCCTCAGAGCATAATTACATCCATCACCTTATGAATTTTGACCTCATCCTTCCTCTTGGCTGATAGCAGCACTTCCAATTGATGTCGACTGTTGTCATAGTCAACCATTTTACGTCCTCGTTTGGCAATCTTTGTCTGCAAACAAAACAATCGTTATAAAAAATCATGAATATGTCAAACTGGATACCTATTTATCACTTGTTAGAGGTGAAATTACATTGCTCCAGACAAACCAATAGATGTTCAGTTGCTTTCAACACAGGATGAATTTTGTGTGCATACTGATGACTTTAGTCACCGCTGGATATATTTAATTGATTGTTGGGACCATCAGCACTAGACATCGGTGCTCCGATCTCTTTCTTACACAGGAAGATCTCAGCGCAGTGCACAAACTCTGTAGTGCCGCAAAGGGATCCCCAATGTGTTAGAAGATGGTATCAAAACATTTTGTAGAATTTCTAAATTATTTGACCCGGGCAGTATTTTTACTGCCAAGAAAGAAGGTCGACCTAAGGAGACCCTGAGCGAACTTAGCTGAGAGCAGGAAATATCGGTCTCAGTTCCATGAGGAGAATTGAGTGCAGTTGCCCAGGATAGAGCGGTATGGAGAAATCACTTGCAGGCCCTATGTAGCATCTGAGTGCAGCAGAGGATCATTATTAATTATAAAAACATTTTGTAGGAATTTCTAAATTAATTTTACCCGGGCAGTGGCTTTCAGCCTACTCTTCTTAATTTTGAACTGCCAATGGTTCTTTTGGCAGGAAATATCGGTCTCAGTTCCATGAAGGATATTGAGCGAGTTACCCGGAATAGAGCGGAGAAATTGCTTGCAGGTCCTATATAACGTATAACGGTTTAAGAGAAACTATTATTATTATATTATTATAATGGTTCTTTTACGTGGTCAACTTAAACACTGGACTTACACTTTATAATCCGTCTTCAATAGGACTAGAAACTTGATCTCACCTATATTGAAAACAGAGATTTCTGGAAAATATCCCAATTGCTCCATGAGGGAGCGAACTGAGTACCTCTGAAATGAGAGGCAAGCACCTAACCTCTATACCACAGAGACACCCTTTGAAAAAATCTGGCCAGCAATGGCGGAATGCGGGAGGACCATTCAGAGTCAAAACTGTTTGATTGTGAACACGACTTTGCTAGCGCATTTTCGCCATGTTTGGTCGGGTATTTTCCGGTTTCATTTGCCGAGCTACTGAGTTAGTGCTTGAGCAACGCTGTGAGCTATGACTGTTACATGGAATGCTTTTGCTGTGTCAACCGTGCGTTTGTTGTGATGTATTCAGAAAATGGCGGACAGCGATTATGACAAAAGCTCAATCTGCCGTATGCAGTTATATTGCCGGTGCAGAAAGCTGGATTTTGTCATGATTGATGTTCCCTTCTACAGGAATTGCAATTCAAGTGATGAACAGTTTTGTGTTGCTACATTAGCGACGGCCATATGCATTTTATGCGGTGCAAGTTGTTTTTGTGGCGTACGCGGCTATTTCATTCTGGAATTAGTTCACACAGGAAACATTTCACAGTTGTTAGCATTTCGTTTGATTTTCATTGGCACAGGAACGGAGCAATTATGGGGTGACCCATTGCAGTGAAGTTGGAACCGTACTTATGAACTATGAACTATAAGAGACACCCTCACATGTGTATATAATGAGTTCTCACAAATGTATTTCCTTATACTTACTATATTTTGCTTCAAACTGTTGCCCTCTCAGGGCTATATTCTCATCAATAGTCATGTTGATATTCAATTGTTGAGAGATAAGAAAAACATCACTTATGTGCATGTTAATTGTCTCCACAATAGAAGCCTTTCGGGACAACCAATCCACTTTTTCATTGCCACAAAATGACAAAATAATAGAGACACCATCATCAGGTGCAGTCGGCTGGCGCAGGCGATCATGGATTTCCACAAATCTCTGTCTCTGGTATTTGCTATCATCTCAGATGTTGACACTCTTCCGTGCCATGAAGTCAGGCAGCTCTAAAATTGTATCTCTCTGTCTCATCTCCTTCAATTTACCGATTGTCACACTGTGCTCTAAACCTCCCCTTCTCAGCATATGTCCAAAATATAATGACTACCACTATCTTATATTGATAAGTTTTCTCTGTGTTTGATCTCACTTCAACACCTCCACATTCGTCATCTTAGCAGTCCATAAGTCTCATCATTCTTCTATAAAACCACATCCCTGTGGCCTCCAGAGAATAGAGACATATCTGAACAATTGATTTCTAGTGAAAACTTGTCGCTCCTTATTTTGTATATATTTGTCATGACCTATGTCAATATCAACATTATTTTTACTGCCATTGTTGATGGTGTTTTGAGTCACTGAGGACAGGATGTGTAGCCTTCACCTACTATTGGATGAGGACACTAAAATTGATGTTGAATCAATCCAGGGAATTAAGGAGTTTGGAATTACATGTTGCATAAGTAGAGTGAGAAATGATCAACGAATATCAAAGCAGGCATTGAAGTGGGATGCAAAGGGTTCAAGAAAGAGAGGTCAACCTAAGGAGACCCTGAAACGAACTTTGCTGAGAGGCAAGAAATATCGGTCTCAGTTCCATGGATGAGATTGAGCGAGTTGCCCAGGATAGAACGGTATGGAGAAGTTACTTGCAAGCCCTAGGTAACATATAACGCACGAAGGAATTATTATTATTATAGGTAGAGTAGAATGATTGAGGGTTAGAAAGAGGAGTGTAATTAACTAGCGAACCACAGGAACCATTAGTATGCATACCCTTCGATAACTGTTGGGGGAGACTGAGCACCTATGGGTCTGCATGGAGTGATGTGACGTCAGTTCAGTAACAAGTCATTGAGGATAGCATGTTGTGTGTCACTGAGGAGAGAGGACAGTGTGTTGTGAATCATGCTGATGGTGAGTTGTGTCATGAATCATAGTGTGTTACTGAGGATGGTGTGTTGTGAAGATATTTGTCCCAGTGTATACAAATAACTGTTCCCTTGACTTCTATCTTTAAAAAGTATCTAGTACAGGGTCTCTGTGGTTAAGCTTCGTCTTGCTTCCAAAGGCAGTGCGTTCAAATCCGGACGTGCCAATCGGTTCACAAGTGCATTTTTTTCCCAGACTCCTAGGATTGTTGCAGGAGCTACGAGTTTGTGCAATACTTCCGGCAGATGGCAAGCCATTTCTGCAGAGAGGGACCAAGCCATTTCTGCAGAGAGGGACCAAGCCATATGGTGTAAAACCTGGCTCAATGAAGTCAATCCTTCGACTTTAGACCCCTTTAAAGTAACTAGTATATGATACTGACCTTGAGAATTGGGAAAGACAGCAAGTAGTTGTGAATAGGCACAAGGACAGAATCTTGTACTTTCTGTTGAAAGTCACACCACAACAAGTCCAATGTCTGCAACCATAAACAGAAAATACATTCAGTCCATGTTAGCTGTATCTTCTAATGAAACAAACACATAACTCACATAGCAAACAAGTTCAATTTACTATTAGAAAAAGTATGCAAAGGGATTCCAATTGCTCTTGTGTAAAGTCAAGAGTTAGCCCACTAACCAAGGCCTTAAGGCACCTCTACATGTTATTTATCCTGGAAAATGTTTTACCCTTCCTCTTCTTCCATGAACCAGCTGTACTTGGGCTATTCATCATCATCAGGTGCCGTGCGGCTGGCGTAGGCGATCATGGATCTCCACAAATCTCTGTCATTGGTGTTTGCTATCAACTCAGATGTTGACGCTCTACTGTGCCATGAAGTCAGGCCATCCATTATTTTCTCTCTCTGTCTTCCCCTGTCTCATCTACTCTCGATTTTACTGGTTGTCACGATGTGTTCTAAACCTTCCCTCCTCATCACATGCCCAAAAATGATGACTGCCTCTTTCTTATATTGATGATAAGTTTTCTCTGTGTCTTGATCTCATTCAGCACCTCAACATTAGTTATTTTAGCAGTCTATGGGATTCTCATCATTCTTCTGTAAAACCACATTTCTGTGGCCCTCAGAGATTTTTCGATCTGTGTGTTCATTGTCCATGACTCGCATCCGTATGTCAGTATAGGTTCTACGTAGCACTGAATAACTCGCATTCTGATCGGGATTGACAAGGACTTGTTGCAGATAATGCTTCTCATTTTCATGAACGATGTTTTCGCTTGCCCTATTCTGCTCTTTATTTCTGATCGGCATCTGCCATCTGATGTTACCAGGACTCGAAGTATTTAAATTGCTGCACTTATCTTAGATCAGTCCCATTTACTGTGATGGTGCATTTTGGCAAAATCTGCTTTTTGATATTATCATAACTTCTGTCTTCTTAATATTCAAACTGAGTCCTTTGTTGTTACTTTTTGTTGTACCTTATCAACTAATTTCTGTAGCTCCATTTCATTTCTTGCTATTAAGACAGTATCATCAGCGTATCTCAGGTTATTTATGATATGTCCTCCCACAGCTATTCCAGGAAAATCTTTATAGACCTAAAAATGCTTTCTTATCAATACACTCTTTCTTCCATGAACCCCCCCAGCTGTACTTGTAGCTGTAGTTACCCTTCCTCTTCTTCCTCTGATTCCAAGCTTGTACTTGACCAGGCTGCATTACCCCTTCCTCTTCTTCCCTGATCCAGCTGTACTTGGGCTTATTACCCTTCCACCTTTCTTCCTGATCCAGCTGTACTGGCTATATTCCTATTGCTGTCACTATGGCTTTCTTTTGGGATTACTTCTTTTCTTCATTTCTTCTTATCTTTCTTTTGTCAATGATGAAACAAAAACTGTGCTCTTGTCCTTCTTCTCTTGAGCTCTTGCAGCTGTTCTGGAAAGAGTGTCTATTTTTCTTTGAGCACCCTTTTATCAGATTACCAAAAGACTAATATCCTAAATAAATAAAGAAATATTAAAATTGAAATGTGGCAGGCTAAGTCTGACAACTGCCATCAAACCTCTAGCTGACATTTTGGTTAGTAGAAGTAGGTTAAGTTATTACAAGAGAAGAAGTATTTAGATCAATAATTGAGGATATAAATTACAAGTACCTCTGAAATCGGAGAAAACCCGCATCTATGACGGGGACACTGGTAACAAGGAAAGCAAGCTTTCATGCAAAATCATTCAAAAGCACCATACTAAGCACTCTGACTACACATTAATTCATAGAGGGAAAATGCAAGAAGTAGAGGGGGCAAATGCAAGAAGTAGAGGGGGCAAATGCAAGAAGTAGAGAGGGCAAATGCAAGAAGTAGAGGGGGCAAATGCAAGAAGTAGAGGGGGCAAATGCAAGAAGTAGAGGGCAAATGCAAGAAGTAGAGGGCAAATGCAAGAAGTGAGGGGCAAATGCAAGAAGTAGAGGTAGCAAATGCAGGAAGTAGAGGGGGCAAATGCAAGAAGTAGAGGGGGCAAATGCAAGAAGTAGAGGGGGCAAATGCAAGAAGTAGAGGGGGCAAATGCAAGAAGTAGAGGGGGCAAATGCAAGAAGTAGAGGGGGCAAATGCAAGAAGTACGAGGGCAAATGCAAGAAGTGAGGGGCAAATGCAAGAAGTAGAGAGGGCAAATGCAAGAAGTAGAGGGGGCAAATGCAAGAAGTAGAGGTAGCAAATGCAGGAAGTAGAGGGGGCAAATGCAAGAAGTAGAGGGCAAATGCAAGAAGTAGAGGGGCAAATGCAAGAAGTAGAGGGGCAAATGCAAGAAGAGAGACAAAATCAAGAAACTACTAGCTCTCACCTGTTACAAGACATTTACCTAACCGAGCTGAGCTGAAGCTGATTCTGGTCAGTCAAACTCTAGATTTTGACAGGCGTGGTCAAACTCTACTAGCCTGGCTCATTTCTGGAGAGTATCAAATGTATCATGAGAGTAGATAATTGTATCAGAGAGTAGATAATTGTATCAGAGAGTAGATAATGCATAGAGTGTAATAATTGCATCATGTAGACTATTGTATCATGAGATAGATAATGCATTATGAAGTAGATAATTGTATCATGAGATAGATAATTTACATGGAGTAGTAATTGTATCTGAGTGTAGATAAATTTTATCTGGAATGATAATTGTATCATGAGAGTAGATAATTGTATCATGAGAGTAGATAATTGTATATGAGATAGATAATTGTATTATGAGAGTAGATAATTGTATCATGAGAGTAGATATTGATCATGAGAGTAGATAATTGTATCACGAGAGTAGATATTGTATCATGAGAGTAGATAATTGTATCATGAGAGTAGATAATTGTATTATGAGAGTAGATAATTGTATCATGAGAGTAGATAATTGTATCATGAGAGTAGATATTGTATCATGAGAGTAGATAATTGTATCATGAGAGTAGATATTGTATCATGAGAGTAGATAATTGTATCATGAGAGTAGATAATTGTATCATGAGAGTAGATATTGTATTCAGAGAGTAGATAATTGTATCATGAGATAGATATTTGTATCATGAGAATAGATAATTGCATTATGAGAGTAGATAATTGTATCATGAGAGTAGATAATTGTATCATGAGAATAGATAATTGCATTATGAGAGTAGATAATTGTATCATGAGAGTAGATATTGTATCATGAGAGTAGATAATTGTATCATGAGAGTAGATAATTGATCATGGATAGAATTGTATCATGAGAATAGATAATTGTATCATGAGAGTAGATAATTGTATCATGAGAGTAGATAATTGTATCATGAGAGTAGATAATTATATGAGATAGATAATTGTATCATGAGAGTAGATAATTGTATTATGAGAGTAGATAATTGTATTATGAGAGTAGATAATTGTATCATGAGAGTAGATAATTGTATTATGAGAGTAGATAATTGTATTATGAGAGTAGATAATTGTATCATGAGAGTAGATAATTGTATTATGAGAGTAGATAATTGTATCATGAGAGTAGATAATTGTATCATGAGAGTAGATATTGTATCATGAGAGTAGATAATTGTATCACAAGAGTAGATAATTGTATCATGAGAGTAGATAATTGTTATCATGAGAGTAGATAATTGCATTATGAGAGTAGATAATTGTATCATGAGAGTAGATAATTGTATCATGAGAGTAGATAATTGTATCATGAGAGTAGATAATTGTATCATGAGAGTAGATAATTGTATCATGAGAGTAGATAATTGTATCATGAGAGTAGATAATTGTAAAAATTGTATCATTATGAGAGTAGATAATTGTATAATTGTATATTGTATCATGAGAGTAGATAATTGTATCATGAGAGTAGATAATTGATGTATCATGAGAGTAGATAATTGTATCATGAGAGTAGATATTATCATTAATCCCTTGTCTACACCAGTTGTTTAGAATAAAATATACTTACATACTGCTGGCCTAGTGAACTAATTACCTCGTAAACAGTGGGCATAGGACTTCAGTTCTTTCTGTATATGGTGTGTTACATCCTAGTTAAAATAAAGCAATGTGTAATTGTTTGTTACAGAGGATGGTGTGTTAGTGACAAAAGTGTGTTGTGTGTTATGGGGGATGATGTGTTGTGTGTCACTGCGGATTGTGTGTTGTGTATTACTTAGGATGGTGTGTTTTGTGTTACTAAGGGTGGTGTGTTGTGTGTTACTGAGGATTGTGTGTTTTATGTCACTGTGGATGGTGTGTTGTATGTTACTGAGGATGGTGTGTTGTGCGTTACTGTGGATGGTGTGTTGTGTATTACTAAGGATGGTATGTTGCGTATTACTAAGGATGGTATGTTGTATGTTACTGAGGATGGTGACTTGGTGTGTGTTGTATTACTAAGGATGGTATGTTGCGTGTTACTAGGATGGTTGTTGTGTGTTACTAAGGATGGTTTTGTTTTTGTGTGTTACTATAGGATGGTGTATTGTGTGTTACTAGATGATTGTGTGACTAGGATGTGTGTTGTGTGTTACTAAGGATGGTGTGTTGTTTGTTACTGAAGATGGTGTTTTGTGAGACACTGAAGGCAGTGTCTTGTATCACGGAGGCCAGCATTTGGTATGTTATTGAGAACCACTGTAGGGTGTGTTACTGAGTAAAGAGTGCTGTATGTCACTAAGGTTAGCATGTTCTGATAAGATTCATCACAGAGTCTAACTAGCCCACAACAACAGAACATAACCATTTTCTTATAGCCATCATTGGTCATCAAATAGAACAAGTAAATGGTAATGATTTAAAATTAAATGTCACAAAAGGAAACCCTAAGACAGCAACTATATCTACAATAAGATTCCTGCTCTTTCTGGTGATCTGAATTGTTGTTACTAATATCAACTGTGAGACTGCAGTTCAACACACAAACAAAAAATAGTGATTCAATTTGCAAAGAAAATCATGGAGAAAATAAAAAATAAAGATAACAGGAAATGATCAGAAGCAAAAGAATTTATTTTAATCCTTCTCCCACTATGAATTTAGGTGTAGCCATGTCGACTGATAAGGCACTTTTGATTGATTTTTGCATGAACATTTTCTTTCCTCAATACCAGTGTCCCTGGTCAGTCAGGCAAACTTTACTCTGAATTCAGAGGTACTTGTAAATTAGATCCCAGGTAAAGGAACTTGGTTACCTGTAGTCCAAATGCTTACCAAGATTGATTTATTGATAGGACCATCATCATTGCACTTCGGTGGGTAACCATGTGTGATCCTATCTTTTTCTTACACAGGAAGATTTCAGTGGCAGTGCATAAACTTTGTAGCCTCAGCGAGGGTCCCCAATGTAATTTAAAAATGGTGAAAATATTTTGCAGGTATTTTAATGTTGATCAAGCTGGACTCAAATCCTGGAATTTCCAAGGCAAGTAGAAACTAGCATACCGTTTTACCAACTTCACTTTCGGTCACTCTACCAACACAATAACAACAAAGAAAGCAAACAGACTTGATATATAAGAGATGGAGAGAGTAAAAAGGAATCTTACTTGCTGCCTCTCAATTCTGAGTACATGATCATTAAAAACATCATCTGTTGTTTTCTCAGCTTTGCCCAAGTTTTGCAATACCTGAAAATTAAACAATAATCGTCAATAATATACAAAACAATAGCAATATGTATACTGAAAATGAAAATTGTGGCCTATCCTTTACAGGACATTGCCAACAACCCCAGTAAATGTGTCATCTTACACATTCCACCACTGATACGTTCAGTAGTTTGAAATTGCTTTCTGAATGGTGAGGTCTATCTTTACCGTTCGTAAAAATCCACAGGAACTAATTTGCTTCCAAACTGCCTCACATGGAGTTTGAACCAGGTAGTCTTGGGTTGTGATCGAGCTCACTACTGTTTAAGCTAGACTCACACAGATTCTTCCTACTATGTGAATATCTATAATTCTAAATTTTTCTTTCCGATCCAGAAGCACTTGAGCTTTTCAGCTCTTCGGCTCGATGCCATGGACATCGTAACCTTTCGGTTCGGTGCCATGAACACCGTAAATCTGGAGAACCTGTGGATTTTATGCCAGCCTACGGAATTGAACCGCACTCAAAGGGGAGTTGTCACCCGTCGTCCAATGGGCTACAAACACGCTGGGTAGGTGGGCATAATCTTTAAATAAACATATCAACTAGTAAATATTACTAGCTATTTATTAGTTTCATGAGAGAAACAGTGTCCTTCCCAAGCTTTCAGAGAGAGACTATATGGTGACAAGGGAAGTCTGAGTCAGACCATCAAATTTATTATATAAATCAACTTGGTTATATGAGAGAAACCTGAGACAAATTTGTGATATAAATCAATTTGGTTATATGAAAGTACATGTATCGAAGCAATACAAACTTGACAATATACTAATGACATCTATTACGTCGGTGGAACTCTTTCATCCTGAACATTGTTTTTGCAATTCTAGCTGGGTGCATGCTTTTCATGAAATAAAATTGGGGAATTGAAGGATTGTATATTAAATAAATGGCTCGCCCGTGTTTTGCCGGGGTCAGCAAGGAAAGCAAAGAATAGAAACACTTCAACCTACATGGTAAGAGGCAGCCAAGGTAGGGAATCTACGCTAGTAAATAAAAAGCATTGCAGAAATCAGATGTACTGACCCACTTGTAGGCTCGTAACTGGCACAATGTACAATCGTTCTTAGACTTAGATCACATAGAAATCACAAAGAGTGGTTTACCAAGTGGTCGATATGAAGCATTCAAGAAGATCAAAACTCATTTTGCTATAGAAATTGTACTGCTGCTCATCGTTACTAAACCTGAGAGAAATGTAACTCAAACACTAGAAAGTAAATAATTCCAGATGAAAATTGTATATATATATATATGTGCTATAATTGCATATCTTCCTTCACATACCCAATGAAGTGATACAGCTACAGTTGTGTTTATTTTATGTGTGCTCAAAAAATAAAATTTTAATTAAACAAAGCCAAACTTGAATGACTAGCATTGTGATAGCAGGTCTAAAAAAATACATACAAAATAAGATGCTGTACAAATTTGAAATTATGGTATATTTAAAAGCATTACTTTCTTATTTTGATTAAAGATATGCTTTATTAAACAGTCTTGCCATAGCTCATTTACGATGAATGATTTCTGTAATTATATTTAGTCCCTGCACCCCTTATTTTTCTTACACTTACTATTAGTATTATATTTATATTACTTTCTAATTCTATGTTCAGTCTGTGCTTTGCTTTGCCGTTGAATGCCTTTTGGTCATTATTTAAGGTTTTATCAATTTTCTCATATTCTTGCCTCAGTAAAACTTTATTTTTGTATTCTCGAATTTAGTTTGTTACTGTTTGTAAGAGAAAAAAAAGTGTGTCAACAAATACAGTTACCGACCTCATCGGATAACTCATCGTTAATTAATTGCAGCAATAGTATGCTAAATAAAGTAAATAGAATACAGAATTGAATACATACAATTTCAATACATGTCTGATGTCTGTCATCATAATCATATCATACTGGATATAACGTACTACTAATAATAAAACTAATATTGTGTATGTGTTTGAAAAAGGTGAGGGAGAAACATAGTTTTTGTTCAAAAGTTTTTAAGTGACAATCACATCAGACCAGAACAGAGAAAATTGAAAACATATATGATTACACTTTTCTAGTCTTTCATTTTCTATTTCAATAAATAATTGGAGTCAATTCAGATTCAATCACGAATAGCCAGAAATAGACTCTGATCGCTTCAACCTAGTGTTACCAAGAGCCAAATACCATTTCGCATTCCTAAACAAAGTTCATAACAAGAGGCAAAACTGTTGCTGAAACTGCCCACCTTAGTTTTTGTTCTAGCCAGCCTCTTCTGAGCCATCGCTAAGATCCCAGTCCTGCTACTGGATTCTGCCATGTTGACAGTGGGATCAGTGAGCAGACGGAAGTGAGGTCCAAAGCAACATTTGATTGGTGGTGGTAGCGACTGAGTCTCTAGCGACCAAACTTTGGAGACTAACAAACATTTCACACCAAGTAATTGTACACAAAGAAATCAGAAATAAACTTAATTTGTCTATTATAATAAAACACTTATATAAACAGTTGGATCTAATTGAGCATGGAAAACAGCAGACTAGGAAGCTGGACTAGGACCAGGCCACAATTATAGAAATTACATCAATGCGCTATTCTCAGGGGGGCGTGGCGTGTCCCTATTGCAGTAAAAACAAACCAGTATTTAATTACATTTATAACAATAGCCGATTAAAATGCTTACTTTCTTTCAAATTCATCAACGTCAGAATGTGCCGTCACCACATCCAAAATAGACTGCAACGGATTTTCAGCACATTGTGTCTCTTTCTCAGATAGTACACTTTCAGTTTTAGTTTGGAATATCTTCATTGCACTCCGGACATGTCTATAGTATAGGTGCTCCGATCTCCTTCACAATATCTTCAACAGCGACTGACCGTACCAGTTCGAGTATGATTGATGTACCTACTCATATACCTGTTATGCTGTTCTTTTCTTGCTACTCCAATCTTCAAACCCAGCTAAACAGTGTCTGCTGCACGGCCAACCCACGACTTGCCCCGATTTTCTCACTGGTGCTGAGCAGCTCGTGCAATGGGTGATCCATTTTATCACTTATTTTGTGAGGTACGTATGTGCTCTAGCTTTCTTGAGTCTATACTCCGTGGTCGGGAAATCCAGGAGAAACCTCATCGCCACGCAGGGTGTATTCCGTGTGCAACCTAGGATGATACGCATAGCTTCATTCTGTATTCTTTCCAGTTTTTCATTTTGCGTTTTACTAATAGTGAGCATGACCATTGCATATTTAATGGTGGAAAGAACCAGCGTCTGATAGAGGATGACAAGCAGCCGGTGTGCGATATTAGCAGCCGTCATAGCTCTCACTGCCATTTTGTGCTGCTAGTCACTACAGTCTGTTTACATAGCCACACTACCCTCCCTATTATAACTCTGTATTCCTTGCTCTATTACCCCCTGGCTATCCCATCCAATACATTCGTTAACAACGTGTCATATCTTTTAATCTAACCAACATATACCGTATTCATCTAGATCAGTGTTTCCAGCCTTTTTGTTCCATGCCCCACCAAAGCCTTTCAAAATTTCGTATGCCCCCCTATATAAAATATAAGCAATTGCTAATTTTCAAAAATTAAATTAATATCAATAGAGATGGAGACTGCAGTAAAAGTATGTAGAATGGCGTAACACGTAACAACAAAGTACTGTAGTTTTACAAAATACAAAACCAATGACAATAACCAGCAACGTTTCAACCAAAAAGGTCTTTATCAAGCAAACGATACAACAAAAGAATGTCACAGAACACCACATATAGTCTTTGACAACGATTTTACAACGGTTAAAAACGAATGAAAATATGTGACTAAAAACGAATAATGAAATAAATACAGAACAACTAGAAGTGGAAAAAGAAGAGAAACAATAAAAATCAAGTAGATATATGACTCATATACATTAACACTTTGTGACTTGGAGCCACACTAAGTGGCGTTTTTACTCTATAATGGCTTTTAACCTGGTCCACTAAGAGTTAACATATACACAAATAAAATGTAGAGCATGAAGAGAAAGTACTAAGAAGCATAGGAATGTAGTGCGTTGAGTCCATGAGTTCGCAAGGTACCATATAACGAAATGAAACGATTCTCTAGTGCAAATCGACTTCGATCATCAGAGGAACATGATCCGATGGCTGTCATCTGAATGTCGCGATCTCCCAGTTTCGGTTTGGAATATCTTCATTGCACTCCGGACATGTCCATAGGTGCTCCAATCTCCTTCGCAATATTTCCAACAGCGACTGATCGTACCAGTTCGATTTTGATTGATGAGCCTACTCACATATCTGGGTTTTTTAAAGCAGCAAATGGATCTTCCAAATGGTCAGTAACATTGAAATGAGTGTGGCTACAGGAGTCACAGCATTGACGTATACCGCATACGTGTTGGCCGAAACGGTCACTGAGCATTTTGCCTGTTTCACCGATATATGCCTTAGCATACCGCTTGCAAGTCTTATCGTAGATTATATTTTTGGACTCGCATGTAAAACCATCTTCAATAGCAAACGTGCCTAAAGGAAAAGATACAGTACGAGTCTGTATCACATAGGCACACGTATTGCAACGAACGCCGACGGCCACACTGGACAGTGCCAAAATGACTCTAGATATTGGAATTGAGGCGACTGTGTACTAACATATTCTTAAGACTTCTGTCCTGTCTGTAAAACACCAAAGGATAGTCGAGGAAGACTAAACGGGTCTCATGATCTGACTTAAGAATAGACAGATGACGGAATAAAACATTTTTCACAAGTGAACTATGAGGGTGGAAAGTTAAAATAAGTTTCACCCTGTGATGAGTTAGCAGTCCTATGCTGGTTGGTAAGGGCCTGCTGGCGAGTAATTTTCTGAAGTAGATGCACAGCAGATACAAGCACCTTCTCCGGGTACAGGCGCTTGCGGAAGAAATCCAGCATCGTCCTTGCTATAAAGACGACGAAGACGCAAGAGTTGGGAGAACGGTAAAGAATTCCGACAAACCTGGGAATGGAAAGAAGTATAAAGTAGAAGACTATGTGCATCAGTAGGCTTATAAAGAGATTTTATGTTAGGTTCCAATTTAGTTAGCTTCAGTCTCAAATCTCCCCGTTGTGTTATATCCAGCCGATTTTTTTTAGCAGCAAATCATTTATGGCAATAAATCAACATTCAGCTAAATATGACGATGGAAACGGTAACAATAGTTTTCTTGCACATTTGGTTGCATTTGGATATTTGATTTATATTTCCTCAAAAAAGCCATGCCATCGCTCCTATTATATTAAATAAAGTTTTTTACTGACTCATCATTTTGCATTTCTGCGAGTTCTTCTTGATACTGCATATTTGAAATAGACAAATCCACTAATGTTGGCTGCAACATTCAAGTTGGAAAATAAATCGCCTCTTACGACATGCACTGTAGGTCGCAGTGGTACTATTCTTTGCTTTAATAACACATGCTTTCCCGCCTACAAATCTTTGTTAAAATGAGGTAGAAATATACCTAGATATAAGTACTTTTGGTTTCCTGTAGATTTTTTAAATTTCAGTAACGGGATTGGGAAGCAACATTCGTTTATGTCAAGACATCCAAAAGCCGATATATCAGTTTTGCAACAACATGAACATTAGTTAAACTCTGAACGAGCCCATTGCCCCCCTGAACAATGAAAATGCCCCCCTGTGGGGCGTGGGCCCCACGTTGGGAAACAGGGATCTAGATTGAATTTGAGTAGTTTTGTTTCCACTTCTAGTTGTTGAAGCACTTTTTAATTAATTGTCCTTTTATAATATTCGTCCGACTATTCTATAAATTCTTATTTCGAAAATCATGATTCGGTTTTTCAGCTGTTTTTTTTTTCAGTGGCAGCTCGTGATTATTTTTGCTGGTGGGGCCAGACACATATTTCCGAAAAAATCATGGTTTTGGGTTAGGTTATATTTAAATATATAAAATAATAAATTCACGTTACACATTATTTTTTTGGGAGCCTGGCCCCACTGGTCTCTAATGACAAGCTGCCACTGTGTTTGTTCATTTAGAAATGTGTTTTGGTGTGCAAGAGAGCTGGGCGTAATGCATCATTAATACAGCAACTTTTTCACTGTTTTATTAGTCTCACATACATCATTAATGCGATTGATTGACCATCATCATTGTACTTCGGTAAGTTACTCCCATGTGCCCGATCTTTCTTACACAGGGAGATCTCAGCGGCAGTGCACGAACTCCGTATCACCGGCGTTGGCCATTTGGGAAGATGAGGAAGATATTGTGTGGGAATTTGTTTGAAACATTTCTAATGAATGTTGCACTGGCAGCGGCTTTCCAGCCTGCTCTTCTCGATTTTGAACTGCCAGTGGTTCTTTTACGTGCTCAAATTGAACACGTGACCTAAGTTGTATCGTCCCTGTCCGATAGGATTAGGAACTCTACTACCGACACTGAGATCATAGATCTCTGGAAAAAAATATATCGACGGCTCCACAAGGAAGCGAACCAAGCACCTTTGAAACGAGAGGCGAGTTCCTAACCTTTACGCAACAGTGACCTCTAACTACGATTATCATTAATGCGATATACTACTAATATTAAACATTCTTGTTTTAAGTATATACACATCTGTAGTTTTGACCTTCGCTATCCACAGAATACTGTTCTGTGCCTTTTTTATCAATCTCTGCAGACGAGGCTCCGGTCGTTCTGACCTTCTCCTCTACTGTTTTTTGACAGATAATATTTATCCTCCCCACTCCTCTTTTTTCCGGTGTGATCCAGTCAAGTGCATATCTAGTTGTGTGCTAATATAAGCACGAACGACTAATTTGTCAGGAAAAATGGGAATAAAACCTGAATGGACTAATATCGAAATAGGGGGAAGACTGCAGTAAAACTTGATAAATAGTGAACACGTACAAACAAAGTACTATAGTTTTACAAAATACATAAACAGTGACGAAAGCAGTTCGACAACATCAATAAATGAACAGAGACAAATGACGACCACATACTGGTCTAGAAATCGAATAAAACTGAATAACGAAATAATGTAACACAAAACACATAAAAATAGAAATAGAAAGAACAATGAAACATCTAGTAAACATAACTTGAATACATGACATATACAATAGATATAAAGCATGGGAAGAGCATACTAAGAAGCATAAGAATGCATACATGCAATACAATTACAGCATTGAAGAGAAATACAGCACATGTTATCAATACGCGAGCTGCGTGTCGCAAGCCATAAAAGAACAATCGATTTCCAGAAGCAATGACTCGATATCAGGAACATGATCGGGTGATTGTCGACACCGCAGCTTCGAATGGCCAGTATCAAAAGGGAGTACAGGGTCACAGAGCATTGCGTATCGCGCAGTATGCGACTCACGAGTTCTGCCGGTCCCCATTGCTTGCGACCGCTTGCAGATAATGGCATAGATACAGATGGAACGCCCACGAACGAACGTGGCTTGAAAAGACATGCGGGTTCGTATTACATAAAGCACAGTGCTGCACTGATGGTGCACTGACCTGGATGTCTGAGGAATTCAACATATTCCTTATTGTCCAGCCTGAGCACTCAGCGATATGTTGAAGATTGAACGTGTATCAGATCAGACTGAAGAATGGGGAGAGACGGAATAAGATTTCTCAGCGGAACATGAGGCGGAAGTTCCAAAGCCACCCCGTCAGACTGGAAGTTCTATGCCGGTTCAGAGAGTTCCGGCGAATCTGCTGAACGCCGGCATAAGCAGAGCTGCTACTATCCGGGTATAGCGCCGAAACCAGCATTCGTGAGTTTACGAAATGCGTCCTCGCTACAGAGGGCGAGGGGCAAGAGTTGGAGAATGGTAGAGAATCGAGAAGGATAAAGAAAAAAACTATGGCATCAGCAGGCTTGAGTATACGATGTAGTGGTGCGATAACGATAGAGAGTGATGTCAGAAAGCTGACACGAAGAGAGTGAGATGTAAACGAATAGCCGGATTGAAGAACACGAAATTAATGAAAGCGTGACAATCGGCTTCAGGGATACGGAATGCCAACATCATCATCATCTATGATACACAGATGGAAATGGGCTTATCATAGAATTCATACAGTGCCAAGATGACCCATGAATAGACAGCATAACAGTCATTTGACCAGGCTGATCCTACGATCCTCGTAACCGTCATTGAGCCTGGGGAGTTAGATTCTGCAAAGGAGAGCGAGGTGAGACAGGGTTCTTTCCTGTCGAGAAAGACGGAAGCTTGAAGTCCGTCGAATGAGGTATGGAGGTGTGACACGAGCACATTGGCAGAGACATAGCTTGCACAGTTAACAACCAACAGACAAAGGTGTGGTTCGTATCTTCAAGAACAAGTACCTTCATTCTTGAAAGATACGAACCACACTTGTCTGTTTTTTCGTCTATTGAGTTGTTGCCGGGAGGGGCTTACCGTCTCTTCCTCCTATGTGTGCTCATTGTACACCTCCATACCTCATTCCGACGGACTTCAAGCTCTCCAGTTCTTTCTCGACAGGAGAACTAAACCACTTGTCTCCACCTCGGCTCTCCTTCGTCTTGCAGAACTAGTTCTAACTCTCAACCCCTTTCAGTTCAATGACCAGTTCTTTGAGCAGATCAGTGGGGTCGCAGTGGTACCAAAATGGGACCCAGTTATGCTTGTCTATTCATGGGTCATCTTGAGCACCTAGTATGGAATTCCTATGATGGCCCTTTTCCGTCTGTGTATCATAGATACATTGATGATTGTATTGGCATTACCGATATGCCTGAAGCCGATTTGTCACGCTTCATTAATTTCATTAATGTCTTCAATCCGGCTATTCGGTTTACATCTCACATCTCTACCTCTTGTGTCAACTTTCTTGACATCACTATCACTATCAGCCCATCCACCATCACTACATCAGTATACTACAAGCCTACTGATGCACATAGTTTTCTTCTTTATACCTCTTCCCATTCCCAGGCTTGTCGTGATTCTTTACCATTCTCTCAACTCTTGCGCCTTCGTCGCCTCTGTAGCGAGGACGACGATATTCTCGATAGAGCTCACGAGATGCTGGATTTCTTTCGTAAGCGCTTATACCGGATAAGGTGCTTGCTTCTGCTATGCGGCGGTTCAGCAAATTTTCGCCAGGAGGCTCTCTCTAACCAGCATAGAACTTCCAATTCTGACAGGGTGAAACTTGTCTAACTTTCCACCTCATAGTTCCCTTGTGAAGAAAGTCTTATTCCGTCATCTCTCCATTCTTCAGTCTGATCCTGATACACGTTCAATCTTCCAACACTATCCTTGGTGGCGCAGACGGGACAGAAGCCTTAAGGATATGTTAGTTCACAGTCGCCTCAAGCCAAACATCCAGAGTCATTTTGGCACCATCCAGGGTGGCCGTCGGCGCTGTAACACTTGTGCTTATGTAATACAGACCCGCACGGTGTCTTTCCAAAAGCCACGTTCGTTGTTGAAGACAGTTTCACGTGCGAGTCCCGTAATATTATCTATGCCATTATCTGCAAGCGGTGCAACAAGGCCTATATTGGGGAAACCGGCAGGAGACTCAGTGACCGATTCGCCCAACACTTGCGCGATATACGCCAATGCTCTGTGACCCCTGTAGCTACCCATTTCAATGATACTGGCCATTCAGGAGCTTTGCGGGTGTCCAGGTCACAGCCATCCGATCATGTTCCTCTGATGATCGTAGTCGATTTGTCTGGAGAATCGGTTGATTTCTTTGTATGGTACCTTGCGACCACGCGGGCTCAACGTATTACATTCTTATGCTTCTTAGTACTTTCTCTTCCAATGCTTTGTAATCTCTATGGGTATATGTTGCATGTATTACATTCTTATGCTTCTTAGTACTTTTTCTTCCCATGCTTTATAATCTATATGGGTATATGTTGCATGTATTCAAGTTATATATTTACTAGATGTTTCATTGTTTCTTTCTATTTCTAGTTTTTATGTGTGTTTTGTGTTACATTTATTTCGTTATTCGTTTTTATTCCAGATTTTCCTTAGATACGTTGGTATGTGGTCGTCCATTTGTGTTTCATTTTAATTTGTCACTCCTGTTTGTTCGTTTGCTTGATAAAGGCCTTGTTGGTCGAAACGTTGCTGTTTATCGTCACTGTTTATGTATTTTGTAAAACTATAGTACTTTGTTTGTACGTGTTTCACTATTGAATGGACTATGGCCCAAAAGGATGGACCGGAACTAACGTGTGTATAATGTCTACAACTGTGTTATATCTGAGACGCTCAGGTTCCCTACCTGAACAGAAGATTTGTCAGTGGAACTAAGGCTATAGTACTGTATCCGAAAGAGGCTTGATGAGCGAATGCCAAATCTAGCACATCTTTAGCAAGAAACAAAGTAAAGGAATGGAGCAGGGATTGGCACAGAGGGGAGATATAAACAGATAAATATGAAAAGGACAAGAGTGGAAAAATGTAGATATATAAAGGAAGAACGACATTAACAAATTAACCTTTCTACTAGATGGGGTAGAGCCGCGGTAGCGTAGTTGTTAGTGAACTCGCTTCTCAAGGCTGGTGGTCTGGGTTCAACTCCCGCAGTGTACGTGTAATTTTTCCCGATTCCCGGCTCTCAGGTCGACCCAGCCTCACGTGGGTACCAGACATGCTCTGGGAAAGTAAAGGCGACCGGCGTGATGCTGACCACATCACACATCGTGTGCCGATGATCAATGAAAATACAGGCCTAACACTGTATTGCCCTATATACCACGAGGTATGAAAGGGTTCCTTTATTTTTTTTACTTACTAGATGGGATAACCAACCCAAAGTCGAAACCTACTGTAGTGCCTTTTACGATATGCCTTGTAGGTCGCAATGCTACCATTTGTTGCTTCCCTTGTGGACCTCGGCAGCACATGGGTGGGTGTAGGTATATAATAACAATCCCCGCAGGCTTTTCAGACAATAATGTATGAAGTACCTATCACTTCTCATTTCTAGTCGCTAGTGTGCAGGAAGTAGGAGGGTCAATTCCTTTCCTCAAGTGGGGGAACGTCGAGTGTGGGATTTAACTTGTCGTGCCGGGGCCCGCAATGGAAGCAAAGAATAGGGCCACTGCGACCTACAAGGCATGTCGTAAGAGGCGACTGATGTAGGACCTAGGAAGCTACCTTAGTAAATAAAAAGCATCTAAAACAATCGGATGTGCTGGCCTACTTGTAGGCGCATAACTGGCGCAACGTACAATCGCTCCTAGGCTTAGATTACATACAAATCACACAGAGTGGTCAACAAGTGATCGATATGGACAGTTCGAAAAAGAAGAATTGAACTGTCAGCCCGAGTCGATTGGCGAATGCTTACGCATTACGCTAAACCGTCAGTGTGGATATAGTAGAAATATTAATATTTTATCATGAGATTGCTACCAGGAAGATAGTCAAATTTTTGATAGGCGAATGCTTACGCATTACGCTAAACCGTCCAGTGTGGATATAGTAGATATTAATATTGTAAGCTTCCAGGAAGACAGCAAATTTTGAGACGTGCGTAGAAATACAAACAAATCCCACGTATTTTATTCCAGATTTTTCTTAGATACGTTTGTATTTGGTCGTCCATTTGTGTTTCATTTTAATTTGTCACTCCTGTTTGTTCGTTTGCTTGATAAAGGCCTTGTTGGTCGAAACGTTGCTGTTTATCGTCACTGTTTCTGTATTTTGTAAAACTATAGTACTTTGTGTGTACGTGTTTCACTATTTACCAAGTTTTACTGCAGTCTTCCCCCTATTACGTAATTATACACAAATTTTAAAATGTAGAAGAGGAAATTAATAGTCACAAGAAACGACGTAATGTCAAATAGAAAGCGAAATAATACGTATGAATTTTACAAATAGATGTGAGATATAGCAAAAAATACAGGTCTTATTATTTATCAGTTGAGTTTGATACGTGACTGAACATAAATCTCATTGTCACGAGGAGTCATAATCTACAACGGACTTTATTGTCTCTAGTTCCGGGGGTCTCTGTGTGTCGTTTAGGTTAGGCAGACGTCTCTAGTTCCAAAGAAACTCGGTTCGCTCCCGCCTATAGCCATCAGAATATTTTGTCTCAGAGATCCCTGATTTCAGTATAAGTGAGATCAAGTTCATAGTCTTATCGGAGACGGACGATAAAACGTAGGTTCTGTGTTCAGGTTGAGCACGTAAAAGAACCATTGGCTGCTCAAAAATCGAGAAAAGCATGTTGAAAAGTCTCTGCTCGGACAAAATTCATTTAAAAGATTTAAAAAAAAAATTAATTCCTACATAATAGTTTCACCATCTTCTAAATTGCATTTGGGACAGCCGCCGGTGCTAGGTTCGTGCACTGCGCCGTGATGAGGAGTTCGTGCACTGCCGCTGAGACCTTCCTGTATAAGAAAAAGATAGGAGCACTCATGGTTACTCGCCGAAGTGCAATGATGATGATTCTATCAATAAATCAATCAATCTGTTTCTTGTGGCCTTGTCAGATTTATATCTGAAACTTTCTTTTTCGCAAGTTTGATTACTGGACTACACGATCCTGTCTACATGTATGTTCAATAAGTGATTGAGTGATAGAACTATCATCATTGCACTTCGGTGAATAACCGCGTGTGAACCGATCTCTTCTAAAAAAACCCCGAAGGATTGCCTTCATTGCACCATGTTTTACCCCATATGGCTCAGTCCCTCTCCGGATAAATAGCAGGGCACCTGCCGATAGTATTCAAAAACACGATCTGCGTTGCTCTGGCAACAATCCTAGTAGTCTATGGAAAAATGCACTCGTGAACCGAACGGCGCTGTCCGGTTTCAAACCCACGACCTTACTACATGGCCTGACTACTTCGTTACAGTGATCTCTATCCCTAGATTGACGTACGTCATGTGCGTGTCAAATATATGTGGTTAATATATGTTAATTCTATGTGGTTGGTGTGGGACGTATTAGCGCAATGCATAGAGCGTTCTCGTATCACATCGAACAGAAGAGGATTACGGGCACAATTGAACACTCTATGTTCCACACGTGAGGAAAGAAATTTGCCCTCCTAAATCCTGTACACCTGGGATGAAATGTGAAACGACATACACTTCATACCTGATTGATTGACTGATTGATTGATTGATATAACCATCATTATTGCATTTCGGTGGCTAACCATGTTTGCTTCGATCTATTTCTTACACAGGAAGATTTCAGCGCAGTGCACAAACTCTGAGCACCGGCAAGGGTTCACGATATAATTTGAAGATGGTGAAGATATTTGTAGGAATTTTATTTTTAATCTGATTTTTAAAAAAAAATGAATTTTGCCCTGGCAGACGATTTTCCAGCCTGCTATTCTCCATTTTGAACTGCCAAGGGTTTGTTTACGTGCTCATATTTAACACGGGACCAACGTTTTATCGTTCGTCTCCTATAGAACTAGAAATTAAATCTCATCTACATTGAAATCAGGGAACTCTGGGAAAATATCCCGAAAACTCCACGAGGAGCGAACCGATTACTTTTGGAACGACATGCGAGTACCTAGTCTCTACGCCACTTTTTCCTCTTCGACCCCAGAAATGAATTTTCATTCTTATAGTGCAGGGATGGGGGCGTACGCGGCTTTATTTAAAACCCATAAACCTCCAATAGCTCCAGACGTGTAGTGCTATGCTTATTGCTGCGGAGACTCACAGAGATCCCACGACTACTAAGGATCTGAAAAGGTTATCTCTTCATGGGTTTTTAAGGTTTTTTTGTTATTTTTGAAGGCCTGATCTATTACTAGAAGCCATATATACTCCATGAATTGAACATAGGCATGTTATATATTGTTAGAAAGCTAATTGAATGTACTATCAAGATATGTGATTTTAATATCAGTGTCATATAATATGTGATATCAGTGACCTAATTTTGGTGATACTAAAAATAGATTTTTCAACAAATTTCAAATAATTATACAGTCACAAAGAAGAAAAAAATAAGTATTAAGTATATTACAAAAACTATTAATATAGTCTCTTAGTACCTTCATATTTACACAATATATCCAAACATGAAGTTGTTTGGACAATAAATAAGGCAGTAATTAGGAAATTTGTAACTTCTAAATATTTCCATATTTTGAAGACACCAATTAATAAATAATAAATAAATAAGAGAAAATGATTCAGAACTGGTCTAGTAAGAAGCCCATAAAGAACTAACACTTATAGTCTTGATTAGGACAGTAATCTGAGTCACTAGATACCATTTTATAAGCAAATATGTTATTTTTGACAAGAGCAAATGAAAACTCGTCTGCAGGGATTATCCAAAATGGCGGCCGATCGGAAATGTCGGTGTAATAAAAGCATGTTCTTACCACTGAAGTCAGAGAAGGTTTGCCTGAATGGCTAGGGACACCTTACACACGGTTAGTCGGCTTTCACGCAGAAATCAGTCAGATACGCCATAAAAGGCTTCCTGACTACGCATGAATTCATAGCGGGCGGAGGCAGAAGAAGAACAACAACAAAGCATGCTTTATTCAACGAGATTAGACATCTTAAAAATAAAAAAAATATTTTAAAAACAATTTATTATGGTAATATCATATGTTTTACATTATGAAACATAAATTATATGCTTTTAAATGCATAAATAACACACAAATATGGATAGTCCCGGAGTCATGTAGTCATCTCATTTATAAATGAGATTTTCTTAGTACCCGAATGTTACAGGGATAATTATGCGACTTTTATTTGTCATGTGGTTGATATATGTCAATCGTATGCGTTTGATGTTCCTAATTAACATGCAAAAGTCTTACATGTTCTTGTTTCTTACAAATTAGTTAGTAATGTCTACTTTGCTCCGATTTTTACCAGTCTGTATACATTACCACAGGTCAGTCTATGGCAAGATGGAAGGTGACCGTAAAACGAATCTATGACTTAGTTAGACTCCAACGACAAATACTTTCCTGACCATGACTATATTTAAAAAAGTTACTTAATGGATTGGCATGTTCGACATGGAAATTGTTCTACTCGGGCAGGGGCGTATTGTAACCCGGAGGCTGCAACACTGGTGCAGACAGAATACTATTGTAGTTTGTTAAAAGCTGGTAGGACGAAATAGTGTAACGCGTAAGCGCTCGCCTATCGACTCGGACACAAGAGGGTTGTGAGTTCAGTTCCACACTCAGCGTTCTACACGTGAGGAAATGAAAGGGCCCTCCTACCTCCTGTACACTAGGGGCTTGTAAAGTGAAGTGACTTCATACCCTATGGTATGACAAGGCTACGGAAATTTATTGTATAGTAAACAGCTGACATAAGATGCAAGTGATCACAACCAGTTTCATTTATTGGGGGTAAATAATAGGACAACCTTCAGAATGGGTATTAGCTGAGATAAAAGTCAGTGCCATACTGGACGACTAAGCAGTTGCAGACCAACCGGCGATGGCTCCCTAACAGGACGAAGGGAAATAACAGGTAATGCTGATTTATCCAGTAAAAAAAAAAGTATTTTCAATAACGTGGACTTTAAAGAAAATAATTGGTCTAGACAAGGGGAAGGAAACCTTGTTAAACGTACAAATCCACTGACTGTGAGATACGGATATGTTATTGGAGACAATCCAGACGGTATTTGTCGAAGACGTAGTGTGTCACATGTGACACCTAAAGGAAAATAAAGAAGAACAATTACAGAAATATGGACATACACCAATCTACTCCAACTTCATGGAGTCATTCCAATCAATTTAAGTATGTGCGAATTTAAGCTGGTTTGTTGTCTGAACTTTGAGAAGACTGTAAATGTTGTCCTAGCGGATCTCCGTAGCGAGGAGGTACAGTACTCGACTCACACTCTAAAAGCACTCGGTTTTGAATCCCTTGTAAGTTCTACCGGAAACGGACGATAAAATGTAGGTTATTGATCAAGAACGGTAAAAGACCGCTTGATAATTGAAAATCCGCTGCTAAAACGCAAAATCTTTAATACCAATTTAAGAAACACTTCCTTAAAAAAATTATCCATCATTAAAATGACAACGGACCCTCGCCGGTGATACAGAATTCATGCACTACCGCCGAGATAAATTTGTATTTTTGATACGTTACCACATTCCCCCTTAGCGCAAGGATAATGGGCATATCAATCGATCACATAAATGTGTAGATTCCGCCTCTGAGCATAAACAAAATATGAAAATAGAGACGTGGTATACTATGTCATCAGCCAAATGAAAGTAGCCCAAGAAATCGTCTGCACTTAAACGTGACGTTTGTACTGTCTGGGTACACTTTTGAAAACTATCGCAAAATGGGAACATTTTTGGAGTTCTGCGGAACTCCATTTTGGGTAAGAAATGTATTGTTGTTGAAGTTGTTGCCGTAACCATAGTTACGTAAACATTAGTTGAAAACTGTTTATGCATGTAAAAGATAGAAGAACTGCGTTGATTAGTTATGTTCATTAAACTATAGCATCTCCTGAATATAGTGAATAGTAAAAGCATCCAAATTCAAGGCGTAATAACCACTGATTTTGTTGTCAATGAAGATGGACAATGAATCTAGTAAATACATCAATGAATCATGTCTCTAGGCAAACTGATATTTACCATTTTCATTGGCTTCGTTGCTTCCTCTAGGGTTCTTATAACTTCTTAATTCGTTTGAAAAATGTAGTAAATACAACATTGCATCAGGTCTTTAGCCAACTGATTTTGTTGTAACCCTAAGGTTAAAGAAGAAGAATGTAATAAAGACACCACTGTACCAGGTCTATAGACAACTGATTCGGTTGTAAGTCTGAGGTTAAAGAAGAAGAATGTAATAAAGACACCACTGTACCAGGTCTATAGACAACTGATTCGGTTGTAAGTCTGAGGTTAAAGAAGAAGAATGCAATAAAGACACCACTGTACCAGGTCTATAGACAACTGATTCGGTTGTAAGTCTGAGGTTAAAGAAGAAGAATGTAATAAAGACACCACTGTACCAGGTCTATAGACAACTGATTCGGTTGTAAGTCTGAGGTTAAAGAAGAATAATGTAATAAAGACACCACTGTACCAGGTCTATAGACAACTGATTCGGTTGTAAGTCTGAGGTTAAAGAAGAAGAATGTAATAAAGACACCACTGTACCAGGTCTATAGACAACTGATTCGGTTGTAAGTCTGAGGTTAAAGAAGAATAATGTAATAAAGACACCACTGTACCAGGTCTATAGACAACTGATTCGGTTGTAATTCTGAGGTCAAAGAAGAAGAATGTAATAAAGACACCACTGTACCAGGTCTATAGACAACTGATTCGGTTGTAAGTCTGAGGTTAAAGAAGAATAATGCAATAAAGACACCACTGTACCAGGTCTATAGACAACTGATTCGGTTGTAAGTCTGAGGTTAAAGAAGAATAATGCAATAAAGACACCACTGTACCAGGTCTATAGACACCTGATTCGGTTGTAAGTCTGAGGTTAAAGAAGAATAATGCAATAAAGACACCACTGTACCAGGTCTATAGACAACTGATTCGGTTGTAAGTCTGAGGTTAAAGAAGAAGAATGCAATAAAGACACCACTGTACCAGGTCTATAGACAACTGATTCGGTTGTAAGTCTGAGGTTAAAGAAGAATAATGCAATAAAGACACCACTGTACCAGGTCTATAGACAACTGATTCGGTTGTAAGTCTAAGGTTAAAGAAGAATAATGCAATAAAGACACCACTGTACCAGGTCTATAGACAACTGATTCGGTTGTAAGTCTGAGGTTAAAGAAGAATAATGCAATAAAGACACCACTGTACCAGGTCTATAGACAACTGATTCGGTTGTAAGTCTGAGGTTAAAGAAGAATAATGTAATAAAGACACCACTGTACCAGGTCTATAGACAACTGATTCGGTTGTAAGTCTGAGGTCAAAGAAGAAGAACAAATGATTGATTGATTGTCTGTTGGTTGATTGCCTTTCAGTTAATAACCCTATCTTCTGCCTCTTCTTCACATTTCGTCCATAGGGAAGCATAGATCCGCAACCAAGCCCCGCCTATCCAAGGCCATCCTTTCCAGATCTCACCACTCTCCCCCCCATTCCGTCTCCAACTCCCGTCATGAGTCCCTGCCTTGTGGTGTTCTTCTTCTTCCTCGCGTGGCGAGCTATGAATTTTCCTGGTTGTGGTTTCTGTAGCCATCTAGTGTTTTTACGGGTGGGTAGCCAACCCCACCTCAAACCTCAGACGCCTTTTACATTTTATCGTCCATCTCCGATAGGATTGTGAACTCGATTAAGTACCATTAGAGTGTGAAGCGAGTACCTTACCTCCACACCACAAAGAATGTGGTAAACGAAGAGAGGAGCGAAAAATATATTAAAAACACTAATCCACCAGGCCTTTAGGCAGCTGAGTCTAATGTCAGTCTTGCATTTTTAAAGAGTGATTGGTAAATCATCACTTCCTACTACATCTGCTAGAGATAGAGACTGTCAACTAGCTAAAAGAGAGAGAGGCAGAGAGAGAGAGAGAGAAGAGGGCAACACAAGAGACAATGAGATCACATAGAAGATAAGTTAAGTTGTACATTTTCTGTGATAGTAAGAGAGATGACAACCGTTGACTAGCGAGAAAAACAGAGATAGATAGATAGATAGATAGATAGATAGATAGATAGAGATAGAGAGAGAGATAGACAGAGAGGAAGAGACAACACAAGAGACAATGAGATCACAGAGAAGATAAGGTGTATATTTTCTGTGCTGGTAAGAGCAATGCTCTCTCGCGATCGCCCTTAGACTGATGTACCCGATTTCCCCATAAATCTAATTCTTGTGGAAATCTGATTCATGCAGCCTTAGCATGGGTGGGTTTCGTCATATCTTCAGCGCCATTTGGAGTTATGGTGCTTTTCCTTCGGCGATGTGTCCGGTTTTAGCCATCGTTTACTGGGTTCGCTCTCCGTCAAGCCTTTAGCTGTCCCCAGCCGACCTGCACGGCAGCAGGTTAGAGCAATGCTAGTTGACAGCCGTTGACTAGTGAGAAAAAACACAGAGAAAAGAGAGAAGTTTGCAATAACATAGTAAAGCAGACATGAGTTCTGTTGGTAAAGCAAATCAATCAATCAATCGATAAAGAACAAATGGATGTGACAAAGATATAGCATCAAACGCAGCAGACAATGCTAGGCGATGTGCGGAAACTCATCGATCTTTATTCTCACTTCTGCATCCTATCTTATATTATCTACTTTCTGATATTTTTAGTAGCTCTTTACCTTTCCACTCCTTATTTTTTTCCCCTGGACGCAGTTACTAGCAATGTATTATTATTAAATTAGCTAGTATTCGGATTTTGTGTCATTTTTAAAACTACCATTGGCCGGTATATCGGCTTTATAGTGCAAAAAGGTTAAACTTATATCTATGGTTCAGTAGTTAATTTATTTTTTCGTGTTTTTATATGTTGTCTTGATAAAGACCTATGGTCGAAATTTTGATCATTGTTACTTTTCATCTTTGATTCATGTTTCTGTCCTTGCTAATGTAAAACTATCTTCATGGGCGTCTACATACATTTTTCCAGAAAGGAGTAGGGGGAAGGGGATGGTGATGAAAAAACACATTAAAATTGGTAGTTTACTCATCATCAATGTGCGTATCCTATATAGGACGTTGCTCTCTTTGCAGCGCATCTGAAATTCACTGTTTCTAGCCAGTTCACCCACTTCGTCGATGGTAATATCTTGTAGCCATCTTCTTTTTGGTCTGCCTCTACGTCCTGGGACCCTGCCCTCTAATATTGTTCTTTCCATGCCATCGTGACGCTTGATGTGACCAAATTATCTAATGTTTCTGTATAGTATGTTGTTTATCAGCCAATTCTCTTTAACATTCAGTTCTTTCAGGATATCGGTGTTTTTTATTTTTTTCCTGTTGATAACATTCGTAGGATGTTTCTGTAGCATTTAGTTTCGAAGGAGTGGATTTTCCTTCTTGTTGGTAGCTTACTATGATGGAGAAATGAAGAAGAACAGATTTCTATCAGATTTTCACCCGAGTGGTTACCGGGACCCAAATTGGGGTGTAAAGAATAGAACCACTGTTACCTGCCACGCATATCGTAAGATGCGACTAAGAAGGTTGGGCGTGGGACTAGCTACTCAAATTGTAAAAATACTAGATGGCTATAGAACGGAGAACGAACTGAGTAAACGCTGGCTGAAACCGGACACATCACCGAAGGATAAACATCAGAGCTCCAAATGGTGCTGAAGATGTGACGTAAAACACACCAATGCTAAGGCTGCATGAATCAGATTTCCACATGAATAAAATTTATGGGGAGGTCTGGTACATCGATCTGGGTGGTGATCGCGAGAGAGATAGAGAGATAGAGATATGAGATTTCGATTTCTAGCTCCATGTACAGAACTATTAACTTCTTATAACTATTTAAACCATAGCTAGTTTGCAACATGCAATCACAATGTTTTATCAAAAAACAATTTTCCAGGGGAAGGCCACATGCGTCCATCCCCTACCCTTCTTTTTGCCTTACGCGTAGATGCCTATGACTTGTATATCTCTTCGTCTATAACATAGAATCCAAAACTTTTTCGGCCCCCGCCCACTTCGCACGACAAAAACTTTGTAACGTCCCTCTCCTCATTAAAACAGTTTGACAACACCCCCACCCCTTCCCGACCCCACATATATATATGCTCTATTTTCACTTTGACAGAAAATTGATGTATAATTCTGTCATGCATGGTCAATTTTCAAATGATTATATACATGAAATAGAACATTGATGTAAAAATTGGATCGTGTAAGATGGGAATAAGATGAATTAAAATACAGAATTCACATTTTTAACGATTATTCAATCGCAAAATCAAGAAAAAAACAAACCCAAAATGCTTCTGAACCCACTATCGCCCCCTGAAGGCTTCAGGCCCACAGGGGCGGTACCTCCACATTGGGAAACGCTGGTCTATATGGTCCAAACAATACTAGTTACAATCTGTTTTATTTTTATTTCTATCCCCAGAACAACACAGAATTTCTTTCCTCATCGTGGCCGAAATTTACACAGTGTTTTCAAGATACAGTTCTAGTCTGGTCACCATGTTGTATCCTCGCCATATTAGCTCCTCTTTACGTCCTCAGCCTGAGCAACATGAGGTCGCCTACACCTCTGCCAATGACTGCACTGAATGCTGGGAAACTGGTAAGTCTACTTGACGTGTATACGTTTTCCCAAAATAATATCTCCAGGGAAATAAGGTTAATTTATTGATGCAACCTATTTTCTTTCTTTTCTAATTTCTGTTTCTTTCTTACTTTTATAATTTATGTTTCTTTCTTTTCAAATTTCTGTTTCTTTCTTACTTTTCAAATTTCTGTTTCTTTCTTACATTTAAAATTTCTGTTTCTTTCTTACATTTCAAATTTGTGTTCTTTCTTACTTTTCAAATTTCTTTTCTTCTTCTTTTTCAAATTTTGTTTCTTTCTTACTTCAAATTTCTGTTTCTTTCTTACTTTCAAATTTTGTTTCTTTCTTACTTTTCAAATTTCTGTTTTTCTTACTTTCAAATTTTCTTTCTTTCTTCTTTTCAAATTTCTATATTTTTTTCTTCTTTTCAAATTTCTGTTTCTTTCTTACTTTTCAAATTTCTGTTTCTTTCTTACTTTTCAAATTTCTGTTTCTTTCTTACTTTTCAAATTTCTGTTTTTTCTTACTTTTAAATTTCTGTTTCTTTCTTACTTTTCAAATTTTGTTTCTTTCTTACTTTTCAAATTTTCTATTTCTTTCTTACTTTTAAATTTCTTTTCTTTTCTTACTTTTCAAATTTCTGTTTCTTTCTTACTTTTCAAATTTCTGTTTTTTCTTACTTTTCAAATTTCTGTTTCTTTCTTACTTTTCAAATTTCTATTTTTTCTTCTTTTCAAATTTCTGTTTCTTTCTTACTTTTCAAATTTCTGTTTCTTTCTTACTTTTCAAATTTCTGTTTTTTTCAATTTTCTTTACTTTTCAAATTTCTGTTTTTTCTTACTTTTCAAATTTCTGTTTCTTTCTTACTTTCAAATTTCTGTTTCTTTCTTACTTTTCAAATTTCTTTTCTTTCTTACTTTTCAAATTTCTGTTTTTTCTTACTTTTTTAAATTTCTGTTTCTTTTACTTTTCAAATTTCTGTTCTTTCTTACTTTAAATTTCTGTTTCTTTCTTACTTTTCAAATTTCTATTTCTTTCTTCTTTCAAATTTCTGTTTTTTCTTACTTTTCAAATTTCTGTTATTTCTTACTTTTCAAATTCTGTTTCTTTTCATTTACTTTTCAAATTTCTGTTTTTTTTACTTTTCAAATTTCTGTTTTTTCTTACTTTTCAAATTTCTGTTTTCTCTTATTTTTTTTCAAATTCTGTTTTACTTTTCAATTGTTTCTTCTGGTGTTGCGGGGCTCGTAAGGGAGCAACGAATAGTAACACAACGAGCTACATGGCATGTCGTAAGAGATGACTAAGTTAGGCGACTAGGAAGCTATCCTTGTAAATAAAAGCATCCCAGAAATTGGATGTGCTAGCCTACTTGTAGAGGCATAACTGGAGCAACGTACAATCGCTCTTTGACTCAGATCACATACATTTTCATACAAATCTTACACATCACCATGTGTGTTTGTGTTTTTATTTCCTAACCTAATTTTGTTTAGCTCAGAGGTCGAATGGTCAATTATTTTGGGTACCGGTTAAAATACTTTTGAGACCGATCCGGCTCTGCAGGCCGTAGGTTACCACCATATGGCTCGTGCTTGCTGCGGGAGATTACAAGTACCCTATAATCTTGTATTAGATATATCAGTTTATGACTAACATCAATAACACTATCATTTCTTCTCGATGTATCTACAGTTTTGTCAAACGACTGCTGCGATTCTAATGTTGGTATCGATCCTGCAAAGAGCAAGTCTTCATCATGGAGGCAAACCCACGTTTGCCGCAACGTATGTCGCCGACGTGGTCAAGTTATTCTCGTTTGTGAGTTGTTTAGCTAAATAGTTACGAAAACAAATGATTTGATGGACTTTTAAGTGAAAGGTCAAGTTAAAAGATGAGGCATGAAGAGATGAAAAAAAGAATTGATGGCTGGAGTTGGAAAAACGAAGGAAGAGAAGAGAAGTGCAAGACAAATGGACGGAATGTAGCTAAATATGATACTTGTGGTGTACTAGTTTAACGGAGAAAAGGGATATAAGGAGAGGAGTTGATTTCTGTGGTCGCCTGTGTGGTGCTGGGGCCCGCAAGGAAGCAAAGAATAGTACCACTGCAACCTACTATGCATGTCGTAAGAGGCGACTGATGTAGGCACTAGGGATGCTACCTAGTAAATAAAAAGCAGCGCAGAAATCGGATGTGCTGGCCTATGTGTAGGTGCATAACTTGCACAACGTACAATCGTTCTTAGGCTCAGATTACATACAAATCACACAGAGTGGTTGACAAGGGGACGATATGGAGCGTTCGAAGAAGAAGGAGATTGTTGTGGTGATTACTAATATTCACACACTCATACATCCATACACACACACGCACGCACGCGCAAACGGTTGCAACTTAAGATATTCATATATTCTTCAGCATGAAGAAACAAGGGTACGACACAAGCAAAGAAACAAAAGTAAGACTTCTGACAAAAATCATATTCCCGTTACAGCATATGGATGCGAATCGTGGGCCATAACACAAACCTAAAAAAAAAATAATTAAAGCTTTGAAACAAGGCGCTATATAAAAGTTCTTAGAACATCCTGGACAGAGAAGAGAAAAACAAAGACATCCTACAAGACCTGCATATGATGGAGCATTGACTCGTAAATAACATCTTTTTCTTCTCTTCTGTCATTTACTTCTTTATAGAAGTGTTGGGGGTGAAACGTAGTGATCTTGTGTGTGCTCGTCTTCTCTTCCACCATTTACTTCTTTATAGAAGTGTTGGGGAGTGAAACGTAGTGATCTTGTGTGTGCTCGTCTTCTCTTCCACCATTTACTTCTTTATAGAAGTGTTGGGGGGTGAAACGTAGTGATCTTGTGTGTGCTCGTCTTCTCTTCCACCATTTACTTCTTTATAGAAGTGTTGGGAGTGAAACGTAGTGATCTTGTGTGTCTCGTCCTTCTCTTACCATTTACTTCTTTATAGAAGTGTTGGGGGTGAAACGTAGTGATCTTGTGTGTGCTCGTCTTCTCTTCCACCATTTACTTCTTTATAGAAGTGTTGGGGGTGAAACGTAGTGATCTTGTGTGTGCTCGTCTTCTCTTCCACCATTTACTTCTTTATAGAAGTGTTGGGGTGAAACTAGTGATCTTGTGTGTGCTCGTCTTCTTCCACCATTTACTTTTTATAAAGTGTTGGAGAGAAAAAACACGTAAGATCTTGTGTGTGCTTGTCTTCTCTTCCACCATTTACTTCTTTATAGAAGTGTTGGGGGTGAAACGTAGTGATCTTGTGTGTGCTCGTCTTCTCTTCCACCATTTACTTCTTTATGAAGTGTTGGGGGTGAAACGTAGTGATCTTGTGTGTGCTCGTCTTCTCTTCCACCATTTACTTCTTTATAGAAGTGTTGGGGGTGAAACGTAGTGATCTTGTGTGTGCTTGTCTTCTCTTCCACCATTTACTTCTTTATAGAAGTGTTGGGGGTGAAACGTAGTGATCTTGTGTGTGCTTGTCTTCTCTTCCACCATTTACTTCTTTATAGAAGTGTTGGGGGTGAAACGTAGTGATCTTGTGTGTGCTTGTCTTCTCTTCCACCATTTACTTCTTTATAGAAGTGTTGGGGTGAAACGTAGTGATCTTGTGTGTGCTTGTCTTCTTCACCATTTACTTTATAGAAATGTTGGTAAGTGTTCTTGATGCGTCGCTCCATCTTTGTGTGTGCTTGTCTTCTGCTTTCTCACCATTTACTTTTATAGAATGTTGGGAGTGAAACTAGTGATCTTGTGTGTGTCTTCTCTTCCACCATTTACTTCTTTATAGAATGTTGGGAGTGAAACGTAGTGATCTTGTGTGTGCTCGTCTTCTCTTCCACCATTTACTTCTATAGAAATGTTGGAAGTGAAACGAGTGATCTTGTGTGCTCGTCTTCTCTCCACCATTTACTTCTTTATAGAAGTGTTGGGGTGAAACGTAGATCTTGTGTGCTCGTCTTCTCTTCACCCTTTACTTTAAGAAGTGTTGGGTGAAATTGATCTTTGTGTAGTGTCTTTCACTTTAGATGAGCTGTTGATGAAACGTAGACTGTTCTTAAGGATGCCGTCGCTCCATCTTGGTGGTCTTCTCTGCTTGTACTCATTATACTTTGAATAACATCATGTCCCGAAGATGAAATATTTGGACACATTAAACCGATGGTCTGAGAAAGGTACTGGAATGCATGGTTCTGGAACGAGGCAGGGACGACCAAGACGAAAGTGGCAACAGGACATCAACGACCTGAACATGACGCTGAACGGCAGGAGCACTTGCAGAAGATAGAGCTTTAGATAGGCTGTGATGAATACGACGTTCCATAATGGATATGCTATCGACATATATTCATATACATACAAACAGTTACCGTCTAAGTTGTATACACATTTATAAATCCGCATATTGAAAGATATGTTAAAAGTTCAACACTGGACAGGAGACTTAACATCAGACCGTTCTTCACACATGTCCACACGACCACATCCACACATAATAATACAATTTCCTGTGGTCTTTTCAGATCATTGGGTAAGGGGATCCGAGAGAGAGAGAGAGAGAGAGCGACTATTGGGTATGAAATGCCTGTCACTTCATATTTATATACCTTAGTGTATAGGAGATAGGAGCAGGGCCTGTGCCGTGCTATGATTCAGAGAGGCGGTCGCATCAGGCGGGACCGTAAGAGGGGCGGCATGAGCAGCGAAATCAAAATCACAATTGAAGGTTATTTTAAAGAAAAAAAATTTAAGTGGCGGCATTTCGAAGACTTGCATCATACTGAGAAAATATACCGTACGGTCCTGGATAGGAGGGCCAATTCCTTTCCTTACGTGAGGAACGATGAGTGTGAGATTGAACCCACAGCTCTCTTGAGTCCGAGTCGATAGGCGAACGTTTACGCATTACACTAATCCCACCACATTCACACATACAAACACATAATGCTATGCAACAGGTTCAGCATTGAGCGCCCACAACTCGTCTTTCTAGGCAGGTGCAGCTTTTCTGGGACAGTATGAACGGCGACAAGGAGTGACAGCGTCTAGACTACAGCTTGCGTTCTGGGCGTTTCTGTCTATAGCCAGTATCATACCAGCATACACACTTGTCATGGAAGAGGTAGGGTCATTACAACTGGAATACATTCTTGTCATGATAATCATAATATTTCTCATTTCATGATCATCTTCATCTCGCATCGGGCATGTCTATAATTTCTCTGATGCAGTGGCGGCTCGCCATTAAGGGCCTGTGGGGTCGGGCCCCACCAAAAGAAATGTGAACGTGTATTTATTATTTTATAAATTAAAATATAACCTAACCCAGAACCATGATTTTTTTCAAACATGTTTGTTTGGCCCCACCAACAGAAATTATCACGATCCGCCACTGCTCTGATCTCTTCCCAAACACGTATCAGTGTGTTTAGACTAACAGCTCCCGTTCTGGGTTGGTTTATATATCTACTGGGGTACCTCTCATGGTTATTCCGCCTTGCTGCACATATCGGTATGCATAACGCGAATCATGATAGAGAATACGCTTTATCTTCGTTGACATCTTCAAAGCGAGTGTTTTCTCTTAGAGCATTGATGACGTCTCTATTATACATTAAAGACACATTCTCGATCGCAGAATTGCTCACCAATTGCAACCGCTCTCTCATTGCCCTTCATCCTAGTAAAATCTGGGAAATACGCTCGATCAAGTTGTGTCCTGTATCCTGACAGTGCATTCTGTCAGACTTTGCCTGTCCACCACCCGATGGTTCTATCTCGTTATTATCTCGTTCTGTCCCTTGTTCTCCTGCCGCATACCTTTCCTTCCAAGATGGTTTTCAACAAAGTTATGTCTTTTAATGGCATCAAAATATTTCATTTGACTAATTTCTATATCATTGAGCAGTTGTTTTTTTTTACCTAGTGTTTGAAGTCATCATCAAATAGCTTGTCCTGTGCATAACTTTGCCACCCCAACAGTCCTCCGGAATTTCTCTCTCTCATAGGTCAGATGTGCTACCTCTGCAGTCGTCATGCTCAAACCATCAGTTACATCCTGAATCTATATTCTCCGTGGTCTTCCTCTTCTCCTCTTTGCCAGTATGCCTCCTTCTATGATGGTCTTCTCCAGCCCTTCATGTCTTTTTATATGTCCATAATATCTCCATTTTCTCTTTCTTATTTTCTTCTACTTCTTCAGCGATCTCTGGTCATGCGCTTAATTTACAGTGGACCACAAACTGGGCGGTCAGCTTCAGGTCTATCAGGTTTCCCCAAAGCTTAGTTCTCAGGTCGACTGGGTGTTGCCACATGTTGCTTCTCAGCTCACCCAGGAGAGGACAGTCTTGCAGGATATGCTCCGGTGTCTGTTCCACCTGCTGACACTGGCAGAGCTGTTTGACTTATTACTAGTCTATATAAGTGTTTGTTGAATTCAAGTCTTTTTTATTTGTAGCATCAGCCAGTTTCCTTCGATTTTGAGTCCTTTGGGGTGAAGGGTGAAGGGTGAAGGGTGAAGAAGAAGAAGAAGAAGAAGGGAAACTAAGTGCACGACCAATGATAGCTGAAGAAGAAGAAGAATATTGAATATTTTATATGTATATCTGTTTAACTTTTCATTTTGTGTCTATATATAAATAGTATCTTTTATGTGGGACGGATTAGCAAAATGCATAGAGCATTCGCTTATCGAACCGGACACAAGAGGGTTGTGGGTTCAGCCCCAAACTTGACGTCTATCATGTGAGGAAAGGAATTGGCCCTTCTACATCCTACACACAAGAGGCTAGAAATTGGAAGTGACAGGCACTTCATAATCCATTGTCTCTTGAGTTGGAATGTATTAATCCTTGAGTTTGTGCCGTGGACCAGACACGCATTTTATGCGGGCTGATGGTTGATCACCCCTTTATATTGTAACCTTGGTGATTTAATCTAGCTCGCTAACAATTGAAAAAATGTGCATGAATAAAAGCAGTATATGTAATACAATGTTTTGATGTTATCACTTTCAGAAATACTTGGAGGATTTAGTTGGATTTGGATTGTTCTACATCGTGTTCATTCTGTCTCTTATCTGCTTTTTGCTCAACTGCTGGTCGGAACATCCGGGCACTTCGACTAGAAAGGGATACTATTCGTTAACCACGGTAACCTTTTTTCTACTTTTTTATCAGTCGACTAGCGCTATCAAAGCAATCAAAGCAATCACACAAGCCACCAGAACAGCGCAAGACAAAAACAGAAAACCACGACACTGGGCAACAACCCGGTAGCAGTGTGACGACAAAATAAGAAGAAGAAAACCAGCGCTATTCCCGACAATCTCTTCAATGATTCAACGAAATCTGCGCTCTTACACATCGGTTCAATCTTCTTTCTTTTCTCAAGTCCTGTTTTTTCCTCACAGCATCAGCATAAGTATTTTGATTCTACATAACAATGAAGAGCTGCGGTATCCGTGGTTTGTCTATAAATCCCGTACAATAGCCAAAATTATATTACTCTTATCAATGGGGGACGAGTGGCACTTTCTGTGTTGCTCAGTGATATATCAGCCAAGGTAAGGTTTATTGTGCTTATTCCCGCCATCAGATTTCCCGCTGGTTATGCTGAGATCTACGGTACTCGAGACATGTGACCTAGAGCTCAGTGCAAAAGTATTGTCCCTTTCTCAGTGACTGGGTCTTTACTATGGAAGTTCATCCTCAGAAATCTTCACATTTTGTACTCACATGTCTTCGGATCTAGTCAGTATCATTCTAGCTACTTTTCAACTACAGATGGTTAATGATTTTTGTCTAGAAGAACACAAACTGGTACAGACTAACCCAACCCAGCGTTATCATTATCTGACTACGCCATTGCTCTAATCACCCAATAACCAAGGGCTATAATTACTTGACTACGCCAACACTCTAATCACCCAGCAGGCCAACGCTATAATTACTTGACTACGCCAACGTTCCGATAATCTAACTACGCCAACGATATCATTACTTGACTACGTCGACGCTCTAATCATTAAAATAACCAAGCGCTATAATTATTTGACAATGCCAACGATCTAATCACCTAACTCCCTCAGCGCTATAATTACTTGAGCGAATTTAGTTATTGAATCTTATCTTATCTTAACCACATTTGCCGTGAAGCGTCGTGGCAAGAGTTAGTTTTCTATCTTGTGCCAGGTGTGTTGCGCTTGACATTGTTAGTTCATGCTTTCGCAGGGACTCTGAGATATTATCTATCCATCGTGTTCTTGGCCTGCCTCGTGCTCTGCGCCCTGAATGTCGATTATTGTAGACACGTGATGGTAGTAAATGTGGTTCCATTCTCATTAGTTATTGAATCTTCTTTCTTTTGTCCTTCTCTGCTTTTTGCCGCTAGGCGTAGCAGGTTTAACTGATGATCGGCTTCCGAGATAATGCACACTTGGTCGCTTGATATGGTGTGGTATTGTGGAGTTTTAAGATGTCTGTAACTCCATCAACCCATCTTTTTCTTGGTCTGCCCTTTCCTCTTGATGATTCCATTTTCAGGTTGTACGCTCTTGCAACTGGTGTATCCGGGTTCATTCTGACCAAGTGGCCAAACCATTTGAGTCTCTGTTTTTCAATAAATCTAATAGCAGGTGTTGTTCCGACTGTTCTTCTAATTTCCTCATTTCTTATATGGTCTCTTCTTGTTTTATTTACTGCTTTCCCCAGGCATCTCATTTCGCATGTGGTAATTTTCCTTTCTTGTTCTTTTGTCAGTGCCCATGTTTGGCTCTGGTAGCACAGTGTTGGTATAAAGATTGAATTTATAATCTGTCTTTTAGTCACTACTGGAATAGCTGGGTGTTTCAAAATTGGGGTAAGCTGGTTATTGAATAAGTCATCAAAATAAACACTGAACTCTACTAAAACTATAACCCAGTGCTGACTATCCTAGAGTTCTGAACGTTTGACCACGGAAGCGTTTTTGTTATCCCGTGAAGTACAAATTACACGATGGAAATGTTGACTGCTTAACGTTTGCCGTGACGTTTGTCATCAAATTTGAGGTGAAATGCGACGTAAAATCTGACCTGTGAACTTTGTTTGATCAAGAACTTGCAGATTCAGTTAACAACTATTATTTTAATTTGTATTTTAAATCATATGTAAAATTATATATCCTCTATATATCATGGACAGAGAAGATAAAAAATAGATCTATCAAGAAAGAACTCAAAACCAAATAAAACTGGCTGATACTACAAATATGAATGAGAAAGTAGATGTAATTTGGACATATAAAGAGACACGAAGATCTGGAGAAGACTATTATGGAAGGAGGCATCCCAGCAAAGAGGAGAAGAGGAAGACCACGGAGATGATGGATGCAGAATTAACTAATGGTCTGAGCATGACGACTGCAGAGGTTTGACATCTGGACTATGATATAGAGAAATTCCAAAGGACTGTTTGGCAAAGTTCTGCTCAGGACAAGCTATTTGATGATAATATAAGATTAATGTACCACTCTGACAACGCAAGAGAAACGTCTGGCCGAATGAACTAGAGAGCGGCTCTCATGCGGGAGACCCGTGTTCGATTCATAGTAAGATCAAGGTTCTTTTCTGTTGTGGGCAGTGGCGGCTCGTGTGCATTTTTCTTGGTGGGGCCAGACACAAATTATCGGAAAAATTATGGTTTTTTTTTAGTATTCACTATTCCGGACGTTATTCTGCCTTTCGATTATTGGTGGGGTCGGGCCCCACTGGCCCTTAATGGCGAGCCGCCCCTGGTTGTGGGCGTAAATGAGAAATCCTAGCCTGAACGGTTTCGCGGCGATGCACTCGCCATGCAGCAATTAAATTCCTCAGGCTCACGTCCTACCTGTTCTACACCACCATAAAAAGTGGTAATACAGACAGTAGCGATAGTAGCATCCAACACCCACACGTCTAACCTTGATTATGAATCAACAATAGGGAATTGTGTTCCAGGATTGGACTCTATACTTTTCTCCACACACACACCAGAGGGGTGCAACGGCACGCGTCTGATGCTGCTGTCATCATAGCTTGCGATGGATGGGCTGTAGATTCGTTCAAATCCCTAGTGTGAGACTTGTACTTGTATTATTCTGTTAACATTTCCCTCAAGAGATGCTCGTTTTAACCCCTTCATCCGTATGAGTCGAGATACCGGCTCGCAGTGTTTTTAAGAGGACATAAAGTCTATTTATCGGCAAATTTAATATCCTCTGCAAAAACAATTTAACACATTTTTAAATAAAGACTAAACAAAAATGACGGAGTGAAGGGTTATGTATTCAACGAACATGAAAGTCGTTGACTAAACAAAAGTTTAGCGTTGTGTGAACATGACCATATGTAAACTGATGATTCTATAACTGTCTTCACAGCCTGAATGTCCGTTGATGGAAGCTTCAGCCTTGTCCGACGTGTTTTTCATTTGGATGTTCAAGTCAGTAACAATTGTCAGACTTTTATAATGCATTTAATTTGATGGATATGGAAATATAATAAATCTCTTCTTCTCTTCCACCATTTACTTCTTTATAGAAGTGTTTGGGGGCATACTCTTAGTATTCCGATCTTTGTTTTCTTATCAGTATATAATGGGGTTGTACACATTGAAATATGAGATAAATGTGTGACACATTTAGATATGAATAAGCCCGCGTGCCCAGCGTGTTCGTAGCGCGTTGGACTGTGGGTGACTAGCCCTCTGTGTGTACGGGTTCAATTCCGTGGGCAGGCAGAAAAAGCCACAGATTCCCCAGATTCACGGTGTTCGTGGCACCGAACCGAAGGGTTACTATGTCCATGGCACCGAGCCGAAGAGCTGAAAAGCTCAAGTGCTTCTGGATCGGAAAAAAAAAAAAAGATATGAGATAAAGGTGTGTAACACATTGAGATATGAGATAAAGGTGTGTACACATTGAAATATGAGATAAAGGTGTGTACACATTGAAATATGAGATAAAGGTGTGTACACATTGAAATATGAGATAAAGGTGTGTACACATTGAAATAGAAGAGAAGGTGGATATATGAAAGTATGAGATGTGTACAAATTAAATTATTAGAATACGTGGGGAAGCAAAAATACGAAATGAGATGTATATATAAAAATATTAGATCAAATGTCAAAAAGGCAATTTTAGATAAAAAGACGACAAGGCAATATTTGATGACATGGACACATAACAACATTAGATAAGCTCGTCTTGGTTATGTTGTTATTGTTAAATTAATCTGAAGCCATAATTCAGTCATCATAATTCAGTCATCCATCTTCATAGTCTTCTTTTGTTATCACACTGCTACCGGGTTGTTGCCCAGTGTCGTGGTTTTCTGTTGTCTTGTCTTGCGCAGTTCTGGTGGCTTGGGTGATAGGTATTTGTGATCTTTGCCAGGATTCTAAACATCTTTTTCGTGGTCGTATTATCTCTTTCTTTCCTGATTTTTTTTTGCTGTAGAAGTCTATGTATTGCTTGGGAGTTTGAATGTATTCTTATTAAGTTGCCAAACCACTTCATTTTTTGTTTATCAATGTAATTCAAGCAAGGTTATGTGCCAAATGTCTTTCTTATGCTGATGTTGGTGACTCTGTCCTCTCTGGTGTTGTTGTTAACTTTTCGTAGCCACCACATTTTTCACATGTAGTTATTTTTGTGACTGCGCTTTGCTTATTTTTCATGTTTTGCTCTGGTCATCCATCACAAAAAGTAAATGTCTTGTTTCAGACTGATCAGAATAGGATTCAAACGCGATATTGAAGAGTCAGACCTGTGGTCTCTACCTCCTTACATGACCTGCGATTATCACATGCCAACGTTTGAGGAGCTGTGGAACAAGGAGGAGCTTAGATGTATGAATGACAGGTGATGAAAACAAACACATTACGCCCACATCTGTCATGTGGATAAACTGTAAACATTGACACACATACCATTTCATTGACTTTACTACTTAGTCATACACATGTGTGATTTTACAAGTCAACACTCAACATCCACACACATATATTATTGCATTGATTAATGCAGTGCTTTCAAAGTGGGCGCTGAAGCCTTTTTTTGGGGGCGCGATAGTGGGTTTAGAATCATTTGAGGAGTTCTTTTTCGTGATTTTGTGATTGAATAATCATTTAAAATTTGAATTCTGCAATTTTTTTAATCTTATTTCCATCTTACACGATCCATTTTTCATCAATTTTCTTTTTCATGTATATAATCATTTGAAAATTGACTATGTATGGCATAAATATATATCAGTTTTCTATGTCAAAGTGAAAATAGAGCATGTGTATATATATGTGAGAAAGGGAGGGAACGTTGGCAAACTGTTATAATGGGGAGGGTGGCGCTACAAAGTTTATGTCGTTAAAAGTGGGTGGTGGGTCGAAAAGGTTCGGGAATCTATGGATTAATGTAAGCACACATATGCTGTTTTATGGGTCAACATATACACACCAATGTTATTTTATTGTTTGTTTATTAGTAGAGGATTAAAGCCTCTTTAAGCCGAGGCATGGTCTTTTCAACCCAAGGTGATCCTTGTTTTGGTTATCTCAGAGCGTGTATGCCAACAAACATGAAAAATAAAATGAACTCCTTCCAGGAGAACCCAAGTATATTATATGTTATTTAGGTCACAATAAGCACACATATGCTATTTTATAGATCTTCAGACAATTCAGAAAAACCCACTTTATACCATAAGATATATTTTGAAATACTGTGTTAGGTCTGTATTTATCCTTTAACCAGGCGATACATGATGGAGGATGTGGTCAACATCAAACCGGCCGCCTCTATTGTCAAGTGTTTCTCTGGTACTAATTGAAGCTGCGTCGACCTGAGAGGTGTACTGGTTGGACGAAATTCAACTTCCACTGCGGAATTTGATCCTGAGCGCAAATACAAAACAAGTGCATTAACCACTTTGCTATGGCGTGTCTCATCACATGTCATCATAGGTGCACATGCATTATTTTATAGTCAAACATATGCGCACATACACATGAGGTCAGTACCTTGTAGTGGTAGCGGTCGGTCAGAGGGTGCTTGCTTGTCTCAATGACCAAGAGAACTTTACAGGCAGGAAAACTTTCTAAAATGGTTACCTAAGCCGGACATGTCAAAGGAGAATGGTCAGACTAAATATGGCCTACTGATCATCCAGGTTGTGGTCTGCATTATGGACTAACTCTGCATCCATATAAAAAAAAGGACGCAGCTACAGAAACTAAAAACAAGAAAGAGCAGTGGATTGGGCATACCCCGCAGAAAACACAATCGAGTGTCACTAGACAAGCACCTGGAGAAACCCACAAGGGAAATGAAAACCGGGATTCCTAAATATACCTGGAGACAGTCTTCTTGAGGAGGAAGCCATAACAAAAACTGCCATATAATGTTCACTGTATTGTGTTTTTTTTTTTAGAAATTACCTTATTTGGTTTTTTTTTCTGTATTTGGATTCGTCTTCTTCGAACGCTCCACATTGACCACTTGTTAAACCACTTTTTGTGATTTGTATGTGATCTGAGCCTAAGAGTGATTGTGCATTGTGCCAGTTATGTGCCTACTTGTAGACCAGCACATTCGATTTCTGTGACGTTTTTTATTTACTAGGGTAGCTTCCCTATGCTCCTACCTCAGTCACCTCTTACGATATGCCATGTAGGTCGCAGTGTTACTATTCTTTGATTCCCTTGTGGGCTCCAGTAACACAAAACGATCCTTTATTGTGTTTATTTATTATGTAGGGGATTAAAGCCTCTGTAAGCAGAGGCACGTCTTATTAATATGAGCAGGCTCATCAATCAAAATCAAACTGGTACGGTCAGTCGCTGGATGCTGTTGGAGATATTGCGAAGGAGATCAGAGCACCTACGGACATGTCCAGAGTGCAATGAAGATATTCCAAACTGAAACTGAAACGTCTTATTAAACCAAAAGCAAGTCTTTTAAAAATCAAAGCTTTATGCCAGCAAATATAACAAATATAACTTCTTGCGGAGAATCTAAGTTACTTGTTTCGCCTTTTATAACAGACAAAGAAAGAATGAAGCACTTACAGTCAGCTATTCTTCTAATACTGGTAAGGTGGACACAGTCAATGCTGGAATGGTTCTTCCGCCACACATAATGGAGAAAACTCGACTTACTACTGCTTCTAAGGTAAGTGTTATGTTATGTTAAGCGATAGACGTCATGGCACTTTGGCATTCCCATTCGTGCTCTGTCCTCCGCTGCAGCAGCCATCCCAAAGTCCATATGCTCACCGTACCCATGAGACACGAAGGCTGGAAGACCATCATGGAAGGAGGCATACTGGCAAAGAGAAGAAGAGGAAGAGCACGGAAAAGATGGATTCAGTATGTAACTGATGGTTTGAGCATGACGGCTGCAGAGGCAGAATTTCCAGAGGATTGTTGGGGTGACAAAGTTCTGCTCAGGACATGCTATTTGATGACGATGGCCCATGAGAAGTGGATTAGTATACCTTCTCACTCTACCACGAAGATGACACTATCTGGCAATGTCCAAACTTAACTCCTAAGGTAAGTGAGTTTGAGAGAAGATTCAAACCTATGTTGTTTCTAAGGTAAGAGGGTTTAAGAGAGATCACAATAAGTTTTGCAAACACTGTTTGATCAGATCTTACCTGATTATTCTGTCTAGTTATAACGAAGTGTTCGTGAAAGACACTTCTCAGTGACCATATATTTTTAGAATGGCTCTCTGGTTGTATTCGTAAGGACGCGCGTATTGCTGAGGCTGTGTGATGGGTGTCGTAATAAAGAGAGGTAAGTGGTTTGAATCCTGTGTTTGTCTATTTGTTTTTTCGGAAGCTATTAATACTTGTACTCTGTTTATTTGTTGATCAGAGGGTTTAAGAGAAAATTCGAGTCACGTATGTTTCTAAATTTGGAACATTTATGAAATAATTATATTCAGAAATGAAATCATCAGGGAAAAAAGTAGGTACAACATCAGTACTGAACTCCACAAAGAAACAGCAAATTAAATGTGGGTTGTCTATTGTCTTTCACCTGGTGGATGATGGAACTGGTTGTCCACTCTTGACGTTAAGCCTAGAGGTGGGATATTTAATGTGCGTTCCATCACCAGATGAGTCGACCTTGTGTGTTATAACTGTGTTTATTTAGTGTGGTCTTGATATTGTCTATGTATCTTTTTCTTGGTCTTTCCTTTAAATGGTTCGACCACGTAAACATATTACCATCAAAATAACAACATAATTGTGTCATTTTGTGTATAACTTAAATGGTGCTTTTTTTTCTATTTTTGTGTATAGAGTAGAAGTGGTATTCTTTATTTAATCACAAAGTACTGTAGTTTTACAACTACAGTACTTTGTGATTACGTGTTTTGCCAATCAAAAAGTTTTACTGCAGTCTCATCTATTTTGTGATTATTCTTCATTTGTTATGTTATGTTATGATTATGCGATCGACGTCGGCATTGGACATTCCCATGCATGCTCTTCATTTGTTGTTTGTATGGATATTTCTGAGCAGAGATTATGATGTTATGGGCTTGTTGTCAGTGAAACTGGCTGCTACTTGGTGATCACATTTTGAAGCGGTCTCGCCCGTGTGGTGCCGCGGCCCGTAAGGAAAGCAAAGAATAGTACCAATGCAACTTACAAGACATGTCGTAAGAGGCGACTGATGTAGGGTCTAAGGAAGCTAATGAAAAGTGTCGTAGAAATCGGATGTGCTGACCTACTTGTATGCGCATAACTGGCACAACGTACAACCACTCTTAGTCTCAGATCACATACACATCACCCAGAGTGGCTGATACGAAGCGTTCGAAGAAGAAGAAGAAGAAGTAGAAACTGAACATCACAGATTCTCTAATAAAATACATCTCTCTCTCTCTTTCTCTCTCTCTCTTTCTCAACAGAGCCCAGGTCCCAGTACTCACAATTTCTAGACAAAACACGTGATCAAGAAGAATCTGCGAGAACGCCAAAGCCGTCATTGATCTGGGTAATTCTGAAGCAGTCATGGTTCCAGATTTTCTTTTTTACCTGGTCCAATTTTACCCAGACATAAAGCATGGTCTTGGGCCTTTACTGCTCAAGAAAATTATGTTTTGAACATTTCTTCTTTTGATGTATGCGGGGATGTCATGTTCTTTTTTGGTGTTTTCCCAGATTACTGTATTCTGACTAAAGGCCGTCCATGCTATGATACAAGAAGGGTCGCATAAAGGTGGCACCGTAAGGAGAACGGCATAATAAATTGAAATTAAAATCACAATTGGTTATTTTAAAAAAAAAAACATTTGGGGCGGTATTTCAAAGACTTGCATCATCAAAAAAGAATATTCAGTATATTTTTGGAACGGGGGGGAAAACATTTGATTGGAAAAACACGAAATTACAAAGTACTGATTTTTCCAATTACAAAAACAATGACAAAATAAAGCAACTTTCGACCAACAAGGCCTTTACCCAAACAAACGAAACAAAAAGTAAAATTAAAATGAAACACAAATGGACGAAAATACAAACATCTGGAAAAAATCTGGAATAAAAACGAATAACGAAATAAATGTAACAAAAAAAACACACAAAAAAACTAGAAATAAAAAAGGAAAAAAGAAAAAAGAAACATCTAGTAAATATAAAACTTAATACATGCAACATATCCCAAATATAAATTACAAAGCAGGGGAAGAAAGTACTAAGAAGCAAAAAGAATGGAATATAAACATGAATAAAAAATCAACATATCCCATATAGTTACAAAGCAGGGGGAAGAAAGTACTGAAGCAAAGAATGTAATACGTTGACCCCCTTTTGGTGAGGAATAAAAAAGAAATCAACCGATTCTCCAGACCCTCGACTGCGTCACCCGGGGAACATGATCGGATGGCTGTGACCTGGACATCGTGAGCACCTAAATGGCCAGTGTCAGAAATGGGTGGCTGGGGGCCCAAAAACTTGGCGTATGTCGCGTAAGTTTTGGGGCAAATCGGTCACTAAACCTCTTGCCTGTCTCGCCGATATAACCCTTGTTCCCCCTTACAGAAAATGGCAAATAAGATTCCCGGGACTGCTTGTGAACCCATCGTCAATAAAAACGTGCCAAAAGGGAAAAAGATACGGTACGCGTCTGTATCACATAAACCCCATTTTTCCCAACGCCGACGATCCCCTGGACTTCCCCAAAATGGTATGGATATTGGACTTAAGGCGACTGTGTCCCAACATATCCTTAAGACTTCTGTCCCGTCTGAAAGACGAAAAAGGAAAATTGGGGGAAAGAAGGGGCGGGTCTCAGGATCTGATCTAAGGAGAGCCCAGATGACGGAATAAAACATTTTCCCCAAAGGGAACAGGGGGGTGGTAATTTAAAGATAATTTTTAAACCCTTCCCAAGTTGGGGCCCCCTATGCTGACGGGTTGGGGCCTGCTGGCGAGTGATTTTCTGAACTCGATGCATAGCCGAGACAAGCCCCCTCTCGGTTGACGCCTACAAAAAAGAAATAAAAGCATCCTTAAAAAGCTCTCTAAAAAGAAAATCATCGTCCTCACTACAAAAAGGCAAAAGGGCGTAAACTCCCAGTGGAAAAAAGGCCGGCAACCCCGGGGATGGGAAAAAGTATAGAAAAAACTATGTGCATATTGGGGCTTGTAATAAAAACTGATGTATAGATAGTGGATAGGCGTAAGGTGATAGTAATGTCAAGAAAGTTGACACAAGTAGTGGAGATGTGAAAGTAAAACGAATAGAAAGGGTTGAAAATTTTAAATTGAAATTAATGAAGCGTGACAAATCGGCTTCAGGCATACCCAGTGATCCAATACGGTCATCAATGTATCTGTGATAGACAGAGGGAAAGGGGGCCATCTTTGGCCCATACTAGGTGTTCAAGTTACCTGAAAGACAAGCATAACTAGGTCCCATTTTAGTACCCATAGAAACCACTGTTCTGCTAAAAGGTTGGTCATTAAACTAAAAAGGATTTAAAGGGTGAGAACTAGTTCCGCAAGACAAAGGGAGGCAGGGTTGTTCAAGTGGATTAGTTCCCCTATTGAAAAAGAACGGGAAACTAAAAGGGCCGTCAGGATGAGGGTATAAAGTTTTCAATGAGCAAAATCAGGAGGAAGAGAGGGTTTTAGGTTCTCCCCGGGTAGCAACTCAATGGGTGAAAAAAACGGAAAAAGCGGGGTTTTTAACCCTTAAAAAAATGACGGGGTGTGGTACTATGGGTTTAAAAGATGCTATAAAAAGGAATTCGGAGATGTGTTCCGTAGGGAAAGGAAAAAAAACCGAAACGATGGGGCCTACCGGGATTGTGGAGTTTAGGGGTTTGGGGAGCATATAGAAGGGGGGTTTTTACCCAAACGGCTATCGATCACAAAGGTGATGCCTGGATGGAAGGCCCTTTCCCTTGGAAATTAAAGTTTTAATGATTTCCCGGGGGCCTTTTTTTATTAGACTGGTGACATAAATGGGGGGCTGGGTTTTAAAAACGGTGTCACGCGGGCGGTTTGCCCCTTTCCTGGGTAAAGATCTTTTTTCCGACGACTTTGGCTCCGCCCTTTGTCGGGGGGGTTTTGTCTTTTTTCATCACGTCGACGGAGGTGTGATGAGCACGAAACTCCGACGGTGACATGTTAGACTCCCAAAAAGGCTTTGGGTGGAGCAGCCCAATTCTTTATAGTATTTTTGGGTGAGAATAAAGGCGTTGAGGCACCAGGTTTGGGTGTCAGTCATTTCAGTGAAAATTTGGAAAACATCTCGTGTCGGACGGGTAAAGTCAACCTGGTTCTAAAAATTGAAATTTCAAGCGCAAGCCACGGTGAAACGAGTCACATCTTGAAGAGTTGAGTAGTGGTCAATGGTGGGTGGGAAGGAAACAAACTTGCCCCCCCAAAAACAGATCTCTCGTTGTCCGATAAGGGAAAGGGTTTGGAGGAATACAAACCACCTGTGTGGGGAGGAAAGATCGAAAAGGGAAATTGGAAGGTGGTAAAGGTACAGGGCGAAGAAATTTAAGTTTTTTTTGGTGAGGGGTTTCAAAAAAATTTCCCTTCGTTGTTTTAAGTACATGGATAATGAAACGAATGGGGGGTAAAGGAGAAATATTGTTAGAAGTGAAAGTCGTAGACGCTGAAAAGTTGGGACGGGAGGAGTAAAGCCCAGACAGAAATTTATGATTAGGCCCCTACAACGCTCCAAAACCCAACCCAACTGTTTCCTTGCTGCTCCAGGGTATAAGGGTTAACAGATGGGTGAAAGTTAGGGGGTAAAACCTTTGGGAAAAACCCCTAAGTCGCTGACATGAAAAAAAAATTTCGATGAAAAAAGCGGGTTTTCTTTAAAATCCATCCCAAAATAAAACCTTAAAGACGGTTCAAAAAAAGGGAAAAAATAAAAAAATAAAAAAATTAATTCCCTTATGTAAGGGAAGGGCATGAAAAGAAAAATCAACATTTTTTCCCAGCTCTTATATAAAACAATGGTGAGGGAAATTTTCCCCCAATATCTTTAACACTTCCCCCAAAATTACATAAAATTGAAAAAAGTTCAAAAATGTCAAATATTCAGTATATTTATAAACCCCCCAAAAAATATTTGATTTAAAACACGTAATTAAAAAAGCCAATTTTAAAAATTTTTAAAAACAATGAAAAACCCCCCCCAACGTTTGGACCAAAAAAGGGCCTTTTAAAAGCAAACGAAAAAACAGGAGTGAAAAATTAAAATGAAACAAAAAATGGACGCCCAAAATAAAAAACGTATCTAAGGAAAATCTGGAAAAAAAACAATAACGAAAAAATTAACAAAAACACAAAAAAACTGAAATAAAAGGGAAAAAGAAACAATGAAACATCTAGTAAATATTAACTTGAATACTTTAAACATATCCCTTTATAGATTACAAAGCGGGGAAGAAAAGTACTAAAAGCATAAAAAGGGAATATAACATAAAAATACATGCCATACCCCATTTGGGTTCAAAGCAGGGGAAAGAGAAAGTACTAAGAAGCATAAGAATGAATACGTTGACCGCGTGGTCGCGGTCTCCAAAAAAAGAAATCGCCGATTTTTGGAAACCGCGGCGATCATCCGGGGAACATGATGGATTTTTTGTAACCTGGACATCGTAAAATTTTTAAATGGCCAGTGTCATTGAAAAATGGGTGGCTACAGGGCCAAAGCTTTGGCTATTTTAAGTGTTGGGCAAAATCGGTAGGGGTTTCCTGTCTCGCCGATAAACCCCGGGTTACACCGCTTACAGATAATAGAAAAATTACGGGACTCGCATGTAAACCCCCGTAATAAGGAAACTTCCAAAAGGAAAAAGATCAGTACGCGTCTTTTCCACATAAGCCCCGTTTTTGCAACGCCGACGATCACACTGGAAAAATTTCCAAAATAGTATGGATATTGGACAAGGCGACTTTTAAACCCAACCCTTAAGCTTCTGCCCCCGTTTTAAAAGACCCCAAAAGGATAGTTGGGGAAGACGGGGCGGTCTCGGATCTAATCTAAGGAAGACAAAAAAAACGGAAAAAAACATTTTCCCAGGGAAACCCCAAGGGGTTTGGAAGTTAAAATAAGTTTTATTGTAAAGGTTATTACCCCTTGTTTTTGGCTGGTGGGGGCCTGCTGGCAGTGTTTTTCCAAAAACCATTTTAGCCAGAAAAACCCCTTCTCTGGGTATAAACCCACAAAAAATAAAACACTAAACTCTCTCAAGAAAATAAATTCCCACTCACTAAAAGGCAGGAAGCGTAAAAACGCGAGAAGGGCAAAGTCAAAAGCCCGGGGATGGGAAAGAAGTATGGGGAAAAAACTTTTGTGCATCAAGGCGAATATACTGATGTATAATAGTGGATAGGCGAAAAATTTGATAGTAATGTCAAAAAAGTTGACACAAGTAGTGGAAAATGTGAAAGTAAAACGAATGAAGGGTTGAAAACGTTAATGAAATTAATGGCGTGACAAACCCTTTGGGCATATCAGTGATCCAATACTTATCTGTATCTGTGATAACAGACGGAAAGGGGGCCATCATAATAGTCCATACTGGGGTGTTCAAGATAGCCCATGAAAAGACAAGCATAACTAGGTCCCAAAAGTACCCTGGCAACCCCAGTCTGCTAAAAGGGGTTGGTCAAAACGAGGTTAAGGGTGAAACTGCCAAAAGACAAAGGGAAACAGAAGTTGACACAAGTGGATTAGTTCTCCATTGAGAAAGAACGGGAAACTATAAGGCCGTCAGGATGGGTATAAAAATTTTACAATGAGCACACATAAAGGGGAGGAAAAAACGGTAGGTTCTCGGGGGTGAACTCAATGGTAAAAAAGAAGCGGTGGTTTGTTCCCTTCCCAAAAATGACGGGAGTGGGGTGACTATGGGGAAAAAAGGGAGTTAAAAAGGAATTCAGGTTTCCGTAGGGCGGGAAAAAACAAAAACGATAGGCCCCCGGGATTGTGGAGTTTTTTGGAATTTGGGGGAACATATAAAAGGGCGGTTTACCCAAACCCCTTCGATCACACAAAAGTGATGATGCCCCTGGAGGGAAGGTGGTTGTGGCAATTAAGTTCTTAATGATTTCCCCCAACCCTTTATTATTGAAGACTGATTTGACATCGGGGGGGCGGGTTTTTAAAAAACGAGTGCCCACGCAGTTGGTATGACCTTCCTGAAGGAAAAGATCTTTGCTCCAAAAGCCTAAACCCGCCTTTGTCGGGGGGTTTTTTTCCAATGTCATACGTCGGGGGGGTGTGATAGAGCACGAAACTCCGACGGTGACATGTTGTTGCAGGCTTTTGGGGGGAACGCCCCTTTATCATGAAATTTTATTTTGATGTGGAACCCAAAGGCGTTAAGCACCGGGTTTTTGGGTAAATCATGTTTTAAAAGGTGAAAACTTGGAAAACATATTTGTCCAGGACATGGTCAGGTAAACCGGGTTTTCTAAAGGGTAAAATTTTTTCCCAGCGAAAACCCGGTGAAAAAAAGGTCATCTTGAAGATTTGGGTAGTGGTCAAGGGGGTCGGGGGGAAAAAGGAACAAACTTAAGACCCTTACTTAAAACAAAATCCCCTGGTTGCCCCGATAATGGGGGGGTCGGGAAAGGCCCAAACCACCTGTGTGGGAGGAAAGATCTGGTGGAAAATTGGAAGGGTAGAAAAAGGTCAGGGCGAAAAGGTTTAAAAGTTTTGTTGGTGATGGGTGAAAAAGGAAATTCATACGGTTGTCTGTTAATACATGGATAATGAAACGGAAAAAGGGGGAAAAAGGGGGCTTTTTTAAAGTGAAATTTAAAAAACCCCCGAAAAGGGACGGGGAGCCCAAGTCAAAAGAAGAATTTTTGATTAGAAACAATTTTTTCCTTAGAAAAAATTTAGCTTCAACTTTTTTAAACTCGTTTTGCTCCCTAATTTAATTTCCCTCCAGATGGGAAAGGTTAGGGGTAAAACCTTTGGGAATAACCCTAATGTGACATGAAAAAAAAGAAAATTTCGATAAGAAAAAAAAGGGCCGGTTTTTCCCTTTGGTAACCAGGAAAAAACTAGAAACCTGGGAACCGAATATCGGCTGGCAAGAACAAAAGGAAATAAAAAATTTAGTGACAAAAAAAATTAAATCCGTACTGAAAGGGAAGGGCGAAATTTAAAAAAAATAACCCTTTTGTTTATATATTAAAACTAGTGACGGGAAATTTAAATACCCCACACTTCCCCCCCCAACCTTTTCGCCCAAAGAAGGTTGCAAGAAATTCTAAATTTTTAAGTTATATTTTGGTTTCAGAAAAACTTTTTGTTTGGGCCCAAAAACACGTTTTTAAAATCTGTTTTTTACTTTTTTTAAAAACAATGAAAAAAATACACAACGTTTCCGAAACCGGGGCCTTTATCAACAAACGAACAAACGGGGTGAAAAAATTAAAAATAAACACAAATGGAAAAATACAAACGTATCTAAAAAACGGAATAAAAACGAAAAACGAAATAAATGTAACAAAAAAAACACCAAAAAAACTAGAAATAAAGGAAAAGCAATAAAAACATCTAGTAAATATAAAACCCAAACCCATGCAACATTCCCATATAGATTACAAAAAGGAAAGTACAAAAGCATAAAAGGGAATATAACATAAAAACCCATGCAACAAAACCCCTTATAGATTACAAAGCATGGAAGAAAAATTCCAAAAGCATAAGAATGAAAACCTTGGGGCCCCGCGTGGTCGCAAATTTACCCAAAAAATCCCGATTCTCAAAACCAAATGGGCTGCGATCACCCGGGGAAACAGTCGGATGGCTGGGGAAAACCGGACATCGTGAGCCCTTGGCCATTGTTTGAAATGGGTGGCTACGGGGTTGGAGGCATTGGCTTTTTCGGCGAAGTGGGGGGCGAACCCCCGGTCACGGGGAACCTTTTGCCTGTCTCGCCGAAAAAAGCCTTTTTCACCGCTTCCGTTTTCTAAAAATTCGGGACTCGCATGTAAACCCCATCGTCAAAAAAAAATCCCTAAAGGAAAAATACGGTACGCGTCTTTCCTGCCCGTTTTTCCCGCCGACGATACACTGGACAGTCCCCAAAATAGTATGGATATTGGACTTAAGGCGACGGGGCAACCAACCCTTAAGCCCTTCGGGTGTCTGTGGGCAAAGGATTTTGGGGAAAGGGGCAGAACGGGTCTCAGGATCTGATCAAAGGGAGAGACGGGATGACGGAAAAAAACATTTTCACCGGGGAAACCCAGGGGGGTGGTAATTTAAAGAAAATTTTTTTACTCTGCCCAAAAGGTTGTACCCTAACCCCGTGGGGGGGCCTGCCCCCAAGGGTTTTCCAACTCGATCATCCCGAGACAAGCACCCCTCTCTGGGGTATAGGCACCTAAAAAAAATCAACATCCAAGCTCTCCCCAAAAAAAAATCATCCCCTTCCCCACAAGGCGACAAAAGGCGAAGGCGCGAGAATGGAAAGGGTCACAAAAGGGGGAGGGGAAAAAGAAGTATAGAGGAAAAAACATATTGCATAAAATGGGAAAAACCCCTTATTGATGTATAGATAGTGGATAGGCGAAAGGGAAAAGAATTCAAAAAAGGGTTGAACAAGTAGTGGAGATGTGAAAAAAAAACGGAAAGAGGGAAAAAAAACGTTAATGAAATTAATGAAGCTTTGACAAAAAAAATTTGGCATACCCAGTGATCCAAAGGCAGTCATAAATTTATCTGTGATGAACGGGGGGAAAGGGGCCATCATTGGGTCCATACTAGGTTTAAAGATACCCCAAAAAAGACAAAAAATTTTGGCCCCATTTTGGAAATGGCCCCCACTGATCTGCTCAAAAAATTTTAAATTAAACTAAAAGGGGTTAAAGGTGAAACTATTTCCCCCAAAAGGCAAAAAGGGGCAAATTTGGGCAAAAAGTGGTTAGTTCCCCCTTTGAAAAAGAACTGGAGGCTATGGGCCGTCGGAGGGGATAAAAATTTTCAAAAAAAAGGCCACATAAAGGAGGAAGGGCGGTGGTTCTCCCCGGGAAACAACTCAATGGTAAAAAAGACAGACAAAGCGGGGTTTTTACCCTTCCAAAAATGCCCCGGGTTGGTGACTAGGGTTTAAAAGGATCATAAAAGGAATTCGGAAGTGTTTTCCCGTGGGCCGGGAAAGGAAACGATGACCTACCGGGGGTTTTTTTGGTGCAAGGGAGCTTTGAAGGAGGTTTCCCCAAAAGAAAGCTTCGACCACCAGAGTGATGATCCCTGGATAAAAAGGTGGTTGTGGAAATTTTTCCCAAAAGACCACGAACCCTTAAAAGGGCTGGTGACATCAGTAGGGCGGGTTTTTTAAAAACGGGTGCCCGCAGTTGGGTATTCCCCGGGTAAAGATCTTTGCTCAACGATTTAAAAACCCCGCCTTTGTCGGCGGGTTTTGTCTGCCCATCACGTCGACGGAGGTGTGATAAAACGAAACTCCGACGGGGGCATGTTAAAAAAAAAGGGCGTTTTGGGGGGGGAGCAGCCCAATATCATGTAAAAGGTTTCTTGAGGGGGGGAACCCAAAGGCTTTAAAGGGGCCCGGGTTTTTGGGTGTCCAGTCATTTTACGGGAAAAATTTGGAAAAACCCTCTTTCGGAAAAGGTCAGGTGCCGGGTTTCCCTAAAAAGTGAAATTTAAAGGGCGCAAGCCACGGTAAAAACGGGGTCACATCTTGAAGGTTGAGGTGGTCAATGGTGGGTGGGAAAAGAGGAACCAAACCCTTACTTAAAACAGATCTCCCCGTTGCCCAAATGGGGGTCTGGGGGAATAAAAACCACCTGTGGGGAGGAGAAGATCGTGGTGGAAAATTTGGGGAAGGGAGTGGTAAAGGTGGGGCAGAAAAAGGGGTTAAGTTTTTGTTGGTGAGGGGGTTTGCAAAAAAATTATACAGTTGTCTTTTAAAGTACATGGATAATGAAACGAAAAAAGGGGAAAGAAAAGGAGCATATTGTTAGAAGTGAGAAGTCGTAGACGCTAAAGGGTTGGGACGGGGGGGTCCAAGCCCAGACAAAAAGATGTGTATGATTAGAAACAATAAAAAACGCATACGCTGTAGAGCACCAGTTTCCCAACTGTTGTAACATGCGCTGCTCCCTGGGGTATTGGTCCTGCAGATGGGAAAAAGGGTTAAGGAAAAAACCTTGGGGGAAAAACCCCTAAGTCGCTGACATGTAAAAAAAAAAATTTCGATAAAGAAACAAAAGGGGGTTTTTCTTTAAAGAAAACCTGGAAAAACCCTGGTAGCCGTAAACAATATGGGTGGCAGAGACAAAAAGGAAATAAAGATATAGTGACGAAAAAATTCAATACGTACTTGGAAGGCATAGTAATAGAAAAATCAACACTAATTTCGCTCTTTATATTAAAACAATAGTGACAGGAAAAACATACACCACACATATAACTACTAACACTTCCTAATACGTCACAACGGGGTTTCAGAGAAATGTCTAAAAATTTAGTATATATATATGGAACTTTTGGGAAAACTATTTGATTGGCAAAACACGTAATTACAAAAGTACTGTAGTTTTACAAATTACAAAAACAATGACAAAAAACAGCAACGTTTCGACCAACAAGGCCTTTATCAAAACAAACGAACAAACAGGAGTGACAAATTAAAAAAGAAACACAAATGGACGACCAAATAAAAAGTATTGGAAAATCCGGAATAAAAACGAATAACGAAATAAATGTAAAAAAAAAACACACATAAAAACTAGAAATAAAAGGGAAAAAAAACAATAAACATCTAGTAAATATATAACCGGAAAACAGCAAAATATACCCTTTTAGATTACAAAGCAGGGGAAAAATACTAAAAAGCATAAGAATGGAATAAACAAGAAACCCTGCCCAAAATATCCCATATAGATTACAAAGCATGGGAAAGAAAGTACTAAAAAAGCATAAGAATGTAATACGTTAGGCCCCGGTCTGGGGGACCATACAAAGAAAAACAACCGATTTTTCCAGAGCAAATCGACTGCGATCATCCGAGGGAAAATGATCGGATGGGCTTGACCTGGGCATCGTGAGCACCTAAATGGCCAGTGTCAGAAATGGGTGGCTTCGGGGTCCGAAACATTGGCGTATGTCCCCCGTAAGTGTTGGGGGAAACCCCGGGGCCCGAACCTCTTGCCTGTCTCGCCCATATAAACCCCTTTTACAACACAGATAAACATAGATAAGGTTCGGGGGTTTGCATGTGAACCCATCGTCAATAAGAAACGTGCCTAAAGGGGAAAAAATACAGTACGCGTCTGTTTCCGCTAAGCCCCGTGTTGCAACGCCGACGTCACCTGGACAATTTTCCCAAAAAAGGTATGGATATTGGACTTAAGGCGACTGTGTACCAACCTTCCTTTAAAACTTCTGTCCCCTCTGGGGAACCCGGGAAAAGTTGGGGGGAAAACAGGGCGGTTTAGGTCGATCTAAGGAGAAGATGAGGGGGGAAAAAAACATTTTTCACCGGGAACTATGGGGGGGGAAAGTTAAGATAGGTTTTACTCTGTAGGGTTTTGTAGTCCTATTTGACTGGTAAAAACCCGCCCGGCAGTGATTTTCTGAACTCGTTTCATAGCCGAGACCCAAACACCCTCTCTGGGTATAGGCCCCTCAAAAGAAATCAAAACATCTCGCGAAACCCCTCTCAAAAAAAAATCATCGTCCTCACTACAAAAGGGGACAAGGCGGAAACTGCGAGAATGGAAAAAATACGACAAGCCCGGGGATGGGAAAAGTATGAAAGGGAAAAATATGTGTAGTAGGCGGGAAAAACTGATGTATAGATAATTTGGGTAGGCTAAAGGGGATAGTAATGTCAAAAAAGTTGACCGAAGTAGTGGGGTGGAAGTAAAACGAATAGAAGGGTTGAAAACGTTAATGAAATTAAGAAACGTGACAAATCGGCTTCCCGGGGATATCCGGGAGTGCCAATTCATCAATGTATCTGTGATAGACGGAAGGGGGGCCATCATATGTAGTCCATACTAGGTGTTCAAGATAGCCCATGAAAAAACAAGCATAACTGGTCCCCTTTTGGGACCCATGGGAAACCCCGATCTGCCGAATTTGGGCCCTTAAACTGAAAGGGTTAAGAGTGAGAACTAGTTCCGCAAGACGAAGGAGAGCAGAAGTTGACACAAATGGATTTGTTCTCCCCATTGAAAAAAAACTGGAGGCTATAAGGCCGTCAGGATGAGGTATAAAAAGTGTACAATGACACACATCCAAAGGGGGAAGGGCAGTGGTTCTCTCGGGGAACAACTCAATGGTAGAAAAAAACAGACAAAGCGTGGTTTGTATCCTTCAAAAATGACAGGAGTGTGGTGACTTTTGGGATTAAAAATGTATCAAAAGGGAAATTTGGGGGATGTTTTTCCTGGGGGGGAGCAAGCAGAAACATAGGCCTACCGGGGTTGTGGGTTTATGAATTTTGGGAGCATATGGGAAAGGGAGGTTTACCCAAACGGGTATCGATCACACAGGTGATGCACTGGATGGAAGGTCGTTGTTTGGGAATTAAGTTCTTTGACTTACGGGCCTTATTAAAGACCGAGTGACATCAGTAGGGCTGGTTTTATAAAACGAGTGTCACGCAGTTGGGTATGACCTTCCTGAAGGTAAAGATCTTTGCTCCAGACGACTATAGCTCCGCCTTTGTCGGCGGGGTTTTATCAATGTCATCACGTCGACGGAGGGGTGATGAAACCGAAACTCCCCGGTGACATTTTGACTGCCAAAAAGGGGTTTTGGGTGGGGGGAGTCAATATCCTGTATAGTATTCTTGATGTAGAGATCCCAAAAGCGTTAGAGGGACCAGGTTTGGGTGTCCCGTCATTTTTTAGTGAAAACTTGGAAAACATACTCGTTCCCCGGGCATAGGTCGAGTCAACCTGGTTCTGAAAATGAAATTTCCCAAACGCAAACCACGGTGAAAACCGTTTACATCTTGAAAGAGTTGAGTAGTGGTCAATGGTGGGTCGGAGAGGAACAAACTTAAGACCCTTCAAAACCCGATCTCTCGTTGTCCGAAAAAATGGAAGGTCTGGAGGAATACAAACCACCTGTGTGGGGGGGGATCGTAGTGGACAATTGGAAGGGGGTGGTAAAAGGTACAGGGCGAAAAAAGGTTAAATTTTTTTTGGTGATGGGTGCAAAGAAATTCCCTACAGTTTCTGGTTTAAATCATGGATAATGAAACGAATAAGGGGGTAAAAAGGGGCATATTGTTAGAAGTGAGAAGTCGTAGACGCTGAAGGGAAGGGGGCTGGGAGGAGTCCAAAATCCCGACGAAATGTGTATGATTAGCAACAATACAACGCATACGCTGTAGAGCCACTTAACTTCAACTTTGTAACATGCCCCTGCTCCCTAAGGGGGTTGGTCCCAGATGGGGGAAAGTTAGAGGTAAAACCTTAGGTAAAACCTTCGTCTTGGGAACGTTCTCCTCTTCTCCCTTTCAGTTTTTAAAGACCAATTCTTTGAGCAATCAGTGGGGTTGCCAGGGGGCTAAAAAAGGGACCCGGGTTTGCTTGTCTTTTCCGGGGGTATCTTGAACACCTAGTATGGACCACACATGATGGCCCCCCTTCCCCTCTGTTTTATCACAGATACATTGATGACTGTATTAATTGGGTAATGATATCCTGAAGCCGATTTGTCACCTTCATTAATTTCCAAAATTTTTAACCCTTCTATTCGTTTTACTTCTCCTCTACTACTTGTTCCCTTTCTTGACATTACTATCCCCCCGCCTATCCCCTATCTATACATCAGTATATTACAAACCTACTGATGCACATAGTTTCTCCCCCTATACTTCTTCCCATCCCCCGGGGTTGTCGTGACTCTTTGCCATTCTCCCAGCCCCTTACCCTTGTCCCCCTTTGTAGTGAGGACGTGGTTTTTTTTAGAAGGGTCGCAGATGTAAATTTTTTTCGTAGGCCCTATACCCAGGGGTGCTTTTCTCGGCTATGCATCGAGTTCAAAAACACTTTTGCCAGCGGCCCCCTTCCAGTCAGCATGGGGCTACTTTAAATCTGACAGGTAAAACTTATCTTAACTTACCACCCCATAGTTCCCCGGTGAAAAATGTTTTTTTCCGTCATCTTTTCTCCTTAGATCAGATCCCCGAACCCGTTCTGTCTTCCCCAACTTCCTTTGGTGTCTTACAGACGGGGCAGAATCTTAAAAATATGTTGGTAAAAGATCGCCCTTAAATCCAATATCCCTCTCATTTTGGCACTGTCCCGTGTGATCGTCGGCGTTGCAGCACATTGTGCTTTTATTTATCGGGGGGCGTACTGTATCTTTTCCTTTAGGCACGTTTCTTATTGGCGATGGGTTCACATGCGAGTCCCGTAATCTTATCTATCTTTTTTATCTGTAAGCGGTGTAACAAAGGGTTATATCGGTGAGACAGGCAAAAAGGCTCAAGTTCCGGCCTTTGCCCCCCGACATCCCAATGCTCTTGACCCCCGTAACCCCTTTTAAGGGGTTTTGGCCATTTAGGTGCTCCCATGTCCCGGGGCACAGCCATCCGATCATGTTCCCCGGATGATCGCAGTCGGTTTCTCTGGAGAATCGGTTGATTTCTTTTTATGGTACCTTGCAAACCCCGCGGGCTCAAACTATTACATTCATGCTTTTAGTACTTTCTCTTCCCCGCCTTTTGAATCTATATGGGGATATGTTAGTATTCATGTTATATTCCCCTTCTTATTTGTAGTACTTTCTCTTCCCCCGCTTTGGCAAAAGGGGGTATTTGCATGTATTCAAGTTATATATTTACTAGTGTTTCATTTTTTTTTCCCTTTTTATTTCTTTGTTTTTTTGTGTGTTTTTGTGTTACATTTATTTCTTATTCGTTTTTTTTCCGAATTTTTTCCCTTTGGCCTTTGTATTTGGCCCTCCCTTTTTGTTTCATTTTTAAATTTTTCCTCCCCGTTTTTCGTTTGTTTATAAAAGGGGTTTTTAAAAAGTTGCTGTATTTTTTCATTGTTTTTTTTAATTTTTAAAAACATTTCTTTTAATTTCGTGTTTTGGAAAAAATATACACTACACTGTCCCCTTTTTATCCCAACTGTTTCATTCAAAATCCTAGGTATTTTTAAATATTTTAAATGAATGACGCAAGCGTCCCGCCAAATTCATAGAATTACACTCATCTTTGTTCGGGGGACATGGTTTTTATTGACAAAGAGAGGCAGACAGGCTGACTGGCTCTGTCACCATATCGGGGCCAGTCACTGGAAAAGAGCTGACATTCTGAACCCCTCAAAGAGTTTGCAATTTTCTGGGAAAAACTGGGTGTACAGACTGTTATGCTAAAAGTGTGCATTTAAATTTTTGAGACTATAGTGTACAACCCGTTATGTCAAAAATGTACATACCACTGTGAAACTAAAATGTACAGACTGTCATGCCCAAAAATGTACATATTACTAAGAAAAAGTGTACATATAGTTATACCAAAAAAGTACATATTACTGGGAAGACTGAATAGTACAAACTGTAATGTCAAAAATGTGCATATTACTGGGAAGACGGTAGTGTCGAGACTGGTATGCAAAAAAGTGTGTGTATTATTGAAGAATTGTGCAAACTAACGTGCTTAAACTATTTTATTCTGACTGCCTTTTCCAGATGATAAGCTATGGTTTATTTCTCTGCAGTTAGGAATGCTTTCTATTATGTTAGAGTGATATTTCTAGAAGTCTATTTCAGTGAGTAGGAGTCCTTCGTATATCTTGGACAGAGAAGAGAACAAATAGATCTATCCAGAAAGAACTCATAATCAAAGAAAACTGGCTGATGCTACAAATAAGAAAGAGAAAATTGAGATATTTTGGACATATAAAAAGACATGAAGGACTGGAGAAGACCATCATGGAAGGAGGCATACCGGCAAAGAGAAGAAGAGGAAGACTATGGAGAAGATGGATTCAGGATGTAACTGGTGGTTTGAACATGATGGCTGCAGAGGCAGGACATCTGGCCTAAGAGAGAGAAATTCCGGAGGACTGTTAAGGTGGCAAAGTTCTGCTCAGGACAAGCAATTTGATGATGATGATGAGGAGTCTCCGCAGCACTAAGCATAGCACTACACGACTGGAACTGTTGGACGTTTCTGGGTTTTAAAGAAAGCTCAGGTGCTTCCCCATTGGACGATAGGAAAAAGAGTGAAAATTCATAATTCCTATTGCTCGAAGAAGAAAAAGAAGAAGAAATACTTGCACAACGGACTAGAATACACTTGTCTTAATGAAAGTTTGAAGTATGTGTAGAGTCACACATCAATGTAATGATGTACAGAGTAACACGCCTGTAATGATGTGTCGAGTCATACTTCGATGTCTGTAATGATGTAGAGAGTCATGCATGCATGCATAAGTCTGTGCAATGATGTATAGACTTTATACCTATTTAAACAATTTTTTTATAATATGTGATATTGAATTTTAGGACAGTGTAGGACAGGTATAGTGCAGTTGATTGAAAACAAAATCCTTGGGCTTGCCTGGGATTGAACCCGAGTGTCCCAAATGGAAGCCAATGCTCTAAATCCATTCGGTCATACCTACAGTGATGCTTATATTGATATATATATATATATATGTGTATTGATGTATAACGTCTTACATATCTGTATGTAATTATGTAATAGTTATACACTGATGTATGTAATGATGTATAGAATAAAACATGTCTATATGTAATGAATTACAGAGCCATACACTGATGTATGTAATGATATATAATGTAAAACATGTCTATATGTAATTAAGTATAGTGTCCTTGCACGTGTGGTGCCGGGGCCGCAAGGAAAGCAAAGAATAGTACCACTGCAACCTACAATGCATGTCGTAAGAAGCGACTGATGTAGGCTCTAGGGATGCTACCCTAGTAAATAAAAGCAGCGCAGAAATTGGATGTGCTGGCCTACTTGTAGGCGCATAACTGGCACAACGTACAATCGCTCTTAGGCCCAGATCACATACAAATCACACAGAGTGGTTGACAAATTGGTCGATGTGGAGCGTTCGAAGAAGAAGAAGAAGATAGAAGAATGTATAGTGTCATAAACTGATGTATGTAATGATGTACAGAGTCAAAGATGTCTATATGTAGGCCTATAGAGTCATACATATATGTCTGAAATGATGTGGGCAGAGTCATACATCTATTTCTGTAATGTGTCCCTGTTCTTAACCTGTTTAATACCTTCTCCACATTATACAGTATCCTCATCTCCTACATGGAGCATCGTGTCCCAGGGATGGAGTGGCAAGGGTATGGTATATCTGTCCTCATGCTAATGGTTGGTTTCTTTAGAATAGCACTGTTCAACCATTCAATGATGGAAGCATTCAAGATGGGAATGAATGTCAAATCTGTTCTGATTACTGCAATCTACAAAAAGGTTAGTTCTTTGTGGTTATTAGTTATTGGTTACTAAACTGACGTTATTGCACACTGGGCAGTCCCGTAGGTGCTCAGTCTTCCCCAATAGATATAAAATAGTATGCATACTGATGGTTTCCTTTACTCGCTGGTTAAACACTTTCACCTCTCTGCTTCTTGGACGTCCAGTTCTACTTGTACACCGGGTAACTCCAAATTGCTTAGATCGATTCAACGTCTAAGTTAGTATCTTCATCAAACATGCTGTCGCAAAGAACATCCCCTTTATCCATCTTCAACTCCCCAGCAATAAATGCTGTTGATGCAAGCCTGCCTGCTGTCTCATTGCCACAAACACCCGCATGCCTAGAACAGTAGATCCATGTAAGCCTCTGGAGATTAGAAACTTCTATGATTTTTGTTTTACTCCTATCTACTACATCAGACTGTGCAACATTACAAGTAAACATGTAGTTAGATTAATAAATACCTGTCAAAACCAGTTTTGATTTGAATTTTTTTATAGGATGTCTGGTGAAGTGGTAGAACAGTTTGACAATCAAACCTTTTTTTCATATTTTGAGGTATTTTGGAGAATACAGTTTTAGGTCCGTATTTTATTTTAACCGTCAACACACGATATGCGGTGTGGTCAACACCCACCTGCCATCTTTACTTCCCAGTGTTTTTTGATCCACTTAAGGCTGTGTTAACCTGAGAGCCGTTAATGTCTGCAAGATATCCTGCGCCCCCACTGTTGAATTGAACCCGGATCACACACTTAAGAAGCTACTTCCCTAACAACTACGATACTGCTATCCTCAAAAAGGTTAAGCAGTTTAAATTGCATTTTTCTGGGGCTTCTGTTGTGCGGAAGTAATATTCCCACCTCTCGCTTAAAAAGTACTCGGTTCACTCCCTGCGTGAAGCGATCAGGATATTGCTCAGAGATTCCTGATTTCAATGTAGGGTGAGATCAAGTTTCTAGTCCTATCGAGATGGATGATAAACCATAGATCTTTTTGAAGATGAGCACGTAAAAGAAACATTGACAGAGTAAAACTGATAAGAGTAGCCTGCAAAGCCACTGCGCAAGTAAAATTCATTAAATACATTAAAATAAAATTCTTACAAAAATTTTCATAATCTTCAATATTTCGCTGAGGACCATCGCCGACGCTATGAAGTTCATGCACTGTATGTGATATATATAAGAATGACAATATATCACACATGGTTATTCATCAAAGTGCATTGATGATGAAATAATCAATCTTCCGAAGGTCAGGATTCAAAGCCAAAACGTGTCCTTCGGCCCACCAACACACTTTTCGCCGAGAGGCATTTCAAAATCTTTTTGTTGGAGCTATTGAGTTCGTAACTCTGCCAATGCCGGTTCCAAGCCCGGATGAAAAAAGAGGAGGACTTGTGCGTGAGGCCAGCTACTTCATCACAAGAAATTTAAATAGCTACAGAAACTTGTAAGAAAGGACGCCATACCGGTAAACCGACCAGCCAGGTGGTGTGCGGTGCACCTAGTGCATCAATGACGGTTGCTGATGAAAGCCGCTCTGCAGAAGTCAGCAACCCGACTCATACATTACTTGGCTCAAAAACACACACTAAAATTGGATTTTGGAATGTGAGAACGATGGCCACGGCTACAAAATCATCCTAATTGCAGAAGAAGAGAAGAGATACGAGCTGGACATACTGGGGTAAAGTGAGGTGAGATGGCCTGGAACAGATAGAAGAGTAGTTAGTGGATTAACTTTCATATATTCAGGAAGAGAAGATGGTAAGCATTTTGAAGGAGTGGGTATAATGATGACACCTAGAGTAGCAAAGAGCATGTTAGAATGGGAACCCATCTCGAGTCGGATAATTAGAGCCCGCTTCAGTACCAGGCATGTCAATATGACAATACTGCAGTGTTATGCACCAACAAACGAGGCTGACGATGATAAGAAAGACACATTTTATGAGCAACTACAAGATCAAATTAACAAGACCCAAAAACATGACTTGTTAGTAGTAATGGGGGACATTAATGCCAAGGTTGGAAGTGATAATGTAGGGGTAGAGAGAGCTATAGGAAAACAAGGAATAAACACAATGAATGAGAATGGAGAAAGACTGGCGGAGTTATGTATGCTGTCAAACTTAGTAATTGGAGGTACCATCTTTGCACATAAGGAAATTCATAAACTTACTTGGCACTCACCAGATGGAGTGACCAGGAATCAGATTGACCATATGTGCATAAATACACAATTTAGAACATCATTGCTGGATGTCCGTGCATACAGAGGAGCAGATGTAGGAAGTGATCATAATTTATGCATAGGTAAATTGAAACTGAAATTGAAAATTCACCATACTAAAAAGAACAACTGCGAATAGACAGTCAAAGACTACAAAACAATGAGGTAAAAGAGGAATATCAGCTCGAACTGAAGAATAGGTTTGAGTTACTCAATGGTGAAAATGAACAGAACATTGAAGATAAATGGACTAAGATAAAGGACACACTATTAGGGCAGCAAATAGTAGCGCAGGATTAAAGACGAAAGACAGAAAACCCTGGATAAGCGATGACACCTGGAAATGTATTCAGGAAAGAAGAAAGATGAAACTAGCGATATTTAATACTAAGGATGCAACAGATGAAATCCAAGCTAAAGAGGAATATAGACTAAAAGACAAGGAAGTGAAAAGAGCGGCTAGAAGAGATAAAAGAGCATATGTCAATCGACTGGCTGAAGAAGGGAAAAGGCAGCTAAGACTGGAAACAGTAAAATGCTATACAACACACTAAAACAACTTATTGGAACATTTGTTTCAAAGGGTGACCCAATCAAGAGTAAAGATGGTAAAGTTCTAACATCAGATACCGAGCAGAAGAAAAGATGGGCAGAACATTTTGAAGAAATATTAAATAGACCTCATCCACCAGTAATACTCAAGTTTGACGAAGAGGCAAGAAACAGCTCCTACCAATTAACGAAGAAATGATAAGTGTAGCTGAGGTCAAGGAGGCAATCAATTCCTTGATAAACAATAAGGCAGCGGGTGATGACAACATTACTGCAGAAATGCTCAAAGCGGCTGATGATACAACTATTAGCCAGGTGCAAGAACTATTTAATAAAGTATGGGAAGAAGAAACTGTCCCAGATCAATGGAAGAAGGAAATAATTGTTAAGATCCCAAAAAGGTGATCTCAAAGATTGCAACAACTGGAGAGGGGTCACCCTATTATCAGTAATGATCAAGACTTTCTGCAAAATCATTCTTAATAGAATCAAAGGAGCAGTGGACACAACCCTGAGAGAAAACAAGCTGGTTTTAGACCTGGGAGAAGCTGCTTAGACCAAATAATTACCCTACGACTAATTTTGGAGGAACATATTGAGAAGCAACAATCACTCATACTAAATTTCATCGATTTTAAAAAAGCCTTTGATAGTCTACACAGAATCTCTCTGTGGAATATTCTGAGATGCTATGAAATGCCAGACAAAATAATAAACATTATAAAGAGCCTCTATGATGGTTCACAGTGTGCAGTTCGCACTGATGGTGGACACAGCGACTGGTTTATGGTTTAAACCGGAGTAAAGCAATGCTGTATTCTATCTCCGCTATTGTTTGGAGTGGCCATTGACTGGGTGATGCGAAAATGTTGCAGGGGCGAAACTGGCATAGATTGGGTAGAAAATAGTCAACTAGAAGATTTGGATTTTGCAGATGATATTGCCTTGTTAAGTAGAAACAACCAAGATAAGCAAAGAAAAACAGACAACTTGTCATCTATAGCATCAAAAGTTGGACTGCAGATAAGCTACGAAAAAACACATATAATGAAGACACCTATGGCAAGTAATGCAGATATCACACTGGAATCTAAAATGATAAAAATAACAGAGCAGTTCACCTATTTGGGTAGCAATTTTGATTGCACAGGAAATGTTAAAAAGAAATTATGATACGAATTGGCAAAGCAACATCAGCTTTTAAAAGTCTAAATAAAATATGGAATTGCAAGTTATATAGTATTAAAACTAAATTACGAATTTTCAATTCAAATGTTGTATCAATCCTAACATATGCCAGCAAGAGTTGGAAAATGACTAAAGATATAGAAAGCAAGTTGAATGCATTTGAAAATAGATGTCTGCGAAAAATAATGAATATAAAATGGAACGAATTCAGGAGAAGTGATGAAATCAGAGACATGTCTGGTCAACCACTAGTGACAACTGTTATAAGAAAGAGAGGATGGAGATATGTTGGGCACACCTTGAGGAGAAATGATCAACGAATATCAAAGCAGGCATTGAAGTGGGATGCAAAGGGTTCAAGAAAGAGAGGTCGACCTAAGGAGACCCTGAAGCAAACTTTGCTGAGAGAGGCAGGAAATATCGGTCTCAGTTCCATGGAGGAGATTGAGCGAGTTGTCCAGGATAGAGCGGTATGGAGAAATTACTTGCAGGCCCTATGTAACGTATAACGGTACGAGAGGAATTATTATTATTATTATTATTGAGTTCGTGCTATGTGCAATACCCAAGGCAAGTGGTATGTCATTTCTGCGTAGAAGAACCGAGACATATGGGGAAATCTAATGCAATCAAGTCAATACTTTGTCATTAAACTCAGTAAAATTCTGTAGTCATAGATTCTTTTTCTTTCTTTTACTCCAATACTGTTTTGTCTCACAGCATCAGGATCAAAAGATATTTCTAGAACCGACTTTTGTATGTGCTTCATAAACAGTGCTGTTCATTGCCTCTGGTATTTCTGAGATCACCATTGGCGTGAACAGCCTTTTATCTTGCATCCACTCTATCGGAGTAACATTGCTCTTTGAGGCACACTGTCTGTTGCTAATCTGCTTATGTGGCTGAATCACTTAATTTGTTGTGTCTTGATGAAGTTCAGTACTGATGGTGTATCCATTGTTTTCTCGATGTCTTCCTTTCAAAACTGGGCTTTTCTTGATACTCCCAGCATTGTGTATAGACTCTTCATCTCTACGGTGATTAGTTTTCTTCTACATTTGATGATAGCGTCCAAGTTTGACACTGATAGCATAATTAATCTTACATGTTGGAGTTTTAATTGCCCATGAGTTGCAGGGGCTCTCAAGTGAAGCAAAGAATAGTAACACTGCGACCTACATGGCATTTCGTAAGAGGTAACTATGGTAGGGACCTAGGGAAGCTCCACTAGTAAATAAAAAGCATCACAGAAATCGGATGTGTTGGCTTATTTGTAGGCCCATAACTGTAACGACGTACAATTGCTCTTAGGCTTGGATCACATACAAATCACAAAGAGTAGTTAACAAGTGGTCGATATGGATCATTTGAAGAAGAAGAAAGATGTTGGAGTTTTATGAGCAGAGCTTAAGAAGTCCGCTCAGAATAGAATTCAGCTAGTCGAGACAGTTACCCCCTATGTTCCACTAAAAATAAGAGCAATATGTTTGACCAGGAATAAGACTTAGTAGCAATACCAGCTTCAACTACAATAAAATAGTAACTACTTGAAAAAAATAAGCACTTCTGATGGGGCTTCTAGTGGATTCTTTCTTTTGTCCTCTGCTTTTTTGCCGCTAGGAGTAGCAGGTTTAAGTGATGATCGGTTCGAGATAATGCCGCTCGGTCGCTTGATATGGTGTGGTATTGTGGAGTTTTAAGATGTCTGTAACTCCATCAGACCATCTTTTCTTGGTCTGCCCCTTCCTCTTGATAATTCCATTTTCAGGTTGTTGCTCTTGCAACTGGTGTATTCGGGTTCATTCTGACCAAGTGGCCAAACCATTTGAGTCTCTGTTTTTCAATAAATCTAATAGCAGGTGTTGTTCCGACTGTTCTTCTAATTTCCTCATTTCTTATATGGTCTCTTCTTGTTTTATTTACTGCTTTCCTCAGGCATCTCATTTCGCATGTGTTAATTTTCCTTTCTTGTTCTTTTGTCAGTGCCCATAGTGGATTAATATATATTTTTTGATAATAGTAAAATTGATAGGAATATCATTGCAATTAAAAAGTATTGTTTGAGGATAATGATGATACTGATACTTTTAATGTAGTAATAATGAAGAGGTAGCAGTAATATTGCCGGCTGCATCTATGAGAGTAGTAGCATTGACTATGGTAGTATGAAAGTAGTGATATTGATAACAATGTCTGTGAAAGTGGTAATATTTATAGCAATGTCTGTGAAAGTAGTAATATTTATAGCAACATCTGTGAAAGTAGTGATATTGACAGCAATATCTGTGATAGTAGTGATATTAATAGCAATTTCTGTGAAATTAGTGATATTGATAGGAACATATATGAAAGTAGTGATATTGATAGCAATGTCTGTGAAAATAGTAACAACAAAGATTACATATGTGATTGTTGTGATATTGAAGCTAATGTCTCTTTAGTAGTGAATGTTCCTGAGACCTGATTATTTATAATTAGTTATTAACCCATTTGTCCTTCTGAACTAAACTACTGCCTCATTGTATTTCTTAAGATGTCGCAAACCCAGTGTACTAGCTAATTTAGCAACATTGCAAAGTAAATGAGTCCAAGGCTATACAGATAATTACGGAGCAAAAGGGTTAATTTCACCCCAACACTTCTATAAAGAGGTAAATGGTGGAAGAGAAGAAGAAGAAGAAAAGTGTTAATAACATTATTGGTCAGTAATATGCGATCATTTTTTCATGTCATAGGCAATGAGGATCAACAGTGAGGCAAGAAAACAGACAACAGTGGGTGATATCATCAGCATGATGTCAGTGGATGTTCAACGACTCCAAGAGTTCATAATCAAAGTCTCCTTCTCTCACACAACCCCACTTCAGATTATTGTGTCCGTTATTCTTATCTATTATCAAATAGGGCCTTCTGTTCTTGTTGGTGAGTAAATGAACTTCTAATACAATGAGATATCAGTTAACTATCAATAGATGATATCAGAAAACTGCAACACAATAGATGATATCAGTTAGAAAACTGCAACACAATAGATGATATCAGTTAGAAAACTGCAACACAATAGATGATATCAGTTAGAAAACTGCAACACAATAGATGATATCAAGTTAGAAACTTGCCAACACAATAGATGATATCAATTAGAAAACTGCAACACAATAGATGATATCAGTTAGGAAACTGCAACACAATAGATGATATCAATTAGAAAACTGCAACACAATAGATGATATCATTAGAAACTGCAACACAATAGATGATATCAGTTAGAAACGAAACATAGATGATATCATTGAAATGCCTAGATGATATCAGTTAGAAAACTGCAACACAATAGATGATATCAGTTAGAAAACTGCAACACAATAGATGATATCAATTAGAAAACTGCAACACAATAGATGATATCATTAGAAAACTGCAACACAATAGATGATATCAAATGAAAACTGTGATACAATTAGAAGTATTTGGTGAAAACTGCAACACAATTAGAGAGTATTATTAGAAAACTGCAACACAATAAAGAGTATTAGGTAGAAAACTGTGATACAATTAGAGAGTATTTGGTAGAAACTGCACAATAGGACAATGAAAACTGCAATAATATTAGATAGAAAACTGCGACACAATAGATATATGTGGTAGAAAACTGCAACACAATATATAATATTAGGTAGAAAACGTGACAAATTAAAAGTATTAGGTAAAACTGCAACACAATAATAATATAAGTAGAAAACTGTGACACATTAAAGAGTATTGGTAGAAAACTGCACACTTAAAAGTATTAGGTAGAAAACTCAACACAAAATATAATATTAGGTAGAAAACGTGACACATTAAGAGTATTAGGTAGAAAACTGCAACACAAAATATAATATTAGGTAGAAAACATGCACACATATATAAAGATATTAGGTAGAAAACTGCACACAAATATAATATTAGGTAGAAAACTGCAACACAAAATATAATATTAGGTAGAAAACTGCAACACAAAATATAATATTAGGTAGAAAACTGCAACACAATATATAATATTAGGTAGAAAATTGCAACACAATATATAATATTAGGTAGAAAACTGCAACACAATATATAATATTAGGTAGAAAACTGCAACACAATATATAATATTAGGTAGAAAACTGCAACACAATATATAATATTGGGTAGAAAACTGTGACAAATTAAAAAGTATTAGGTAAAAACTGCGACACAATATATAATAGTAGGTAGAAAACTGTGACACATTAAAAAGTATTAGGTAGAAAACTACAACACAAAATATAATATTAGGTAGAAAACTGTGACAAATTAAAAAGTATTAGGTAGAAAACTACAACACAAAATATAATATTAGGTAGAAAACTGCAACACAATATATAATATTAGGTAGAAAACTGCAACACAATGAAAATTTCTTTAAATGTATTTAGATACATATTGGCTCTACGAAGGATTCCACCCTTTAAGCAAAATCAAGTGGACACTACATTTTGATCTTAGTGAAAATGTCAACTGAATGCCCAGCTAACTGAACCAAGAAATGACTGAATCTAGCACAAACTGAATATCTATATTACTATATATGTAGCTGAACTGAATTCCCAGCTGAGTCTCTGTTTAACTGAATATTTTTTCATCGATAGGTTTTTCGGTTCTGCTTCTGTTGGTGCCATTAAACTTGTGGATTGCATCCGTACAAGGCAGACTTCTGGATATTAATCTTGGTTTCAAAGACAACAGATTACGAATGATGAATGAAATTTTGAATGGAATCAAAGTGAGACTAACTCTTTCACTAGCCGTCATTAGATCACTTATCTTCATTTTATTGCCATCATTTACTGATCTTTGTTGAGTGGCTCATCTTCATTTTCTCTGCATAATACATCTCCACTTACTCTTATATTTTCATCTACTCTTTCACATGTACGCACAAACACATCCCTACTACCATATTTTCACTGATGTACACACATACAACTGGATTTTTTTTAACACAGCGGATCTCAGGTCAACCTATTCTCAATTGGGTGTTAAAGAAAAATTGGAATGTAAAAGTGGATGGCATGATGTTGACCACATCACACATTGTAGGACTCATTCTTTTTGCTAAGATCAAAGTGTAATGCCAATGTGATCACAGCCAAATGGTGGAAGCCTTTATAGAGCTAATAGGCATCTAAAGTACATACATTATGAGCAGCTCCCATTTGTAAGAAAGACAACGCTCTTGAGTTTTTACAGGTTTTAAATGTACATGGGTCCATCCACTTCAACACTTCTTCTTCGAACGCTCCATATCGACCACTTATCAACGACTTTGTGTGATGTATGTGATCTGAGACTAAGAGCAATTGTACGTTGTGTCAGCTATGCATCTACAAGTAGGCCAGCACATTTGATTTCTGCGCTGATTTTTATTTACTAGAGTAGCATCCCTAGGGCCTACATCATTGCCTCTTACAACATACATTGTAGGTCACAGTGATACTATTCTTTGCTTCCCTTGGGGGCCCCGGCACCACACGGGTGACTTCAGCACTTTCGGGTAAGAGCCCTATAAAAAATGAAAACATTGCGTGACTTTGTTGAAAGAAAAATACGGGTCTAACACCATATTCCCCAATATTTCACATGGTATGAAAACAGAATATTTACTTTTAAACGCATATTTCCACTAACACACATATTTTCACTGATTCTCTGATACAACTTTACACACTTATTCACTGACATACAGACTTTCATTCACTCACTCACTCCCCATTCATATACTCAAACTCACACAGCTTCACTCATACTTTGACTCACTTGATCTTCCACTTGTGTCTTCCTCTCAGTAATTCGTCTACTCATTCACTGATTTAATCACTCTCATTTCTTGACTCACTCAATCATCTTACCTCTCATGCACTCATCCCCTCACTTGCTCCTTTCATTCATCCACCCACACATTCACTAACTTAATAGCCGTCCATCGCAAGCGATTATGACAACAATCTCAGACGTGTACTGTTGCACCTCTCTGGTTGCGGAGGTGACTGTAGAGTCCAATCCTAGAACAGAATCCCCGACCACAGGTGGGGCATACATGATCAAGGTTAGACATGTGCGTGTTGTGTGCTCTGTCTTTTCGCGCTGCTCGTTTTCTCTGTGACTCAACAATACGATGATTCTCAGCTATTCGGGTTCCTCTTTTGTTGTTACAGCGCCACATTTGGCGATCTTGCGCAAGGGATTCCCAGCACGTATTGTCTATATCGAAGCATTTCAGAGACACTTTAAGAGTGTCTTTAAAGCGTTTTTCTGTCCACCAGCTAAACGTCTGCCCCTTCAAGCTCGCCATACATCAACTGTTTTGGGATGCGTTTATCAGGCATTCGAGCAACGTGACCGACCCATCTCAGTTGGGCCTTCTGCAACAGGGTGTTGACGCTTGGGATCTTTGCTCTTGTGAGGACTTCGCTGTCTGGAATTTTGTCCTGCCAGTTTATTTTTAGTATTCTGCGTAGACAGCTTGTGTGGAGATGGTTTAATTTTCTTGCGTGTCTGCTATACACTGTCCATGTCAACACTAACACACTTTCACTAACACACACTCACTAACACACATTCATTACCTAAACCGATTAATTCATCCATTTAGTTGTGTGGTGTAAGTGGAGTCTTTGTGATCAAGAAATTACGATGTTTGTCATAAAAGTTGTTGGTTCGAATCCAAGCTGCGTTGTTTATTTCACAAATGCATTTTTACCGGAGATCCCAAGGATTGTAGCTGGAACTACAGAGTTTATGCTTTGTGCAACACCCTCGGCGTGTGGCATGTCATTTCTCCCACTGAACATAGCTCACTCTATATTGATCACTTTTTAGCACTTAGTGCAACTTGTCATGATCAACTTGTCATGTGCATGCATTGCCACAGATTCTGCCACGGTGAGTTCTTTCCGGATAAGGAACATTTTCAAAAGTTTGTTGATGAAGTGAATAAAATTTCTAAGGACCCAAAGGAAAACACCGGAGCCAACGATTTTGATAAATAAATAAACAGATCCTTTAGCCTCAAGAAAAAAAAACCATACCAAACATTGAAATTGAGACACAAACCTTACTTCTTTCCGCGCCCGTCGCCTAACCATGATGATGATCGATTTTTAAGACCAAGACCAGCTTGCTCTCCATAAAAAGAGCTTTGTTTTGTTCTGAATTTCTAACTGCGTTGACTACACAGCCTGGAATAGTCGGGTCAGATCTGAACAGTGTCAGTACTTCTTCTTTGCGTTCGGTTTCATATGTTCGTCTAAACCATGAGATGGGTTGCCTCTATGAAGCTGCATGTCAGTTGGAGTTCCTCAATAGCTCCCCATAGCTTGCTCTGTAAGCTTTGCACATGAGGCCATGTTTCGTTTCCTTTAATGTATGTATGATGGACATGACTGTAGGATGTGCTCTGGAGTCTGTGTTTCTGTCTGGCATGCACACGAACAGTGCTAGTACACAGCCAACTCTAGATAACTAGGCCAGACAACTGACTGGGGGTTCCATAACCTTGATCAGAAAAGGGGGCTGGAAAATATAGTGCAGTTTTACTCCATTCTGTGAGTCTATGGTTATTTATTGGTGAAAAATAATTCATAATATTGATATTCTTTATTGTTAAACTGAACTTGTTGCATAATATAACGTCAATTTAGCATTTTGTGTTGATTTAAAAATGAATTCGTCTATATACACCAATACTGGAATGCGAGGTCACGTGGTGTAGTTGTGGTCTGATTTCCCATAATTTTTACCTGAGTCCGAAAGCCCATAAGTTTATAGTTGGCTCTGGCTAGTATAAGCACAGATTAGCATTTTTGCTTGTATATATATATGAGACTAATGAACTGCACAATACACACAAGTAAACACATATTTAAGCATTGTTATATGTGAGTTTCTTTCTTGACCATGTTCTCAAAATGTATGTATATGAACAATATTTTAACTATTGCGATCTGGGCTTTCATTACCAGGTTCTCAAACTGTATGCCTGGGAACAATCATTTCAAGATCGTGTTGAGAAAGTCAGAGCACAGGAGGTTGCTATTTTATTAAAAATAGCATTCTTGAATGTGATAACTGGAGTGTTCTGGGGTCTTGCAGGATTTCTGGTCAGTTTAAGGCTATAATCATGGTCTGTGTTGTATATTGTTATAGTTTCTGATAATAGACACATGCATCGACTTATTGAACCTACACAAAACAATTTGAGCTTTCTATGTTTATGCTACTGTCTTGAGTTCTTATTGTTGTTGATATCTTTGTTGCAGTCACTATATTTGTTGCAATAGGTGTATTTATATTTGTTGAATTGATGTATTGGTTGCAAAAGATGTATATGTTGAATAAATCAATTTATGCATTGGTTGCATTAAAGGTATTTGTGGCAATAGATAATAGATATTTGTGTATTGATTTATTTAATCTGCACAAAAAATGTGAGCCTTCTATGCTGATGCTACTGTCATGAGTTAATGTCACTTTTGATATATTTGTTGCAGTAACTATATTTGTTGCAATAAATGTATTGGTTGCAGTAAATGTATTTGTTGTGATAGATGTATTGGTTGCAAAAGATGTATTTGTTGCGATAGATGTATTGGTTGCAGTAGATGTATTTGTTGCATTAGATGTATTTGTTGCAATATATATATGCTGATGTATGTATATATAGTAGGTAGAAAAACCACAGACTCTTTAGCCTCTTTGATGTTATGTACAACAACAAATTCTACATGGCATTGTGTCATAGGGCAAGCACACAAGCACTGCTGGATCATTGAAGATGAATATAGTGTAATCAGTGTAAGTGTTGTAGGAAACATAAACAAGTTGGATGAGACCAGTACTTTAAAGTTTTTATTTTGAAAACATTAAAGAACAAAATTGAAGCTTTTGAAATTAGGTGTTACAGAAAAGTTCTTAGAACATCCTGGACAGAGAAAATAAGAAAGCAGACATCCTACAAGATCTGCATATGGAGGAGCATTGGCTCATCATGTTCTGAAAGATGAAATATTTTGGTCATGTTAAACATCTCAGTATTTTGGAGAGAAGAGTAACGAAAGGCAAGGTTCCTGGAGTATGAGGCAGAGTAGGACCAAGATGAAGGTGGCAGCAGGACATCAAAGATACCTTTGAAAAGAGACCGTTGAAGCGGTAGAATTTGCTAAAGACAGAGTTTGTTAGGTGGGCTGTAATGAAAGCGATGTTCCGCAAGGGACATACTACTACTTAATTATGAAAACATACCAAATAGCAAGAGTACGAAACCAAGAATTAAATAGATAGTTAACAGAAGCTCTGAATTACGATTCTTGAGAAGCTTTTGACAATCTACAAATCCACAATTTTATAATGTATATGTCACTTATTTGACGGGATTAACATTTTTTTCTCACTAAGGTCACATTAGTCACATTTGCAACCTTCATCCTGAGTGATCGCACAAATTACCTTGACCCAGGCAAAGCTTTCATGACTTTAGCATTATTCAACATCCTAAAAACGCCCATGGACTTTCTGTCAACTATATTTTCCTTGGCAGCCCAGGTAATAAACCCCATGCTGTATTTTCTGATTTTAGTAAATGATGTACATAATGATGTATCTTAGCTATCATGTAAAAACATGCAAATAGTACAAATTGGAGCACCCACATCATATCGTACCAGAGATTTAAAATTGTATAGTCAGGGGTAAAAATGCAATCATTGGGACAACGTCGTGCCAGGTTTAGTGAGCTGGCACTAAACAAGATCTTACCCCACCACCATGTGGTGACCCTGCAAACAGACAGAGGATCCTTTCTGGCTAAGCGGGTAGGGATCAAGGGAGAGCTACAGAGTGAAAAGGCACGAGTTGTTACAAGGCACGTACCCGTGAAACAATGGTAGCACGGCTAGAAAATTTGCAATGTGTTGTGACGACACAAGGTAAGATTGCAGTAAACTCCGTATCAGAGACCAAGCGCAGATACATTTATTGGTTGAGGTTGGCCAAGCACAAATCCTAAAGTTGCGTTGTAGAGCCTAACGAAACTGTTCTCCCTGGGACAACCAGGCAAGGTACTGCTGCATTAACAACTAACATCCCTGAAATAACTGGGGTGGGTGCTGTTGGCGAGCGTAAAATTTCAGTTGCTTTGTTGGCGCTGAATGAAATGACACTCTAAAATATGTGTGCGCAGCCCCAGTCCAGTGTTTCCCGGGGACAGTGAAAATGCAGAGTAGACATTGCAAATTGCCAAGTGTCGACACGCGACCTGAAATGGTTGAGAATACTCCTATTCAGGAATAAACTCACCGTGGATAGAAAAGTAATGCCGATGATGCAGATGGTTGACCAGTACAAACCCAAACATTGGCTAAGGGCAATACTTTTCGGACGCCGATCATCCTACTCTAGTAAGATGACGTCCAAGTGGCAAACCCATCCCTCTCACAGTTTAGCGAATGCTACACTTGAAAGCAAAAATCTGGCAAGAAATCCGAAATGGCCTAGTCACCATAGGTGCCTAACTTGGCACAACGCACAATCGCTCTAAGGCTAAGATCACATACAAACCACAAAGAGTGGTTTAATAAATGGTCGATATGGAGCATTTGCAGAAGAAGTATACAACCATGATACATTGCTAGTTGGAGAACACACATCATACCCCACCAGAGTAGGAAATTTGTATCAACTAATGATACTTAACTGCGAGTGAGATTCAGTGAATTTTGCGTTTGAGTAGTTTTTAAACTGATTTGTTTTTTCTGGTTAAAATATTTCTTTCCATTAAAACTCTTTCCATTTAAACTTCATTAAAAGAAGTGCAACATTTCTTGAAAAAATAGCCATGAATATCATTGATTTTATCAAAAATGGTTTTTTAAAATAAAGTTTTCATTTCTGTTTCATTGTGTTTAGCGGACAATACTGTTATAACGCATAGTGAGAAAGATTTTTATAATTTTCTCTTTGGAAATTACAGTTAATTTGGTAGGAGAAAATGAGGGGAAAGTGAGTTGAGGGAGTGGAGGGTGCGTGGAAGTCTTACCTTATCTTCAAGAAGGGCATGAGGTGAAAAAAGGTTGAAAACCACTGATATAGTTGATGTTGGTGTTGTTCTTGGTATCTACAGGCATATGTTTCCACTAAAAGAATCAACAAATTTCTACTGCTCAAAGATCTTGATGACTACACAGTTCCTGCTTCACCAGATTCACGTAGGTTGTATTACTATCACTCTAACTTTAATTATCAATGGTAACATAACTTCTAAAGACAGATTATAAATGCAATCTTTATACCAACACTGTGCTACCAGTGCCAACATGGGCACTGACAAAAGAACAAGAAAGGAAAATTACCACATGTGAAATGAGATGCTTGAGGAAAACCGTAAATAAAACAAGAAGAGACCATATAAGAAATGAGGAAATTAGAAGAACAGTCGGAACAACACCTGCTATTAGATTTATTGAAAAACAGAGACTCAAATGGTTTGGCCACTTGGTCAGAATGAACCGAATACACCAGTTGCAAGAGCGTACAACCTGAAAATGGAATCATCAAGAGGAAGGGCAAACCAAGAAAAAGATGAGTTAATGGAGTTACAGACATCTTAAAACTCCACAATACCACAGCATATCAAGCGAACGAGCGTGCATTATCTCTGAAACCGATCATCAGTTAAACCTGCTACGCCTAGTGGCAAAAAAGCAGAAAAGGACAAAAGAAAGAAAGAAAGAAGATCATAACATTTACTATCACTCTAACTTTAGTTATCAATGGTATCATAACATTCATGTCTATCATTACTTTGATGTATCATGTCCTTCAGAAGAGTGATGAGAATCCCATGGACTGCTAAAATGAAGAATGTGGATGTGTTGAATGAAGCTAAGACACAGTGAAATCTTATTGTCAATATAAGAAAGAGGCAGTCATCATTTTCGGACATGTGATGAGAAGGGGGCTTAAAACACATTGTGACAACTGGTAAAATTGAGGGTAGACGAGACAGAGGAAGACAGAAAAATTTTTTTGGATAGCCTGACTTCATGGCACGGTAGAGCGTCAACATCTGAGTTGATAGCAAACACCAACGACAGAGATTTGTGATCCATGGTCGCCTACACCAGCCCCTGATGATGATGATGATACTACATGTTAATGTTCTGTTGCCACTGTTATCTTGGTCATCCTCTATCTCCATCTTGGTCATCTCTTCTATCTCCATCTTGGTCATCCTCTATCTCCATCTTGGTCATCCTCTATCTCCCATCTTGGTCATCCTCTATCTCCATCTTGGTCTCTATCCATCTGGTCATCCTCTATCTCCACCCTTGGTCATCCTCTATCTCCATCTTGGTCATCCTCTACTCATCCTCATCTCCATCTTGGTCATCCTCTATCTCCATCTTGGTCATCCTCTATCTCCATCTTGGTCATCCTCTATCTCCACCTTGGTCATCCTCATCTCCATCTTGGTCACCCTCATCCCCTCTTGGTCATCCTCTATCTCCATCTTGGTCATCCTCTATCTCCATCTTGGTCATCCTCTATCTCCATCTTGGTCATCCTCTATCCCCCTTTATCCTCTGTCCATCTGTCATCTCTATCTCCACCTTGGTCATCCTCTATCTCCATCTTGGTCATCCTCTATCTCCATCTTGGTCATCCTCTATCTCCATCTTGGTCATCCTCTATCTCATCTTACAGAAACCATAACCTGCATTGCTGCTCTCCTCAAACCCCATCTTATCTTCTTTTCTCTAATTCTGTTTTGCCTCACAGTATCAGGACAAGAAAAGATTTATAGAACGGGCTTTTGTGTGCGCTTCCTAAATTGTTATTGTCACCACTTATGTTATTTATGAGGTCCACCTTTTGCGTGGACAGCCTTTTGCTTGTATCCACTGTATCAGAGTAACATTGCTCTTTGAGGCACACAATCTGTTGGTAATCTGCTTAAGTGACCGAATGATTTAATTTGTTGTTTCTTCATGAAATTCAGTACTGATGTTGTACCCATGTTTTTCCTGATGTCTTCATTTTTGTTTCTCTAAACCACAGTGACGTTAAATGTATTGTATACTATATAGTTTCTTCTTCTTCTTCTTTGAACACTCCATATCGATCACTTGTCAACCACTCTGTGTGATTTGTATGTGATCTGAGCCTAAGAGCAATTGTACATTTTGCCAGTTATATGCCTACAAGTATGCCAGCACATCTGATTTCTGTGCTGCTTTTTTTTTACTAGGATAGCATCCCTAGATCCTACATCATTGTCTCGTACGAAATGCATTGTAGATTGCAGTGGTACTATTCTTTGCTTAGATTGCGGGCCCCTTCACCACTCAGGCATACTATATAGCAACATAAAGTGCTTCCTGTACTTTCCATCCTTTGTCCTTTAAATAAACTTGTTAACAAATGTGCTTCACTTCAAACATTGACATCTGTTTCTACCTTTGACCTGCAGCATATTTTGTGACATTTGATGGTGCAGACTTGGCCTGGGACAGCACATCAGCATCTACACTAAAGAAGTGAGTTCATGCAACCAATCAACACTTCTACACGTTTTGTTGTAAATGGTTCTAGACTTTTCTTTGTTAATTTTAACAATAATAATAAAAATAAATGTAATTATTTGGATAAGTTATGCCAGTATTTTAACAAACTACAACTTAAAGCCTTTATGTATTGCTTTCGTGGATCTGACTAAGGCATTTGACACAGTCAGCAGGCCAAGTCTTTATAAAATACTGAAACATATTAGCTGTCCCCCAAAGTTGCTCCAGTTGATTGTCTCCTTCCATGAGGGCATGAAAGCCAGCATACAGTTCGATGGCAGCACATCTGATAGTTTCGAGGTTAAGAGTGGAGTCAAGCAGGGTTGTGTCCTTGCCCCCACCCTCTTTGGCATCTTCTTCGCAGTCCTATTGAACCACACCTTGGGGGACGCTGATGGTGATGTTTTCATCTGCACTAGATCTGATGGTTCACTCTTTAACTTGGCTCACTTAAGAGCCAAAACAAAAATGACAGAAATTCTTCTCAGGGACCTCCTTTTCGCTGATGATGCTGCCTTAGTTGCCCACAGTGAGACTACACTGCAATGCCTAATCAATAATTTGTCAAAGGTATGCGACCTATTTTCTCTGACTATAAGTGTCTCCAAAACAGTTGTACTATGCCAAGGAGGTAACACAACAAATATAACTTTAAATGGTAACCATCTAACACCAGTTCAAAAATTTTGCTATCTCATGTCCATGGTCACTGCCAGCCTTTCTCTTGATGAAGAAATCAACGCTTGTGTAGGGAGTGCGGCTACCACATTCGGCAAACTATCAAAGCGAGCGTGGGACAACACAAAACTGACATTGCAGACAAAGATTCAAATATATCAAGCCTGTGTAATTAGTTCTTTACCATATGGCTCAGAAACATGGACAGCCTACTCAAGACACAAGAGGAGACTTAACATCTTTCACCTTCGATGTCTCAGCAAGATTATGAACATCAGGTGGTACGACAAGATAACCAACTCTGCAGTACTGCAACGTGCAAACCTGCCTTCCATCATGGGCAGGCTCAGCTGTAGACGACTAAGATGGTTGGGGCATGTGAGAAGAATGGAAACTTATCGCATACCAAAACAAATTTTGTTCTGTGAACTTTCGGAGGGAAAGAGGCACCAGGGTAGACCACTGCTCAGATATAAAGATGTCTGCAAAGCCTCAATGAAAAACTTTTCTTTTGGTTCCAGCACATGGGAAGGACTAGCTGATTAACAGAGTTGTGTGGAAAGCCAAATTACGAAAGGGTGCAGAGTCTTTTGAGAAGAGACTTATGTCTTAGCTGAACGACAAGAGAGAAAAGCAAAAACTCAGAAGTTGTCACAGTAAAACACTTCCCAATTGACCGTCTGTAAAGATGAAAAAGGCCATATATACAACTTAAAGGCCATATCTGTTTCAAAAATGGTTGCAAATTGGTCAACAAGACAATCAGACATAGTAGTAGACTTCTTTCAGACTCAATGTGCATCTGGAAAGGGCTCTTTTGCCCGCCTTCGCAGCTTGTTCGGGTGACGGGTTACAAGCCCCTGTGAGTGCGGTTCAATTCCGCGGGTTGGCAGAAATGCCACAGGTTCTCCAGATTTATGGTGTTCGTGGCACCGAACCAAAGGGTTGCGATGTCCATGGCACTGAGCCGAAGAGCTGAAAGCTCAAGTGCTTCTGGATCGAAAAAAAAAAATATATAAATGATTATGGAAATTTATAGTTTAAATCTTGTTGCTATTTAATATTTGAACTATTATTTTTGCTACTGCTCTCTAAAGTTTCTGTGGTATGGTGGTAGAACCCTACTACATTTTTATATGTTAACTGTCATATATTGGTGCTGTATTTTTATATGTTAACTGTCATATATTGGTGCTGTATTTTAGTATTTTTTACTGTTTTATGTTGGTATTGACTTTTAGTTTGAATGTTTTGTTTTTGATACTGCTCTTTAATTTTTATGGTTGTATGTTTGCAGGGTCTTCTAATTCTTCTTCTTTGCCTTTCAACTCACAACGGAGCACAGGTCTTCAACAAACTTCTTCCAGCTCTTCCTCTCTCCTGCCATCCCTTCCAATTCTTTCCATGTTTTACCTTTCCTTTTAATAGTCTCCAGCTATCTTCCCCAGGTCTGTCTATGCCTTCCCCTACTCCACTTTCCTCGGGTTCCAAAACAGTGCCTGTCTTGCAATGCTTCCAGTTGGTCTTCTCAATGTATGTCCTATCCATCGCCAGAGTCTCTTCCTTAGTTCTTCTAATTCTAATCTGTTATATTTTGTAGATCAATTGTTGAAATGGTTGCAACAGGAATCTACCTGCATGTTGTCATGTGAAAGTTTATTGCAATGTTTGCAGTGTTTAAGTCAGCAGTCATGAAATAGTCCTAATATTTTACAAAATTGTGTGCCGCAGTATCAACTTAAATGTCCCAGAAGGCAAGTTAGTGGCTGTTGTTGGACCAGTGGGATCTGGCAAGTCTTCTCTCATCTCTGCCATTTTAGGTGACATGGAGAAAAGAAAAGGAACAGTGGCTGTAAAAGTAAAATATATTTATCTCTTGTTAAATAAGCTTCTTTTGTGTAATCTCATATTCCTCTTCAAACGCTATATATCATCCACTTGTTAAACCACTCTTTGTGAGTTGTATGTGAGCTGTGCCTAAGAGTGATTGTACATTGTGCCAGTTATGTTATTGGTTATTGGTTATTGGTTATTGGTTACTAAACTGACGTCATTGCACTCCGGGCAAACCCATAGGTGCTCAGTCTCCCCCAACAGATATCGAAGAGTATGCATACTGATGGTTCCTGTGGCTCGCTGATTAAACACACCTCTCACTCTGCCTCTCAGGCATCCAGTTCGACTTGAATAACGGGTAATTCCAAACTGCTTAAATCGCTTGATCGATTCAACATCGATTTTAGTGTCCTCATCCAACAGAGTCTATAAGAGACCAAATAATATCCCCCTTATCCATCTTCAACTCCCCAACAATCGATGCTGTTGATGCAAGCCTGTCCGCTCTCTCATTACCGTAAACACCCGCTGTGCCAGTTATGTGCCTTCAAGTATATCTGATTTCTGTGATGCTTGTTATTTACTAATCTTTCCTAGGCCCCTACCTCAGTTGCCTCTTATGACATGCCTTGTAGATCATGGTGTTACTATTCTTTACTCCCCTTGTAAGCCCTGGCAGCACACAGTTGTAATCTTGTATTAAATTTTTCATTTGTTTTTACTTCTTGATTCACTTTAGGTTGGCTGGTTGAAGTTCCACCATCAACTGGTGGTTCTTACACGTTCACCTAAAGCCATATAGTTGCATCTACAAGTGTCTGTGAGTTTCTGATGTGTTCCAGAGTGTTTCATTTATCTGGCTTTGACGAATAATCATTTATCTAACACCGTAAAGTTGGGTGCACTTAAAATATTGGTGGTCAACACAAGAATTTATGAAAAACTTGCACTTCAGAGTGTCTTCTTCTTCTTTTTTCATCACACTGCTACTGGGTTGTTGCCCAGAGTTGTGGTTTTCAGTTTTTGTCTTGCGTTTCTCTAATGACTTGGGTGATAGTTTTTTTGTGGCTTTTTACAGGATTCTGCTATGCCATCTGACCATTTTTTTCATGGTGTTCCTCTTGCCTTCTTTACTGATGATCTCCATAGTATGTTAAGGTTTAATTATGTTCAAGTCTTTGTTAGGCTGTGTATTATTTACACTTGTACTATCCTCCTTCTTCTTCTTTGCGTTCGTTCTTTACAACCAATTTAAATCACTCTTTGTGAAATGTTCGATCTTTTCCAAGAACGTGTATATGTTGCACATTGGTTTGGTAGGCCCCTAAACACATAGACTTCTACACGTTTAGGACACATGCATCCGATTTCAGCCAAACCTCCTTAGTCGCCTCTTACGACAAGCGTGGCAGGTAACAGTGGTTCTATTCTTTACACCCCAAATTTGGGCCCGGTAACCACTCGGGCGACACTTGTACCATATGATATCTTGTTTCATTTCTCTATCAAATCTGATATACTCTATAAAAAGGCTTCCCAAGACATTTTAACCCTTGACCTACATAATTTTGTAAGTGTTGAACATCTATGTTAACTCTTAGCACACATATGCTATGTTTTATCATCTGTCTCCAATATGACTAGGAACTGGAGCTCACCTACATTGAGATCATGAATCTCTGAAAAAATATAATAATTACTTTAAAAAAAGAATATTGTTTCGTAAATAAAATCATGTTGTGGAAAGTGAAATATTTTGTTTACATTAAACATTACAATGATTAAGAACAATGATAGAGAATATGGTTTCTTGAAGGCATGGCGGTTGAGGACTAAGACATCAGTGGCAACATTAAAAAGCTTTGAACATGATGTTGGAGAAGGAAGGAGAACTTACTAGAGACCAAGAGTCTTTCAGGTGGTTTGTGATTAATTCTGGAAATGGACATGCTACATGTTGGAATCAAAAACACAAGACCTCTTAGACATATTTAAGACATTCATAACATATGAAATGCGTCTCAGACATCCACAACATCTAAGACAATTGAAAAACACATAACATCTTAAACATATTGTAAACACTAAAACACGTCTAACACATGTCTCATACATCCATAACATTTAAAACATAACTGAAAAACATAGGACTCAGTTTGGATTCAAACCCCATAACATTCAGAGCGTCAGGCAAATGACTAGTATTTTAAACACTAAGACACATCTAAGATACTTCTTGCTTATAAAATATTTAATTTCTGACAGGGCAGTTTAGCATACATCCCTCAGCAGGCATGGATACAGAATGCTACTGTAAGAAATAATATTCTCTTTGGCAAGACCTTCCGGGATAGAAAATACAAGAAAGTGTTATCTGCGTGTGAGCTAGAGAGAGACTTGACTATACTCAATGCAGGAGACCAAACAGAGATAGGAGAGAAGGTGAGATGTAGAACAGGGAGATTGTATAGGGCAGAACAAAGAAATAGTGGATAAGTTAGTTAGTTAGTTAGTTTATTTCTTTCGTGCAAAAGGCAACACATAGGACAGAGGTTTTAGATCTCCATATGATGCGGCTCTTTGCTAGCAGGTGGAGATCTCATATGGTTTTACATCCCAATAGTTTACTTTCTTGTTCTTAATGATAAGTGTTCCTAGTGGATAAGATTGTGTAAAAAATTGTATTCAGAAATAAAGAATTAGAAAAGATTTTCTCTATACTCACAATTTCTTTTTGCATAAATATCATTCAATGCTAGATATCAAAGAGAAAAAAAAGGAGAGACAAGGTGAGATATTAACAGAATTTTATAAAAAAACAAACAACTGTCGTTAATACCTTTAATACCGCATTTTACGGCAGTGTATGATGGGGACATGAGTCTGTGGAATTTAATTGCCACACAGTTATTGTAGTCAACGCAAAACTGTTAGGCTAGGATTATTTCTTTATGCCCCTGACAGAAAAAACTGACAGAAAGATCCAAGATCGCCTACGCCAGCCAGCATGGCACCTGATGATGATGATGTTTCATTCATGCAATTATTAAATGATATATATTACATTTTAGGACAACCACTGTTATGATTCCTTCTCTAATTTAAGTCATAAATGTGACATTCCAGGGCACTAATTTATCTGGAGGTCAAAAACAGCGAGTGTCAGTGGCTAGAGCAGTTTATCAAGATTGTGATCTGTACCTTCTGGATGACCCACTTAGCGCTGTAGATGCTCATGTAGGGAAGGCCATGTTTGACCAAGTTTTGGGACCCAGAGGAATGCTTAAAAAGAAGGTAGTTAGTGTGTTTACTTCATACATGAGACTAGTCTAATTACTTCAAACGTAACACTAGAATTACTTCATACTGTCAACGGTAATGGCCTTTAAGATAAGGAATTGTCAACGGGAAGCCATTGGGTAAGGTTCCACCTGGTTATGTTTGATGTTTGGTTGATGATCTGACATGTTTGTGGTACGAATGATGGTTCATTGGTGGTTTGTTGGTGGTTCGTAGGTTAATTAATAACATAATCAACAGGCAATACATTGTAACATGACGACATTTACGATTGATCATACCACTTGGTCGTACAAGAACATGTACCATTTTATACTGCACAATATTCCTCATTATACTTCACATGATGACTTATAAAGGAACAGACTCCTCTTGGATGCTTCATGTTCTAACTTTTATTATATAAATCTCAACACGTCTGTTCGTTTCCAGTCTCGCTGTCCAAAAGCCCGTTCTAAGCTCTCCCTCTTTACGTCATTTTCTACGTAACTGTCTTGTTGTCATGTGTTGCCCTTCTGTTTTGAGAGTGCAACACATAGTCTATTACGTTATTATTGTATTCTATTGCTTGTCATGTGTTGCCCTTCTTTTTTGAGAGTGCAACACATAGTCTATTACGTTATTATTGTATTCTATTGCTTGTCATGCGCTGGCCACCCCTAGGGCTACTCCTACAATACATATC